>JAJHSJ010000009.1:66743899-66943899 GCA_021015155.1 Magnolia officinalis | reverse complement strand
TAGGGCTGCCATCTGTTGGAAATAGCGTTGTCCACCAAAGGCACATCCTTTTTCGGCCTAAGACGTTGAAGAAGGTGCTTAAATGGTGGAGAAGATGATGGCGAACTTCGTGCACCGGAAACACTTGCCGAACGGGGGTGGAACCGGGTCGCACAACAGAAAGTTCGAAAGGAAGAGGGAGAGTCAAGGTTCGGGTTGTAAATGGGGTCTGCGGTCGGGGTTGGCCCTGCCTAAAGGAGCTCCGTACAACGTTGGTAGGTTCCATCACGAATTTTGAGTCCAATCCACTTTGTCCATTCTAATCGGAATTTAGTGGAAGGCCATTGTTTGAAGGATGAGCCAGATCTGCCGATCAGGTGGACCCCACCATAATGAAACACTTGGCATTGGACGGCCACCGTTGCGAGTTTTTGATCGTTGTCAGCCACAGAGAGGTCATAACAGGGTGAAGTTAATGTCTTCCTGAAGAAATTGTGGGCCACAAACAACATCAATGGATTGGATTTGCCTTCCAATGGGCCCCATGATCATGCGATCCAATGTGATGCATCGAGATTTGCTTCGAACCAAGCTTCTCCCGCACAGAAGAGGATTGCATATTGAGATACTCAGTACGCTTAAGCATACTGATTAAAGTTCGTGGGGCCCACCATAGATGTATATGTTTAATCCACTTCGTTAATATGTTTTGAAGGATCTTATCCCAAAATTGAATCATATCAAAAGCTCAAGCGGACCACACTACAGGAAACAATGAGAATAATGATGTTCACTGTCAAAACCTTACAACGACTCACAATGATGTTTATATGTCATCCAACCTTTTTATAAGGTCACAAAGACGTCAAATTATGAGAAAAATACAAATATCAGCTTCATCCAAAACTTCTTTGGCCACCCAAGAAGTTTTCAATGGTTGGCACACGATTCACACTTTTTCCTATGCTGTGGTCCACTTTAGCTTTAGATATGCTTCAATTTTTGGTTCATGCATCAAAATGAGCTATGGAAATGGGTCTGAGTTTGTTGTACACAAAATAAATCGCTCCCGCCATCATGCCCTAACTGGTGCTGGGCTCAACGCAAAGGGCAGTTTCGTCCCTTTGAAAATTCGAAAAGGCTCTCAGGGCCAAAGAAAGAAATTTTTTTGAAAAGGTGGCCATTGACTACATTTGACCTAACCTTGAGGCCATTTTGGTCAAAATCCCTAAAAATAAAGTACATTATTTTATGTACATGTATTACATACAATTAATAATTTAATATGCATGTAGAAATTGGTCAAGGGGTTGTGCTTGGGCTTGCCAAACTTCTAATTGGGTTGGGCTTGGATGTGGACAATTTGGCCCCTTCTTGTTCTGGTCAGGTTTGATCTTGGGCCTTATATTTTTTAGTTAGGCTCGACGTGACCTTGACTCGGACCAAAATTCAGCCCATTCACATTCCTACTAAGGATGGCATATGGAAGAAGCTTCCACATTGCAATGCCTCTAACCTTGAAAGGAAGCCAATTCTAGCTTTGGGAAATGCTGGTCACCTATCCTTGGCTATCACAAACAGTGCTAAACATTCCCCGACTCTTCCATGGCCTTGCACGCAAAGCAAATGTCAGGAAGATGGTGGTGGCAACTTTGTAGATGGTCGAGCGAGGATTTTGTTGACAATCAACAAAAAATTACAAGCCTAGGTGGTTCTGGTTTCTCCCACAAAGAAGCACAAGGAGGGGTTCCACAGGTGGACATGTGAATCGAGAAGGTTTATGTAGAGAATCACCGTCCGTGTTACAACCAAATATCTCCTATGCATCCATTCTCTAGACATAAAGACGTCCTTCAATAACCACAAAAGATGATCAAAACCCCCATGTCCAATTTTCTTAAGAAGATGTTTTGTACTATTTTGCCACAAAAACTCATAATTGCCCTTCCCACTTGCCATGTTGTTGACAAAACTCTAGATAGCCCTGGATAGCAACTTCAACGCAGTCCTCTAAAATCATACTCTGCTTAATACTAGAGCAAATCCTTCCTTAAAGGTGTGACCTAGCTCAGAAATATCAACCAACTTACAAATGCTCTTCCACACCGAAGAACTGAAAATTCTCCCATCCCCTCCCTGATTTTGACCTCTCTCTCTCTCTCTCTCTCTCTCTCTCTCCACATTTTGTGCACATGATGTTCCTCCAAAGAGCATTTGGTTATTGACACACCCAATATCTCCCACTGTTTTGAGACCAAAGCCCAAGGCTTCTTCTTAATCTTCGCAATTCCCGAACTCCCTTGATTTTAACTTCCTTGCCACTTTATCAGGTGCTATTGAACACAAAACATTACCCTTGCATTTACTGTAATCTCTTTGCAGCTGACCCCATGATTTGAAAAAGTAAAGGCAGTATGCTGGAAGGTTGGTCAGTGAGGACTTAATAAGAGTGATGCAACCCTAAAAAGAAAGATAATTATGCTTCCAAGAGTGCAATTTCTTTTCAAACTTTGCTATCATTGGATCCCAAATTGATTTTGATCAGGAATCTGCCCTGATAGGTAAGCTAAATAAATCATAGGCCGCTCTACTATCGTTCACTCCAATAAACTAGCAAGAAATGTTTTGAGCTTTGAGAAATGCACTATAGACCTCAAAGAACTTCGCAAATTCACATTAATACCTGACATGGACTCAAAACATCTCAGTTGCCCATTTATATCCACGAAGTGTAGGCGTGAAATGGATAGTTATTCTCCCTTCCAATTGCAAAACCTGTGATCATGCCCTGCTCTCATGCCCTTACTAACAACATACTTGGACCCTCACCGACTAAGCATAAAAAGAAAAAAAGGGAAAGGGGGTCTCCTTGATGGAAGTAGCCGGTGGGCACACATCCGAGGACTGAGGTTAACTGAAAAGGTAGCGGCTATGCACTTCTGCATTCTGCTCCTTTTTTCTTTAATGGACAATTGATATAATACTTGCTTTTTATGAATTGTTTCGTCTCCAGACGTTGGGAGCATGGGGAGTTTTGGTAAATGGGAGAAATGGAATAATTAAATCAATGTGAAGTGAGAGTTTGGGCTTGAAACAAAGGCATCTAGATACAACTTGAACCCTCTTACCAGTTACCATCTTCCCAATGCTAGTCTGCAAGAGTGCGGCCCATGGTTGGTTCTGATTGTTGATCTGATGAAACCTGCAATGTGTAGGGAACCCCCAAAAGTCAGAAGGAGGAGGCATTGGTTGGTAGGCTCTAAGGCTCTAGGTTTTCCCTAGGCACCTTAAATGATCACCCAGTGAATAGAGGAGATGGACTTTGACAAAAACACTAATTTCTTGCGAGGAAACCTAATCTCAATGTGACAAAAATAATACTATAAAACCATAACATCATTCGACAATTACATAAAATGAAGCCATTATGATAACTAGGTATGGCAAGAACAGTGGGTGGTAAAAAATATTATAGAAGTTACAAACCCTGAGGTTATGATCATGAACGATAAGGACAATTTTTTTCTTTTTCTTTTGGGGGTTTAGAATGATGAATGAGACCACTAATTTTCCCACTTTTGAAAGTTGGAACAAATTAAAAAACCCTTACGAGCAATGATTTCCAACCAAGATGTGGGCAACTGCCTTGGCCAAGGGCGAAGCTGAGGCAATTTCCTAAGAAACTGCCCAAAGCCCTGGGCAACCACCTAGATTTGTGACAGCCAAGGTGATAGACCTAGGTCTAGTAGTCTAGGGACTCACCCAGGTGCCTAGGTAAATCTGGACTACAATGGACAATATTGAAACGTGGATTCTTGTTTGCCAAAACAATCAGCGCCTCCTCTAATGTTAAGTCACCACTTGCAAATTTTCTTTGAATTTGGATTTTGGGTTTTGTGAGTACTCCCCTTCGGAATCTCTCACTTCTTTAAATGACATTAAAAAAAATAATTATTTGGCAATGATAACTATCTATTCTATCTCATATTCTGCACAATAGCTCATTGTTTCATTGTATTCTTTGGAGCATGTTTAGTAGGATCTTATATGATTGGTTTTGGCAGGACGGACAAGAATCAGACGATCAAAAACAAAGCACTGCTGACATGACTGCCTTTGTGAGTTCATTTCTTTTGCTACTTGGAGCAGGCAATTCCATCCCATTATGCAAATATGAATATAATTCATCTAGCCCTTTTATTTTGTATCTGCAAATGTAAATAAAATGAAGGAATAGTGGGCTTACAAATTCTGCAAATGGAAAATCCCGTGGCTCCTTTCTGCTTGCTTCTCTTGTTCATATACTAGTTTCTCAACTATTGAATGAGAATAAAATTTGAGTCCCAGTACAATCTTCTCTTTGCTTACACGATGTATTGTTCCCTTTGATTTTCTAGGTGCAAAACCTTCTGATGCAGATGGTGAGTTTCTTGTCCACATTGTAACACCTTCCATTTGAAAATTCAGAAAATCAAGAATGCTACCATGATGCAGGCGCTTCATGGAATTCTGTAAAGTATACATGGAAACATCTCTATTGTACCATGAGTCCGTGACACTTGCTTACAGAGGTCATGACTGTTGATCCGGTAGTCCATTGCATGGATGGGCCATATCCCAAAAAGCAGTGGAATCTTATTGTGGTAGTCATATGGTTGCATGGAGCATGAAGGAGGCCACAATAGATTTGGGTGTGGGCGCAGGGTAGTGTCCTTCTCAAAATGTTGTCTAGTATGAGTCCAAAGCATCATCTGAGGCGGGAGTGTCACTGGGGTAGAAGGTTTGTGAAACAAAGGGTAGCCATCCAATTAGCGGCCTTAAAAGGGATTATCAACACACACTCCCACACAAAAGAAGTAAAAGAAGAAGGGTCCACATTCAACAGGTTAAATGCACAACAATCAAACCTTCTGACTTGTCCAATCACTACAATCTTTTGTTTGGGGTCCACCAGATCAACAGCCTCTCAATCACCATACACGTTTGTCATGCGTTCAGTGGGGTTGATCCATTGGCATTTCAGAGAATAAGCATGAAGCATGCATCATGATAGCATCTTTCTAGGAGTAAAATCGGGGTACTTGTTTGTTACTGAATAATTTTGTTTGCAGCAAAGCAGATTCCAGGCAATGTCCGAGTCGATTGTCTCGAAGAATATCCTTTTTTCACCAGTGCTTTCTTGCATTGCAAACTTGAAAGTTAAACTGTGTTCAGGTGGTACAACTTAATCAGAGCTTTTCTAAGTTCACATACGTGTGCAATAGCGCTCATGTGTCGCGACACATGAGCGCCAGCATGGCACATATGTGCAAGATCGAATCCATCCATCAGGTTGGTTCTACCTTGTACATGTTTTCCCAAAAATAAATCTGGTCCAGTCAGCATGTGGATCCAAATATTGAAACATGTCAATGGTTTAGAAAACTCCAGCCAACTTTTTCAGAGCTGAACATTTGTTTTGCCAACTGTGGCACACCTGACCAATGGATCAACCTGATTCTTGGGCTGAGATTCAATAGCGGTACCATACCAACTGATGGATTGGATCTTGGATCTATCATGCCATGCTGGCACATGTGTGGTGTGGACATGATCTTTATTGCACGTGTGTTGGCTTAGTGAAGCTCCTGAATAAAATTGCAATCATTCGGCTTAAGAAATAGCCAAACTATAATGCCATTTTTTTTGCCTAACTATAATGACTTATCCCCGCATTCATAATGAGGATGTAACCCACACATTATAGTCACACTGCTTTTGAATTGGACGTGAAAGTGATGTAATTACTATCGGGAGCCTTATCTTTCAATATGAATGTCAAGGCAAAGCAATTGCAATTTGGCCACCTGCATCATTGAGCTATTATTGCAATTAAATTTGACGGTGCAACCAAACGCAGGCTAAATGACTAATGCACATTTTATTGAAGAATGCTTTAATATACCGAGTTTGTGAGAACCTTTCCATGTATCTAGTTTCATTTTTGGTTATTTGGACAATCATTATCATTGATCTCGAGTGTCACCTTGTTCGGAAATGGATGGTGAAGATCATCTTTAAAAGAGTAGGTCCAATCATGAATTCGATAGTCCAATTTGGTTGAATCCACCTTGGATTGCTTATGGATCTAGACATTATAACATTACTCTGGTCAGATGAAGCTATCCACCAAATCCGTCTTCGAAAATGGATGCTTATGTAGAAAGTGACCAGACCATAGAAAGTTAGAATCATGTGATGGATGTGATTTTCCTTCTGGCACAGGAAGAGTTTGTTGGATTGAATGGGCAGTTCAGATCGGCAATGCTGCTGCCCATGTATCCAAATGTAACTCCACAAAATGCCCTTTTCATTTGCACGACTCGTATGAATGGATGCCTCGAGAGTTTCCTTAACTGCTAGCCACTCGATGAAATGGGTACCAGGATAGATGAATTGGAGCAGAGCATCAATGACCTCAAAACCGAAATGGGGGCGGACAGCTCGTCCCCTTTGGCCGCTGCCAAAACGAAGCCCGAAGAAACCAAACCAGCAGATGGTTCGACATGAGATTGCTGAGTTGGAAGGAAGGAATCTCTGATCTGAAAGATGACTCACAAGGCCTTTTACTTGCTTGATGTCTCTATCTACTGTTTTGTTTGAGATTGAAGGCGTGGAAACTAGAACTTTTACTTGATTGTCCGAGTGTTGCAGGTGTTTGTGTATTTTTTCAGGATTTATATTTCATTCTCACATGCCAGAGAAGTAGGATATGATGGTTGCATTTCCCAAGCATTCAAAACTTGCATCTTGTGTGGATTGTGGATAATTTGGGGACATGGTGCATCCACAGTGGGGCCCGGAAGATCAATGATATGGATCACTGAATCGTATGCGCCTCTCGCTCAATTTCAAACTGAAAACCGGTGTATGGTGCATATCCTCTCACAGAGAATGATACAAATCTTCTATATTTAAGGATGTCTAAGTACCTCTACTGACCAAATAATCGTGTGCCCCAGGGTACATGATAAGCATTAGTTTAGATTGTATGGCTGTCGTGGTGCAGGAAGTGGGCCCCACATGGAATAGATGAGCACATCTGCATGTGCGTGAGTGTGCCTAATGTCCCCACCTTCATGGGGACCTTAGCAATGTCTCCAAACCTTTTAAACAACACTAATCTATTGTTGATATGAACCATTCATTCATTCATAAAACTAGGAGCAAGCCATGGTGCAATAATCACTCTGTATTGGATCCTAACCCTTTGAATGGGGCTGATTTGTTACATCCGTCTGTCGTTTATGGGCCATAAATCACATGGTTAGAATCATCTGATCAAAGTATTACTTGGGAGTTGTTTATAAGCTATAAATCTCATAGTTAGAATCATTGAATCAAAGTGTCCCTTTAGAATCATACGAAATACAAATTGGGATCTATCCATTAGATGTTTCAAGATAATGATTGGATTTATTTTGTTTCTGTGGTCATTCTTGACTGTCCATTTTCATGCTATCGAATGGAAGCTTAGGATCACTTGATTGGCATGTTTTTTGGTACCATGGTGTACTCGTAATTGTATGAATGAATGATCAGTTCGGATGAATTATAGGTCTTCTCCTGTGCCATTTAAAACGTCTATATCTATTTTAGACATTAGACATGTCATTAGTAAATCCTGCATTAGTGTTATGTTGTGCCTAATGCCCATGAAGAGCATGGAGTGACTTGATGTCATGGGGTTATAGAGGAATTATATGATATGTAGTCGGCATCTTTGCTCTACGTGACAACTGGACTCGGCAAACTTGACTCATCTGACTTGATTTGAACCGAGTGGGTGACTCGATCTGAATCTAGTTGACTTCGTCGAATCCAAACTCAAACCGAGTCGAGTTCAGGTCACCTAGTAACTCTACTCGACCCGAAATCCGACTCGAAATCCAACTTGGTACTGACTCGGCTCGATCCGAAACTCGACTCATGCATATATGTTAAAAAAAAACTAGGTTTTAAGTTGTTGGAGAGGTTGCTATGGAGAGGTTGCAATTCTGGCAAGTGAATCTAGGTTTTGAGTTGTGATTTTAGCTCCGGGATACTTGCCTCGACTTGACCCAACTTTGTACTTGTGACTGGGCCGGACTCAGTCCAGATTAGTCCGGGCTAGACCTGGACTCGGATTGTGTCAGGCATGAGTCAAGTTCGGGTCAGGCCTATTTCAAAACCGGATCGAGTTGGGTCAGCCCTAACTCGGTCTGACTCGACTTGATGCCCAACTCTATCCACAGGTTCTATTTGGGCCACGCTTTGGTGGATACGTAGATCCACGGAGGTGGGTGGATCCCTGTGGGGCCCACCGTGATGTATGTGCCTTGCATCCATGTCTATCCATTTTGACAGCTAATTTTATGGCGTGTTCCAAAAAATGAAGTAGATCCATATCTCAGGGTGACCACACCACAGGAAAAAGTGGTGATTGACCATTAAAAACTTCTCGTGGGCTACAAAAGTTTTGGATCAAGCTGATATTTGTAGTCCCTTCATTCAGGTCTTTGTGATCTTATCAATAGGTTGGATAGCTAATGAACATTCCGGTGGCCCCGCAAAGTTTTTAATGGTGGGTATTCAATCACCATTGTTTCCTTTGGTGTGATCCACCTAAGATTTGCATCTGCTTTATTTTCGGGAGCATGCCCTACATTCCGGTGGCCCTGCAAAGTTTTTAATGGTGGGTATTCATCACCATTGTTTCCTTTGGTGTGATCCACCTAAGATTTGCATCTGCTTTATTTTCGGGAGCATGCCTTAAAATGAGCTGTCAAAATGGATGGCATGGATGTAAGGCACATACAACATGGTGGGCCCCACAGTCTGGGATCCATAGAAGCTGCACCCGAAAACCTGGGTCCCACTTGTCATATAATTCCTCCTTAAAAAGTGATTAGCAGCAAACAAACAACTTTAAGACTAGTTTTACTTTTGGTGGTGAGAAGTTAGGTATAACAACAGACATGCTTCTAAAGTGAGAGCTTTTACAATTTTTATGTTGGATTCAAAGCAACTTTGCTTTTTCATCAAGACAAGTGCATGTGCTTAGATTCTTTACTTCAACCCTGCATTCATCATCTTGAAAAAGATTAGAAAAAAGTAGAACAAAATCAATCAGGTAGAAAGATTCGCTGAGTCATGAAACTTATATTTTGTAAGGCCATTAATCAATCAATCAAGTGCTCGCAAAACCAATAATCGGTCTAGAGCTTGAAATCTCTGATTGAATTCTTAAAAAAAAAACTTGAAATGGTACTTGCAAGATTCAATTTCGATATTTGGGAATTTGGAAACTGAACTACCTTGGGCTTCTTTAATATTGAACTCTTTTTAAGTTTCAAGCCGATTTAGATCTTGAACTCTCGTCGAGTCCAGTTAGAGCTGTGAGTTCTTAGAACTTGTCTTGCATTCGAAAGCTTTTTTGAAACAGGACAGATCAAAATATGCATGGTCTAGTTAGTGTGACACACCACTTCAGATCATCCAAGCTTCCATGCCGTGACTGTCAGTGAGCCAATTCATCTGGTGAATTGGCCAACTGTATGATAGGTATCATTAGCAACGAGGATGCCAGTTTTGTAGGGGTCATTTTGTTTTCAGGGATTTTGGAGGGAATGGATTCAAAATCTAAATTTATTGGGGATCGTGTGGAAGCAAACCTGAATTCAATCAAACTAGACGAAATCAAACGCTAGCAAAAGCACACAGAGACCGCATGAGTTTTATGTGGAAAAAGCCTCACAGGAAAAAAACCACAGCACAAAGCGACAAGTAATCCACTATGAAATGGTATTGCAAGAGATGGATGGACTTGCTGATCCAAACAACCCGAAATCCTTTCTCAAAACCTTAGCTTTGCTCTGGGACGCTTGAGGAACATCTTAGAATTCACTTAGAATATCCTAATCTCGATTACATTCGATATATATACTATCAAAATTAGAATTTGAAACAAATCATGCACTTACACAATTTTGCACGCGCCGTCAATGGGACCTTTGATGGCATTGACAACCATTGAATACCAATCAATGACATCGAGTAGCAATTCCAAAACTATCTAACGAGTAAATGATTTTTTTTTTTTTTGAATTTTCTTGATGGCATCGAGTGGTCTTCTGATGGCATCGACAGACCCTTGATCTCAGTTGGATTGAAGACATCTACAACGAAATCAACCCTTTTAAAACATGTTTGGAGGAGTTAAAATAAGAAAAAAAAATGTTATTTTGGAATCCTCCTGAATTGTTGTTGTGCAAAATTTAAAATCCTCCTTTTGATACTCTAGTTGTGTATGGCGCTTGGCACACTTGCACTTAGAATCATACATGTGGCATAGGTTAGCTGGGAAGCAGATTGCGTACTAAAGAACCCAATATGCTTAAGCATACTAAGTAAACTTTGTGGGGGTCATCATAGATGTGTCTTTTATCCACACCGGCCATCTGTTTTTCCAGGTCATTTTAGGGCATAAGCCCAAAATTGAAGCATATCCAAAACTCGAGTGGACCACACCACAAGAAATAGTGAGAATAATGATTTCCACCATTGAAACCTTCCTAGGACCCACAGTGATGCTTATTTGTCAAACAATTTGTTCCTAAGGTCACACAAACATGGATGAAGGGAAAACACAAATATCAGCTTGATCCAAAACCTGTGTGTTCCCTAAGAAGTTTTCATGGTAGACGTTCAATTCACACTATTTACTTTGGTGTGGTCCACTTGAGCTTTGGATATGCTTCAATTTTGGCTCAATCCCTAAAATGATGGACAACATGGATAAAAGACTTAAATCATGGCAGGCCCCACAAAGTTTACTAAGTAAAGACTTAAATCATGGCGGGCCCCACAGAGTTTACTGAGTACGCAATCCGCTTCCAGTTAGCTGCATCTAGACCCCAACTGTCACTAATATACAGTCCTAAGTTCACATTGGTTATGTTGGAAAATCTAAGACTATTACGTCGTCTCATTCATTTTCACATGAATATACACTATAATTCTAAGTCAAAATCCAATTACCAAATATAATTTCTAGATTTCATAGGATTCAAAATCCAAGCTTCCAAACACACCTAAATGATTCAAAATCTCAAGGATTCAAATCTCCTGATATCGACGCTGCCAAGCGACCCCTCCAACACACCCTTTTCTACTTTTTCATGATATGGTAGTGCAGGGGTCCTAAGTCATGCCTCGGTGGTAGACGCACAAGAGTTTCAACACAAGGTCATGGGTTCGAGTACCCATTGTGGTGAAATCCTACTGTGGTGTGAGTGCGTGGGGTGTGAATAAAACAAAAAAATGATATGGTAGTGCCTATTTTCTCTATTGTATTAAAGGGTGTACCTATCAAACAGGTGCAAGTAAACATCCATCTCCGTCAGAAAATATCAAAATCAAAACATCCATGTGTGAAACAGAACCAAAAATGCAATGAAACGGAAAAAAATGATATGGTAGTGCCTATTTTCTCTATTGTATTAAAGGGTGTACCTGTCAAACAGGTGCAAGTAAACATCAATCTCCCTCAGAAAATATCAAAATCCAAACACCCATGTGTGAAACAGAACCAAAAATGCAATGAAAGGCGGCGCGAAATGCAAGTCTACTAACATGTGAAAATGCAGTTATTTGTTAATTTCACAATCAACAATAAGAAACTCCAATTGGGCAATAGATACTATTGAAATTTAACTATATAGTAGTATGACCAAGTAAATATGTTACATTGAATACGCATTTATTCTAAATATGGGATTTTGCATGGCCCGTGGCCCACATAAAAGGGCTATCAACGATACCGACTTGCCAAAAAAAAAAACGAAGAACATGATATCAATATGGACCCAACTAAAATCAAAGGCAATGATCGGTGCCTTGATCGTTCTATCACTCTAAATTCCAATTCACAATTCATTAACATGAAGTAGGAGCTTTGTATTATACTCTCATATCCGTCTGCACCGTGGCCCACCAACCTATTCCAAGACATGGGTGGGCCACAGCCGCTTCCACATCGCTCTCTCCTCCTTGGTGTGCAGTTTCCTGATTCCTCCGTAAAACCCGTCTGTTTCGTTGCCTTCTTCCTGATGGTCTTTTCTATTTACGGCTGTTCGCCTCCACCGCGAACCGGGGGTGTATTGGTTGAACTCCAGCATCACAGTATCTGCCAGCATGGGGTTTTAGAAATTGAAATGCGGAGCGCTATAATATAGAAGCTTTAAGTAAACTTATGTTAGAATACAATTACATTTTTAATGTTAAGGAAAATGTGTGTAGAATGGAGAAAGCAAATCATATCAAGAACTTCCAAAGGGATGAGTCAACTGGTTCTAATTAAGAAGTACTCTATTATCATTTTTGAATATCTAGGAAGGGATATTGCAATTGAGTCTTTTGTGAAAGAGGCAGCAGTTATCTCCCTCTTCGGCTGAGTGTTTAGAGCAATCTGCTCGATGCTTCTTAGATGGCAAGTATGGTTTTTTGTTTTTTGTTTTAAAATTAAAAAGAGTTGTTTTTCTTTGACGATCTTTGGTTCGTGGAGAACGAATGATCACAAGAGCTTTCAACTAGAAATGTTACTTCTCTTGATTTTATTACAATTGATTTTGCTTCAAGCCCAACTAAAGAATACCGTGTGTGCGCCACTTATAGCGGCATACGCCTATTTTTGGAGGGCTTTTTCCTATATCTAGGGAAAGGCTCACAAAAAAAAAAAAAAAAGCCCAACTAAAATTGATGTAGTCACAATTCGGACTAGGGAATTCGCTCTAAAGAAAGGGGGACTAACCATCTTTTAGACATTTCACTTTGTTGCTACTTAATTATTGCAATCTAATTGAGTTGCACATCCAAACACAGTTATAGGGAGCTTTTTTTTTTGCTAGACCGAAATGAATGACAGTCCTATTCACTACCATGTTTTAAGACTCGGATGAGTCCAAGTTGACTTGGATTTGGAACTACCCAACCGGTTCGATACCACAAGTCCCCACCCAAGTCACCCCCAACTTGGGCGAGTCAACCCAATTCAGCTTTGACTCGGACGAGCCTGAGTCACTGAGCTTTTTAACCATGTTCACTACAGAGGAAGTGGCAAAAGAGGAGGTGTCACCATTTCAATTCATATTGACAAGTAAAACCCTAATTGCAATTCCATGCATTTCAAAGCTGGCCTGAAATGACTGTAATTTCAGTTTGGGGATAGATGTTGGTTAAGAACAGTTTGGCGCCGGCCCCCACTTGGGTCGTTTCCCAACATTGCAATTAAATTCATCATATGCAATCTTAACATCAAACATGCTCTTGGGAATATTATTAATTGAATGAAAATCTGCGAAGATCTCTTGCATCTAGAATGCTTGTTATGTAAGTCATGCATAACAAATTGAAATAAATTCAATCAATAAAATGCCTTGTTTACACATGCAGGAACAGGAATGTAGACCGCCGGGTCTTGACCTGGTCGTGATCTGCCCAAGCCAGATGTGAATCAGAACTGTGGAGCAAAGGATGTTTTCAATCACTGAACTCACTTAAGATGGGACTCTATTGACAGTAAAGATTTCTTGTGCTGATTCAAGTCTCGAAGCATGCAATGAAATTTCAAATCTTGAACTGTTTGATTATCTAATTAAAAATCAAATTCTAGATGAAAGAACATGGACAAGATCAAGAAAAAAGGGTATGCTTTGATTTTCTCACCACTGCTATGACAGTAACAGAGATTCCCGTTTCCATCACAGAGCTCCAAGTGACCCACAACCCCATACCACCAGCCTGCCATGTAATACATTTCAGATATTATCAAATTGCACATCTAAATGAAGAAATGGAGTAAATTTATTGTTTGAAGCTAAGTAAAACTGTTTGGATGTCCAATCGAATTGAATTACGACAATGCAATTCAATCAAGAGAAAATGACCAAGCTGTGTCTAGTAATGTAAAGCTGCATTTGGACGTCCAATTGAATTGAATTATGACAATGCAATTCAATCAAAAGCATATGACCAAGCTGGGTCTAGTTGTGTAAAGCTGCATTTGGATGTCCGATTGAATTGAATTACGACAATACAATTCAATCAAGAGCAAATGACCAAGCTGGGTCTAGTTATGTAAAGCTGCATTTGGACGTCCGATCGAATTGAATTTAACAATGCAATTTAATCAAGAGCAAATGACCAAGATGAATCTAGTTATGTAAAGCTGCATTTGGACGTCCGATCAAATTGAATTTCACAATGCAATTTAATCAAGAGCAAATGACCAAGATGAATCTAGTTATATAAAGCTGCATTTGGACGTCCGATCGAATTGAATTTCAACAATGCAATTTAATCAAGAGCAAATGACCAAGCTGGGTCTAGTTATGTAAAGCTGCGTTTGGATGTCCCATTGAATTGAATTATGACAATGCAATTCAATCAAGAGTAAATGACCAAGCTGGCTGTAGACCTTGAAACACGTGAAACTGCAATTAGGGGCATGCTTGTCCTTATGAATTGAAATGGTGCCTTCCCCACTTTGTTTAATTTCCTATATCATGAATTGACAGAATCGCAGTTCAGTTCAAAGAAGCATCCAAACACACTCTAAAATCATAAGTCGAACTAAATGTCCTGAGACTCAAAACGAAATCAAAACTTGCATAATAAGTAAATTAGAAAAATGTGAATGATGTGAATTTCAAGTACAAACCATAAGGAAATTCTTTGTTCCTTCTCCACTGAATCTCAATATGATCCCCGGGCCATAAATCATCCAAACAGTCCGAGACATAAAGTTCATGTGCAGGAGTACTGACGGGTGGAGGTCTTAGTCTCTCCCACTTCACTCCTTCCTCTATCACCATATTCCTTCGCCCATGAGGTGGGTACCTATACAGAAAGGAAATCATCTGAAGGTGAACACAGGTCCAACAATCTCATAAACACACCTCTAAAGAAACTGCTAATATTTTGAAAGATCGAATTGGTATTTCGGTGTGCTTTTGTAAAGATAAGAATTAAATAATCACGTCCGATGACTAATCTCATTAATGAAAGTCTGTAATAAACGGATGGTGATCTTTTCAAACACATGTACCTTGCATGAAAGGTGTCCGTGCAGCTATCGTAACTGAGGTCCGCATCGTAACATGACAGCATAAACCCAACATGCCCATACTGCAGAGAAGCATGAGCGATTAAGTGACACCAACTAAATTTAAAAGATCATAGAATTCACACAGGCTAGAGTTTCGTAATGCCCATATACACCTCTACATGCAACAAGGCCTACTAAACGGCCATGTGTATGTATCGCCTGAGCTGTGCATCAGGTGGGACCCACCATGTAAATGACCCTGCTCGAAAATGAAGCCGGCCAATTCATCAGGTGGGCAACACATACATGGAAACAACAGGTGGTTGAAAAAAAATCTCAAAGGTTCACATCCGACTACGATCTCTCTCCCCTGATGAGTTTGGCCTTCCTGATTTCTGGGCAAGATTGTCTACATGGTGTGGCCCACCTGATGGATAGTTCAGATGTTCCACACGCTTGCCAGTGGCCGCGTGTAGAGGTGCATCTGCGCTTTGCGAATTTTCATATA
Organism: Magnolia officinalis; assembly: GCA_021015155.1. Taxonomy (NCBI): domain Eukaryota; kingdom Viridiplantae; phylum Streptophyta; class Magnoliopsida; order Magnoliales; family Magnoliaceae; genus Magnolia; species Magnolia officinalis. The sequence continues at coordinate 66,928,288 of JAJHSJ010000009.1, read as the reverse complement.
AGCCTAGTCTTTTCTGAAACACACCAAATACTACATGAATCATATCATAGGATGAAACATCAAAGCCCGTCCCCAACCCAACAAAATCAGATCTTTAAGCATACAAAACTAGAAAAAAGGCTGCAATTCGATGCACTGATGATTTGAATTATGATTACTTGAGCAAATATACAAATTGCTTTTTCCTTCTCCAGTATTCACATCAAAATGACTAGGCTCCAAATTACAATTACATTATTTTTCAAATGGTATGTGATTTGGATGGAATGTCCTTATTGCCAATACAAGGAAACAACACTAAAATTGGGTCATTTCCTCTTTAAGGAAATGAAATTTCAGAATTCAATTCAGTTTTGCATCCAAACACAGCCGTAGTATCTGATAAAAACCGATAACTCAAGCTTATAAGAGATTAGAAAACAATCAATAAATACAGAACACATGGAAAATCGCAGAAGGAATTCGGTTCATGATCAATATACCTCACGATTATAGACCTGAGCTGGGAACCAGAACTTGCCACTTTCAAGCGAGAGATAGCAGGCCATGATTGAATCTGCAGGCGAAGAACTCCTGGGCTTGACACCACTGTCGATCTTTGATTTGAGCCACGAAACGCGCCACATACAAGATAAATTTCCAAGCCAACCTTTTGATTTCCTCACATCTAAAGCACCTAAATCTCTCCTCGTTGCGATAAACCACTGCCATTCCCGATAAGCGGCGGGGCTCATCACTCTACCCCACTTCTCACTCATGTGCTTGTTCCATAGATGGTCGCTCCGACACCTAGCCCTCAAAGATCTACAGACGCCTGCCATGTTATACAAAGAGGATGGTGGGAGCTTCCCCAAGATGGATTCTAATGCCAATTCAGGCAAATCCAATATCGTAAACTCCTCCGACACCTCCACATTCTCCACTTTTGGGAGGCTCTTCTTCTCCACATTCTTCTTGAAAGACATTGTCGATGAAAATCTAAGGACACTCAACTGGCGCACGAACGCACAAGCCAATTCTCGCAAGAGCAAGCCCAACAACAATATCATTTCATTCACCCATGATGGTAAAGGCCGGGGAGAAAATGATTTGGAGAGGATGAGAAAGGAGAGGCAAGATATTAAGAAGAAAAGCATCAGATGAGGGAGATTCTCAAATGGGTCAATTCGATTTTGGCATAGAAGTTTAAAAGCTTATATCAAGAACCCAATTGAGTAAAAGCAACGATGATCATTAGAAGAAAAGAAAAAAAAAAAAAAAAAAAAGCCAAAATCCAAAAAATGAAAAGAGAGAGGATTGCCTACTGATGCAATGTATGTTAGTGAGACAAAGCCCACTAAGCCTGCTGGTGGGCCCACCAAAGGTGTTATTATTAAAAAAGAATCGATGATTATAAACACCGATACACAGAACTAGGCGGCCGCAGATGCGGACACGTCAAAAGAGGAACATATGTAGAGACTCCAATCCTTCTTAAGATTAAAAAACACAGTCAGCCAGTGCTTTTTCCTAGCATTGCTGGCATCTGGATACAGTGAATCTCTGGTAAATCTCTGTCTGCAGATGTCGGACTGTACGATGACAGGCGGGACAGCTGTAAATCAGAGAGATCCAATCAATGGCTATTCTCAGATGAAGATTCCAGATCTGTCATTGGCCTCTGGTTACATGGGGATCTGATGGGATTAGCCCATTGTCTGTGCATTCACAGACCAATATCTCAAAATCTCTAGATTTCAAGAAAAACCAAAATCCAAAATAAGAACAGATATTGAAAAATCAAGCAAAAATATGAAGTGGGTTGTTGAGAATTGGACTAGATTAGGTACAACAAACATCCAAACATGAAAGAGAACAAAGCCCAAACCGACTATAAGAGACAAAAACTGATTAAAAAAAAAAAAAAGATGGTGGGGGAGGGAGATGATGAAGTGGGGCACACCTCACTTCATCCAAATCTCCATCACTGACCACCAAATCCACCTCCCACCACCTCAATCTGTCCCAAAGAAAAGAACCCAGATCTCAGAAATTCTTAAATAATCAGAAATAAAAATAAAAATGGAGGAGTGTCTTATGGTGGTTGGGCTGCTTTTCTAACTCCCACCCAACTTTATTTGAAAGGCGTACTACAAGATGTTCAGCTCACCAGTGAAAAAATGTAGACCGTTGGGATGACCTCAGGTCAATCAAGTGAGGTGGAGTAAAAAAAGACTGGTAACTCGCAGGAGTATTTTTAAATTGTAGCTTGCAGAGCCTACTTTGCATGTGAAGCTCACATTCAGTTATCGTAGCCGTTCATTGATTATCCAATATGAAATTGATTAGGTGAACCAGTGATCTCCACCATGCAAATGAACAGATATTAATCGTACGGAGAGTATCAATGGTTTTTTTTTTTTTTTTGGTTCTATGAACCATCTATGATGGGATATATTGAGTGAATGGATCCGATCATAGAATATGGGCCCCATTTACAGTGGGTGCTATAAGGATTATATATTCATGTAGTCATGCAGACTACTGAACCGGACTCGTTGGTGCAATCGGCAGGAACGACAAGGTGAAGCCTGGAACGACTTGAAAAACAGGGAAGTTGAGAATTACAAGCGAATTCGAGCGCGTACAATTTTTAGGTGTTCGCTTCAGATATCGATAATTTAGCTGACCTTGTCGAAATCTAAACCGTTCATTTTCAATAAATTAGGATATTATTCTTATATCTTCAACGCTATCATTTCGAAATATGGAAGGATGGACACAATGATCAACGGTTTGTATTTGGCGTATACTTACAGTTTATATGATTAGTTAAATGATGAACGTTCCGGATTGAGCACAGTTATATCAATTTAGTACGTGTGAGGTGAGGCTCTCTCTACATCTTACATGATCGAATACAGTCGGCGACTGGCTCGGCCATGCTGCCCATGGCTGCGTTTTCGGTAGTTTTCACCGACAGATGCGTGATCGATGAAATGATGATTTTGAGGTGGATTTTTAACGTAATAGCCCTGTAGAAGAGTAATTCCAAAATAGTCCTATGCCTCGTGAGGGGATGAGATTTTGGGTTTTTTTTAAAAGACATAATTATCTTCCCCCACCACTTACTGCATCCTTACCTATGATGGAAGTTTCGAAAAAGGGACGGTGATGCCCATGAAAACAACGCTTAGGCCCATCCCTTGGCTGATCTAACATGTTTGTTCAATTTGAGGCATGTTTGGATGTTGGATGGCGTTGATTTCATCTTTATCTGAAGCCTTCATAGCTGCTAATGTAGAGAACTGTGGCATTTATCTGTTGGATTATTTATTATGATATGGTACATTCTAGATGTCTTCTTTCTCGATTCTTAGGCCCATGCCCTAAAATTATTTTCTCGAGGTAATGGTCGGATGGAATTTCAATGGAGATGGCCGATGGCCCCTACAATATCATTCCATAAGCGTATATGTGGGGCCGGACCTACGCTCCAACCCATTTCAGGGTTTTCAAAACGTTATTTTTGGGAGAGAGGGGCCGCCACCACCACTGGAGGGAGAGAGAGAGAGAGAGAGAGAGAGAGAGAGAGAGAGAGGACATATTGAAGATTTTCGTCATTCCGACAACTGATATGGCGAGTAAATGTAAGAATATGCATGAGGATCCACCTTGTCCATGGGAGATTTACCCCCTCAGGTGAGATCTTAAATGCATGTGGAAGTAGAAGGGAATTTTGATGTGGGGGGGGGGGGGGGGGGGGGGGGGGGGGGGGGGGCATCCCTTCTGGGCAGTGTGGATCTCACCTGGAGGGTGGATCACACTTGATAGTACCCCTTGAGCATTATGGATCGCACCTAGGACTACAAGGTGCAATCTATAGTGCTCAGGGGTATCCACCCCACCAGGTGAGATCCCTTCTGGGCAGTGGATCTCACCTGGCGGGGTGGATCCCCCCCGAGCACTATGGATCACACTTGATAGTACCCCTTGAGCATTATGGATCGCACCTAGGACTACAAGGTGCAATCTACAGTGCTCAGGGGGTATCCACCCCACCAGGTGAGATCCAAACTGCCCACGAGGGATTCACATCTACCTTCATATATTCATCCACATCCACATATTCAATTCAACATTCATTTTCACATCCACAACCACATTCACATTGAGATCCACACCCATATTTGTATTTTGTTAATTCATGTCAGCATCTACATCTACATCTATATCAACATTTTTATTTATTTATATTCAACATTCACATTTGTATGTGCACGTGGAAGTGCAAGTGTATTGGTTGTGAATTTTGAATGGTATAATATAAAATTGTGAAAGTGGACGTAGATGTAGAGTCATATGAATGAAACCGTGGAAGTGGAAGTGGAGTGAATTTGTATGCATGTAGATGCGAATTGTATGGTGTAAAAATGTGGAAGTATGTGGACATGAAAGTAGATGTGAATGTTATTTTTTGTGGTATGCATGTGAATGTGGTTGTCAATGTTGAATTTTATGAATGCACACATGGAAGTGTATGTGAATGTGGTTGTAAATTTTGAATTGTATAAATCCCATTAAGCTATGTGGATCTCACATAGGGGGTGGATCTCCCTTAAGCACTATGGATCTCACATGGGAGTCCGAAATCTCACCCAGGAGTGGGTCTGATGGGGTTAGATCCCCCCTAAGCAGTTTAAATCTTACCTGGTGGTTTGGATCCTCCATGAGCATTATGGATTTCACCTAGTAGTCCCAAGGGGGATCCACAGTGCTTAGGAGAGATTCACACCCCTAGGTGAGATCCACACCCACACTAAAATCTTCATACATATCCACATTCGCATCTTTATTCACATCCACGTTTTCAATTCAACATTCACATTTACATTCACATTCACAACCACACCAACATTTACATTTTTTAAATTCCAAGCCCACATCCACATTTTCATTCATTTATATTCAATATTCACATCCACTTCATGAATTCCACATCTTCATTCACTCTTTAATTTATTCAATTCGGTAGTAACATACACATGCTCATCCATTTTATTCAACATTCACATCTTCTCTCGTTTTTTCAAAGAATATGATCTGTCTACAAATTCATATACTAAGATAGATTCTTCTTTCTTAAATAAAATCTATCTATCCTTAGCTTTCGTGTGGTTAATTTCGATGTGAACTTCTTTGTCTTCTTTGACATTGAGCCTATCGAATTACTTACTAACACCTGTACCTTATCTTCCACCTTCATCTATTTAATAATCATTAAAAAAATGATGAGTACATTCATTCTAAAAAAATCACAACATTCTTATAAATAATTGGTCGCATGAATGACACATACAAATAATTATATAACTCTTAAAAATAGAAAACTAAAATTCCTATACTAAGATGGATTTTATCTTTTTTCAAATAGAATCTCCTTGTCGCTAGTCTCCTTATGGGTGGTTTTGAGACGACTTTATTTGTTTTATTTAAAGATGGGCATCCTGGTCCGCTATTAATGAACAATGTTACTTATGCATGGATATTCACGTAGAAGTACACTTATAAAACACAAGAATTAATAAAAATATAAATGTAAATGAGTATTTTGAATTGTGTGAATGAAAATATGAAAATACATATTAAACGCAACAATGGATGTGAATGTTGAATATGGATAAATGTAAATGTAGATGTTGATTTAAAATTGAACGAATGCAAATGTGGGTGTGGATGCGGACGTGAATGTAGAGGTGAATGTGAATGTTGAATTCAAGATGTGAATTTAAATGAATATGTGAATATAGAAGTGAATTGAATGAAGATGTGAATATGGGTGTGGATACCACTTAAGACACTTTATAACTCACTTTGGAGGGGTGGAACCCACTTGAGACACTTTGGATCTCACCTAGGAGGGGTTGATCCCAATGAGCAATGTGGATTGCATTTATGAGGGGTGGATCCCCCTTAAGCACTGTGGATAATCCACAATGCTTAGGGGTGATCCACCCCACCAGGTGAGATCCACACTACTCATGGGAGATTCACCCCTTTCATACTCACTCCACAGTGCACATCCACTTCCACATATACATGCACATGCGCAAGCACTTCCACTTCCACATGCATATGCATATTTACTCCCACATCCATATTCATACAATTCAGCATTCATGACCACTTTCACATCCACATTTTCATTCAAACAATTCAACATTCACATACCTCAACCACTTCCACATTCACCTCCACAATTACATTCATATAGTTCAACATTCTCATCTACCTCCATATTTTCATTCATACAATCAAAAATTTACATTCACTTTTACATGTACATTCACTTTCACACTTGCACTCATATAATTCAAAATTCACACTCACATGCACATGCACGTCCACAAAATAAGAGAAGATGTGAATGTTGAATATAATCGATGAGTATGTGTATCTAACTATTAAATTGAAGGAACCAGAGAGTAGATATTGAATACATGAAGTAAATGTAAATGTTGAATATGAATGAATGAAAATGTTAATGTAGATGTAGATGTAGATGTAGACTTGAAATTAACAAAATACAAATGTGAGCGGGGATGTGGTGATGAATGTGGATGCTGAATTCAAGATATAGATTTGGATAGAGATGTGAATATGAATGTTGATGTAGATGAAGATGTGAGTTTTAATTGTATGCATCCCTTAAGCAGTGTGGATCTCACCTGGGGGAGGTGGATCCCCCCCCCAGGTGAGATCCACATTGCTCAAGGGATCCATACAATTCAAAATTCATAGCCACATTCATATGCACTTTCACATGTGCATTCATAAAATTCAGTACTAATAAACACATCCACATGCAAACAATAGAAAACAACATTAACATCCACTTCCACGTATACATCAATATTTTTACACTATATAATCCACATCTACATTCATACAAATCCACTTAACTTCCACTTTCACATTTTTATCCATACAACTCCACATTCCCGTGCACTTTCACAGTTTTATACTATACACTTTAATATTCACAACCAATGCACTTCTGCAGACACATTCATACAAATCCATCTCCACATCCACTATCACATCCACTTCCACATTTTCTTTCATACATCTCGACATTCATATTCACATCCATATGCACTTTCACATTTTTATTCGTTCAATTTAAAATTCACATCCACCAACCGCATCTTCACTTGCATTCATACAATTCAATATTCATAACCCACAAACATATACACATCGACATGCATATTCATTCATTCAACATTCACAAAAAGGGTGTCTAGGCGGGATCCACAATCACCAAGTGTTATTCATAGTGGGCCATTGGGATCCACGGTGCCTAAGCGGGATCAATACTGGTCGAGGGATCCACAGTGCCCACGTGTGATCCTGTAACGCCCTGAAAATCGGGGGTCGTGCATACACTCGACTCCCGAGTTCCCGAGTGTTACTTATCATCAATTTTATGGTTTTATGATTAATCAAGCTTAATTGCGCAACTTGAAATTACTTGGAGTATGAAACGCAACCACAACCACAACTAGTCTACTGGAATGGAAGATATATATATATATACACACACACACCACACACACACACACACAGATCCAAAAGAATATAAATGGGTAGCCCAAGGCGTTGCCCAACAAAAATCACAAAAATATCATGTCCAAAAGAATAGGGCTGAGTCTGCTACTCAGCGATCCAACGTCCCATCTACTGAGCCGACGGAGACCCGCTCATCAACTAAAAGTAAGAGAACTCGTCCTCCTCCTCCAAGCTCTCACTGTCAGGCTCCTCATATTCAGCATTACCTGCATCTAATGGAGGGTCTGGTTGGTGTTTTAAAACACCGTCCCAGAGTGGGAGTGAGTGATCAACTCAGTGGGTGCTATTAGTCTTAAGTTACAACAGACATCAATTATACTATGAATTTAATGAAAAACAGTCATTCATAAACACCTATCTAATCTTATTAATGCATATGCATGATAAATAATATGATGCATGCCCTCGCCACAACTTCCCTCAAGTGACTCCGTCTAACGATCGCGTATGTCAACACTCCCTCAGAGCGACCTCGACTGCCGAGTCGCTACCTTAGCTAATGCAATGTAGTGATAATGTTAATCGAGTTCTTAGTTACGTCCGTTCATCCAGCAGATTGGAGAATCTGATACACCCCACATATCAAATGCCCTGAACTAGTTGCGAGGCCAAGATCCCCCAACATGTGAGGCCAAGACCCCACGATCCTTGATCCCGTCGGGTTCCCCATCCTCGACTTCAAGCACATGGGGAGTGCCGAGAGAAAGGGATCGCTTGCGGTCACTACGGGGAGGTGCATCACCCCAACGTAGGCCGATAACTCGAACACAATGTCCCATTCCATCATGCCCGGCTCACGAGACTATGGATCGATATTCAATTCGTTATCAATGGACTACAACGGTGGTAGGGTGTTCCAGATTCCATACATATGTGAGCAAACATGGTTAACAAACAAGGTTGGTCAGATAGTAGGCTAGACCGCACGAGTCGGGCGAGGGTACAAGGGATCCATGTAGTCGAACTACTGCTACCTGTACACACCTGTCCAAACTGACGGGTTTAGCCCTAGCATAGTCCTACCGATGGAACTACCGTCACTCCTCATGTTTCCGACCAACTCGAGGGTTCAATGTTGATTCATAGTATGCCAACCATCAAGATTATCAACTAGCATAAAAATGTCATGTTCACATACATCATAACCTATGAGTCAAATATTCCTAGCAAGCATACTACGTTATCAGGAGCAAGGTGCATGTGAGTGGGTGGGTTAGTGAGGAAGTTGAACACTTCCAATATTTCAACGAATCAAATGCACATGGACAAACATCATGCACATCATAGACAACAACATATAAGAAAATCATGTAACACATGAGCATATAGTCATCCACAATATCTCAAACAAGTGAGGCACAAACAACATCATAAGAAAGGGTAAGTAACATACAATTCCATACATCTCAAACAAGCACCCAAATCCTAAGGTTTCTCTAGATTCTACATATGTTTCACCCAAGCAAACAAAATCATTAAACTCATTATATAATTGGTGCTAGGCAACCTAAGATTAATAGTCCGCACCTTCGGGTCGTTGAAGGCTTGGAAAACGACCTAAGAGGGTTGATTTTGGGGTCGAATGGCCGGAATCCCTAAAGCAAATATTTGCATTTTAGAATCCCACGCAATTCCCTTCTCAACACAAGGTTTTCAAGAAAAAGAGGTAAGGGATTTACCTAGACAACCAACGGAAGCGGTGCTTGCGGTTGAGGTGGAGGGTTTCCTTGGAGAAGGGATAGAGAGTTGTAAGGTTGAGCTTCCTTGGGCCCCACCTCCTACCACACACTCCTTTCCTTTCTTCTTCCTCTCTCTTTCTCCTCATTTCTCCTCTTTCTCTTCTCCCTTTTCTCTCTCCTCCTTTCCCTTTCTCTAGGGCAAAATTCGTATGGGGAGAGGGGTGCCCCAAATGAGGCCCTTTTATAATGCCAGATTAGGTAGAAATGGCCCCAAGTGTTGGGTTTTTACTATACTAGACCTATTGGAGGGTCCTTCTAAGGTCTAGGGCCTACTATGGGGTGTACATATTGATATACACCGTAGGATAGTTGGCCCTAATGATGATCTACGTATGGATATGGTCGGCCCGCCATTTGGATGCGTCGATCGACAGATATAATTAGAAATCTGTTCAACGGTCACCGATAGTCGATCGGGACCGCGGCTATACGGATATGAGCAGGGAAATATCCTTACTCTACGGGTAAAGTTTGGTCGTAAACCGGTGGTCTGAAATCCTCAACTTTGCATAAGAGGGGACAACCCAATTCACTTAAGTTTCATCTCATTTATTTAGGGTATTTGCATTTCTCATGCACTCGTCCTTCGGCTCAAGTTGAGCGGTTCTGGGCACTACCTAGGTCTGACTCCCGCGATGGACGTCGAGCCCAACAAGACGGACATTACTCTATAATTTTAGGACTAGTGGCCCACCAACGAGCGGTCTAGAGCTTGTTTGAAAAATTGGGGCATTTTTGGAATGAATTTGGTAGTGAGATTTCTTATGGGCAATGATTAGGGTTTGGATTAACTATGTTCATAGTGTGACCTATTTATAACTAGTGAAGGTGGAGATTTGGTTGTGCTTACTCTAAACCGTCGGTTTTATGCTAAAAGAGTAATGGGGTTGCTCTGATGGGTCTTTGGTCACGAAATTTATAGGACAGGGGCTTCACGGTCTGATGAAAGGCCATGCAAAGTTTGGGAACAAATGGATGAACGATTATGGGGTTTAACAAACAGTTCCGATTGTTAAATGGCCCTGTGGGGTCCATTCCGGTGATTGAAGAATCTCTGGTGGCCCCCTGGCCCTGAAATTTATGGGGTAGGTGTTCCATGGCCCGATGAAGGGCCATGCAAAATTTGGTAACGATCGGATATGAGATTTAATCGTACGGGTCCGGTTTGCGATCAACTGTCACTGTCCCACGATCGGGTCCCAGATTTCGTGGACGGGCGTTGAAAAATACATTAGACCTTCACCGTAAATTTGGAAGAAATCCGACGGCTAGAAAGTCTGGTATCTCGATTTTATTTGCAAGTGTTATATTCCAATTCTGGCATTGGTGGGGTGCATTTGGCAAGTGCTAGATTCTAATTCTGGGTATCCACTGGGTCCGTGGTTCGCGATGGACCACAAGCCCAGTGAGATCTTCAGTTCTCTGAATTTTTAGATTTTTCTGACCCTTCTCGGTCGCTAGGTGGCCCACACGGGCTGTTGTTAAGTGTAAACAGGCCATCTGGCTTGGCGGCCCGCACTGTCTCATCATAACTAGACTGGTCCACCCCAGTATAAACTAACATTGAGTGGTGATGGTCATTAAGTGATATTATAAGTTAATTAATAAAAAAATCTCAAGGATTTTTGGGAATCCAAAACAGTGAAAATCCAGGATGTTACAGATCCACACCAGCAAACCTTAAAAAAAACATCCACACTATGAACTCTTACATTTACCCGCCATATCAACCGCACTCCCTTGAAGGAAAACTTGAAAGGCTTGAAATCAATCGACGATATTAAGATTATCGCCGGATTGAAGGTACTATCACCTCATAATGTCGTCAGAATGTCGTCGGAATAAAGATACTATTACCGTAAACACGTCGTATGATTGTCGAAGTGGGTCTCATGGAGGTGGAAGCAAAGATCTTAACTGCCTTCTTCAATGGTGGTGGTGGTCCCCTCTCTCTTGATTTGGTGGTGGTGGTTGTCCCCTCCTCTCTCTGATTTAGTGGTGGTAGTCCCTTCTCTCTTAATTTGGTGGTGGTGGTGGTCCCCCCCCTCTCTCTCAAATCAGTGGTAGCAATGGTCCTCTCTCCTTAAAAAAATTCGAAAACCTAAAAATTGATTAAAATGTGGGTCTGGCTCACATATATGCTTAGGGAATGATACCGTGGGGCCCATCATGAATCTCCATTGAAATCCATTCCAACCATTATCTCAGTGAAATAATTTTATGGCATGACCATAAGAATCAGGGAAGAAGACATCAAGGATGGACTACATTGGAGAAAATAGTTGTAAGAAAAGGCCATCGTTATCTCTAATGAGGGCCACAAAGGCCTTAGATGAAGATCAAATCAACGCGCTTCGATGTCCAAGGATGCTCCGAAGCGAATGAACAGTTCAGATCTCCCAAGTGGTGGGTCCATATGTGGCTTCGTGGGACCCATAATATCTTCTTAAAACTTATGTTGCAAGCCATGTCGTATGTTGTAACAGTGTAGAAGGACAATTTCATGAGGAAAAAAGCAAAATCTCATCTCGTGGCCAAAAAGGTTTTGCCTCACAAGAAATTTACCATTTTAGAGCTGACATCAGTACACAGGGCTATTACATTAAAAATCCCAATTTTGAGCGGATTAGGTACTGCGCTGCCCCACCCAACACGGTGCCACCCTCACTGTGGGGCCCACTATGATGTATACGTAATATATCCACGTCGTCCATCCGTTTTTTCATATTATCTTATGGCATGATCTACAAAATGAAGCACATGTGTTTCTGAGATTGGCCATACTAAAAGGAAACAGTGGTGATTGAACATTAAAAACTTCTTTGGGCCACAAAACGTTTTGGATCAAGCAGATATTTATTTGTCCCCCTTCATCCAGGTCTGTGGTATATTATAAACAGGTTGGATGGAAAATAAATATTACTTCAGGCCCTAGAATGGTTTCAATGGTAAAAATTCAATATCCAGTGTTTCCTTCAGTGTGGTCCACCTGAGATTTTTATTTGTTTCATTTTGGGGATACTTCCATAAAATGATCTGTAAAAACGGATAGACGGCATGGATATACAGAACCTTACATCAAGATGGGCCCCACGGCCAGGGCCTCACCATGTGCTGTACAGCCGGTGCCGCACCTAATATGCTACCGACGATTTTGCCCTTGGAATTTTCGTAGCTTGTGATGAATGACAAGGGTGAAATGGTGATTTTGTCCTCCCTTTTAAGTAAGGAATGATCCGGGGAAGATCTGAACCGATCATCAGGTTCCAACGCTACCGACGACTTAATGGAAGAGTGCTTGTCTCTATCTTTCACTTGTACTGACTCGTTTTAGGAAGATCTGAACCGACTATCATGTGGGCCTCACATTGGATGGTTTTATAACCCAAAATTCATACTGATTGAACAAATCCTAGCCATTAGATACCGTTGGTTTTTTTCTTTCTAAGATTTGACGGTAAAAAGTAGGTTTTATTTTCGGCCTTTCAATGGAATGCTTAAGACCGTCGATTGGTGTACTTTTGGATTATGATCCTTCATTGAAATTGCCTACATGATGAATGGTTCGGATCTCGTCCACATCCACCACCGTATTCCAGTCCGAAATAGACAAACACCATAGTCTCAAGATTCTAGACGGAAGGATCCCATGAACGTCGGATGATGGTCATTTCATGCAATGCATGCATCCCATGCACCACACTTACCAATGGATGAATCATCAATATAGACCGTTCATCAGGTGGGTCCCACGAGATTGACCACGGCTAAAAAATTCGTGTGGACCAAATTATCTTAAACAGCAGAACAATGGATTCTTTTGACCGTTGAATGTGGAAGAGGCCCATCGTTTCTTCCTCCATCCATCTCAATCTAGGAGTTTTATCCTATACCCCATATCACCTACAACCGATTGCATGATAAATTACCACGTAGGCTTTCCTGACCGTACAAACGTCGGGGCCCACCATGAAGATCACGAATCCAGAAAATCAGGCCGATACACTGATTAGGTGGGCCACACCAGTATGGTTTTAGTCAGACAATCAGCCGTCCGTTTATTTAGATCGTACGGTCATTTTGTGAAGATTATCTTCATGGTGGGGCCCACCCTGGGATGTGATATGAAGTGACACGTTGGGAAGGAAAGATGGGGCAACATGCTACGGTAGCATGCAGGTGGTTGTAGGTGATATACTGATATGGACAGAGGTTTGCGTGTAGGAAATGTACACATTCACACTCGGGAGCAAGAGTCGCAGTGTAACTGACACGTGTCTGAGATCTGAGACATTCATCAGGTGATCTACATCGTTTTAATCTCCTATCACAAAAATCAGTCCATTTTATATCTTAGGTGGGCCACATCATATCGAAACAAATGAACGACTATGAAAGTTTAACCTTATGGTAACATCATATCTCACACACGTGTTTCATATTTGCACGTGTACCCACATCTTACGGATCTACACGCGTGTGGAATGATCAGAGCGCTGAGCTGCATTTATTTCATTCCCCTATATTTAATAACTGGGACCCACCATTTTTGGAGCTATTTATGTAAGTCGAATTATATGCATATGATCCTCAGGCGGTGCACGTGCATGGTACTTGGGTTTTTAACTTGCACTAGCCAGGTCTGTGTTTCAGTGATCCAGACCATTGATATGGTGGGCACCACAATGGATGGACCATGGAAAGAAAAATCTGGACCATTCAATTTATCGATGGCTCAGAAGAGATACAGATAAATGGTCCATGATCAAGGCCGCAGGGTTAGTCCAATCTGGATGATATTTGGGGAATGGACTATCCGAGGTGGTCCCGGACATAACAATGGTCAGGATCACTGGAGCGTGGGCCCACTTGAATAAAATTTAAAAACCGAGTATGGTGTCCTTTTTTAAAGCAATGTGTGGTATCTGTATATTCCAAAAATCAGGTCCATCATGTGATTTTGAATGTTTTTGGACGGTCGTCCATTATTTTATATTTTTGGAGAGTTTCATCATTAACGGTGGCGTCTCACCAAACGGTGAGCCCAGCATAGGAAATGATGTGAAGGCAGGTGAAGACACGCAGTACATCCAAACACCGAATAGTGCTTTCGTAAAGATTTATTTTCCTAGCCATTGACCAATTGACAAGTAGGACTTGTTTGATTTGCAGTAATTTATATAAATTTAAAGTAAAATATGTAATTATGACTTATCATATAAGTGTTTGGAATGATGGTAGAATTTTATCATGAAAATCAACCAAATTCAAAGGCACATCAAGTATTTCTAAGCTAAAATTCTAGAATCCAGATCCTTCGTTTGTGACAAACAGAAAAATCTTGTTGGCTTGTACTGTGTTTGGGCCACATCATTTAGTACAATAGTCAGTGATGATGTGGCCCAATTACAATACATGCAGTCAGAATTTCCTGGTTTGTGACAAATAAGGAATCCTGACTCAAAACTCCATGCATAGATCCAGTTATCTTATTTGTTCATTTGATCAGGTCATCTTAAATTATGAGCTAAAAAATGAAGTAAATACAAAGCTTAAGTGGATCACACCACCAAAAATCATGAGGTTGGAACGATATTACCATTAAAACCTTGTGAAAGGCATGAAAGTTTTGGATCAAGTTAATATTTGTGTTTTGCCTTTATTCATATCTATGTTGTTACCTGTTACCCAAATAAGTTAAGGCTCAAATAAATATCATAGTGGGCTTCATGTAGGTTTCAATGATAGTTGTCATCAATACTACATTTTCTTCAATTTTGGGACATGCTCTAAAATGATCCATCAAAATAACTCAAAATAAATGAACGTCATGAATATAACACGTACATCATGGTGGGGCATATAGAAATTTCCCACCTCAATATCTTATAGCTTCATTTTCCGAGGCACAACCTGCTAAAAATGTCATTATCTTATATCCAATTTTACCAAGATGAGTATTAATTATTAAATTTTGATATATTCTACATAAATACAACAAATCAAACATGCCATAAATTTCTATTGTCCTAAAAACAATAATCATCATAAAATAACTATACCAAGATTACTCTATCTACACAGCGCTACGATGCTTGCCAAATGGCCCCAAATGCATTTATTGTTGTATTTGATGTCTTAAATCTAATTAGATTCTGCACAGATTTTTCATGCAATTGCGAAAGTGCGGGATTTGTTTCCAATTTCGTTTATGATTCTTTTCAATTTTGTTTGGGATTCTTCCTAAAACTATATATATGGGTGTAAACAGGATTGAGAAGTATTATTCTAAAGGATTCTAAAGATTTCTAAAAGGGTTCTACGGTTTTTGAAAGGGTGGAGCAAGGGAGAGATTTGAGGATTGCTCAAGTTTGTTAAGTACTTCTTCTTTGTAATTTCCGCTTTCATAGTGAAGATCTGTAGCTTTGTGCTGTGGTTTTTTCTCGAAAGGGTTTTTCATGTTAAATCTTTGTATTCCCTTATGTTTACTTGGTGCTCTTGGATTGCTATCCTAGATCTATCTTTATATGATTTCGCAGTCCAAAACCCAACAAGTGGTATCAGAGCAATCGTTGAGACACAGATTTGAATTTGTAGGATTAGCATCAATGGAAAACGCCAAGTTTGATATTGAGAAGTACTCAGGAAAAAATAATTTTGAGTTATGGAATATTAAGACGATTAGTCTATTAGCCAAACAAGACGAAACTAAGGTTCTTGAGGAACAAAAATCAACTATGAAAGATGAAGAATGAGATACTCTTAATAGTAATGTTTTAGCCTCCATCCGTTTATGTCTCATATATGAGGTTCTTTATAATGTTTTAAGGGAGTATCTATGCGAGAAAATCCTCTGAAAATTGCCTACACTTGAAGCTACAGTGGTATAACTTCAAGATGACTGAGGGTGGAGATCTGAAGGCCCACATCAACAATTTTAACAAATTGGTTTGCAAACTGCTGGATATGGAGGAAGTGATCAAAGATGAGGAACAAATATGTATGTTGTTGAATTCTCTTTCGGCATCATATGAGTCATTCAAGGACACAATGTGTACTGCAAATAAAACCCTGAGTGTCGACACTGTTATCTCAGCCCTTCAAGGTAAGGCTATGAGAAAGCTAAACGGCGGCATGGGGACATCTTCCGATGCACTGTTTACGAGGGAAAAAAATATTGAGCAAGGTACAGGATCTTCAAGACCTAGATTCCAAATCCAAGGGCGAGGGCAAAAGAAAATTAAAGTACTGAAATTATGAGATAATTGGACACATAAAAAAGAATTGTACCAATCCTAAAGCGAAGAAAGAAAACTCAGAGGTTTCTTCTAAGGAGGCCAATGTTGTCACATCTGATGAAGAGACAAGTGGTGGTGATGTTTTGTCTGTGTCTATGGTCAGACACTTGTATGACAACATTAGAGATGAGTGGATCCTTGACGCAGGAGCATCATATCACATGACTCCTCATCAGAGTTGGTTCGCCAGTTATAAGGAATGCAATGGTGGACAGATTTTTATGGGCAATGACGGTGCCTGTAATGTTGTGGCTATTAGTACTATGAGCATCAAGATGTTTGATGAGATGGAGCGTACCTTGACTAATGTTAGGCACGTTCCTGATATGAAGAAAAATCTGATTTCTCTTGGTGCACTCGAGGCTATGGGGTGCAAATTCACTGGTATTGATGATGTCCTTAAAGTTTCAAAAGAGACATTTGTGGCTATAAGAGTGCAAAGGCACAAAAACCTTTATAGGTTGATCGGAAGTACTTCAGCAGGTGGAGCAGTAGCAGTTGTTGCAGATTCCACTTTTGTACGTATGTGGTATGCTTGTCTGGGTCACATGATCGAGAAGGGCATGAAGGTACTGTCTGATCGTCGTTTGATTCCAGCTTTTACGAATTCTGATTTAAATATATGCGAGCATTGTATATATGGTAAACAATCTAGATTATCTTTTAAAACTGGAAAACATGTATGTAAGAGAGTGCTTGATTATATACACTCTGACGTATGAGGGTCATTGCCAGAGGTTTCCATTGGGGGGTCGTCATAGTTTGTTTCATTCATTAATGACTACTCTAGGAAAGTTTGGATTTACTTCATAAAACGTAAATCCGAAGTTTTCATCATATTCAAACAATGAAAGACAATGGTGGAAAAACAATTAGGGCAAAAAATAAAGGTTTTAAGGACTGATAATGATGAAAAATTCACTTCTACTGAGTTTAATGAATATTGTAAGGATGAAGGCATCATTAGGCACAACACAGTGCGCCACACGCCCGAACAAAACGGTGTAACTGAGCGAATGAATCGGACTCTCTTTGAGTGGACCTAATGCATGTTAAGTAATGCTGCATTGGGCAAAGACTTATGGACTGAGGCCGTTAACATGGCTTACTATTTGGTGACCGATCTCCTTTTACGACAATTGAATGTAAAATCTCAGAGGAAATATGAAGTGGTCATAAGCTGGACTACTCAGATTTGTCCATATTTGGTTGTCAGGCTTACTCTCATGTACCATCAGTTAAGAGAGATAAACTAGACTATGGAGTTAAAAAAATATACTTTTGTTGGCTATGGTATTAGTGTGAAAGGTTTTAGGTTATTCGACAAGGTTACACGTAAGATTATCACTAGCTGTGACGTCAGATTTGATGAAAGCTCTCTATTCGACAAGAATAATCAAGAGGAGCAAGATGAACCAGAAAAGGTTGATCGTATACGTCCAGATTGACACATATGATACTTAGACAGAGACAGATGCGCAGACAGAGGTATAGGAGCAGGTGGAACAACCACCTGTGAGAAGGAACCCACCGCGTGATCGCATGTTACTGGCAAGATAAGGATAACTCTAATATCGCATATGCCCTCATTATAAATGAGGGGGACTCGTCAACTATTCGGGAGGCTCTTGATGGGCCTGATGCAGAAAAATGGATGGTAGCTATGGATGATGAGATGGACTCGTTGCACAAAAATTACACATGAGAGTTGGTGGAACTTTCAGTGGGCTGAAAAGCAATCGGATGCAAGTAGTTATTCAAAAGAAAACAGGATAGATACAAAGCGAGGTTGGTAACGAAGGGATATACTTAAAGAGAATGAATCAACTTCACATATATATTCGCACCAGTGATTAAGCAAGTATCTATCAGATTCGTGTTGGCATTAGTTGCCCAATCATATCAAGCTGGAACAGATGGATGTCAAGAGTGCATTCTTGCATGAGGAGTTGGAAGAGCATATCTGCATGAAGCAACCAGAGGGCTACGAAATTAAAGGGGTAGAGAAAAAATTTTGTAGGCTAATGAGATCGTTGTACGGCCTGAAACAGTCGCCTAGGCAGTGGTAAAAGAAATTTGATTCTTTCATGTTGAGTAAGAAATTTACTCGGAGTGAATACGATCACTGTGTCTATTACAAGACACTGAGTGATGACAAATTCATCATCCTAGTATTGTATGTTGATGATATATTGATCGCCAGTCATGATATGTCTGAAATTAACGTACTAAAGACTAGGTTATCAGGGACATTTGAAATAAAAGATCTGGAGGCTGCAAAGAGAGTTCTCGGCATAAATAATCATATAGACAGAAAGAGGAAGCTTTGGTTATCACAGGCAGAATACCTTGAAAATGTGTTGATTAAGTATAGGATGGACCGAGCAAAGCCAGTGAGCGTTCCTCACGCGGCTCACTTCAAGCTTTCTTCAGTACAATGTCTTAAATCAAATGAGGAAAAGCAGATTATGTCTCATGTGCCTTATTCGAATGCGGTTGACAGTTTCATGTATGTCATGGTCTATATGAGACCAGATATTTCACAGGCAGTCAGTATTATGAGCAAATACATGTCAAACCCCGGCAAGCAACATTAAGAAGCAATGAAATGGCTAGTTCGATACATTCGAGGTACAAAAGACTACGTCTTAACTTTTGAGAAGACAATGACAAAGTTAATAAAGTATGTGGATTCAAACAACGCAGTTAGTGTGGACTCCAGAAAGTCAACTTCAAGATATTCGTTTGTACTAGCGGGTGGAGTAATTAGTCGGATGTCGAAGCTTCAGTCCGTGGTGGCGCTTTCCACGACCGAAGCAGAATATATGACAGTGACGGAAGCGTTTAAGGAAGGTATTTGGTTAAGAGGCATGATAAATCAGTTGAGACTTCAGCAGGAGGCCGTGTCAGTTAATCGTGATAGCGAGAGCGCTATTAATTTGGCTAAAAATTCTGTTTATCCTTCTCGTACTAAATATATTGATGTTCGTCACCATTTGATCCGACAAGTGCTTGAGGAAGGAGACGTAACTCTAGAGAAGATTCACACCAGTGTGAATTCAATAGACATGCTCACCAAGGTTGTTTCTACAGAGAAGTTTAAGTTTTGTGTAACTTCTCTAGGCTTGGCGATGACGTAAAAGGAAGATGGAGTGTACACGAGAAACATTGGTGGATATTATTGTATTTGATGTCTTAAATATAATTAGATTCTGCGCAGATTTTTTGCGCAACTGCGAAAGTGCAGGATTTGTTTCCAATTTCATTTATGATTCTTTTCGCTTTTGTTTGAGATTCTTCCTAAAACTATATATATGGGTGTAAACAGAACTGGGATGTATTATTCTAATGGATTCTAAGGCTTTCTAAAAGGGTTCTAGAGTCTCTGAAAGGATGGAGCAAGGGAGAGATTTGAGGATTGCTCAAGTCTGGTAAGTCCTTCTTCTCGACTTCCGTGATAAGCTAATATCGTACGAGGGGATGACTGTCATATGAGCATTTTCATCCTTCCAAAAGCCAAAAGTGCCCAAATGGCTAAAAAGAATATGCATTAAAAATCTAACATCAACACTTTTATTACATCATAATTGAGAGTTATTTCAATTAATATATCCTAAAATGCCTTGGTCCTATTGTATTTAGAGATGGAAGAAGTCATTTGATAAGCTAGAGAGTTTGTGAGCGCAAGTTGGCTCTAACCCAAAGACAACGATGTGGGTGAGACAATTACCATAGGGGCTTACTTCAATGTATATCCATGTTGTTTATATGTTTTTACAGCTTATTTTAGTTCATGGTCCCAAAATTGAACTAGATTTAAATTTAAGGTGGACCACACTACAAGAAACAATAGTCATTAACCATTAAAAACCTTTCATAAGTAAACAAATTTTAGATCAAGTTGATATTTATTTTTTCTTTTCATCCAAGTTTGTGACCTTATCAACAGGTTAGATGCTCAGTATACACTACGGTTGACACTAAAAAGTTTTTATTGATGAGTGTTCAATGACCATTGTTTGTGGTGGTGTGGTCCATCTAAAATTTGTATCTGCTACATTTTTGGGACTGCATGCTTAAAATAAGCTGTAAAAATATATGAATGGTGTGGATACATGATGAACACATCAAAGTGGGCCTACGGTCAAGGTCTCACCCACATCATTGGTCCGAGAGTTGCAGTCAAGTGGCGCTCGAAGTACGCGTCGGCATGCATACTTATAATATACACATGACATGTACATACATCACGATTTGGACCATCTGAATCTTGGGTTTAGCATTATATGTAGAGTTATACACGAGTCGAGCTTGGCCCAACTTGGCTAGGCTCGACAAATATGCTACCCTAGGTTGAACTCAGCTCAGCTTGGCTCGGCTCAGTCCTCAAGTTTGATTGGGTAGCTTGGCTCGGCTTGGTCAAGTTTAAATCGATTCGAACTGAGTCAAGTTCCGAGTCAAGTCTGAGTCGAGTTAGGCCTAACTTCCACAATTTTCAAGCTAAAAAAATCAGCTGGACTAGGCCGGAACCCAGTTTCAAGCCGAGTTCGAGTTGAGTTGAGTTGAGCAGTTTGACCGAGCTAACTCGGTTTGCGTACAGCTCTAATTAGATGGGGTATAACTGAAAAGTAAGATAGAACGGATCATCTTATTGATGGATTAGTTCCTATTAAATAATTATTGGCCAGAAAGTAGACATTTATAATATTTATTTATGAGCCATGCGCACGCATAACTAGATATACGTTGGCATGTGGGGCCCACCATGGTGTTTGACACGTAGTAGAAAACCATGTATAACCATCCAAAAAATTCTATATTTACCAACGTATGTAATTCTATTTTCATGGTTGGATCAACATGAATTTTGGAGCATCCGAATTTCTTGGTGGGACAATCTTATTGGACGGTCGAGATTTCGTACAAACAACATGGTGGGTTCCACATACTAACTGATTGAGCTTGCAGGTATTTGTGTGTGAGGATTTCTCTTTTTTATTTCTACTTTTGGAGTAACGGCTCACCTAAAACAGGCCCAGATATTTGTATAGCCTGGATTGGACGACTGAGTCCAGTGGCTCGAATCCATCCCACGTGTTAAAAAAATCGGTTGGGATTGTAACCATTGGATTTGGGCCTTTTTCAATGATCCAAACCGTTTATTTGACGGAGCACGCCTTGGATCCCCCACCCAAGCATGGGATGACCGTTCGTGTTCAAAGAAAAAGAGTCTAATTATCAAATTGTTGAAATATTTCAATTGAAAATTAAGATTTATAATTATTTTTCTACCATTCAAAGTAAGATTTATCATATAAACGGTTTGGATCACTCGAATATGATCCATATTCAAAGGCTAAAAAGTTCCGATGTACCGTATTTTAATACATCCAGATGCATTCCAGCAAATCTCCATACGCTTTAGGGCCCCCAGTCTCCATCACCATCGCAATACATTTAATGCTCCGGCAGAATGTTATAGTTCACACGCATGCACTCAGCAATTGTACTCTTGAAGAATATAAAACTCAAAATAAACCGTCCAAATCACTAGGCCCACTTTTAAAACGTCATAAATCTGAAACCATATTGATCGAACGATTTACAGACATTTGTTAGTTGAACATGGACCAATGACTACTTTTCATTTCAACCGTCCAATAAATATCCATAATCCAACCATCTAAAACATCGATTAAGTTCAGGTTTTTTTGTGTGTAATCCATATAAGATGGGCCCCAAGATTTGGATGGTTCATATGAGTTACTTAAATGCCACGTATGCAAATTCTGAGTTCATGTGCATGAACTATCATTCTCTGCAAGAGCACCAAACCTTTTCTCGTGACCATTAGTAAGTCTCCATCACCTTCGGAACTGTTCACATATTGGTTGGCAGGTGAGCTTTCATTAATCTTGAAATATTTTGATACTCCGGTATAAGTGATGGATGATACACAGGCGCTTATAAATTATACATAAATTGCATACACGACGCTCAAGTAATTCGAAGTAAAATGTCCAAATCATGGGTCACAATCTAGATGTATCATGAACCAAAAAATTATACTTTTTAAAAAAAAAATAATAATCTGGCCATCCAATTAGTGGACATTTATCGGACGGTTAAAATGAAAAATATTTAATTATCTTATCTTAACAAACAAGTGTCCATGAATCATGGATCCGGACTGTTAAAACCAATCTAATTTTGGGATTGTGACTGAGTGACAACGCACGCACAATTTTCTGTGGTTTAATTTGAGTTATTGTATGCCACCTGTACATTTTTTAGTGCCTGTGTATCAAGCTTCGTATGCTGCCAGAGTATCAAAGAAGCCTCCTAATAACTTTAATGGGTGGGAGATTGGGAGGGCATTTTCGGAAATATGGCGTGATTATTTTGATGGGACGAGGGCATTTTGAGAAGATTTTGGAACATCAGGTGGGCCAGTTTGAAAGTATAATGGAATAAATAGCCGTACAAATTTTAATTGTGATGAATAAAGTCGTCTTCTTTAGAAGAGGCATTTGGTACTCTGGTGAGTTTGATAGATGATGCGCAGGCACCTTGTACTTTTGTAATTGTAATCTTGGTAACTGTAGTTTGGCTGGTTGAATCCGAACCGTCTGTTAGATATCTTTTGCAGGAACTTAAAGTTAGGTGGGACCAGGTATGGTTGTAAGAAATTCACCAAATTCATTTGTTTTATTCAACCATATTATAACGGCAGATTGAAAACGGGTGAGTCGCTTCACATGAAATAGTGGGCAGAGAAATACCTAGCATTGAAACCTCTCAACGTTTACCATGATGTTTATATGACATTAGCTGAATTGAAAATGTAAAAATATTACCATAGTCCAAAGCTTCTGCAACCCCATGAATGTTTTAATGGTGGGCATTTTCAGCCTATTATTTTTTATTATGCGGCTTGCTTGATTTTTAGACATGCTTCATTTTTTTGCTCGTATCCTAACATGATTTGGCAAAATAGATAGGCTAGATGAATTTCTCACAAACATATATGTGAGCCCAACCTTGCTTCATGTTGCATGAAGCTCCTACGAAAGGCTGTCACAAGCAATCTACTTATGCAATCTGATGTAGAGCGGGTCGCAGACAATTACATGGCAAAGATGGATCAGAAAAGGCCCGGTCGGTGACAGAAGTGATCTGGACCATCAGACCTTAAATCAGGCGTATCTCGTAATCCGGGAAGAGTTAGCCGACGAAAAATATATGATTTTGGGGTAGAACGAGCTACTTTAGCCAACCAACCCCGCTACACCGGGTTGCGACGCTCGGAATTGCGAGAAACCCCTGATTTGACGGTCGTTTCCCTGTTTCAATTTCGTTTTACTATAAATAATAAGTTTTAGTTTGCTTATAACTCTTCATCCGTCGGGCTTTAGGAATTGCGCCCAACGTGAAAAGAGCTTAGAATAATTAGAAGAACGGGTTGGTGAAGCCAAATAGGACACTTACTATTTTTGGCCGAAAACCTTGCGCACTAGTAGACATCACGACCGTCTATAAATAGTAAGTTTACTATTTATAGTAAGTCGTGAATTCTAGGAGTCCTAGTTGTAGTTTGATTCTGATTTCTTTCTCATTGCTTAGTACCCTTATTTAAAGGGTTGTGAACTCGTTTTTATGGATTCATTAATCTATTTCGAATTTATTTAGAATTTATTTCTATTTTCTGCTCTCTTTTCTCGTGGATTCGAGAAGTCTCTGTGAGGAGTCTAGAGAAGTTCCATGGATTCGGAATAGTTATCCTCTTGAGGAAGACGGTGCTCGACCTCACGTCCTCCCCTGCGTCACAATCTAGGGTATAAATTGTATAATTGTTTCCATATAGATTGATTAAAGTGAGCCCATAATGTGTATGGTTTAACTTGGTTTATACTAACTAGGGGTGCGATGGATGTTGTAATTGTATCTACACAATCTTAGGGATCTTCACACAAAGCTAAAGATGAATGGCTAATTTCTAGAGCTCGCCTAACTAAAATGGAAATGGAAATGGTCTGGTCTCTTATGTAGAACGTAGCACAAATACATTTTTAGCATGGCTGAACCAAAAGAAGGATAAATGGAAGTGTAAGTATTCCATTAGAATTGGGCCTAGTCCTATGTAAGGCATGATGTAATTGGGCCTAGGCGCATCTGATTTGAAGAAATTCAATCCACATAGAGAGAAATTATTGTTTGAAGTATGAATCGTAAATTGGAACTTTTGATTCAGGTATTGTTACGAGACGCATGACCTATCAATCACTATCGTAACAAGCCATACGGGGTCAATTGACCCACAAGGTGGGTCGTGTCCATCCGTTTTGTGAGAAAATGCATTATTCCAGTTCAAAACGGATTTTTTTAATACTATTTTTAGTAATTTTGATTTTTATCTTATTTCCTTAATTTTAAAGTTTTAGAATTCATTTTTTCTAAAAATTACTTGTAATCATGCTAGGATTATCTAGTAAAGTTTATCCAAACTTTCTATTTTTAACAAATTAAGCTTTAGATGAGTTTTATTATTTGGGGTAACTTCCATTAGGGTTAGAATTTTGTTATTTTTGGTAATTACAAATTAAGATTTTATTTTTCTTTATTAATGATGTAATCGAGAAATGAGACACATCATACATTAGTCAATAAAATATCCATCTTTTCTCTCTTTTTGTTTTCTTTTGGATTCAAGAAATGACCTTGTGGATTTATGGGTTTAATCGCTTGAGGGAGACCATGATCTTCCTCATCACACGATCAACGATTTAAATATCTTTCAGATGTAGCTTAATAGATAAATATTGATACTTTATTGGCATTCCTTTCTTAATTTTTCTCTCAGAATTCTCTCAATGAGATCATCTACCAAGGGAATTTTTTAAAAAAAAAATAAAGAGAGAGAGAAAGAGATCCAATGATATAGAAAGAGTTCGAATGTGATAACGCTTATCTTTATCATAATCTCTCCCTTGTATCTCATTCATTTTTCTTGATTTCTTGAGTTTGAACTTAAAATTGAAAAAGAGATATCCACCTAGAGATATGTTGAGAAAAAATTCGTGTGGACCTTCCCATTAGTGATTGCTTGCTTATATTCAACAAGTGATATTGTTAATGGATAAAGAGAGGGAGGGATTGAGTAAAAAATATTGTACATGGAGAGAGTGAGAGATGTTTCCATGCTACATGTAGAGGGAGAAACGACAGGCTACTTGTGGCTTACATATGGAGGGAATATAAGAAATGAACCGATGTGATAGAGAAAACCAACACACAAAACACGGTAAATTTACATGGTTTGACATTGTGCCTACTCCACATACGAGTCTCTATCGAAAGCACCGTCTTCTAAAAAAGGATTACAAACCTAAAAATCTCTAGCGACCACATAACCCAAAAAAAGCTTTTCTTGTGTACCCCCAATTCAACTTCCATGGAGAATATTTATACCCCGAAGAAAGAAATACCCAAAATAGCATATTCCATCAAGTCAAGTCTTCAAATCAGATCTCAAACAATTTGATGAGGGAAACCACTTCCTTTACACTATTTCAATGGAATACAAGACATATATAACAATATAGAAAAACACTATCTTGCACAATCGAGGGCAAGGCTTTCTTTACACGCACGTAGTTGTGGGATTTCACCATCTATGGGTTTCGAACCATGGGTTTCGAACCCAAGACCTCGTGTTGAAACTCCTCAGAGTCTACCACTCAGGCAAGAACTAGAACCCATGACATTTTACGATTAATAAGTCATCACTATCAAAAGATTAATTTTTTGAGTAAAATTATCTAGGACTACTCATGTTATATGTAATCGAAATGACAACGTGCATTTTTTGAATGCCTATAACATCATCTTTGATTTTTTTGAAGTATAAAAGTTTCTCATGTCCATGATGTTTTCCAACCATCAAAGTTTCTTAGTTGCATGGATTATTCATGTAAGATAATATTAGAATTTTTCAACATAAGGCAGTTCAGGAATAGATTTTGCAAACGTAAGCAACTAAACACAATATATCTGTTACGCAATAGCAATGATTCATTTGGAAGTTGGACATTTTGCAACCCACAAAGATTCACATGGACCATAATTTTGGGATGCTAATGGTTTCAGCCAGTGTGTCGAGCCCTCAGTTGAAACCCACCATGGTTTGGGCTTGGATTTAATTTTTAGGACCATTGGCTAGGCTTGAGCCAAACTTTTGGACCTAAAAATAAAAGGTCACACTCAAGCTTAAATTTTATAATATTTTTTCCAAGATGAAATAACATATACACAAATTTAATTTACTATTAAAAAAATTATTATTTTAATTAGGATTGATTAATTACTTGCTATTAATAATATTGATTATCATTGGCCACAAAAAGTAAATGATTGTCATCGCATTATAATATAATGATATGTTTCCAATAGAAGCAAGTGCTATTATTATTTGTCACGTCAATCTATTTTCAACTAGAATAACCATTATATTATATTCTTTTATTTTTAACCCTTGACACAATTAGGGTTCCCCCACATTGTTATAAAAGTATCATAAAATGATACTTCCATCATCATTTTTTTTAAATAAAATCTTATTATATTTATAACCTAATCTATTTAGGGTTTTGGTTAGTTAGAGCAAATAGCTTGGGTTACAAATATGTGAATATGGATATGGATTGTGTCTAGTAGGCGCTGGATGTATTTAATCTGGTGCCAATGAAAACGCCACGTGAGCATATCATATGTGGTGAAAAGGTAATCATTTTCTACCTGAAATGACCAATTTTTATTATTATAGAATATTTAGATCCTGAGAGAGAGAGAGAGAGAGAGAGAGAGAGAGAGAGAGAAGGAGAGAGAGAGAGAGAGAGAGAGAGAGAGAGAGAGAGAGAGAGAGAGGAGAGAGAGAGAGAGTCATCTCCTATATCTAGGTGAGTGAGTCCTTAAGCTATCTATATTGTGTATTGTTTACTATCACTTTCAAACACACCAATTATTTCTCTCTACTTTAATATCTTTTTTTTTTTTTTTTTTCTCCTGTTCATTTAATCGTCATCGTTTAGTGTCGGCATCTCGATCTCCATAGTGCGGGGATGAAGCCAACGCCATTGTGCAATTCCACTCGAAGATGTTCATATGCATGTTGAAGTTGAGGAATTTAAACAAGCCTATAATCATCTTTAGCATATGATGAAGAAAGTTGTGTAGATTCTTTGATCAAAATCCCACAAACGACTCAATGAAACCTCCTACACTTATGAGTGAACTATTTGATGTTCCCAACGTGTTCGATGAAAAAGTATACTCGGACTCTTCAATTTCTATTAAAGTTTCATCACAACAATCTACACTACAGCTAACTTAGGGCCTACCCATATGTATTTGTCTTATCCATGTGGTCCATTTGTTTTTACAGCCCATTTTAGGGCATGACCTGAAAATCGAAGCATATCTCAAGTTAAGGTGGACCACTCAATATTTGAAAACAGTGGGAATTGAATGCCTTCTACTGAAAACTTCGTAGGGAGCCGCTAAAGTTTTGGATCAGGCTGATATTTGTGTTTTCCCTTCATTCATGTCTGTGCGACTCTATAAACTGGTTGCATAAGAAATATACATCATTTGGGCCCTAATAAAGTTTCAATGGTGGATGTTATTATGCCTACTGTTTTCTGTGGTGTGGTTCACTTGAGCTCTGGATATGCTTCAAATTTTGGGTTCATTCATAGAAGATAAGCTTGAAAAATGGATGGACGGGTGGATAAAATACATACATCATGGTGGGCTCTACAGAGTCCTGACACCCCTTAGCTAGGTGGTGTTTAGGTCACCATGCAATCCACATCCAGATTTTAAGTATATAATTTTTGGGTGGCTCATCTGAGCATTGAATCATCCTGATTTTTGGGATCAAGGCCCAAAAAGGGGTCATGAATGTGATGGACCGTGTAGATTACATGCACCTTAGGTCATTTCTCCCACATTAGTGAAATTAACGTCGGTACATGCATCTACAATGTGCCCCACAATTTGGATGGCCTGGATTGTCTGGGCATGCATGCCCAATGTAAGGAGAATGAGTCACAGCTATTTTCTAAAATGGTGGTGAACCTGCATCTTGTCCTTTTATTTGGTGGGTTGTTGGAACTGTCTGATGGAAATCATGGAATCCTTGTCAAGCCTTTTCTGTGGCCCACCCACCCAATCTTAGTTGCACTTTTGACTGTGGGTTGAAGATAATAAATTGAACACCATCTTATTCAACAAACTCCACCGTTAATGAGTCATGAGAAAGGAATGGGATTTTCACTCACCTCGGCACGTGGGGCCACACGTGTCAGTGTGAAAGGTAGGTAGTCCACCGTGAGGGTCTCACTGTGTGGAGGACAGGCTTGGAAATCAGGTAAGTTGAGCACGCGATGAAATTTGATTGGATCACATGCCACTGTAAGAAATGAAGTTACACAAATGATGTTTGAAAGGGATGTGCATTAGGTAGTCGGCCCTACACTCTAGGCAACGATTGTGTAATGATGTGGCAAGATGTGATTGGTAACTCCTCGATACCTACAATGCTCTTTGAGGACACCGTGATTTATGTGTTTATCTATGTCATCCATCTATTTTGTCAACTCAATTTAGGACGTTATCCCAAAAATAAGAAAAATTGAATCTAAAACATACCATACCAAAGGAAATGGCTGTGACTGAATGCCTATCATTAAAAATTTATTAGAGCTACAAAAATTTTGGATCAAGATGATATATGTGTTTTCTCTTCATTTGGCTTTCTTGATCTAATCAAGAGGTAGGATGGCAAGTAAACATAATAGTAGGCCTTAGAAAGTTTTGAATGGTGGGTGTTCAATCCTTACTATTTTTCTGTGGCATGTTTTCTCTTCATCCAGGCTTTCTCGATCTAATCAAGAGGTAGGATAGTGAGTAAACATAACATCAGGTTTTAGAAAGTTTTTAATGGTGGGAGTTTATTTTCAACATAGGCCAGTGGAGCCCACTAGCCAGCAATCACCAGTGGATGGGTCTCATATGGTTTAATATCTTTTTGTTAATCATTTTTCTTTCTTATCTCATTGTTACTTAACATATTATTTGTAAATAAATTTAGTGTTGTACGTCATTCAATCACCACTATTTTTATGTACCATAGTCCACCTGAAATTTAGATATGCTTTATTTTTTAGTTTAAGCTCTAAAATCATGATCCCTAGTGGATGAATGGATAGCATGGATAAAACATAATCATCATTGTAGGGCCCACATAACACTATCCAGTAACAACTCAATGACGGTGGTGTCAGTGCGTAATCTTTGCTCCTAGGTTACCACACCATCATTGAAGGGCGTGACCAAAACCCTTATGCCATTGGGTCATTAGGTAATCCATGTCCCTTTCAAACATACGTTGTTGGGATGTCTACCTCAGTGACATGTTATCCAATCAAATTTTATAGAGCCACCAAAAATATACATGGTGACAGGGTTATAATTAACACTTCATCTGTGGGTCCACTGCATGGATAATGCAGCCTGAAAATCAGGTCAGCTAGGCTACCTTATATAGTGGGATTTAATTGAATGGCCTAAAAATCAGGTCAGCAAAGCTACTTTACGTGGTATGATTTAATTGGGCGACCTACTTTTGTCAAAGATGGGCCAGGTTTAGGGAAGCAAGGCCCTCCCTCACCACCCTCAACATATCTCTTATGGCATACGGCTCTACCAATCAAATCTTGCCATGTCACCAAATCACTAGCTATGAAGTTTTGAAATATACTGATATTTTATTTTTTACAGTTCATCCCAATAAAAATTATCTTATAAACGGCATGGATGATATATAAACGTCATAGGGTATTTAAAGAGGTTTTAATGGTAGGCATTTCCTTACCTACTTTTTTCCATCGTGTAGCTTACTTGGGTTTTGGATCTGCCTCATTTTTAACCCAATATTACAGCAAGATATGACAAAACAGATGAACGGAGTAGATTTCTCAAATACATAATGGTGGGCCACATATAGCTTAATGTCGTAGGAAGTTCAGTCGTCCAAAGCAATCCACCACTTCCCCGGCTTGGGTAGATCCATGATTGGGGCCCACCATAATGTATATGCGTTGCATCAAGTTGTCTATCCATTTTTAAAGATACTTTTAAGATATGATACGAATGAAGTAGATCCATACCTTAAATGTATCATAGGAAATTGTGGGATTGAATACACACCGTTAAAAACCTCTCCGGGGATACAGGAATGTTATTTGCCATATCCAACCTGTTCATAACGTCACAAAGACATGGACGAAGGGATCATACAAATTTCAGCGTAATCCAAAACTTTTGTGGTCCACAAGAAGTTTTTAACGATTAATCACCACTGATTCCTGTAGGATGGTCCAGATGATATTTAGATCTACTTCTTTTTCGTATCATGCCTAAAATGAGTTTTAAAAATGTATGAACGGTGTGGATTTAAGTAAAATACATCAAGGTGGACCCCACAGTTAGAGATTCACCCACCTCAGTGGATCCTAGATCCACCGAAGCCTTTCCCGTCCTTACCAATCAATCAACGTCCCTTTCAAGCTTGCTTTCCGTGGTCCACTCTAGGAGCAGCACGTGGCCCAGTTAAATCCTGTTGCGTCCAGGTAGCTGGGCAGTCTTGTAAGAAAGTAATTAGAGGCTTGAAAAGCAACCGACGGTCCATATTCAGTGGTCCTGCTTATTTTTGAGCCACGTCAATGTAGACTTGATGGTCGAGCTCACATGATCCACGGAGAGTGTGTCCTGCATGTGACATGTTGGCAGGTGTGGCGTCGGCATAGGCATCATGTGGGCCCTACTAGGATCTATATTAAGTGTAACCGTTGATGGGGACTGAAAAGGACCAAGAATTGCGGCCAGGATCATCCAATCTGAAACCAATTACCAACGGCGGGGATTGTGTACGTATCCACACCGTCCATCTAATTTTAGATATCATTTTAGATTAGGAGCCGAAAATTGAATCATATCCAAAGCTCAACTGGACCACGCCACAGGAAATAGTGGAGACCTAAATTCTCCTATTTATGAAATACGCCACAGGAAATAGTGGAGACCTAAATTCTCCAACTTATGAAATCAGATTGCGTACTGAGTTACTCACTAGCTATTATCGTACCAAGTAAATCCATTTGGGCCCACCTTACTGTACGTGGTCTATTCATACCGTCCATCCATTTTTCCATTTAATGTAAGGGGTTGACCCTAAACTTAAGCATATCCAAAGATCAGGTAAATCATACCAAAGGAAATAGTCGGAATAATGATTTCCATAGTTGAAAGCTTGCTACACTATACAGTGATGTTTATTTGTCATCCAACTTGTTCATCAGATTATACACGCATGGATGAAGGGAAAACACAAATATAAGCTGATCCAAAACTTATGTGGCCCTCGAGAAATTTTCAACCGTATATGTTCAATTCAATTCTCTTGTGGTGTGGTCCATTAGAATATTGTATATGTTTATTTTTGGGCTCAAGCACTAAAATTATCCGGTAAAATGGATAGACGGAGCAGATAAAATATATAAATGATGGTGAGCCTCCTGGAGTTTACTCAGTATGGTAAGCATAGTTAATTACCCGATCAGCTTCCCTATTCAAACTTATTCATGAGGTAACAAAACCATAAATGAATGGAAAACACAGATATCAACTTTATCTAAAATTTATGTGCCCCATAAAAGTTTCAAGATGGGCATTTAATTCCCACTGATTCTTATGATGTGGTGTAATCGGTAGGCGTAGGCATTTAATTCTCACAGTTTCTTGTGATGTGATCTAACGGGTGGGCATTAATTCCCACTGTTTCTTGTGGTGGGATCTACGAATATGCTTCAATTTTAAGCTCATGACCAAATGGACGGACGGCGCAGTCCGCATCCAATTAATAGGATGACTGAACCGGGGCCCCACTTGTACAAATCAAAGACTCGAAGTATACTCGGCATATCCTCTAGTCAGGATCACATTATTTGGCACTGACTCCTTATGTTCCATGGGCACATGTGACATATGTGCACGTGTGGAGATATATACGAGTCGAGTTACCCCGGCCAACTCACTCGATTTGACTTGAAAAAACTCAACTCACCTCATCTCCAAATTGGAGTCGTCTGAGTTGAGCTGTTTTTAGAACTTCGAAAAATTTTGAGCCGAGTTTAAGCTTCCGCGAGCTTGACTCAATTCAAATCAAACCTCAACTCGAATTGAATCAGCTCAGTGACTCAATTATTTTGATATTGATGATACTCGTTGAGTATTTGATAAAATTTAGGTGTAGATTTATTCTGTGAGAACAAGTGGTGGCGATGAAGGAATAGATATAAAATAAATCATTATATATATAGGGGTTGGTCTGGTTCTGAGGTGAGACCAAAATCGAACCGTTTGTAATAGTTTCAGGAAAGATCGGAATCATAACTGAACCATTTACACCCTAGAATTGAACCAGAAACCAGACCGTAAAAAACCAATTTGGTTCTTGATCTATTCTACCGTTCTGAGCTTTTTATAATCCAACCTAATTTTATGTTTTTTTATAACCTAGCCTATGTCCATTCGTGCTGTGATCCATTTGATGAATAGTTTAGATATTGTGTAAGGTATGCAAAAATATATTTATGAAAACAATTAAAGGGCGCATTGTAAACCATAAATTATGGTCTACGAATTAGGATTTTTTTTAAAAAATATTTATTGCTTGGGATGGTCTAATTATAAGCTTGGTTCTAAGGTCGGTTCCACAGTTCAACTCACTTCTACATAACCCCAAACCAAGAGTCAAATCGAACTAATCAATTCTTTAATTTTCAGAACTGAAACTGATGCATTTCAAAACCGGACCAAATCGTGCAATTTAGCCGGTTCCAATTCAATTTACTGATCTTACCCATTCCACATGCACCCCTATATATATATATATAATATATATATATATATATATATATATATATATATAGGCTCAAACTCAACTCAAAGTGGCTTGAGCTATAGAGCTGAGCTGACTAGTTAAGCTTGAAGGCCGTGCCAAGCTGAGTTCAAGGTAGGCTTAACTACTAGCCGAGCCAAGTTGTGACAAGCTCATCTACAACTTTGTGCACGTGACCTAGATGCTCTTATAAGAGGCCCCACCATGAATGGCCATGAAAAAAAGAGTAAAAGAAAGGGTGATGCACCTTTCTTCTATATCCAATCAACCAGGATCGTTGGATTGGTCAAATGGTCATTACCCATGATGAGGCCCTCAAAATGAACGGCTTAGATCTTCTACAAGCTTGCCTCGAATAACAAGGGAATTCGTTTCCAGTAACATGGTGCAAAGAAGGGCCCAGTAGGAGCAATTCAATGGCCCAGGCCCACTAAATCCCAAGAGAGTAAAAGAGTGGCCCATCCATCGAGGCCTGGCCCACCTCGAGCAAACTCAAGTTTGGACAGACATAGCCTGATATATCCAATCCGACCCGTTCAAAGTTCGAGCCAAAACCTACCCAGGTCCATTTCGTTGACAGCTCTAGCCCATCATGGTTGGATCGTGGTTCCACAGGGTGAATCCCAGACCATAGGACCCACCTCGATGTATATGTTGTATATCCACGCCATCCATCATTTTTGCCAAATCATTTTAGTGCATGGTCCTAAAAATGGGGCAGATCCAAATCTCCAACGGACCACACTACGGGAAAACAATGGTGATTGAACGCCCACCATTAAAAACTTCTTGGGGCCTACTGTAATGTTTATTTGCCATCGGGCCTATTGATAAGGTCAAAAGGACCTGGATGAATGGAAAACACAAATATCAGCTGGATCGAGAGCGTTTGTAGCCATCAAGAAGTTTTTAATGGTTGGAATTCAATCCCTACTCTGTGGTCCACCTGAAACTTGGAATTGCCTCATTTTTGGAACCATACCCTAAAATGATCTGCAAAAACGGATGTACGGCTTAGATATAAGGCCTGGCCCACTAAGTTATTATCCCTGCCTCACCTAGTCCGTACCCAGACATGGTGGACCGTTTTGGTCAATTTGGGTATGAAAGGCCCAGAGATAAGGCTTAGGAATCAGAGAGCAACTTTAATGATTGTCACCGGCAACGGTCCACAGGGTGCCACGTGGACCGTTCACTATACATGGGATGATTAAGGAGACGGGTTTCTTTCATGATGGAGAGAGCTGGGAATCTGATCGAATGGCAGACATGCATGTCAATCACAGAATGTCTTCTGGTTCTTACCACAAAAGCCCATGTGAGAGGACGCGGATTACATACTCACGCTCGCTAGTGGACAGTCCTATGTGGGGCCCACCATGATTGTTTTGTTTTATCCACACCGTCCATCCATTTTTAAAGCTCATTTTAGGGATGAGACCAAAAATGATACGTATGTAAATCCCAGGTGGACCACACCACAGGGAAAGGTGGTGGCTGAATGACCACCATTAAAAACTTCTTGGGGGCCCAAAACAGTTTTGGATCAAGCTGATATTTTTGTTTTCCCTTCGTTAAGTTCTATGTGGCCTAATCAACGGGTTGGATGGCAAATAAACATTAAAGCAGGCCTTGGGAAGTTTTTAATGGTGCGTGTTCAATCATCACTGTTTCATTTGGTGTGGTCCACATGAGATTTAGATCTACCTCAATTTTGAGGATCATGCCTAAAATGATCTTGAAAAATCGATGGACGGCATGGATGAAACACATGCATCATGGTGGGCCCACAGAGCACCGTCCATTGGCATCATTGTCCCTATTCAATCCGTGTCCCGTAGGAGAATTCCTTTTTCCTTGCATCGCCATCCACATAGGGCCCACCAGAGATGGTCGGGTGAAAGAACTGTACATCTGCTGGCCACTATCATGGCAATAAAACACACTGAATGGATGGTCCTCACTGGACTCGAATTCTGCAGTGACCCTCCCAATGCAGACCTTGGTAGTGGAAAAGCTCCATTGGACCTCCCATGATGTATTTGTTTTATACAAGCTGTCCATTCATTTTTCTAACTAATTTTAAAATATAAGATCAAATAAAATGTGACATATCAAAATTTCAAGTAAACCGCACCGCATGAAACAATACAAATTGAATACCTATCATTAAAATTTTCTTAAGGTCACGGAAGTTTTGAACAAGTATAATTATATTTTCTTGCGTTGTGGCCTACTTGAACTTTATACCCTATTCAGTTTAGGCTCCTACACATAAATGAGCTAGTAAAATAAACTAATAGTATAAATAAAACATATACATAATGGTATACATAATGGTGATGACCACATGCTTCTAGGGGTCTATATCGGGCCGAGCCAAGTCGAGCTGGGCTCAACCCGGCCTGGCTCGGTCACCAGCCCAAACTCGTCCCGACTCGATCACCGGGCCAACATGTCCGGCCTGAACTTAGCTCAGTCAGCAATCGGGCGAGTTCGAGCTAAGTTCGGGCCAGTTTCGGACCCACGATTTAGACGATCTTGATTTTTTTACTCCTCCATCTACTCCATGAAAAGAGCTTTAACAGATAACTTGAACGGCCTTAATTTTTTGGAAAGATTATTGTCATAGATTTTTAGGACTTTTCTCCATCTATAAAGAGACCCACGATTTGGACAGCGTGGATTATGTAAATGGTTAGGGTAAGAATTTAAGGAATATATATATATATATATATATATATATATTATATATATATATATATATATATTATATTATATATATATATATATATAAACGGCCTAGTCAGGCTGAGTTGGGCCAGGTCGAGTTGGGTTTCGGGCCGAACTGGAACTTATTTGAACTCGGCTCGAACTCAATTTCGAGCCGAAGAAAATGGCTCGTCCCAACCCAAACTCAGTTCCCGGTTCATGTACAACCCTACATGCTTCTTAGCCGGAACTTGATTTCAGCTTTGGTGCATAGAAAGCTGCTATGGCCGAGTCGAGCGAGTTAATCGGGCTAGCCCGGTTCATGTACAGCCCTACATGCTTCTTAGCCGGAACTTGATTTCAGGCTATGGCCGAGTCAAGCAAGTCGGGCCGAGTCGAGCGAGTTAATCGGACTAGCCCGGTTCATGTACAGCCCTACATGCTTCTTAGCCAGAACTTGATTTAAGCTTCAGTGCATAGAAAGCTCCTATGGCCCACTAGGATGTATATATTTTATCAATGCGGTCTATTCATTTTATCAGCTCATTTTAGGGCTCTGTCCAAAAAATAAAGTAAATCCAAATCTTAAATGCTTTAAGCAATGTCATTAAAAACCTCCTGGTCCAAATATCACCTTGATCCAAAACTTTTATGGCTTCTGAGAGTTTTTAACAGTTGTTTCCCATCATGTGGTCCACTAAAATTTAATCCCCCCTAAAACGGATGTACGATGTGGATATATAACACGTAAATTGAGGTGGGCCCATGGTCAAGGCCTGGCCCACAAAGTTGTTACCCCTGCCTCACCTAATCCGTACCCAGACATGGTGGACCGTTTTGGTTTTTGGGTATGAAAGGCCCAGAGATAAGGCTTACGAATCACAGAGCAACTTTAATGATAGTCACCAGCAACGGTCCACAAAGTGCCACGTGGACCGTTCACTATACATGGGCATAATTAAGGAGACGGGTTTCTTTCATATGGAGAGATCTGGGAATATGATCCAATGGCAGACATGCATCTCTGCTGTCAATCACGGAATGTCTTCTCGATCTTACCACCAAAGCCCATGTGAGAGGACGCTGATTGCATACTCACGCTCGCTAGTGGACAGCCCTCTGTGGGGCCTACCATAATGTTGTTGTTTTATCCACACCGTCCATCCATTTTTAAAGCTCATTTTATTTATATGTACCAAAAATGAGACATAAATAAATCCAAGGTGGACCACACCATAGGGAAAGGTGGTGGTTGAATGACCACCATTAAAAACTTCTCAGGGGCTAAAAAAGTTTTGGATCAAGCTGATATTTTTGTTTTCCCTTCATCAAGTTCTATGTGGACTAATTAACAGGTTGGATGGAAAATAAACATTACATCAGGCCTTTGGAAGTTTTTAATGGTGCGTGTTCAATCATCACTGTTTCCTGTGGTGTGGTCCACTTGAGATTTGGATCTACCTCAATTTTGAGACTCATGCCTAAAACGATCTGGAAAAATAGATGGACGGCGTGGATAAGATACATACATCATGGTGGGCCGACAGAGCACTGTCCCTTTGATTCATTGTCCCTGTGCAATCCGTGTCCCCCAAGAGAGTTCCTTTTTCCTTGCATCGCCATCCACATACGGCCCACCAGAGATGGTCGGGCGAAAGAACTGTACATCTGCTGGAAGCAGATGATGGTGTACCTCACTCCAGCTATATACCTGCTTTAGGTACGTGTGTGTCGTGGGAAGATGAGCACTGACGCTCCTCGAGCTCCAAGTTGTACGAACGGTTCAAAGGAGATCAAAGTTACATGGCCCCACAGTGATGTATTTATTATATCTACACTGTTCATTTATTTTTAGAGTTCATTTTAGAACAGTATCCAAAAAATGAATCATATCCAAAGATCATATGGACCACACCATTAATACCCGCGGAAATAATGATTTTCGCCGTTAAAATTTTTTTAAGGCCCACCATAATGTTTATTTTACATCCAATATGTTCATAAGGTCACAAATACCTGAACTAAGATGAAAAGCAAATTTCATATTAATCCAAAACTTTTGTGACCCCATAAAGGGTTTCAATGATAGACGTTCAATCCCTCACTAGTTTTTGCAGTGTGGTCCACTTGATATGTAGATCTATCTTATTTTTCGTATCAAGGCTTAAGACAAGCTCACCAAATGAATGGACAGTTGAGATATAACGCATATCTCATGATCAAACCTATAAAACTTGCTGATGTCAATCCAGCAGCTTATATAGCTGCTGTGAGGTACACCAGCCAATCCGCTTCCACATCTGCTGGCCACTATCATGGATTGTCCACGTCAATAAAACGCACTGAATAGATGGTCCTCACTGGACTCGGATTTCTGTAGTGACCCTTCCAATGCCGACCTTGTTGGTGGAAAAGCTCCATGGACCTCCCATGATGTATATTTGTTTTATACAAGTTGTCCATTCATTTTTCTAACTAATTTTTAAATACGTGATAAAACAAAATATAATGGATCAAAAACTCAAGTATTACACACCACATGAAACAATAGGAATCAAATACCTACTACTAAAAATTTCTTAAGGTCAATGAAGTTTTCGATAAACTATAAATATATTTTCTTGCATTGAGGCCTACTTAGAGCTTTATACCCAACTCATTTTGAGCTCCTGCACATAAATGAGCTAGCAAAATAAATGAATGGCATGGATATAACATATATATAAAACGTTGATGACCACGTGCTTCTCGAACGGAACTTGACTACCATGATAGGTATATTTTATCAATGTCATCCATTCATTTTATCAAGTAATTTTAGGGCTCAGTCCAAAAAATAAAGTAATTCAAATCTCAAATGATATAATATATCCACCACAACTCTTTTTTTATTTTTTATTTTTTATATTAGCCTACTCCTTTAAAATGAGCCGGCAAAATGGATGGGCCACGTGGATAAAACACATACATCATGGTGGGGCAGTATAGCTTTTCGAGCACCTACACGGAAATTGTAGGGTCACTTCCGGAGCCCATCTTCACCGTCTATTAGAATTGAAGTTGAATATGGGCCTTTCTCTTGCCTACACTTGTATGAGACTACATGCATGCGTATGTAGACACACGTGCATATAAACATTCACGGATTGCCTGGTGACTAGGTCACCGGGATATCTCTGTGGGGCCCACTGTGATGTAATTGTTTTATTTATGCCGCCCGCTCTGTTTTATCAGCTCATTTCTGGGCAGATCCAGGCTTCAAGTGAACCACACCAAAGAAAACAAAGGAGATTGAATCACTACCGTTGAAAACATCTTTAAAGGTCTCAAAAGTTTTAGATCAAGCTGATATTTGTGAACTTATAAACAAGTTCAATGGCAAATAAACATCTTGGTGGGCCCTCCAAAGATTTCAACGGTGGTTATCATTATCCCCATTATTTCATGTGGTGTGATTTTTGGGCTCATATTCTAAAATGAGCTGGAAAAATGGAAGGATGTCATGGATAAAACAAATGCATCGTGTTATCCTCACAGAGTCGGGGTGGGCTCTCAATGGGCTGGGCTGGGTATGTCCAAGCCCGGCCCGCAAATTAACACATCATCGGGTCTGTAACGGGCCAAAGCGAAAAGGCCCGAGCCATGTTAATGGTGATTATGCACGGTGTGACCCTGAGCCTAGCCTCTCACATTTGTGAAAGATTGGGCTGTTCATTAGGTGGGCCTCATCATGCATTATACATTACAGAAATGGCCCATCATGAAATGGGCCAAAGCTCGTCATACCGTTGACAGCCATAGCTAATTTGAACCGAGTATCCAAGCCGTCAATAAGCCCCGCCTTTCTACGTATGGCACCCGGAAACACTTGGGCTGGCCCATTTCAGCCATATATAATAGGAAATGCTGAAAAATGCTCACATCTAGGGGTGGGAGTGGGTCAAGTTGGCCCGTCCATCAACTGGCCCCACTCATTTCTGAGGTGGGTTTGGGCCATTTGGGCCAAGATAAATACATCGAGATACATCTTTGGGTTAGTCAACTGACCAAGATAACCTCTGTCCAATCTCGGCCCTCATTGTTCAACATAGGCCCGGGCCCAGCCTGACTGCATGATGAACCAAAATACTCTAGCTCGATGATGGCTCGAAATGTTTATGCTGTGTCTGAACCTGAGCCCAAGCCCATGTGTTTGTTAGGTGGATCACAAACTACACAATAAATATGAGCCGTATAAAAGATTAAAAGGTGAGCTGTTACATTCTGTGTATATTGCGAAATTGCCTTTGCAAACCTAAAGAACAGAGCTGATGGGCTGTTGTACACAGTCCAAACCCAACGGGCCAGCCCGGGCGGTTGACGGCCTTGATTAGACAATGTGGCCCACTTGAGTAAAGGGATTGTGCTTGGCTTTAGTTATGCCTAATCCAATATATACAAGGTAAGTATATGTTCAACCATATTATGTGTTGGACACGTTTTGCCGTCTTTTTTAACTTTTAGGTACGAGTCGAGCTGGGTCCTTGCTCTTGCTCCGGTGGTAGACTCTTAGGAGTTTCAACACCTGGTCAAGGGTTCGAGTACCCATAGGTGGTGAAATCCCACTACGATGTGAGTGTGTGGTGGTGTGCGTGCGCATGTTGAAAAAAAAGAAAAGAAAGTATGATCCGAGTTGAGTCGGATCGAGTTTAGTCACCAAGCTCGACCCTCTAAATTATGGGATATCCTGAAAGTTAGAGGTATCTAGAACTTAAGTGGGCCGTACCTTTTGAAAATATCTGAAATTGTGACTAAAACATTTAAAACCACTTGGTGGGGCCCACCTAAGTTTTTTATGTGGCTGAAATTTAGTGTGATCCATCATTCAAGTGGTACACACAATGGATAGTTCAGACCACATCTCATGGCCCTATAAACAATCATGAAGGTTTCAATGGGTGGATATCTACTCTCAATTGTGTTCTATAGGGTGGGCAACCTAAGTCATGGATTGACTTGATTTTTAAGCCCATAGCCCAACTTGAAAGGGTGCGTCTGATTGATGGGATGTGTGATGACTCAATTAGATGCATCCTTCCACAGTTGAATAATTTAAACATACAAGAAAAATATTAATTTAGAATTATATTACCACATTGTTATTTGTATTGTAGTGTGTGCGAGTAAAAATATTTTAAGTTGATTGAGATTTTTGAGGATATATATATATATATGTGTGTGTGTGTGTGGTGTGTGTGTGTGTGTACACCCATGTGTACCTTTGCACATGTGTCATGGCCACAGAATTTCAATGGTCTACCTGATGCGGCACCCCGTGAAGCTCTATAGGCCCAATTTTCAGTCTGATCCAAAACTCTAGTGAGCTATAGCAAAGAGAAATGCAAATCAAGGGAGCAAACTATTTTCTTTTGCCATGGCCCACTAGAGTTTTATATCGGGAAGAAAATTGGGCTTGTGAGGTTTCAGGGGGTGCCACATCGTGGACCATTCGATTTTGCACCCATGACTGGTGATCACGTAAGGTGGTGTGCAGGTGATCATTCCTCTCTCTCTTTCTCTCTCTCTCTTTATACACACACAGACATTCATCCTTAAAATTTTATTTTTGATCTTATATTGTAATTTTTGTTTATATTTTGAAAATTATTTATTTAACAACATAATATTATTTTCTAAATCACATAAATCATTACAAAATCAAATTCTGGAAACAGAGAAATGTCACATATAAATAAAGGCAAATGTGTGAAAAATCCATATTAATTTATTTATTTTAAATATGATTTTTTAAAATGTTAAAAAGTTGACTATCTAAAAGTGAGTGTTATATTTTATAGTGGTAAAATCTCATATATATATTTTTTAGAAATAGTATAAAAATGAAACATGTTTAAACATTCAACTTTAATTTTTTGTGACTAAAGTAACACAACCATACATGGTAATCAATTTCATTTCCATGGTTTTCTAGATGATTTTATGAATCATAAAATCCCTAAAATGAAAATATAGATAATATATTGAAGAAATTAAATTGCAGTTTAAGTACGAATTTTATTTGAACCCTTAGTCACTGTGAATTGGCCATACTTCCAAGGACTATACTGTCTGGACCATATGTATATATCATGGGTATGTTACACATGCACATGGATTAGACATCATGCATCTCACGTGTTGGGTGGTGAGATTGGCTCGAAAATCAATGGCCCACTTATAGGGAGACTTCAGGCTGAATATATAAGTTATGAATTGGCCCGATTTTTAGGCATGTGGGCCACCAAAAAATGGTGCATCTGACTAATGAGAGTTGTTCATCACATATCATAGTGGGGTCCATGGAGTTCGAGATAGTTCAGTTAGCTCACTTGACTCGACTCGAAAAAGCTCAATTCAACTCGGTTCAAAGCTGAGTTCAAGCCTAGTCAAGTTGATATTTTAAGCTTGGAAAAGTTTCGAACTGAGTTCAAGCTTGCTCGAGCTCGACTCGACTTGGAAGGAACCCCAACTCAAATTAAACTCCGATCGAACCAGTTCGGTGACTTTCATATTGATGTTCGGTGACTCGGTTACTTTCATATTGATGTTGCTCACCAAGTATTTGATAAAATGACTCAACAAAGTGTCAGTTAGTAGTAAGGAAGATATGTATATGAAACAAATACCATTTTTTAAAATTTTGATGTTGCCTACAAAGTATTTGATGAAATACATGTAAATAGCTAATGTTGTTTTACATACAATAAGAATTTGAAAGTGCATTCCATGTGTTTGTGAAAATGCTGCACAAGCTTGATATTGGCTCGAACTGGCCAAGCTGTTGACCGAATTGAGCGGAGCTGGCC
This sequence comes from Magnolia officinalis, assembly GCA_021015155.1. NCBI lineage: Eukaryota > Viridiplantae > Streptophyta > Magnoliopsida > Magnoliales > Magnoliaceae > Magnolia > Magnolia officinalis. Next base: position 66,885,063 of record JAJHSJ010000009.1, on the reverse strand, counting down.
AGCCAGTTCAAGGACCGAGCGGAGTTCGAGCTGGGTCGGCTAGTGGGTGAGCCGAGTTGAACTGTGCCAAGCTCAACTCAATTCCACCCGTGTACACCTCTAAATATTAATTGGGTTGTGTGCTGGTCCAGCTTGATTCCATTGCAATTACATGGGTCTGGCTTGGGTTGAGCCATGGGGAATGTAACATTGCCATGTAACTAAAAAATCAGTCGTGCTCGGAGGGGTTGACTTCAACGAGTGGCTTGAGTCCTATCCGAGTCAACTCGTTTGACTCACTCCTTTCAAAACAGTCAATCATCAATACGTGGCACACACAATGCCCACAGAATTTAGTTCTAGCAAGTGGGGCTCATGGATGGATAATCTAGTCCGTCTATATGTTATCTATCATTAAATGGACCACACTCCAAATAATTTTTAGATTGGCATAACTGCAGATACTCAGATAAACTATTGAGAATGACATGATGGATTGAGCTGAATTAATATCGGTCGTTGAATCGTTTCAAGTTGGAAGCTTTTTGGAGCATGCTTCATCCAAGACGTGAATCATCACACCAACGGTCTGGATTACCGAACCATGGGCTCTATTTGTCAGAATTAGAAATAAGGTTGACTGTGTTCCGATTTGGCCGAGTCAACCCGACTCGACTCGAGACCAGATCAGTCGGTCCGAGTCACCGAGTCCGAAAACGATAGATATGAAGGGCAAGCCAGTCCATCTTCCTCTCACGTTCCATTAGTAGAGAGAGATCGAGAGAGAGAGAGAGAGAGGAGAGAGAGAGAGAGAGAGATGTCGATACTGTGGGAGAAGAGCGAGACGTGGAGGTGGATAGTCCGCAAGACACGGGACTCGAAGCCCTTCTTCATAGGGTTCGCGACGCTGTGTGGAGTCGTCCCAGGCGTGATCGGCTACTGCGTGATGCAGGCCACCAACTCCCGCAACGAGCAGCTTGAAGCTCAGCTTCGCAAGTCCGCCAGACCAGAATCTTTGGTACTCCCTCTCTCAATCTTTTAGGGTTTCAATAATCTACAATTGCGTAATCATCATTATATACAATCTGCCCTAATTTATGGTTCGTTCGGATGCACTGTAGATTTGAATTCCAATTTCTACTCTGATAACTCAACTTGCGATTTTTATTGCTTTCGTGTTTTGGTATGAATGAAATGCTACTGTGTGATTTGAGGGCTTGCTTCCTCTCATCATCAATCTAGGACACATCGATTCGATTTCGTCGTTTCCTCTTTTGATTGGTTATGAAATGCTCTGTCTTTCGTTGTCAAGATGATACGGTTTTATGCAATCCCCGACCGTCCGATCGGTGCGAGAGGTGGGCCCCACCACAGTGATGACCTGGTGTGAAAACCGGCCGGTGTAATCATCGGGCAGGCACATGTGAATGTTGAGTGGCCGTTGGCAGGTCCGATTGGGACGCAGATTACCTGGTGACCCGACTCGGTGGGGCCCACCGTGATGTATTTATCTACATCGACATTCACCATCCTCTCCACCTGACTCTGTGGGGGTATGAGCCCAAGAGAGAGACAGATCCAAAGCTCAAGTGGACCGCCCTAAAATGATCTGGCTAAATGGATGGATGGCGTGGATAAAACAAATACATCATGGTGGGCCCCACAGAGTCGGGTCACCAGGGATATCCATGGTGACTGGGTCTTCAGGCAATTCCCATCTGTCTGATTGTAACTGTCTCTTGTTTTTGTATGGGTGGCTAGCATGATGAGTGGACTTACCCAATTTTCGTGCCAGGTGATCTTGATGGTGCAGCCCACCTTTTGGGTAGCTTTGATGTTATACAGATGGGGCATGTTTTAACCATCGCTTTGCACCCTCTCTTTTCTTGTGTTGGGAGAAGGACAAAACATGAGTTGAGAATGTTTGGAAATGGTAAAGATGGAGAGGATGGAGAATGTCGATGTAGGCCTTAGGCCAACCTATATAGATGTGAAGAGGAACTATGGGACCTCGACCCATGAGAATGGTAATATTGTTGTGATGCGCTAACCTATACATCTGGGGCTCATGGTTCAAAGATACAAATAATTTACTTGAACGATAGCAGATGGGAAAATTTTCCTAGATCAGTCAATTCTAACCTTTGGATTAGTTGGCAACGGATAAACAGTATGATAAAAAAAACATAGCCATGGTTCGAAAAGGCCATAGATGGGATGGATAAGATCACATCTGAAGTGGGACCCATCACATCAATCGTACATTCAATGGAACATGGTCCCCACTTGTACAAAATAGATGCATCATGACATTATTCATGCTCAGATGCATCTTGGCTTTATAATTCCGTGGAAAAATAATTGTTTGCGATCTGGATTTATATGTGTTCCTGGGCTAAGTTGGATGGAGGATTCTTTATTCTATAATCACATTGAACATGAAATATGAGATCGCTCAGAGTCTAGATAGTTGCCAGCATGTGGGTAAGAACCATCTCTTAAATACCTGAAAACATATGTGCATGATGAAGTAAAACTTGTGGGCCATGCCTTTTATGTGAATGGCAATGTTGTGCAAAAGGTGGAAGAGCTCTCATTGTACTATATGAATAATGTTTGAGAGCATAAATTTTAGAGTATTGTTATACTTTGATGATCGATTGAGGGCCATCCCAAGTTGAATGAACTATGTACCTAATGCAAGGGCATTTTTACATCGGGCTCGAGTGGGGCGGCATGTGGATGTAGGGGCACACTCGGGGTGGGTGGCTCGTATGAGGTGGAACTCATGTGATTTGGGGCGCATGAGGGGGGATCGGCCAAGGACCTAACCCATGAGATGTGGGGCCTAGGCTATGAGATAAAGGGATTGATTCACCATGCTCTATCAGTTCGAGCTTTTAGAGCAAGAAGTTATTTGTCCTGCATCAAAGTGATATCAGAGCAGGAGGTCTTATGTTCGAGACTCCTCACCGGGATGATTAATGCAGGGGTATTTTCACACCGGGCTCGAGTGGGGTGGCCCCTGGGATGCAAGGGCATACTCGGGGTGGGTGGCTCGTGTGAAGCAGAACCCAACCCATGTGATTTGGGGCCCACGAGGGGGGTTCAGCCAAGGACCTAACCTATGAGATAAAGAGATTGATTCGCCATGCTCTATCAGTTTGAGCTTTTAAATCAAGTTGTTAATTGTCTCGCATCAGTACTACTTCTAGGATACAATTCTCATAGATATCCTTTGAGGTTGAGATCGTTCCCCAAGTCTTCAATCTTACATACAATTACGTTCCCTGCACTGAATTTATGGACATGATCCACTTGTTCCTTAAGTAAATACTTTCAGTTTATCAATGCCTTCAAGTTTTTATGATGTTTTGAAGCGACAAATTTGCTCATCTGTTTAGGTTGTTTACGAAGCTGTCAATAGCTTGTGGGATCCTTCTAACTAGGTGCAATTCCGCTTTGAATCACTCTTCAAAGACTCGCCCCTGCTCCCTCTTCCTACCTATTTATATTTGTTTACATTTTGAAACAGACACTTCCCCACTCCCACATTCGAATCTGTTGCCACTTTGCTTCTTGCTTCATGGCCATTAATTTTCAAGATTTTGCAGATTATAGAGATCAATCACCCATTCAAGCAACTGCACTATATATAACAAAGACCGGTTGGATACTGTAGACATCTGAATTATCCTCTACTGACCTTTTTTTTTTTTTTTTGGATAATTAATGATTCTGTAACCAAAAGATGTAAAGAAGCTACAACATTGATCACAAATATCCCTAGATATCTTATAGGATTGAGTAAATCCAGAGAGCCTGTCTTATTACAAAGAGCTCCTCCAATTTTAGTGACAAAAGGACGATTAATATGCTGCTCGAAGAAAGTTTTTCGAAGACTGAACCATTAAAAAATTATATTCCTGCAACGTTCTATTGGCTTGGCATGGGGTCAAGCTAGGTAAAATCAGAACACGCATTTGGAGGTTGGCAATTCTCGCAATCTGGTGGTCAGTCTGGGAGGAAAGAAACGAAGGATGTTTTAACGACAAATCGACTTTGGTTCAAGCTGTGTGGTCCATGGCAAAAAAATTGATTTTTGAATGGGTGGGCAATGTAAACAGGCTGAAGGACTATGATATGGTGTTCCTAGGTTCTTAAGATTTCTGCTATCTCAGCTGATCTCCTTTATCTTTTTGTATCTTTCTTTTATTTATATATCCCAGTTATCCTTAAAAAAAATAAATAAATAAATAAATAAAAATTATATTACAGAATCAATATTGAAATTGCTAGAAAGAGGTATACATGAACAATGAAAGCACCAATTTCTTTAACCAAGTTGCTCTTTAAAAAAATAAAATATTACTGGCCACTTTCCTAGACTTGTTGGTGCTGTAGTAAATCCTCTGTCATGTTGAGGGAGTCTCCTTCAACTATCCCTGTGCAAGTTAAAAAAGAAGGGAAGAGTTTTGGATGTTGGAGTGAGTATGACGACATTTCTACTTCATATTAGTCGGTAATTCCTGCTGGAACTGAATAGGATACCGCAGCCTCATCAAAATGATACCTGAAAACGGCCTCTCATTCCATCTCCCCGTAGCATCATCATAAAATTAATCTTGAGTGCTCATGGTGGCTGGGCCCCATTTCTCAAATGGAAATGCAATTTGGCAGCCGCTCTCAACAATGTGATTGCTGTGGCTTTGTGTGACCTCATATATTATTTAAATGCATACTGTTCTTTGTCATGTCTCCATACCTTGCTCACTTATGGCAGCCAATTTGTTATACGAGGCATGATTTTAATGGTCCTCTGTTTATTGTTCTTCGATGGAATCCACTGTAAAAGATAAACTGCTTGAACTTTTGACTCAGATGATGGGACAAGTCAATCGGGAGAGACTCGCTGAATATCTTGGGGAGTTGCAGCGGAAGGAGGACACGAATGATCGATATGTAGCTGCTTTAAGAGGAGAGACTTTGACAAGAAACCCTTATGTAAGGATTCAGCCGATACCCAAGCAAACTGCCGATGCTGAGAAGGAAAAGAATGCTGAGAAGGAAAAGAAATAAGTAGGCCAACAAGTTGTGAATGTTTTATTAGAAGGTTTGTGTTTCGTGAAACCAATGAAGCATCTCAAAATCACATTGTATACTTGGTGTGACTCTTTTCTTTTTGGATTTTGGGTGTTACTACTGTTTTGGAAGAAAACATTCATGTGCCTTCTTTCATCACATGCATCTGGAAGAAAACAACTAGGCTATGTTTGCATCTTAATGCTTTGAGACCTTTCTTGGGTAGGCCTTTTTTAGTATTAAAAGTTTTATGATTCTCTTGTCCTTATTATTTTGGATCTTGGTTATTTTTATCAAGAAACATTATGGCTGCATATACATGTACATGTATCCTTCCTAATTGTCTTGTCAGTTTTATTTTAAGTGGGATTAAAAGATATCTAATGGATAAATTTGTTGTTTGAAAAAAGAAAAGAAAAAAGGGATTTAAATAGTAAAATTTTTAGCTCGTTTGGGAGCTTGTAAATGAGGTAAACGGAAAATGGAATGATTGGGAGTAAAAGGCTTGCTCAGTCATGCTTGGATGGGAGTAAATGAAATGTATTTGAAATCCAAATATTGAGTTTGGATGGGAGTAAATGAAATGCATTTGAAATCCAAATATTCTGTTTGGATGGTAGTAAATGAGAGAAATTGGAATGCATTTGAATTTTTCAATATATTCACAGGAACATATGTGATATCTCAAATGAGCTTTAATATCCAAAATTAGTGTACATACGTGATATTTAGCAGAATGGTTGCAATGAGAGCCCATTGAAATATATACTTTGCCAAAAATGAGGAAATCTTGAGTCTTAGGTGAGCCGTGAAGGATCACAAACAAGCAACTTGCCAACGTTTTTAAACTATCTATTTAAATGGCCAACCTTTGGATGGTTTGGATCATTCTATTGGTGTGATTTAGTGATGTTGCCGATAATTTGATTGTTTTGGAGAATCATCAATGTGCCATGTATACGATGGAAATGTGCACGCCTTTGTTTACTCATGCGAGCTAAAAAAGGCATTTCGCCCCATTTGCTTCCAAATCTTATCTTGTATGGAGTATTTCTTTTACAAGCCCATTTACTCTCATTTCATTTCCATGCATTTACTCCCATCCAAACAAACCTCAAATGCCATTTACCTCTATCTACTTCCATCCAAACGGCCCCTTAATGTTCAAAATTGCAATTCATATATTGAATTGGTGGTTTGAGTGTTAGCAGGGAAAACTGGAACTCTGGCTTTCACAATAGGACCGTTCTAATCATAACCTTTACCCAGTGTTCAGTGTTGGTGACTACATCTTGCTTCACCTCTAAATGCCCACCAGCAAAAATGCAACTTAGATAATTGCACCGTTTTCAGTATTGGTAACAGTATCTGTAACAGCCACTGCCGTTACCGTTGTGATACGGATTATGGTCAATTAAAAAAAAAAAAACAGTTACACAGTGGACATTGCGTCATGATGTAAGCTATTAAAAAACAGTTACATAGTGGACCTTACATCATGATAACGGTGGGAACCATTACACATTACAGGGCTATAATGGCTATAGCAGCCGTTAGGGAAAAAAAAAAAACCCATGATGGCCCTGTAATGGTTAGTTACAGATACAGATTTTTTAAATTTTTAAAAAAACTTTTTTTTATAAAGGGCGTTTCATAACAGTAACTGCGGTGGCTGTGGCCATTACCATTGTTGAATGCCTTGCTTTTGGAAGTTTTTCCACAGAACTTCATGAATCCTTGGAGCCAGAGGTAAAGGTATCTTGATAGTACTTTGCATGGAAAAGCTTATTTATTGGATACAGAAAAGCTTGAAGCATGGGATCTATTAACCAAGACGTTTTGAATCCTCTCTTTTCCTCAAATTCAAGAAAGTTGATTTAAAATTTCCTAAGAAGGGTGATGCAACCTAGGAGTGGTCTGATGAAACCCTGGGCAAATGGGATTCACAATCTTCCTAATTAGAATCTGGGCCCCACAATCTGCTCGGACATTTTTGTGGACCCCATTAGTGGTCTGATCAATATGTGGGCCCCACATGAGTGAATGATTGGTAAGTGGGGACCACAAATGCAATGCAGTCAAATCATGTCTCTATGAGTTTAGTTGGTTCTTAGAGTTAGATTCAACAAGTTTAGTTCAGTTGATTACTTCATATTTTCATTACTTATTTTGTAGGGCTATGGAATCAAGAGACTTTGAAAAGTGCAATGGAATTTCATCCCCTTCTTTATTAAGGGCCAATCAAGAGTCCTTAGTAGTATTAAAGGCCCTAAAGGAGTTATTTTCATCACTTATTTTGTGGGCAAATATTGGGTAGTGCCTCAAATGAAAAAGTCCTGTTAGGGGCTCTGTGGTGCCCTCCATATATGTTTTTATTCACGTTATTCATCTATTTTAACAGGTCATTTTAGGGACATGAGCCCAAAAAGGAGGCAGATTGAAGGCTCAAGAAGACCACACCACAAGAAGCAATGAGAATTGAACTCGTACCATTGAAAACTTTCTAGGGCCTACAGTGATCTTTATTTGCCATCCAACCTGGCCTGGATGAAGGGAAAACATAAATATCAGCTTGATCCAAAACTTCAGTAACCCCTAAGAATTTCTCAATGGTAGGCTTTCAATACCCACTGTTTTTTGTGTTGTGGTCCACTTGAGCCATAACATACCTTATTTTTGGGCTCATACCTTGAAATGATCTGTCAAAATGGATAGACATGCATAAAACATATACATCATGGTGGGCTCATAGAGCCCCTGATAGGACTATCCATTTGTAGCTAGGACCTGGTGTGGGTAATACCCAATTAGCAGCCTTATTTTGTCGGCTGCCTTTTGGTTAGAAATGATTCTAATTTGAAAGGCTGTTAAGTTTCTTTGGTTAGACCATGAATTCTTTATAAAGCTCAGAAAAGCAACATACAAGCTGATGTGAAATGGGTTGTTTGGGAGTCTACTGGGTTAGCTTTTTAAGTAAGCCCAAGATCATGCGACTCTGACATGAATTAAGTGATTTATGACTGAGAGCGGCACAACACGCTCTACTAAACAAGCCCAACCCATTTGAACTTATTAGCTTGGCCCATGGCTGATTGTTGGGTCTAACATGGATGGCCCACTGAAATTTTGGCCCGGCTTGTGCTCAATTCAGTTTAGCCCATCCCAGCTTCACATGTACATGTGTTATATCCTACAAATATGTCATTCTAATCCTTGATCAACAACCCAAATATCTTGAATGTAGGCCATTGATTTCATTCATATTCTATCATACATGTGTAGTCCACTTGGTCAACAGATAGATAAGAAACATTCAAGTGGGGATACAGATTTTTTCCATTTCCGGGGCAGGATGGGTCCGGCTAGGTCAGGCTCGAGCCCAATGAAATTTTTTTGGGCCTGGGCTTTAATGGCCTGGTCCAAATCTGGCCCATTACTACCCTTATTTATTACCCATTTATAGAAAAAATCAGGTTGTCCACTCCTTGGAAGGTCAGGCATAAACACGCACAGACATTAGCATGGGTGAAATCTTTCTAAAAACACCCAGATCGATAGCTCAAGTGGTAGACTGAATGAAAGATACCTCGTTTCAACACTGAGGTCCTGGCATCGATTCCTAGTAGGGGTGGCTAACAGTGAAGTGTGATCTGACAGTGGATGTACTAACAAGCTAAAAATTAAAAAAAATAAAAAATAAAAAAAAAAAATCAATCTTCCTAAGCTGTCCATCATTTTCTCCCAGAGGTGGCTCACTTGATGACCTGAACACTTACGTAACAGTGGGCCTCGCGTTATTCAACGGTCAGATCTGCCACAAACTTGCCAAGTTGGCTTGTATGATGCCTGTAAAGGTGCTTGTGGGACCAGCACACCACTGAAAAAAAAATCAATCTGCTCGATGAAACGAGGACCATGGTTTCGGTTGTAAAAATGATTTGTGTGAGGATGGATGAAGGGGGAGGGGATTGCCCGGTGATCCAATCACCAAATTGGACTGCATGCCGCTGTTAGATATAAGCCTACACAAAGAAGCATATTTGAAAGGGGAGTGGATTAGAGAGTGGGGCCCACTTTGATGATGTGTTGTATATCTATACCGTCCATATGTTTTTCCAGCCCATTTCAGGATGTGGCCAAGAAATTAAGTAGATCCAAATCTTAGGTGGACCACACCATGAGAAACGGTGGTGATTGAATGCTCACCATTAAAAACTTCATAGGGTACGCCGTAAGCACATCCGTAGCGATTATTTGCACTATAACCCATTCATAAGGTCAACCAGTCTTTGATGAAGGGATGATATAAAGATCAGTTTGATCCAAAACTTTTGTGGTCTACAAAAAGATTTTAACGATAATTGACCACTCTTACCAATGTTGTGGTCCATCGGAGATTTGGATCAGCTTAAGTTTTGGAATAACATCCTAAAATGAGCTGAAAAACTAATGAGCGGCATAGATATACAACACATTCATTAAGGTGGGCCCCACATGATAAAGGTGAAGTAATACCTAATTCGCTTCCATTTGAAAGTTTTTTTTTTTTAACACACGCACACACACCCCACACTTACGCTGGTGAATTTTACCACCTATGGGTACTCGAACCCTTAACCGGGAGTTGAACTCCCGAGAGTCTACCACCTGAGCAAGAGTAAGGATCCTCCCATTTGAAAGTTGGTATAACGATTATCTACTGGATTTCTAACAACAGCCCGTTGTCATAGTAGATTTAGAAATATTCTTACTTTTAAGATGAGAAAAGATCTAGATCCAATTAGAACTAAATGTACTCTTAACTAGAGTTACATTAATCCCTTATAACCCAAGCCCTGTGGGGCCCACCGATGTTTGTGTTATACCCACTTTGCCAGGAGCAGCTCAACATTTTTGGGGTCCTTAGGCAAGTCATAAAAATGAAGTTTTTTAGTTTAATATTTTGAGAACTTAATTAGTAATAAAGTAGGTAGTTATAGTCCTAGGTTTTAGGAGAAGAATTTATTGAGAATGATGCTATTATTTTAAAAAGAGACTTTTTATTTTCAATTTCAAATTTGTAAACTAATTTTTAGATGTTCCTATTTTGTAAGCCTTTCCAGTAAGTTTTATTTCAAAAATTTTAGGCTTTTTTTTTTCTTCTTAATTTTAATTTTGCTATAATATAGGACATTCATAATTATTTTTTTTAAATTTTGCTATAATATAGGGCCTTCATAATTAGGAGGCCTTAGGCGATTGCCTCACCTGCCTACCCCTTTGAGCCACTCCCGATGGCTTCCCGGGTATAAGCGCAAACATTTTATTTTATTTATTATTATTATTTAAAAAAAATAAAAATTTACAGCTACCATTGAAACCTTCTTGGGTCACAAAAGTTCTGGATTAGGATAATATTAGTGTTTTCCTTTCATAAGGAGGTTGAATGGCATATAATTATCAATGTGATCCCAAAAAAGTTTCAACGGTTGGCATTTTCATGCCTTCCCATGGTATAGCCCACTTGAGTTTTAGATCTATCTCCTGCTTTGCTCATTCCCTATAAGTTAGGGCTGCCAATGGTCCAGGTAAAATCTAGAGTTTGAATAGGCCCAGCCCGTCATGTCCAGTCCAAACAGTTTAAATCTGGGCCAAGCTAAACCAACCCGGCCTTTGACAGCCCTACCTTAAATGATAGGGTGAAACGGATGAACGGAGTGGATATAACGTAACGGTGGGCCCCAAAAAACTGTGGTTACTAGGAAGTCCACGTCACCCCGGCTGTAATAAGTAAGGTGGACCATAAATCAGGCCAATCCTATTATATTAAGTGGGTCAGTCTACCACACTGAAAATGATTAAAAGAAAATCAATATCAGACTTCTTTCGATCAATGCAAGCACATGGCCCATCTCATTAGCGGATCTGCATGGTTTTCTTTTCTAAAATAAACGCTTTCGCACGTGTTCCGATTGTCACGTGTGCCGCGATTCGCCTCTACAATCTCTTCACCCGCGATTCGCCCATCTGGTTAGGGTTTTATATCGTCCTTTCTTCGCGGCAGTAATAACTAGGGTTTTTCTAAGGTTTTTGCCTTCCGAAAGAGGAACTAGTGTTTTTTCCACCCGAACGCTTCCATTCCTAGGGTTAGGGTTAGGTTTTGGGTTTTGAAAATCATGATGTGGACGATTCGCAGAGCTGCTCATCCGCTCAGGTAATGCTCTCTCTCCCCCTCTCTCTGCTGCGTTTTCCATTTTTTTTTTAAAAAAAATTTCTGACTGAATTACTAGAAATCTGTACTTTTTTTCTTCTTTTTCTTTTCTAAAACAAAACCCTCTTCTTTGAACTTCATATATACTTTTCGGGGGTTTATGTTTTTCTTTGGGTAAAAAAGGCCATTTTTTACTTTCATTTTTAAATTTTAGCACTTACTGGAATACTATATTGCTGGATTTTTATTTTTTATTTTTTAGAGATTGTGATTTTGTAGTTTTTGCTTTTTGAAAACGATTAGCTGTTTGTTGGAGGAAGCTTTTAAGTGAGTTCATTTTGCCTCTATCACGGCTCAGGATTGCAAGCATGTGTTTCCCATTGGGGCCCACATGCTGAGATTGTCCAATCGTTCCAACTGTCCGTGTTCTTGATGCTATGCGATATGGGCCGTAATTCGAAAATGCAGTGACTCCGCTAAAACTCAGCCAAGTCAACTAAGCTTTAAAGATTTCGAACCTAGTGGAATCGTTGTCGAATCAACAAGAATCATGGCATTGACATGCTGACTCAATCAGCTCGATGCAACTCTCTGTGCCTCGGGTCGAGAGCTGAGTCAGTGGATGTGATATGTTAACAAAAGTTAAATGTAATTAGTGGGTCTTGAGTGCAGAAGATCCACTATTAATGCAAGAGCTAGAGTCTAGACACTGATTTAGTTTTTGGCAGGTGTATGGTTGAAGAGTCGCTGCTAGCACAATAAAGCAAACACCTCTGTCACCACCATGCCAGTGATTGTGCATTTGGTTAGCTCTGCTAGTTTATATGATTTAACTATCAATAACTATTAAAAAAATTCATCACCATTTTAAATTACTTAATTTAATTACTAAATATCAAGTCGAGCCAAGTGAAGATTTGAACGGATCTTTGTGTTGACCTGACCTGGCTGGAGATTGAATTTAGTTTTCGTGTTTTTTAATTATACTGGGCCATAGTTCTAAAACTCATGGACTTGCCTCGAAAATAGCAGTCATCTAAACATGGCGAGATTTCGAGCCAAGTCACTTGGAAACTATAATTTGAGAGTGACTTGGTGAAGTCACAGCAAGACCTGTTGAGTCAACTTGCTAACTTGGTTGACTTGATGCGATTCGCTCTGACTCGGGCCTAGTCACTCACCTTGTCAGGCCTCTTTTTATTTAAATGTAAAAAAGAACATGGGGAGGATTTGACCCACGGAGTGCTAAATAAAAAAGCTATGAAGTAACTTGTTGCTTATGTTCTTATTTTATAATATGTGTACCAAAGATGACTAATTTAAATATTTCTTAGTGTTTCTCCTATTTTTAATTCATAGTTTTTGTCTGTCAAGTTGAGTCTTTGAGTTGATCTGACCTGAATGAACATGGAATAGAGTTGATTTATTTATTTATTTATTTGGGTTTTAAACTATGATATGGGTTATTGGAAAAAAAACTTTTCTGGATGGGTGATTGTGATCATCATATATGTAGATTGAATTTAGAACATTACTTCAATGGCTCAAATTGAGCTCCAAGAATCAATGATTAGGATCATTTCTAAAGCGTGATTAGTGGACCATAGCTTATCATTGTAGTATCGATAACAGGACATTTTGAATTGTCGGACCATCTCAGCATGTGGGCCCCAGTGGGGGGCGATGCATGATGGCTATCCTCCTTTAAATAAAAAAAAACTGAGAAGTACATGCTGGAAATCCTGAGTCACTGCATAGGCAGGACAAACTCTTTTTAGATAGTGGGTGTAAGTTATACCTGCTTACTTGTTTCTGGATTTTTATATCGTGTATAATTATCCTCTCGTTCATAATATAAGCAGGTCATGTGAGCAATACTTTGATACGTTTTGTAATACTGTTTTGTTTACATGTGTATTTAGTGGGGACAGTACTATCATTATGGCTATCAGTAGGTTGGGGCCAGGTGCTCTTTTTATTTCTAGAATAAGTAATGTATAGTTAATATAATATAACATTACTATAAAATTAATCAGCTGGACCCAATCTTAACTGGGCCCAAGATGGTGGACCGAACCCAAACCCAACTGGACCTGATCTTTAACTGAGTCCAAAATGGTAGACCTGAACCCAACCCAATTTCTAAACGGGTCTTAGAAATTGGGCCCGGACTCATTAAAGTTGGGTCAGGTTCATTGGGCACCCATCAACAACCCAAGCTGTGATGTTGAGGAGCATGATGATCATGGAGTGTATATGAATGCATACATATACTATGTGCTCAGACTCTCAGTTTGTACAAGTTTGGCACATGGTTCAGTGATCCAAACAGTTGATTCATTGGCCCCACCATGGAGATCCATTGATAAAAAATCTCCCAGGTGGCCGATCATAGCCAATGAATCTCTGGCACTTGTCAGCTGATGTGGACTGTTGTCGTATTTTGTTTCTTTTAACTGTCTGTTTCCTGGTCATGGATTGAAAGATTGGGATTTTCCTGTGTGGGAAATTTTTGATGCATGGGTCATCAGTTGTGGGCCTATCATACCAACATTTTGGATCCCTAAATCATAGACCATACTTGTACTAAGTGAAAGCCCAAGCGTACCATTGATATTCTCCAGTCAATAATTGTATAGTAAGGTTAATACCTTATTTTCTCTTTTGTGAAATCTGGAAATTAAATGGATTTCTGAGAGACATGGTTTTTTTATTCATTTTGCTTATTGCTGGTTTGTAATGACTATGATAACTGAGAATTACATGTATCGTAAAAAAAAAAAAAGAAAACTAAGAATTACATGTAGTTTTGTTAGTCAAAATCATTTCAGTTGGTTGTCATCGTATCTTTTTCCTGAAATCTGCTAATATTTTGAAGTTTGCCTTATGACTCTCTCTCTCACTCTCTCTATTATGTCTCGTTACCAGGAGCCATGGTTATTTCTTTGAAGCTCCCCGAGCCCTTTGTGCTAAATCAGATAGACTAAGTAATGCCTTGGAAAATTTTATTGGTAGTCATGTGAATGACCTGTCTCTAGTTGGTAGATGCCCTTCACCGAAGGGGATTTTCAATGGTCCATCTTTTCCCACAAAGTTCTTTTCCCAGAGCCGTACTCTTTCTTCAGAGGCTGGCACTAAGAGCAGTGATGATGAAAGCGACTTAGAGGAAGGGTTTTCTGAACTAGAAACACCTGACACTAACAGTGTCGGAACAGACAACACAGGTGAAGAGAATACCGAGGCATTGGTCTCTGAACCAGAGCTTTCCGATGATGAATTGGAAGGTAATTTGTCGGAATCTGGTCATCACGAGCCTGACTTGTCAGACAATGAAGCGGCTCCGAAGGGGGGCAAGGAGCCACGGAAGAAGGCCTCTGATTCCCCTTTGTTCAAGGTTATCATGGAGGCTCCGCGCCAATCCATCCGCAGTGCTATTGATAAATGGGTTGAAGAAGGTAAACCTCTGGGCCGCACTGAACTCTCGATTGCGATGCTCAATCTTCGGAAGCGCCGGATGTTTGGGAGAGCCTTGCAGGTATTGTTTCCTAATCTTTCCATAGAATTCAATCTTATCATGTTAGGCCCATATGCCTGGTTAACTAGTCTTTGAAGAGGAATTATGAGATCCTGAAAGCATCAGGACATATAGTGTCCTGATGCACCCAACATGGTTGATGGATGGGCCCTACATCGGATGGTGATGTCAAAAACATTTTATAGATTGAAAAGATGCTAACCTTTGATCAGATGCCTACAAAGTCAGTTAAGAAAAAAAAAAAACAGTTGTCTAGAAAATAGGCTTAAGATTGGATAGCTAAAATCTTTTATGCAGGAATACTTAGTCCATCAGATTGGGTCCATAATGTACCCCACTGCCAGCCGATGCAAAATCAGGCCATGATGTGTGGTCTGATTGGCCCCTTGGGTCCACAAATCCAGTCGGATGGACCATCTAAGGGTCCAAGTCCAACTGACCTGTGGCACTCACAGAGTCAATAGGATAGCTAGATATATATACCATGCATTTGGGCTATGGGGTCCTCTAGTGCGAGTTGATATGATCTTGGTGTTTATATACATGTCGGTTGCTATTTAAGAGCCTCTATACCAATTGGATGGTAATGGTAACCTTTTGGACTTCTATAAAACTGTGTGGCTTCTACACACTGTACAACTGTAGACACTGTCCATAAGGTTAGTAAATGTTTAGTTCTACTATGATTTAGACATTATTATTTGATTGTTATCTTTTATTACAGGTTTGAGATAAGTCAGATAAGTTGATATGCCTTTAGCTTGGCTTCCTTTTGCTTTTAAATAGGACTTCATGTATGAGTATATACTAGAAAGCTACACATGGAATATTTTGGAGATGGTGATGATGAGCTTTTTTTGTTAGAGCATCTAGAGGGAATCAATTGTCCAAGGTGATACGTATTGGGATTTATATGTTACTAGTTTGCTTTCATTGTTAGTGCTAGGTTAAAACTGATGAAGGATCATTTGATGCATCAGATTGGGTCTGCAGTGATGCCAGTCCATTGCTGGCAGATGCAATGGGCCATGTTTTGTGATCCAATTGGAATGCGGGGCCCACAAGTCCAACCCGACATTCTCTTTTAGGGCGAATACCAACAGGGTGGTGCTTTTTTCAGATAGCATTTTAGACTTATACACTATATGGCCTGTGGATACCTTACAACCGTATGGATATCATTTTAGACTTATACACTATATGGCTTGTAGATACGTTACAACTATATAGACAGTCCATAAGGTTTGTATGTTGAGAGTTCTACTCAGATTCTTTAGTTTACTTATTGTGGTTATCTTTTGTTGAAGTTTGAGGTAGTGAGGTGAGTTTATTCTGTGGGCCAATACGAGCCTTTGGATTCTTTGCCTTTTGTTAGGACTTTTTGTTTGGTTATATAAAGGCATACATATGGAATGCTATGGAGATGATGACGAGACATGTTGAATGAATAAAAATTAGATTTATTTGTTTCCTGCTATGGGATTCAAAACAGTACATTTTTCTTCTAGAAGGCATTGGTGCATCTCTTTAGGCCTTTTTTGTATAGTAATTCTTCACGTGTACTGTTATGTATTATTTCTTATTTCCTTACTGATTATTGGATTGGTTAGAGAATCTTGTAATGAAGCCAATTGTCAAAAAAAAAAAAAAAAAGGTTTGTTTTTGAGATATGCTTATATTTCAATCTCATCTTTAGTGTTACATTAATCTTTCAATCTGGAAAGCTTTTGGGGCATCCCCCATTTGCAGTAGGGCCCATCAGATTAACACAGTGGATTACTACCCTGGATCCCACTTGTATCGCCTGGGTATATCAGTCCTCATGCATCGGGACTATAAGTCCTCAGGGAAGCTTGTTACTGGAAATATTTTGTACTGATTTGGATATCACACAGCATGATTCTATTTTGTGTTTGTTATCTATGCAATTTATAGTGTGTTATACTCTCTCTCTCTCTCTATCTCTCACATGTAATGGATTAAATTCTCAGTTTATTAGCATGACAGGCTTACATAACAAATGCGATGTGTTATGTGGCGAAGAAGAGTGTAGGTTCATTATGAAACAGAAAATCGAGCCCATACTGAAAGAAATATATTTCAGACTACATGTACCATATTTTGGGCCTTAACGTGGGATCTCAAGTGCAAGAAGACACTTTTTTTTAAGGATAATGCAACTATCAAGGAAGAAACTAATTGTGATGAAGTTCAACGTACAAGATTGAAAGTTCGATTGACCTGAGAGAAGGTGCTATGACTGTGAGCAAGCTCAACAGTTGTCTAGCCTTGATCTCTTAAGGTTTTCCACAATGGTAATGGTGGTCATAAGGGCTGCTGTCATTACCGTTATGAAACAGCCGTAATGGCCATTGCGGTTTTTTTTTAAAAAAAAAATTAAATACCTATTTCAGCCCCATAATGGACCGTTATGGGTCAATTTTTCTATAGTGGACGTTAAGGCTTTTACAACCCCATAACGTGTAATGGCTACCACCGTTACTGTTATATAATGGCCATTACGTAACCATTTTGGGATCCCTTGATCACCACTCTCCCCTCGACACTTTTTTTTTGAGAGAGAGAACTGAAATTTTTATTAGAAGCGCACTGAAAAGTGTAAAAAAAGAAAAAGAAAAAGAAAACTACCTTTACATAAGAAGCCCAGCCCAACGCATGACATTTAATTTCCTTTATATAACCTCTTGGGACGATAAACAGTTATTTTGAAAACAATGCCTACTGTGTTCCCCCCAAATGGACCACTGCACTGTCAAAATGAGCAATCTCCAAATGGTTTTCCCAGATTTTCCCACCCCTCCATGCCAAACCCATAAAAGATCTGACACTGACTTCGGCATGACCCAATTGATTTGGAAGGCATGAAGAAAGTGATCCCACACTGTGCTTTAAAGAAACAATATAACTTGCTCAAAGAAAATATTATTAAACTATCTCATTCCATAATGCATGTGCCTTGTTTATAATGTGTGTTTGCAAGGTTTCCTCATTAGGAATCTCTAGAATAATAAGAGGAATCTAAAAATAGAACCCCTTGCTAGCCAAGATCTCTAAAATAAGAAAAACCCCGTAAATATGAAAATCTAACAATACTTGTTTCCTAACATATAGAGAGATTATTCTTAACATAAAAATATGAAAGAATCGCGTCGAGAGATTCTGTGCATTGTATATGTTGATGGTTTGATCTTGTGCAATGAAGACCAAGAACTATCGATTAGGAGTGAGTTGGTACAAGTTAAAGGCTCTAAAAGGGCCAGGGTAACGCCCAAAAGGACGTAGATGGAGGTACTAAGAAAAGACTTGATGACCTATGGTCTAATTGAAGGTCTAGCCCTTAATAGAGCGGAATAGGATTCATGTAGCTTGCCTTAATTAACTGGGATAAGGCTTAGATGATAAAGGTGGCGATGATAGAAATGTAAAAGAAAGGTAATTAGAAATGAGTTAAAAAAAGAAGAAATTGGGCCTTTTATCGTGCACATGTGTCAAGCAAGCACGTGTGGTATGTGGCGCAATTGCATCAATTCCCCTTGGCTTGAAAAAACTCGGCTTTGCCGAGTTAGTGACAATATACTCCTCATAGAGCTCTAATTTGATGCGCTTGAAATTGCTTGCTTAGACATGCTGGCAGACCTCAGCCGGCTCCTCCACTTGATAAGGAACTTTTGATACCCTCATTGGCATGTGGAAACTATCTAATCATCCCACACATTTTCAATGATTTCTTTGAACCGGCGTGGTAACTTAGGTGCTTGTCTACTTGTGGTTAAAAGAAAAACATTTATGGCGTGTTTGGAAGTTCTTTTGGGGTGCTGATGTTGCGGGGGCATCTTGGTGCGACCAGTGTTGTCGTGTGCGACCGCATATGCGCATATCCATATGCGATCGCATATCGCATATGCGATTGCATATTGGCTATGACACATTGAATTATTATTATTATTATTATTATTATTTATTTGCAAAAAAAACAACATTTTTCCTATAAAGAGACTTCCAAATCTCCTCCATTTGCAATATTCTCACTCCAAAACTCTCTTACTCTCTTCTTCTCTTACATTTCCTAATTAAAAGTGGTCTTGATCACTCTCTCTCTCCCTTGTACTTCTTACTTCCAAGTGATCATAATCTCTCTCTCTCTCTCTCTCCTACATTCCCTCTCTCTTGGAAGTTGGAAGATCAAGATTCAAGCACTCTCAAGTTTCAAGGAAGATAGCTTGTTGATTTTCTACAATAATAAATAAATAGCTTGTTGATTTCGTTGTTACTTCTTGTTAACTATATTGTTGAATGTCAATGACTTGACGTTTAATTCATTGTTTAATTGATTTTATCTCTCTCAAATGTATTTTAAATATGGAAAATTAATTATCTATTAACTTACAAAAGTTCCCCTTAGTTTCTTATATATATATTTTTAACATTTTAAAAAAAAATTTCCATATATATATATATGTAAAATGCGGTCACATATGCGATTGTGTGATCGTATATGCGCATAGGCATATGCAATCGCACATGATCGCATATGCAATTCGACAACATTGGGTGTGACTCCAAGAATGTATTGCATCTCCACACTAGGGGTGGGGTGGTCCACAAGGTAGGACCTAATGTTGTCAAAAGTGATCACGTAATGCCATCCATATGGCATATGCGATGGTTGCATATGCAATATGGATGGTATGCTATCTCATATTGCATAAAGCAATCACATGTGATTATGCGATAATCGCATATGCAATCACATACAAAAAAGTTGTGCGATCACATAGGATCGCTTATGCCATTTGACAACATTGGACCCATTGTGGGACTGTGTGATTCGGGGACCCGTGCGAAGTGGAGTTTGCCCACAGGGAGGACTCGCTTGGGTTTGCCTGGGAGAGCTAGAATATAGGGATAAATCGGTGATTCCGCAACAGCTCTGGACTTTTTGGTGTGTTGGCTGGTTCTCCGCTATCAGTTGTTGGATGTGATATGGCTTAAAATGTAAGTGAAATAGCAAAAAAGGTGAAATAAAAAAGCAGCTGCTCTCTCAATTGCATTTTGGGGTGGAAAAATCATGAGAAGAGCAACTTTCGTAATGCCATTTACATCCTTAGAAGCGCCCCCAAAGAAAGAACAGGTTGCTTAGGCTGAATAGTGGAAGGAATCCCACATTCATGGGTATAACTGAATATGCCCTCAAGGAGTGATGACAATTGAGAACAAAAAAGAATTTGAAACGAGGAGCTCATTAAAAGAGTTGGAAGTTTTTAATTTAAAATATCAATTCTATTTCCGTTGTTTATGGTTGTTAATCCCCAATTTTCAATTTAAAGATCCAGTAAAATGTCATAGATCCCATGTCATCTCATCATCATAGAACTGTCCTTATATATATATATATATAAAATTTCTGAGATTCAGGACCCTTGTAGAGGATGCTAAGTTGCAAAAGACATGGATGTAAGGAACCTAGATTTGGGATTCTAGAACAAGAAAATTACTAGTGGAAGGGGTGTGCAACAGCAGTACTGGTAGCACTGTAAGCTGACAGTGGTACAGGAAGATGTGGGACCCACCTGATGTATTCACACCATCCAACACGTCAATCAGATGTGTCGCCTCAGAAAACCTCTAGTACCCAAAACTCAGTCTGAACCAAAGCTAAGGTGGGTCACAGCAAAGGGAATGAGCTCGGAGGGAATGCCCACCATCGAGTTTCACAGGGGCCCACCGTAGTTGTAAAACACCCTTATTTTTGGCCAGATCATCTGGACTGGACTGGAAGGTTCTGAATGTTCTTGATTATATATAAACACAACACAGTGGGCCCTCCACTCTAATTTACAGTGGCCATTTTCTTGTAATATGTTTCCAGTTCTGTGGTCCATTTGAGTTTTGGATTGGGCTGATTTTTAGGATCTGGGGGTTTCTTGAGGTGATGCATCTTATTGACGTTTAGACTCCATGAACACCACTGAGCCCCACATCTGCCTGGTACCACTAGAGCACACCCCGTAGAGAAATGCGGAACCTACTGTGTTTAGCATTGATAATTTTTCTGTAATCATCATCATCATCATCTAAGCCGTATTCCAACTAATTGGAGTTGGGTACGCATCTTGTTCTACCATTCCACATGAAATGTGGAAACCATGTTTATCTGGGCTTGGTACCAGCAATGAGAGTGCAAAACTCAAACTGGCAGAACTATTCATGATTTTATGATATTTCTTGAAAGAATGAATAACCTTTAATCTCACACATAATTATTTTTTTTTAGTGTCTGTCAATTTCTGGCATCCTAGTTCAATTTGGTTTTTGAGTTTTTTTTTTTTTTTTTTTTTTGCAGCTCTCGGAGTGGGCGGAAGCAAACAAGCAGATCGATTTCACTGAGCGAGATTATGCTTCTCAACTGGATTTGATTGCTAAAGTCTTTGGTTTCCAGAAGGCTGAAAAGTACATTGAGAAAATCCCACAATCTTTTCGAGGCGAAGTAATCTACCGAACACTCTTGGCTTACTGTGCCAGCACCCTCAACATCAAGAAAGCGGAGGAAATATTTAACAAGATCCGGGACTTGGGGTTCCCATTGACTGCATTTGCTTGCAATCAGTTGCTTATGCTCTATAAGCGGCTTGACCGTAAGAAGATAGCAGATGTTTTATTGATGATGGAGAAGGAAAACATCAAGCCATCTCTTTTCACATATAAGCTTTTAATAGACACGAAAGGCCGTTCGAATGACATGACAGGCATGGAGCAGATTCTCGAGACCATGAAGGCTGAAGGGCTTGAGCCTGACTTGCTTCTACAGGCGATGGTGGCGAGGCACTACATTTCCGGGGGGCTCAACGAGAAGGCCCAGGCAGTCTTGAAGGAGATGGAGGGAGACAGTCTGAAGGAGAATCGTGGGGCGTGCAAGCTATTGCTCCCTTTATATGCAGCCCTTGGGGAAGCTGATGAAGTGGACCGGATATGGAATGTGTGTGAGGCAAACCTGCGTCTTGAGGAGTGCTTGGCTGCCATTGAAGCATGGGGTAAGTTGGGGCGCGTGGAGAATGCAGAGGCAGTTTTCGAGAAGATGCTCAAGCAATGGAAGAAGCTCTCGCAGAAATACTACACAGCCCTCTTGAAGGTCTATGCGGATCATAAGTTGCTGGCCAAGGGGAAGGATGTCGCAAAGCGGATGGCGGATAACGGGTGCCCAGTCAGTCCGTTCACGTTAGATGCACTCGTGAAGCTCTACGTGGAGGCCGGTGAGGTAGAGAAGGCGGACTCGATCTTGCAAAAGGCAACTCAGCAGAACCAGATGAAGCCGCTATACAGCTCGTATCTCTCTGTCTTGGATAAATACGCGAAAAGGGGTGACATCCATAATGCCGAAAAGATATTTCATAGATCGAGGCAAGCAGGGTATGTTGCTAGGATGCAGCAGTACCAAGCTCTCCTTCAGGCCTATGTAAATGGGAAAGCTCCTGCGTATGGTTTTCGGGAGAGGTTGAAGGCAGATAATATGTTCCCGAATAAGACCGTGGCAGCCCAGTTGGCGAGGGTTGATGCATTTAGGAAAACGCCGATATCAGATTTGCTTGATTGATGGGCGACTCTTGCTATGGGTCTGAGCTCGGTATCTGCGGTTGGATCTGTTATTTGTGAACTCTGATGAAATGGGTATGTGTTTGCCATGAGCTCATGGGGTTTTGAATTTTGGTCATGGGAGGGAGGGTAAATGTTGAGTGGGTGGGGCCCTTTATAGCTTAAACATAACATTTAGGGTGTGTTTTGATGCACAAGTGAACTAAATTCCAAGCATTGAGTTTGAGGACATGACAACCAAACAGCAATATGGTCATGTTCCCTTTCAGCTCAGCTCGAAAGTTATGTAGCCTTGGGTATGAATGCCAAGGAAATTGCAATTTGGTTGGTTCCACTTGATAGTGCATCCAAACGTGCCCATGGGTTTTGAAACTGGTACTGTGCAATTGGAAATATGAACTTAAATGGTATACATGGTAAGTGTGTTTTGGCAAGACTATTCTGATTATTAAGATGTAGTCGGCACATATGCAGCTGTTGGGGTCCATTGTGTTTGGATCATAGCTGGAAAGGTCCTGATCAATGAATGGTGATAACCCCTACATATCTGGCTATCAAATGGACGATTGAAAATGAAATTGGATGGGTTAGATCATGTGACCAGTGAAATTTGAAGGGTAAAATCCAGTCTACCAGATCGGGGCTGTATGGGGTTATTTCCATTATGGGTGGATGATCTGAAGCTCTCCTACTGTAATAAGATGGGTCCTGCACCATTGTAGAAATACTGGGTCATGAATTTGTAACTCATCCGAGTTGACTCAGACTCGGTGGAGATATTCCTAACTGGGCTTGGTCAGGCCCTGACTCAGGGCTGAATAGTTGGTCCGAGTTGCTGAGTCTTCATTATAGAGCTGTACATGAACCGAGTTAGCTCAGTTAACTCACTTGACTCAACTTGAAGAAGCTCGAATCGACTTGGTTCGGAACTGAGTTCGAGCTCAGTCGAGCTGATTTTTGGAGCTCGAAAAAATTTCAAGCCAAGTTTGAGCTTGTCGAGCTTGAATCGAATTCAGTTCGGTGACTTGGTAATTTGATATTGACGTTGCTCACCAAGTGTTTGATGAAATGACTCAATGCATACATTCTTTGCGGGATCGGTTGGTGGTGAGGAATGTATGGATACAAATTAAATCCTTACAAAAAAAAAAAAAAAAAAACTAAAAAAACTTTGCATTATAAAACTACCTCCGTATCTTGATTTTGATGCTACCTACAGAGTGTTTGATGAAATGCCTGTAAACTGCTGTTGTTGTTTTGCATACTGTGAGAAATTGAAGGTTCACTTCATGTGTTTGAGGAAATGATTGTTGTTTTGCATACTGTGAGAAATTGAAGGTTCACTTCGTGTGTTTGAGGAAATGACTGTTGTTTTGCATACTGTGAGAAATTGAATGTTCACTTCATGTGTTTGAGGAAATGTCACAAAAGCTTTGCTTGATTTTGATGCTACCTACGGAGTGTTTGATGAAATGCCTGTAAACTGCTGTTGTTGTTTTGCATACTGTAAGAAATTGAAGGTTCACTTCATGTGTTTGAGGAAATGACTGTTGTTTGTTCACTTCATGTGTTTGAGGAAATGACTGTTGTTTTGCATACTGTGAGAAATTGAATGTTCACTTCATGTGTTTGAGGAAATGTCACAAAAGCTTTGAACTGGCTCGAACTGGCCCAAGCTGCTAACCGAACTGAGCCGAACTATCCAGTCAGGCTCGAGGACTGAGTCGAGCCGAGTTTGAGCTGGGGTCAGCCACTGGCCAAGCCGAGTTGAGTTGTGCCAAGCTCGACTCAGTTCGACTAGTGTACAGCTCTTAGTCTTCAATCCAAAATACAAGACAGGCCCAAGGACTGCAATGGACCTGATTGACCTGGTTTAGTACTTGCTTAATGGGCTAGGTTGGGCTTGGGTTCATTGACCTAAAAAGGTAGGTAGATTTAAAACACTAATATGACAATATCTGGAATGCATACCCATCCAGACTTGAATCTTAGTCATGATCCAATGATCCTAACCGTTTATTTGGTAGGCCTCTGTCAGATTAATCCTATGTTTATTTCCATTGAATAAAGTGCATGCTGCAGCATAGTTTATTTTTCAATAGAATGTGAATTAAGAAATGCTAAAATGAGCTCGCCAAATGGATGGATGGGGTGGATTTTTCACAAACATCACAGTGGGCCCCACCTAGCATCCCAGCATCGGCAAGTTTGATTTTATTGGGAGGATGGTTATGGTTATCTTTGATGTATATTGTAGATGTGTGGATGAAATCCAACCCATGTCACCTCAAATAAACCCTTAGGTCCATAAATGCGCCCAATCCAAAACTTAGGTGAGCCGCATCAAAGGGAACAAAGTAGGAGGGGATGCCTACCCTTATTTTTACTATGGCCCACCTGAGTGCATGACTCTTCATCTAAGCCATGAACGGTTTTGTATACCCTGGATTGCATACACGCAGCAACATTGGGGTTGAGTTTTGAAAGGGTTCTGTAAAAAAAATATATAGTTGGTGATTTATTTTCTAACCCTAGACCTCAGTGTTTAAACACATCATATCTAATGTTGTGTTGCAGGCTTTAACACTTGTTTTTAAACCATCCAACTTGTATAGGACGCACTTTAGATAGGTCCTTATGATTAAAGAGCATTTGTGTGTTGAGTACTGATCATTGGTTGTTTCTATTTTGGTCGTCCATTAAATGTCCACCAATTAGCAAGTTTAATCAATGTAATTTTTTGTTTAAAAGCCATATAAATTACCACCAATACAATGGATGGTATGTTTGAGTGAATTATATGCCACTATAGCTGACTGACCCAACTTGAGTTCAGTCTTGGGTTGTCTGGTTAAGCAAATTTGGGTCATTTTGACAATAATCATGTGTATTGGGGTTGGATCTATTAAAGTCTTTTGATATACATTGATATGCCAATCTCTAATGGCTCGGAGCTTTTAGAGAAAGTGATTGTTTGACATGGTATTAAAGTAGAATGTACTGTTGTAATGCCTTGAAAATCCGGGGTCGTGTATATACTCGACTCCCGAGTTCCCGGGGTCACTTATGACCGGTTTTCGTTAATTACGTGATTAATCCGATCAATGCGCAGTCTGGAAGAACCTGGAACATGAAGTACAATCACACAAGTCTACTGAAATGAAGAGACCAAAAACGAATACATATCTATATACATGTCTAAAAGAATAAATGGGCACACGGCGCCACCCAACAAAATTGCAAAAGAATAATATGTCCAAAAAAAATAGAACTGAGCCCACTGCTCAGCGATCCAACGACTCATCTACTGATCCGACGGGATCCCGCTCATCAGCTGGGAATAGGAGAACTCATCCTCCTCGTCGCCAAGGCTCACACCCTCGGGCTCCTTGAACTCATCGCTACCTGCAGCTAATGAAGAGTCTGGTTGGTGTTTTAAAACACCGTCCCAGAGTGGGAGTGAGTGATCAACTCAGTGTGAACTATTAATCTCAAGTTATAACAAGCATCAATCATAGTATGAATTTAATGAAAAGCAGTCGATCATCAACACATACAACTCTTATTAAATGCGCATGCAATGCGATGATATGATGCATGCCTTCGCCACAACGCCCCTTCGAGCGGCTCCATTTAATGATCGCATATGGCTACACTCCCTCAGAGCGACCTCGACTGCCGAATCGTCACCCTAACTAATGCGATGCAATGCGATCGTATTAGCCGAGTTATTAATTAAGTCCATTCATCCAGCAGATTGGAAAAACTGATACACCCTACGTATCAATGCCCTAAGCTGGTTGTGAGGCCAAGGCTCCATCAACGCGTGAGGCCGAGTCCCCGCGGTCCGTGATCCCATCGGGGTCCTCATCCCTGACTCCAAGCACATGAGGAGTGCCGATAGGGAGGGATCACTCGCGGTCACTACGGGGAGGGGCGGTACCCCAACGTAGGCCGACAGCTCGGACACAGTGTCCCATTCCACCATGCCCGGCTCACGAGACTATGGACCCGTTACTGTCTGGGTATCAATGGGCCACAATGGTTGTAAGGTGTTCCAAGTTCTATACATAGGTGAGCAAACAGGGTTGACAAACAAGATTGGTTAGACAGTAGGCTAGACCGCACGAGTCAGGCGAGCGTGAGACGAATGACCTCGGGCACAAGGGACCCATGTAGTCAAACTACAGCCACCCAAACACTCCAGCCCAATCCACGGGTCTAGCCCTAGCGTAGTCCTACCGATGGGACTACCATCTCTCGTCAGGTTCCTGACCAACCCAAGAGGGTAAAGAGAATCTACAACATGTCCACTACTCATGTTATCAACTTAGCACATCGATATCATATTCTGATGCATCTCAAGCATACAAAGCAAATACTTCTATCAAGCAAGCAAATATTATCACGAAAACAAAGTGCATGTGAGTGTGTGGGTTGTGTGAGGAAGTTAAACACTTCCTCCATCTTTAGAAATCATGAGTACAAGTGTAAATAATCATACACACAATGAAGCACCACATATGAGGGAAAAGAATCAACCAAACATGAGCATATTATCATCCATGCATAATATCATGCGAAAGGCAAGATCTACATCAAATATGAGAGCTAAGCATGCACATCCAAATATTTCCAACAAACATATAATCCCTAGGGTTTCTCTAGAATTTCAAATATAACATCCAAGCATTCAAAATCATTAAACCTACACTAAAATTGGTGCTAGGCCACCTAAGAACAATAGTCCGCACCTATGGATCGTTGGAGATCGGAAAACGTCTTAGGAAAGAGGGCTTTGAAGTCGATCGGCCGGAATCCCTAGAGCAAGCACTTGCATGTTAAAGATCCAAGTCAAACCCTTTTAATACATGGATTTCAAGAAGAATAGGTGAAGGATCTTACCTAGACAACCAACGGACGATTCTTGAGGTTGTGGTGAAGAGTTTCCCCTTTGAGGAGAGGTATGGAGTTGCAAAGGTACTTGAGCCACACCTTAATCTAGGGTCCCCCCAAGCTCTCCTTCACTCTCACTATCTTCCCTCCTTTCTCTCTTGCTCTCCCTTTTTCTCTCTTTGGTGGTTGTAGAAAATGAGGGAGATATGAGAGAGCTAGGGTTTATTCCCTAGACTTGGGTCCTTTGGCCCCAGCTTCAACATCTTCCCAAAATAGCCTTATGGGACTCCTATTGGTGTTGGGGTGGCCCTAACACCCCCTGGCCACCAAATTCGGCGTGTAGGGGCCCTATGGCCCGACTACGGTCCACGCAAAAATTGAGGACGAACGGATGAACGGATATATGATCTGAGTAAACGTTTCTAATCCTTAAATGGCCTATTGGGGCCATTCTGGTGATTGGGGCAGTTCTAGCGCCCCTTGGCCATGAAACTTATAGGGTAGGTGATCCATGGCCCGATGAAGGGCCACGCAAAATTTGAAAACGATCGGATATGGGGTTTGGTCGTACAGGTCCGGTTTGTGATCAACGGTCACCATGCCACGATCGGGTCCCAGATTTGGTGAACAGGCGTTGAAAAATATATCAAACCTTCACTGCAAAATTGGAAGAAATCCGACGGCTGGAATGCCTGGTATCCTGGTTCCATTTGTAAGTGCCAGATTTCAATCCTGGCATTAGTGGGGTGCATTCGGCTAGTGCCAGATCCCAGTTCTGGGTGTCCACTGGGTCCGTAGTCCGCGATGGATCACAAGCCCAGTGAGATCTATAATTTTCTAGACTTTCGGATTTTTCTGATCCTCCTCGGTCGTTGGGTGGCCCACACGGGCTGTTGTTAAGTGTAAACAGGCCATCTGGCTTGGCGACCCACACCAGGTCCTATCATGACCAGTCTGGTCTATTCTAATGGGCTAATCCTAGGTTAATTGACTTGTGGTACCCCACCCTGAGCAGTTTAAACGGATGGTCCTGCGACAAATCCTACGTGGACGCTCCAGGATACTATGCTGGTTGGACGAGATGTTACAATCTACCCCCCTTATAAATAAATTTCGTCCTCGAAATTTGTACATGTTCGTATTGCTGAAGCAGGCTGTGGTAATGCTTGCGAACTTCTGCCTCTGTTTCCCAAGTGGCCTCTTCTTCGTCGTGATGGGTCCATAGCACTTTGACCAATGGGATGACCTTGTTGCGTAGGACTTGCTCCTCCCTATCTAATACTCGAGTGGGTCAGAGAATGTATGTGGCATTTTTCTTGAGTTCCACATGTTCCCACTTGATGATATGTGAAGGATCGGGGACGTACTTCTTCAACATTGATACATGGAAGACGTTATGCACTCCGGCGAGTGGCGTAGGTAGAGCCAGGCGATAGGCAACCGCACCAACCAGGTCCAAAATCTGGAAGGGCCCAATGAATCGGGGCGTGAGCTTTCCCTTCTTGCCAAAGCGCAGAACACCCTTCATTGGGGAGATTTTGAGAAATACATAGTCCCCCGCTTCAAACTCTAAGTCCCTCCGCCTTGTGTCCGTATAGCTTTTTTGTCTGCTTTGAACCGTCAAGAGGCGGCGCTGGATAATTCCAATCTTCTCAGTCGTGACTCGCACCAAATCCGGTCCTACCAAACTCTTCTCGCCAATCTCTTCCCAACAATGCAGGGCTCGGCACGGACGCCCATACAAAGCCTCGTAAGGCACTATACCGATGCTAGTCTGGAAGTTATTGTTGTAGGCGAACTCGGCATATGGAGACAATCGTCCCAACTCTCCTGAAAGTCCAGAACACAAGCCCACAACATGTCTTCCAAAATCTGGTTCACCCGCTCAGTTTGCCCATCCGTCTGAGGGTGAAAGGCGGTGCTAAACTTCAGCTTCACTCCCATAGCTTCTTGAATGCATGTCTAGAAGATCGACGTAAATCGAGTATCCCGGTCCGACACAATTTTCAAAGGGATGCCATGGAGCCGCACTATCTCCTTAATATACAGCTTAGCCAAATCATCGGCGGAACTAGAAGTCTTGATTGATAGAAAATGGGCTGATTTGGTGAGCCTGTCCACAATCACCCATATCGAATCACGCCCCTTTCTAGTCTTGGGCAAACCGAAAATGAAATCCATAGATATGAATTCTCATTTCCATTCTGCTATGAGCATTAGTTGCAGAAGGCTCGGTGGCCGGCGGTGTTCGGCCTTGACTTGTTGGCAAGTGAGGCATCGGGACACATGCTCCGCTATTTCCTTCTTTATGTTGTCCCACCAATAGTTCCGTCTCAAATCCCGGTACATCTTCGTACTACCAGGGTGCATTGCCAACTTGGAGTTATGAGCGACATTTACGACTTCCTCTCGTAGTCCCAAAAGGTTTGGAACACAAAGACGGCTTCGGTACCGCAATCCCCCATCCTTTCCAACTCTCCATTCAGACTTCACATCATTCCTTGCTCTTTCCCTCATCTTCTGTAATAACTCATTGTCCTCCTGGGCTTCAATGATTTTGCTGTCAATCATTGGTTGGGCTTGAATGTGGGCTACGACCTTATACGGTTCCTCCACGGTTATCTTCATGTCAAAGTCCCGTACAAATTCTACCATGTCCCACTCTCTCACCATCAGCGGGGCCGCAAATTCGATTGTCTTCTTACGACTCAAGGCGTCTGCCACCAAATTCACCTTGCCAGGATGATACGAGACGTTGAACTTGAAGTCCTTCAACGTCTCCATCCAGCGACATTGCCTCATGTTCAGGTCCTTATGGGTGAAGATGTACTTGAGGCTCTTGTAATCAGAAAAGAGCTCAAACTCCTCACCATAAAGATAGTGCCGCTATATCTTCAATGCGAAAACTACCGCCGCAAGCTCGAGGTCATGTGTGGGGTAGTTCTCCTCGTGTTTCTGTAACTGCCGAGATGCATACGCAATTACCATGTCCTTTTACATGAGCACACACTCCAAGCCCACGTGAGAAGCATCTGTATAGACGGTGTACTTAACCCCTTGCTCAGGTAGCACAAGCACAGGTGCCGACGTCAGTTTGTCCTTCAACTCTTGGAAGGCCGCCTCCGCCTTCTCCTCCCAAGTAAATTTGAGGTCCTTCAGTGTCAGCTGGGATACTGGCCGAGCTATTTTTGAAAAGTCTCTAATGAACCTTCTATAATAACCGGCGAGATCGAGAAAACTTCTCACTTTTGTAACTGACTTTGTTTGCTTCCAATCTTGTATGGCCGCTACCTTGGCGAGATCCACCGATATCCCTTCCTTGAACACTACATGTCCCAGGAATTTCACTTCCTCCTTCCAAAAGTCGCATTTTCTGAATTGCGCAAACAATTGATTTTTCTTAAGTGTTTTCAGGACTGCCCTTAGATGCCCTTCATGCTCTTCACGGCTCTTTGAATAAATTAATATGTCGTCGATGAACACGATGACAAATCTGTATAGAAACGGCCTGAAGACTCTATTCATGAGGTCCATGAATAGCGCTGGAGCATTGGTGAGCCCGAACGACATAACTAGGAACTCATAATGGCCAAAGCAGGTTCTGAAGGCCGTTTTCTGTATATCTTCGTCCCTAACTCGCAGCTGATGGTACCCTGATTGTAGATCAATTTTGGAGAAATATTGGACACCCCTCAGCTGGTCAAACAAGTCGTCAATTCTGGGCAAAGGGTATTTGTTTCGAACCGTCACTTGGTTCAATCTCCTGTAATCCACGCACAAACGCAACGAGTCATCCTTCTTCTTCACAAATAAGACCGGGGCTCCCCATGACGATACACTAGGTTGGATGAAGCCTGACTTAAGCAATTTGTCAATTTGGGACCTTAGTTCTTCCATCTCACATGGGGGCATGCGATAAGTAGGCAAGGAGACGGGCTTGGCACCCGGAGTTAAATCGATCGTGAAGTCTATCTCACGTCGGGGCGGAAGTTCCGGTATAGCTTTAAACACGTCGACAAAATCTTGGACTACGGGAGTGCAAGTGAACGAGGGTTCATCAACTCTTCTCCAATGAAGCATAACACAAGACCCTACGATCGTGGCTAACCTGGACTGGGAATGTGAGGGAAGTATCGTCTTCTTCGTGTATTTCCACTGTCAGAGTGTCACAGTCGATCTCCGCCTTCATCTTAGTCAACCAGTCCATGCCCAGGATGACGTTATAATGGAAAAGCTTGGTCACTATTAAATCCACACGCGCCACCTTGCATCCCAAATCAATGGGGCAATCGCGACATATCCTTGTCACTTCTGAGAAAGTACCGGCGGCGGCAATGATCTTCACTCCAACGGAGGGAGTAGAGTGTAGCCCTAGACGCTTGACAGCTGCATGCGATATAAGAGAAGCAGTAGATCCAGTGTCCACCAAAAGAAATATGAGAGTACCTTAAATATGGGCCGTCACCTCAAAGGCCGTAAGAGTGGGGGTGACTGCATCTTGGGCCTCTGCCGCTCATGCATGGACTCGTGCCTGCTAAGGTAGGTTTGGCCGCTGCATGGGCCGTTGTTGCAGCCTAACTTGAGGTGCAGGAGGACGACGAAACTGTGGGCTAGGCCCTATCATCCGTAGGGGTGGAATCTGCAATGCCTGCTGTGGAGGCCTGTTGTTGCATTGAGGCGGCGTGAAGCCAAGGTCCCTCATCCTTGTGAAACAGTTGGGCTCGGAATGACCCGCCCTCTTGTAATAGTTGCATATCTGGGCCGGTCGTGCAGAAGGAGCCAGTGTGGCAGCTAGTCAGGGCGGAGAGTTAGGGCGCGGCCTTTTTCCTGCAAAAGAAGAGGATGGTCCCTTCATCCTGCTTCGCGGCCCCAACTGTGAACGGTCCGTGCAACTCGTTCCTCATCCTGCTAAGCCCGTATAGACATCTCCACGAGCTCGGCATAGGTCCTGAGGTTCATGTAACACAGTTTGGAGCGGATGCCGCTTCTCAGCCCCGTCGTGAACCGCCTCATCTTGATCGCTTCGCTGACGATCATTTCGGAAGCGTAGCGTGAGAGTTCGGTGAACCGGTTCTCATATTGCGCCACGCCCATTCCCCCTCGTTGGAGGCGGATGAATTTGTTTTCCCTCTCATGCTGGTACGATTGAGGGATATACCTATCGTTGAAACGGGCCTCGAACGCCTCCCACGTCCATACGTAGCCCTCGGGAATGGACCGGAAGACACTCTCCCACTATAGGTCCGCCTCTTTCTCAAAGAGGTGAGAAACGAGCTCGACATTCTTCGCTTCAGAACAGTAGAGAGGCCGGAGCAGTTTGGTGACTCGATTGAGCCAGTATTCCCCTTCCTCTGGGCGGTGGGTGCCTGCGAAGGTAAGCGGCCTGTGCCTCTGGAACCGCTCATATAAGTTGTTTGCGTTAGTTACGGGCGCGGCCATGGCGGGTAGTTCCGGTTGTGGTATGCCCAAATTCTGGGTCAAGGCCCCCATCATAGTGGCCATCATGTGTTGTTGTTGTTGCATATTTGTGGTCATCATCTGTTGTTGTTGTTGCATACTTGCGGCCATCATCTGTTGTTGTTGTTGCATGAGAAGCAACATTTGGCCCATCTGGTCCATGACCTGTGGCGGAGAGGGTACAGGTGCCGCGGCTTGCAGCGGCGTAGCATTTGGGGCCGCCTCCTGGGTGGTGCTACCCGTATTTTGGAAACCGTTCGCCCCTTGGGGGCCCTGTTGTTCGTCAGGGACCTGGTCCTGATCGACTAAGCCACCATGAGGAAGGCGGACAAACCGATCCTCCGGTTGCGGAGGCATTTCCTGAAAAAATATCCTTGAATAGGTTAGGTACTAGATTATTTCTCATACCCAGGTTATGCGTACATGGGCGAGATCCATATATAATCCATTCGTGAACACAGGCAACATACATACAAGCATTTTTAGGACGACAAGAAATCTTCTGAGGCAATCCACACATTCACATCGATTTCAAAATGCCATTGACATGGCCAGTTACATGTTACAGCATGGATTTCAAACATCAGTAAACATGTTAGACAGAAAGGGAAATACAAGCTAAATAAGCAAAAGTCCTAACTATCCTACGTCACATGTAGGTAGTCCTAACTAACATAAAGCAACTTCTAGCTATTCATAGGGTTAAATTTCTATTCTTCCGACTAAACGGGAACGGGGGTGCTTCCTCCCCCTTGCTACAGCAGATCAGGGCCTTTATGGCCTGGTACATCTTCTTGTTCCACTTCTCCTGCTTTGCTTGGTTTTCCACGATCCTTGCTTGGCTTTCCTTAATCCCTGCTACCTCGGCCTGGAGGGCATCCAAGCGCTTGTGTATACCTGGGACGGTAAGGGGCTCCCTCCTGTCAGCCCTGATTTCTTCATTCCCATCAGCCTCTTCGGTTTCATCCTCATTCTCATTTTCATTCTCGCTCTTGTCATTCCCATAACTTTCCTCTTCTTCTTCGCCAGCATTCCCATATTGGTCGATGTGAGCCTGTTTATACTTTGGGCCTATTTTCATATTGTTCAACATACCGTCTCCCAATATCTGCGTCGGTATATAATTTCTGTCTGATCCACCCACGCCGTAACGCTGAGCCAGCCGACAGACTAGACGGCTAAATGGGAGGCATGCGTCCTTCCTAGTCGCCCTTGCGGCCCTCACGATCTGATGGAGTACTACGCTGGGGAGACATACATCTGCTCCCTGGCCGACCTGATATAAGAACTCCACCATATAGCTGGAGCACTCAGTGCGGTTCTTCAGCCTAGGATAGACATTGTGGGTGTAAATACGGTGAAGCACACGGTACTCAGGGGTCAAGTTGGATGAGTTCAGGCCGGCCTCTCTCCTCCACTGGGAACCTGACCACACAAGAAACGAGTTCGCTCATCGCGGGCTCGACTCGTATCCAAGTTCTTCTCCTCAATCTGCACCTCACCTACTGGCACCCCAAGTACGCCTGAAATGTCTACCACCCCGAACGGGAACCTCTTGCTTACCACGACCAGGTCAAAGCCTAGTGGCTTAAATTGAGGGTTTCTGGTCCGCATATAAAAAGCTTTAGCTCGCCCTTCGTCTGCCTGGGAATCTCCATAGAATATTGGACCCCAGTCCTTCTTCATAAGCCGGTCGAGTACGGCGAACTCACTGAACAATGCTCCTCTACGGAGGCTTCGAAGGCGACGTTACGAATGCGAAAATTTCCTACATCATCCACTGGTGGTGGGGACGCTTGAATCGCGAGAGCCCTTTGAGAGTCGTTTCTTCGCTTGGACCGGACTTCTGGGACTGTCTGCTCCTCTGGATCGGCCCTCTGCTTACTTCGCCTCTCTCGGATCGGTCCCGGCTCGGCGGGAGACGGTCTCTTCTTCCCCATGAGGGAAAGAATCACCGGAATGGTGAAAAAGGAGATGACGGTTGCTAAGAACGCCATTTCCTTCGGCTAAGAAGGATTTGGGTGTGAGAAGTATGGGTGGATTGTTGAAGGAAAGGTCTCAGGGATTTGGATGAGTTTTAAGAAGTGGGCTTGGGAATGAAGCTTAGAGTGATATTGAGAATGGGTTAATAAGAAATGGAATTGGGGAATGGGAGTTGAGCAATGGAGGTGAGTTGAGAAATGAGTTTTGAAGTAGGGTTGTGGAATATGAGGAGAGTGGAAATGAGAAAATGATCAAGGGTTTAGGAAGATGATTTGGAGAATGAGTTTGGATTGATTATGGGAAGGAGGGATGGGGGTTTTGTTGGAGGGGATGCATTTGAATAGGGATTTGATGTTGAGTTGGTGACTGGGATTTGAGGTTGAATGATGAAAGGGGTGTGGGATATGCGGAGTGAATGGGTTTCCTCTAGAGATGAAGAAGAAAAAAGGAGGTGGTGGAGTGGATGGGAATATGGGAGAATGGGTTTGAAATGGGTTTGTTGGATTTGGAAATGAAGTTGGAGATGGGTTTGAAGAATGTTGAGAGGGAGTGAATGTTGGTGGGAGTTTGTTGAAAAGGGTGTTTTGAATGATGGGTTTAGGATTTTGAAGAATGGAGGAATAGAGTGTGATATATGGTTGGAAGAAGGAGAAGGTGGGTTTGAGAATTTATTTGAGAATGGGAGAGGAGAGACCTTCCTAGGGGTTTAGAAGCAATGGAGGGGAGTGAGAGGGAAAGAATGAGGGCTTGGGTCCCTTAAAAGGCAATAGAAGTGGGCCTCACTCGGATTTTCAAAGGTAAAGGGGAAAAATCCCGATTTTGGGGTCTGGGCGGGGCCCACGCCGGTCGGGCGGGGTCATGCGGACGATCTGGAACCCTGGGCGGGGGCCACACGTGGCGAGCGGGGTCCCGCCGTCCTGGCAGGGTCGCGCGGCAGGTGCGGGCAGACGGGCGGGATCAACGGGCGGGGTCCCGCCGGCCAGTGTGTTCCCAGGCGGGGTCCACCTTCCCGACGTTTTCCGGGGCACCGTTGAAGCACCCTGGGACATGCTATATATGGTTTTGGGATAAAAAAAGTCGATCTACGCAATGGGCCTAGTGGCTTCGCGAGATTTCTCCCGGTTTGCGGCCAAAATCCCTAGTTTCTTCCATTTCACTAATCTCAGTAAAATCTCACTCACTCCTAAGTCCCTACCCCCAAATGGGTCGAATCCAATAACTGGACCCGAAACTAATTCATTTGCACGTGTATGTTGGCTTCGACCTTCAAATTATCCGACCTCCAGCTCGTTCATATTCATGGATAGAGATCCAGTACGACTCCCGGACCTATTTTCTACCATCGCTACCTACTCTTGCTACCAACCCAAGTTCCTAGAAAGCCTCGCCGTCCATCTTAGATTTCTGGTTTGGGGTATGGGATGGATCCTAACGTCCTAAATCTCTGTTGCGTTCTTCTAATACGTATCCTCTCAAGTCAGCGGACGTGTGGTGAGTTCATGACCCATGGCCGAATTAATTCCAAACCATGCTTTGATACCAACTTGTAACGCCCTGAAAATCGGGGGTCATGTATATACTCGACTCCCGAGTTCCCGGGGTCACTTATGACCGGTTTTCGTTAATTACGTGATTAATCCGACCAATGCGCAGTCTGGAAGAACCTGGAACATGAAGCACAATCACACAAGTCTACTGAAATGAAGAGACCAAAAGCGAATACATATCTATATACATGTCCAAAAGAATAAAGGGGCACACGGCGCCACCCAACAAAATCACAAAAGAATAATATGTCAAAAAAAATAGAACTGAGCCCACTGCTCAGCGATCCAACGGCTCATTTACTGATCCGACGGAGTCCCGCTCATCAGCTGGGAATAGGAGAACTCATCCTCCTCGTCGCCAAGGCTCACACCCTCGGGCTCCTCGAATTCCTCGAACTCATAGCTACCTGCAGCTAATGAAGAGTCTGGTTGGTGTTTTAAAACACCGTCCCAGAGTGGGAGTGAGTGATCAACTCAGTGTGAACTATTAGTCTCAAGTTATAACAGACATCAATCATAGTATGAATTTAATAAAAAACAGTTAATCATCAACACCTACAACTCTTATTAAATGCGCATGCAATGCGATGATATGATGCATGTCTTCGCCACAACGCTCCCTCGAGCGGCTCCATCTAACGATCGCATATGGCTACACTCCTTCAGAGCGACCTCGACTGCCGAGTCGCCACCCTAACTAATGCGATGCAATGCGATCGTGTTAGCAGAGTTATTAATTAAGTCCATTCATCCAGCAGATTGGGGAAACTGATACACCCTACGTATCAATGCCCTAAGCTGGTTGCGAGGCCAAGGCTCCATCAATGCGTGAGGTCGAGTCCCCGCGGTCTGTGATCCTGTTGGGGTCCTCATTCCCGACTCCAAGCACATGAGGAGTGCCAATAGGGAGGGATTGCTCGCGGTCACTACGGGGAGGCGCGGTACCCCAGCGTAGGCCGACAGCTCGGACACAGTGTCCCATTCCACTATGCCCGGCTTACGAGACTGTGGACCCGTTACCATCTAGGTATCAATGGGCCACAATGGTTGTAAGGTGTTCCAGGTTCCATACATAAGTGAGTAAACAAGGTTGACAAACAAGGTTGGTCAGACAATAGGCTAGACCGTACGAGTCAGGCGAGCGTGAGACGAATGACCTCGGGCACAAGGGACCTATATAGTCGAACTACAGCCACCCGAACACTCCCGCCTAATCCACGGGTCTAGCCCTAGCGTAGTCCTACCAATGGGACTACCATCTCTCGTCAGGTTCCTGACCAACTCAAGAGGGTAAAGGGAATCTACAACATGCCCACTACTCATGTTATCAACTTAGCACATCGATATCATATTCTCATGCATCTCAAGCATACAAAGCGAATACTTCTATCAAGCAAGAAAATATTATCACGAAAACAAAGTGCATGTGAGTGTGTGGGTTGTGTGAGGAAGTTAAACACTTCCTCCATCTTGAGAAATCATGAGTATAAGTGTAAATAATCATACACACAATGAAGCACCACATATGAGGAAAAAGAATCAACCAAACATGAGCATATTATCATCCATGCATAATATCATGTGAAAGGCAAGATCTACATCAAATTTCAGAGCTAAGCATACACATCTAAACATTTCCAACAAATATATAATCCCTAGGGTTTCTCTAGAATTTCAAATATAACATCCAAGCATTCAAAATCATTAAACCCACACTAAAATTGGTATTAGGCCACCTAAGAACGATAGTCCGCACCTATGGATCGTTGGAGATCGGGAAAACGTCATAGGAAAGAAGGCTTTGAAGTTGATCGGCCGGAATCCCTAGAGCAAGCACTTGCATGTTAAAGATCTAAGTCAAACCCTTCTAATACATGGATTTCAAGAAGAATGGGTGAAGGATCTTACCTAGACGACCAACGGACGATTCTTGAGGTTGTGGTGAAGAGTTTTCCCTTTGAGGAGAGGTATGGAGTTGCAAAGGTACTTGAGCCACACCTTGATCTAGGGTCCCCCCAAGCTCTCCTTCACTCTCACTATCTTCCCTCCTTTCTCTCTTGTTCTCCCTTTTTCTCTCTTTCGTGGTTGTAGGAAATGAGGGAGATATGAGAGAGCTAGGGTTTATTCCCTAGACTTGGGTCCTTTGGCCCCAAGCTTCAACATCTTCCCAAAATAGCCTTATGGGACTCCTATTGGTGTTGGGGTGGCCCTAACACCCCCTGGCCACCAAATTCGGCGTGTAGGGGCCCTATGGCCCGACTAGGGTCCACGCAAAAATTAAGGACGAACGGATGAACGGATATATGATTTGAGTAAACGTTTTCGATCCTTAAATGGCCCTATGGGGGCCATTCTGGTGATTGGAGCAGTTCTGGCGGCCCCCTGTCCATGAAACTTATAGGATAGGTGATCCATGGCCCAATGAAGGGCCACGCAAAATTTGGAATCGATCGGATATGGGGTTTGGTCGTACGGGTCTGGTTTACGATCAACGGTCACCATGCCACGATCGGGTCCCAGATTTGGTGAACGGGCGTTGAAAAATATATCAAACTTTCACCGCAAAATTGGAAGAAATCCGACGGATGGAACGCCTGGTATCCCGGTTCCATTTGTAAGTGCCAGATTCCAATCCTGGCATTGGTGGGGTGCATTCGGCTAGTGCTAAATCCCAGTTCTAGGTGTCCAATGGGTCCGTAGTCCGCGATGGATCACAAGCCCAATGAGATCTATAATTTTTTAGACTTTCGGATTTTTTTTTACCTTCCTCGATCGTTGGGTGGCCTACACGGGCTGTTGTTAAGTGTAAACAGGCCATCTGGCTTGGCGGCCCACACCAGGTCCTATCATGACCAGTCTGGTCTATTCTAATGGGCTAAGCCTAGGTTAATTGACTTGTGGTACCCCACCCTGAGCAGTTTAAACGGATGGTCCTGCAGCAAATCCTACGTGGACGCCCCAGGATACTGTGCTGGTTGGACGGGATGTTACAACTGTGTTTATGATGTGGGTTGTATTTTGAGTTGTATTCCCGTGCAAAGTTTCGTACGAGTGCAAAGAAGTCTTAAAGTCCCTTAATATATGTTGATATGCCATTGTATTCATGTGTGGAGTTCTGCATGTGCGGAGGAATCTTAAAGTCCCTTGATATACATTGATACGCCATCCTTTGACAACTTGAGCTTTTAGAGAAATTGGTTGTTTGACAAGTTTTTTTTTTACACATGCACTCATACCCCACATACCCATGCCCTCACACCACAAATGGGATTTCACCACACTGGGTACTTGAACCCATGACCTTAAGTTGAAACTCTTATGAGTCTACCACCGACACATAAGGACCCTCAGTAAGGGTTGAGTATATTGGAATTTGGGTTTGGTTTGGGTTGGGTTGGGTTGGTTTGTGACTTGTCCTCTCGAGGTCAATTTAGGCCAGTTTGTGGGTTGGGCCCTCCTGATTTCGAGTCAAGCTTTGGTTGACCCTCAGTAAAAAGCATGCGTCTTTGATGGAGAGAGCTTCCCATTGTAAATTATTTAAATGCCCTTTACTTTTGGCATCAACCCTCCCTCTTTCCTTTAATAATGCATAGATTTCTGAATGAAAAGAAAAAGAAAAAAAAACTAATTCCATGCAAAATTTTGTGGCAGGCTAGCAACTTTTGTTATATATAATAGAGATGGAGATTTCTTGCCAAAGATTTTCATAGGAAGTTCCTTGCGACAAAAAGCTAGGTGGGTGTTGAGGGTTAAATATTGCATATTCGACCCCATTTATTATTTGATTTTATAAACATGATAATGCTTAATATTCTATTTTAATCATGTTTGTGTTGCAAGGTGAATTTAAGAGTTTGGATTGAAAAGGATGTTAAAAGTATGAATTTAACGCTCAAGAATCACCAAGGTCAATGATGGATCTTATGAGAAAAAGAATGAAGAATTCACATGCCGAAGATTCAAGAAAACTAAATAAGGAATGAGGAGCATTGAAGACTTGAAAAGAAGAAAATGAACCCTAAAAATCTGCCTCCTTCGCCTAGTCCTTAAACTAGTTGAAGATTCCTTGACTCGAACTTCAGCAACAAAATCCTTTAAATTTCAGTTATCCTCAACCAGTTGAAGGAAACCCTTGACCAGTCGAAGGATTTCCTCAGCTCATCTAAGGTTACGCAGACAGCACACGGACTGCGTAAATTTGAGGTAGTTTACGAATTTTT
The DNA here is from genome assembly GCA_021015155.1 of Magnolia officinalis. Lineage (NCBI taxonomy): Eukaryota > Viridiplantae > Streptophyta > Magnoliopsida > Magnoliales > Magnoliaceae > Magnolia > Magnolia officinalis. Next base: position 66,844,563 of record JAJHSJ010000009.1, on the reverse strand, counting down.
TCAACTCGGTGTGAAAGTTGGAGTTACAAAATTATAAATAGGAGTCCCCAAGGCATCCTTAGGCATCATCTAGGGTTTGAGTAGAGCAAAAGTATGGAGAAGCCGTCGCCAAGAGTTTTTCTTCCTCTTCCTTTATCATTTTTATGTTTTTCTTAAGAGATTTTAGTTCAATCATGTCTATGGTTGGCTAAACTTCTTAGCTAGGGCTAAGAGGTGAAACTTTTAGCATGATGGGATGTTTCTTTTACTTTGATTCATGCTTATCTTGAACCTTCTTTGATTCTAGTTTGATTTTAAAGGAATATTTTCAATTCTTAATGGTTTATTGTGACTCAAATTACAATAGATCTGCAATAGTTTTGAGTATCTTCTTTTCGTAATTTTGAGATTGTGGGATTGGTAAATCCTGTTGTTAGCCATCGTCTCATAGGCATGGTTTGGTGATGGAATCTCTTCCAATTATCCCAATTCTCCTCCATTGAGAATTAGGTCAAGGAAAGTTCAGATTGATCTTAATTGCATATCTTCCAATTGGATAGGATAAGACTCCAATTTTAATCATGTGACTTGAATCAAGTAAGAGGGTTCCCTGATCTTTACAAGTCGATCCTTGGAAACCCTAGTTACCACATTTGAATTTGTTAGTTTTAATCACTTTAATCACAATTACTCTTTCAATTAATTCAGATTTAGATTCACACCTTCCTCTAGTTTTAGTTCTAGTTCTAGTTAAATTCAGAATACAGATGAGATTAGTCCTCGTGGATTCGACCTCGATCTCACCAAAATTATTACTAAATCGTGACCCTACACTTAGGGTTGTGAACAAGTTTTTGGCACAGTTGCGGGGGACTAACGGTTGCGTTTTTTTGAGATTAGCTAGTTTTGGAATTAGTTTAAGATTATGGATTTTTTATTTTCTATTTTTAGGATTAGATTTTTTTGAATAATTTTTAAAAACTAACTTAGCTTTCTATTTTTAGGTTTTGAAATTTTCTATTTTCTGTTTTTAGAAACTTTCTTTTTTAGAATTTTTGTTTTTATAAACTGACATGTTTTGTTTTGTTTTGCAGGGTCTTAATTTAGGAACTTCTAATTTGGTAACTTCTTTCTAATTCCCTTTCTCTTTCTATTTCTATATTTTTATTTCCCTTCTTTCTTTTAGGTTTAGGTTAGAATATGAAATTGAGGGCTGAGAGTGTTTCATGCTCAAGAGGGTCCGTGACAACATTCGACGTCTTTTCAGTGAAGGAAGATTGGTTGAGGGGTTATCTATCCATCACAGGATTAAACACCACTCGAGATCCTCAGAGTCAATTGAAGTGATAGCTACCAATCAACCAGTAAATTAACCGGGAAGACAACCTCAACCTCGGGTTAAGGAAGTCCAGGATGAGAATGAGGTGCATCAAGCACCCCTGCCTCATACTTTTGTGAGACTATTTACAACCGGCGAGGGTGAACACGCCCTCATGCATGATTTTTCCGGAAAATACAGGACATATGAATATTAAGCCAGTGGTGATCCAACTCCTTCCAAAATTCCATGGACTTAAATCTGAAAGTCCATATCTGCACTTGAAAGAGTTTGATGAGATTATAGCCATTTTATATTTTCCTAACGTGTCTGAGGACAGGGTCAGATTCGAACTCTTTCCATTTTCTTTGAAAGAGAAAGCTAAGACATGGTTTTTTTTTTCACACACACACGCACCCACACACACTCACGCAGTAGCGCGATTTCACCACCTATGGATACTCGAACCCTTGAGCAGGTGTTGAGACTCATGAGAGTCTACCACCCGAGCAAGAGTAAGGATCCAATCTAAGACGTGGTTGCATTCACTACGTCCCTGATTTATTGGCACATGGAATGACATGATGACATGATAAGGGAATTCATAAAGAAATTTTTTCCACATTATAAAACGAACACCCTTAGAAAGTTAATCATGAACTTCGCCCAAAAGAAGGATGAAACATTCTTCCAATGTTGGGAGCGGTTCAAGGATAATGTCAATTCATGCCCGACCCCAACATGAACCCAAATTCTCTCCCTCCCTCCCTCATCCTCCTCCTCTTCCAAATCAGGCAACCACCCTCCACCCTCATCCTCCCCCCCCCCTCTCTCTCTCTCTCTCTCTCTCTCTCTCTCATCTCTCGATCTGACTCGGTGCCAACTCGACTCAACTCGATTCTTTTGACCAGTTTAGACTCAGTCTGGATCAGTCCAGGGAATACCTGACACGGATCAGGTTGGGCATGCTGGACTCGGTACCAAGTCGGGTCAAGTTCAGGTCAGGCATATTTCAAAACCGGATCGAGTCGAGTCAACCCTAACTCGGTTCACTGGATGCCCAGCTCTACTATTCATTATAAGAAAAATATTGATGCTTTGTATAAGTGTGATAGATGTCATGTGGGCACTTAAAAAAATCACACGTGGCACAAAAGTAATTAAATTAAACTATCCAAAACATGTACAAGGTTGGACTAACGTGATGGGTGGATTAGATTTTGTCACGGAGGCACATGTATGGGGGTGTACTCGAGCTTTAGTGCAGACACGTGTATTTAACAAAGCTCTTGGTTTGTTTTTAAGAATTTTCAGGTAAAAATACCTTATGATTTTCTTAAGCAACATCATTAATTGTGGCCATTTTTATCATTTTGGAAAAATTATAACCACGTTAGGAAAAACGAACTGAACCAAACGTGCCATTTTGAAAACGTTTTTTAACGAGGCATCTTAATGAAAATAAAATTGAAAAAGGTACAAAGTTGTAAATACCATATTAATAAGGTACTATTTTGTAATTTTAAAAAATGAGTCAACAGTCAAGGAAGCCCATTGATATTTTATTTTTTCTTGAAAACCGTATCAAGACATTTTTTTCTACGTGATTTGGCAACTTCCGGACGCCGCGAAAGGCTTTCGTTCCTGCGCTGAAAACCATGGTGGGGCCCACTGTGATATTTGTGAGGAATCCACCCGTTCATCTTTTTTTGAATCCTCACCTTTATTAAAAAAAAAAAAAAAAAAAAAAAAAAAAAAAGAAATCTCATTTTAAGACAGTGATCCGTATATCCAATACTCAAGTGGGCCATATTAAAGGAAAAGGTGGTTAAGAAAATTCATACCGTTGAAACCTTCTTGGGGTCGATAGTGAGGCTTACATGCCATCCATACCGTTTGTAATGTCATTCATACCCGGATAAACTGAAAATACCAATATTAGCATGATTCAAAACTTCTGTGGCCCCACGAATATTTCAATCGTGGACGTTCAATTTTTATCATTCCAGCTGGATGATTAGCCAACACGACGCGGATTGGCTACTGCCCCTGCCACCAGCCAATGGCTGATGGTCGGTGCTCTGTGGGCCCCAAAATGATTTATTTGTTTCATCCATGCCGTCCATATGTATTTTCATATTATTTTATGATATGAAACAAAAACTGAGGTATATATCAATCTCAATTGGACCACATTACAGGAAACAATGTCGAATCAGCGTCGACCATTAAAAACCTTTTGGGGGCTATAAAAGTTTTGGATCAAGCTGATATTTGTTTTTTCCCTTCATCTGTGCCTGTATAACCTAATTAACAGATTGGATGTCAAATAAACAGTACAGTGGGGCCAAGGATGATTTTAATGGTGGATATCCAATCACTATTGTTTTCCTATGGTGTGGTCCACCTGTGATTTATATTTCTCCCAATTTTGGTATCAAGTTCTAAAATGATCTTTAAAAATAGATGAATGAAATGGACGAAGCACATACACCATGGTGGGGCCCACAGAGCCCTGACCATCAGCCACGGGCTGGTGGCAGGGGGAGTAGCCAATCCTTTCCCCTTATCCAAGACCTCTATGACCCTTAACAGATTTCTGTTAAGGGTCATTGTCTCGGTCGCTTTCTGTGACGTGGTGTGTTGCACACCGCAATCCCCCCCTCAACACATTTCCTGCGGAAGGCTTCGGCAGGAAGTTCATGTGGTGGAAAGCTAGGTGGGCTCCATCGAGATGTTTGCAAGAAATCCACCCCATTCATTCATTTTTTGAGATCATTTTAGGACATGAACTAAAAATGAACAGGTTCTGAAACTCAAGTGGGCCGAAAACATGATGATTGAACGTCCATGGTTAAAATATATGTGAGACCATGTAAGTTTTGAATCATGATAACAATTTTATTTTCACTTCATCTAAGTAGTATTGATGTTATTAACGGTATGTATGACATGTAAACATTAATGTCGACCCATGTATGTTTCAACGGTAGGAATTTCCCTACCCATATTTTCCTTTGGTCTGAACCACTTGAGTATTGGATCCGTCTCATTTTTGGTCCCATATACTAAAATGATCTCAAGAACGGTTGGACATGGTGGATTTCTCAAAAACATTGCGGTGGCCCACGTAGGTTTCCCCCGCAGTAACTACCTCCGAAAGGCATCCGCAGTAAATCCGACTCCCCCCCGGTCAACATTCATTATCAATGACAATGTCTTTTTTTTTTTTATTGAGTAAACGGATTGGCTACTCCCTGCCACCTGCCCGGTGGCTGATGGTCGGTGCTCTGTGGGCCCCACCATGATGTATGTGTTTCATCCATTCCGTTATTCCATTTTTACGTATCATTTTATGGCTTGATACCAAAAATGAGAGGGATATAAATCTCAGCTGGACCACACCAGAGGAAAACAATAGTGATTGGAGATCGACCATTAAAATCCTCCTAAGGTCCACCTAGGTATATCCAAATTTCAATCTAACATGTTCATAAGGTCATGTAATCCTTAATGAAGGGAAAAATAGATATCAGCTCAATTCAAAACTTTCAAGACTTCTGTAACCATAAGAAGTTTTCAATGATAGGTTTTCAATCCCCACCTCTTTCTATGGTGTGGTCAATTTGAACCTTCGATCTGCCTCTATTTTTGCCTCGTGCTCTAAAATAATCTGTCAAACTGATTCGAGTTCGAGTTACCCAGTAACTAGATCTAATTAGATTCGACTCAATTCGAAACCTAACTCGACTTAGATTCGAGTGTGTATATATATATATATATATATATATATATATATATATATATATATATATAATATATATATATATATATATATAATATATATATATATAACTCTAGTTTTTAAGTATTTCTAAACCTACTCATCGCACTCGACTCCAATCCAAACCCAAACTCTCTCTCTCCCTCCCTCATCCTCCTCTTTCAAATCCGGCAATCACCCACCACCATCACCACCCTCCTCTCTCTCTCTCTCTCTCTCTCTCTCTCTCTCTCTCTCTCCCTTGATCCAACTCGGTGCCAGCTCGACTCGACTCGGTTCTTTTGACCAGTTCAAACTTGGTTCGGATCAGTCCAGGGTATACCGAAATCGAATCGAGTCAGGCATCCTAGACTCGGTACTGAGTTGGGTCAAGTTCAATTCAGGCATATTTCAAAACCAGATCGAGTTGGGTCAGCCCTAACTCGGTCCAACTTGACTCGATGCCCAACTCTACTTTTCATTATAAGAAAAACATTAATGCTTTGTAAGAGTGATAGATGTCATGCGGGCACTTGGAAAAATTGCACGTGGCGCACAAGTAATTAAATTAAACCATCCAAAACATGTACAAGGTTAGACTAACATAATGGGTGGATTAGATTTTGTCACGGAGGCACATGTACGGGGTGTACTCGAGCTTTAGTGCAGACACGTGTATTTAGCAAAGCTCTTGGTTTGTTTTTAGGAATTTTCGGTAAAAATACCTTATAATTTTCTTACGCAACATCATTAATTGTGGGCATTTTTGTCATTTTGGAAAAATTATAACTAAGTTAAGAAAAACTAACAGAACCAAAGGTGCCATTTTGAAAATGTTTTTAAAGGAGGCATCTTAATGAAAATAATATTGAAAAAGGTCAAAACCTGTAAATGCCGTATTGGTAAGGTACTATTTCGTATTTTTTTTAAAAAATTTCTGAGTCAACAGTCAAGCCGGCCAATGGATATTTTATTTTTTCTTGAAACTGGGTCAAGATCTTTACGTGGTTTCTTAACTTCCGGACGCCGCGAAAGGCTTCTGCATGAAGTTGCTGCGCTGAAAACCTATGTTGGGCCCACGGTGATGTTTATGTAGAATCCAATCCGTTCATCCGATTTTTTTAAAGATCATTTTAGGACAGAAATTAAAATTGAGCAAGATCCCAGGCTAAAGTGGGCCGTGCTAAAGTTAAAGGTAGTTAGGGAAATTCCCACAGTTAAAACCTCCCTGGATCGAGAGTGAGGTTTTCATGTCATCCATACCGTTCATAACGTCATTCATACCGGGATGAACTCCAAACACAAATATTAGAATGATTCAAAACTTCTATGGCCCCACAAATATTTCAACTGTGGACGTTCAACTCTTATGTTTTCGGCCCACTTGTGCATTACACCCAGTTAATTTTTGTCATAGTGTCCTAAAATGAACTCAGGGTAGATTTCTCACAAACATAATAGTGGGACCCACCTGTGTTCCGGAACTTCCTGCTAGAGGTTTTGGCAGGAAACCCGCGCCGCAACTTCCGTGACTCGTGGAAGCGCGCGTGGATTAGGTACTACCCTCGCCTGTTCGGATCTCGCGACATGTGGAGGCTCCTATGGTCATCGAGGGGTCACTGTGATTTATGAATTTTATCCACACCGTCCATCTATTTTTTCATATAATTTTAAAATTTTATGCCAAAAACAGAGAATATCCAAAGCTCAAATGGACCACACGGTGGGGATTAAATTTCAACCGTTTAAAAATTCTTAGGAACCACGAAAGTTTTGGATCAAGATGGTATTTCCTTTTTCACTTCATCTGATGTATATGACCATATCAATATGTTGGATGGAAAAAAAAATGACACGGTGGACCTTAAGAAGGTTTCAATAGTGCACATCCTTAGCACCGCTGCTTCCTATAGTATGGTCCACTTGAGTATTGGATATGCCTTATTTTTTGTCCACTAATAAAAATGAATAGATGGTGCGGATAAAATTCATACATCACATTTGGCACTTGGTGGCCTTCAGAGCCTCTGGCAGTCTCGAGCTCTGAACAGGCGGGGTAGTACCTAATATTCCACCCCCAATACAAGGAAGAGGAGAAATAGGCGACTATAAAGCCCACGTTTTACCCACAATTTTTTCTAAATGCTTTCAAACTTTACTTTTACGTACTAATCATTATGTGCAGACATACCATTTGCAGATGAAGATACCCTTGACATGGTTACGGATTATAACCGTAGCCATTGGTGGATAAAAGGTTTAATTTAGAAAGGGTATTTTTGTCTGCAAATAGTATGACCATACAAAGTGATTTAGCTTGGGAAAGTAAAGTTCGAGATCGTTAAAAGAAAAAAAAATGGTGGGTAAAAGGTGGGGTTTACCGTCATCAATTTCTAGAGAAAATGTATTGGCTACCCCTAGTGGCTGATTGTCGGTGCTCTATGGTCCCCACCATGATGTATGTGTTTTATTTATTCCGTTCGTCCATTTTTACATATCATTTTATGGCTTGATACCAAAAATAAGAGGGATATAAATCTCAGGTGGACCACACCATAGGAAAACAATAGTGATTGGATATCCACCATTAAAATCATCCTAAGGCCCACTTATGTATATCCAAATTTTAATATAACATGTTCATAAGGTCATATAAACCTAAATGAAGGGAAAAGATAGATATCAGCTCGATTCAGAACTTCCATGACCATAAGAAGATTTTAATGATAGGCTTTCAATCTCCACCTTTTTCTATGGTGTGGTCAACTTGAAAATTCGATCTGCCTCTATTTTCGGCTCATGCTTTAAAATGATCTGTCAAAATAGATGGATGGCATGGATGAAACATATACATCACATGGGCCCTATAAAACTTGGGCCCATAGTGCCACGAGCAACTTATCAAGATCCCTTTTCATTATAAGAAAAACATTAATGCTTTAAAAGAGTGTTGTAGATGTCATGCAGGCACTTAGAAAAATCACACGCGGCACACAAGTAATTAAATTAAACCATCCAAAACATGTACATGGTTGGACTAACCTGATGGGTGAATTAGATTTTGTAACGGATACATGTGTATGGGTGTAATGCGGACACGTATATTTAGCAAAGTTCTTGGTTTGTTTTTAGAGAAAATTTTGACTATAAACCCCACCTTTTACCCATCATCTTTTCCAAATGCTCCCAATCTAAACCATTCTGTACGGACACACTAATTTCAAATGAAAATACCCTTGCATTCTGTATATTCCATGTCCATTTTGCAAATCTATGGCTACAGTTTATAACCGTAGCTAATGGTGGAGGAGGTCTATAGGATTTCTGTGCAAAGGCTCCTGACCCCCAATGGCTACGCATATATGGCTACGGTTATAATCCGTAGCTATATCTCTACAGACTGGATACTGCAACCGTGCTGAATGCAAGGGTATTTTCGACTGAAAATATCCCTACAGAATAGTTTAGATTGGGAAAATAAAGTTTGGGAGCGTTTGGAAAAGACGGTAAGTAAAAGATGGAGATTGCGGCCAGAAATTTCTCTTGTTTTTATGAATTTTTTGATAAAATACCTTATAATTTTCTTAGGCATCATTAATTATGGCCATTTTTGTTATTTTCGGAAAAATTATAACCTAAGTTAAGAAACACTAACGCAACCGAAGGTGCCATTTTGAAAATATTTTTTAATGAGGCATCTTAATGAAAATAAAATTGAAAAAGGTACAAATCTGTTAATACCGTATTACTAAGGTACTGTTTTGTAATTGAAAAAATACTGAGTCAACAGTCATAGGCGGCCAATGGATGTTTTACTTTCCGTTGAAAAGTGAGATTTGTGTGGTTTGGTAACTTCCGGACGCCGCGAAACGCTTTTGCAGAAATTTCCTGCGCCGAAAATCTAGATGGGGCCCACCGTGATGTCGCCAGGGTGATGTTTGTTATGAATCCACCCCACCGGCCGGTAGTTAAGAAAATTACTACCGTTGAAACCTTACTGGGTTCGACTGTGAGGTTTACATGCCATTCGTACAGTTCTTAACGTAATTCACGTGGGAATGAACTAAAAACAAAAATATTAGCATGATTTAAAGCTTCCATGGTCCTGCAAATATTTCAATTGTGGACGTTCAATTCTTATTTTATTGGCCCACTTGTGAATTCCACCGGTTCATTTTTGTCATAATGTCCTAAAATGAACACACAAAACGGATCAGGCAACACAAATATTAGCTTATCTAAAACCTCTAGGTCAGGTTTTAACGGTGGATGTCATTGTCTCCATTGCTTTCTGTGATGTGGTCCACCGAAGCTTTGGATCTGCTTCATTATCAGGCATAAACTATAAAATTATGTAGAAAAATGGATGGACGGTGGGAATATAATACATACATCATAGTGGGTCCCACATAATACAAGGGTTCGAGTACCCATACTTGGTGAAATTCCACCAGCGTGAGTTTGTGGGGGTGCGTGTGCGTGTGTAAAAAAAAAAAGAAAAAGGGGGGCGGGGGGAGGTGCCACAGAACTTGCTGATGTCAACTACCATGGAGGTGGGTGGTGTGTTGCACACCACGCAATCCGCTCTCGATTACTAAACGGATTGGCTACTCCAATGGCTGGTGGTCGTGCTTTGTGGGCCCCACCATGATGTATGTGTTTCATCTATGCCGTTCATCTATTTTTCTAGATTATTTTATAGTGCGAGACTGAAAATTAGATATATACCAATCTCAAGTGGACCACATTATAGGAAACAATGTTGAATGAATGTCGACCATTAAAAACCTTTAGGAGGCCATAAAAGTTTTGGATCAAGCTGATCTTTGTTTTTCCCCTTCATCTGGGTATTTATGACCTAATCAACAGATTGGATGTCGAATAAACGGTACAGTGGGCCTTAGGAGGATTTTAATGGTGGATATCCAATCATTATTGTTTTCCTGTGGTGTGATCCACTGAGATTTATATCCCTCTAATTTATGAGATCAAGCTCTAAAATGATCTTTAAAAATAGATGAACAGAATGGATGAAACACACACTTCATGGTGGGGTCCATAGAGCACCGGGGAGTAGCCAATAAAGCCACATGACATTCATGGAAGCAGATTATCACGCACCACCCACTTAGATGGTGTGTTGAGGTCACTAAGTTACGAGAGATATTTCATGGCGTGGGCAAAAAAAAATGGAAGCGGATGGCTGCTGTACCTCACACCAGCTATAACTGCTATATTGACATCAGCAAGTTCTGTGAGTCTGAGCACGAGGTATGTGTTATATCCAAACTGTCCATCCATTTGGAGAGCCCCTCTTAAGGCTTGAGAAGAAAAATAAGACAGATATAACTATTAAATGGACCACACTACAAAAAGCAGTAGGAGATTGAACATCTACCATTGAAACCCTTTTTGGGGTCACAAAAGTTTTGGATCAATATGAATTATTATTTCCCTCTTCACCGGGGTCTTTTTGACCTTATGAATAGATTGGATGGAAAATAAACGTTATAGTGGGCCCTACGAATTCTTTTACCGTGAAAATCATTATCTCCGCAGCTATTTATGGTGTGGTCTAGATGATCTTTGGACATAATTCATTTTTGAATAATGCTCTAAAATGACATCTAAAAATAGATGAACCTTGTAGATATGATAAATACATAACTGTGGAGCCCATGTAACTTTAATCTCCTTTGAGTCCTTACTCTTGCTTGAGTAGTAGATTCTTAGAAGTTTCGACACCAGTTCAATGGTTAGGTGGTGAATTCCACGAAGGCATGAGTGTGTTGAGGTATGTGTATGTGAAAAGAAAAGAAAAAAAAAAAAAAAAAAAAACTTTGATCTCTCTTCAACCATTTCTACAACTCGGAGCTCCATGAGCAAAAGTGCTCAGCTATATAACTGATGTAAGGTACACTAGCCAATCGGCTTCCCAAAAATAGGTAGATCAAAGAGCAGATAAACCACACCGCAGAAAGTCATGCAAACAAAGGGAAGCGAATTGGCTCGTCTACCACAAACCAGCTACATAGCTACCGTAGGTATGTGTCGTGAGAAGATGAGCATGGACGCTCCTCTACCTTCGAGTTATACCAATGGTTCAAATGAGATCAAAGTTATATAGGCCCCATAATAATGTATTTATTATATTTATATTGTTCATCTATTTTAGAGATCATTTTAGAGCATTATTCGAAAAAATGAATCATATCCAAAAATCATATGGACCACACCACAAATAGCAATGGAGATGATGATTTTCACCGTTAAAAAATTCGTAGGGCCACCATAATGTTTACTCTTCATCCATTATGTCCGTAAGGTCACAAAGACTTGAATAAAGAAGAATAACAAATTTTATATTGATTCAAAACTCATGTGACCCCAAAAAGGAATTCAATGGTAGACGTTCAATCCTCCACTGCTTTTTGTAGTGTGGTCCACTTGATAGTTAGATCCGTCTTGTCTCAAGCATTAAGACGAGCGAAAACAAATGAATTGGTGGTTTGGATATAGCATATACCTCGTTATCAGACCCACGGAGCTTGCTAACATCAATACAGCAGCGATGATACACCTGCCAATCCGCTTCCCAAACAATGACCCCCCTGAACTTTCCCACAGCGACTGGATGATTAGACCACAAATATTATCTTATCCAAGACTTTTACGGCACTTAGAAGATTTCAACGGCGCTTTCTGTGACGTGAATCCGCTCCATCAATTACTTGCCGTGTCGGATACGGTACAGACGAGGATTTCCTGCCAAATGGCAGGAAGTTCCTGCGGTGGAAACCTAGGTGGGGCCATCGAGATGTTTGCAAGAAATCCACTCCGTTCATCCGTTTTTTGAGATCATTTTAAGACCAGGACCAATACTCAAGTGGGCCGAAAACATGATGATGGAACATCTACAGTTGAAATATTCGTCGTGCTACAGAAGTTTTGAATCATGATAATATTTTTATTTTCACTTCATCTAAGTTGCATGGTATTAACGGTATGGATGGCATATAAACATCATTGTCGACCCATGTAAGTTTCAACGGTAGGAATTTCCCTACCCATTTTTTCCTTTGGTGAGGACCACTTGAGTATTGGATCCGGCTCGTTTTTAGTTCTATATGCTAAAATGATCTCAAGGACGGATTAACGGTGTGGATTTCTCAAAAACATCACGGTGGGCCCCACTAGGTTTCCGCAAGAAATCCACGCCCCAAGTCAACATTCAAGATCAACGGCAATGTCTTTTTTTTCTTTAAACCGCTTGGGATATTACTTCACCGTTTCTATATATGTATGTATAATCTCCCATTCTTCATCACTTGAAAAAAATCGAGAGAGATATGGTTCGTCTAATTCTCATAATCTCTTCCCTCGTGGCCTTGGCCACCATCCAAGCAATCCAAGCAGTCGAATATGAAGTTACCAACAATGCAATCGGGACACCTGGTGGGACCCGTTTTGAAAATGAGATCGGTATCGCTTATAGCAAGCAGATTCTCGAAACAGGTTCCACCTTCATCTGGCAAACCTTTCGGCAAGGGGAAGCAGACAGGAAGAATGTCCAACGGGTGTCAACGTTCATCAGGAGCATGGACGGTGTAGCTTACACGAGCAACAATGAAATCCATGTAAGTGCAAATTACATCGCAGGTTACTCAGGCGATGTACGGAACGAGATTACAGGCGTTCTGTACCATGAGCTTGTCCATGTTTGGCAGTGGAATGGGAACGGTCAGACTCCTGGGGGTTTGATAGAAGGGATAGCTGATTTCGTGAGGTTGAAAGCGGGTTTCGCACCTTCACATTGGGTGAGACCTGGTCAAGGAGATAGGTGGGATCAAGGGTATGATGTGACTGCTCGTTTCTTGGATTATTGTAATGATTTGAAAGATGGTTTTGTAGCTGATCTTAATAGCAGGATGAGGACTAGTTACAGCCCAAACATCTTCGTGGATTTGCTCGGGAAGACTGTCGATCAGCTGTGGAATGATTATAAGGCACGGTTCGGAGGTTGAGTGTATTATAAGTAATAGAAGGATATATGTTGTTACTTGGCTAAATAAAGCATAGTGCTAGATGTTGTTACTTGGTTAAATAAAGCATAGTTAGATGATGTATTAAGAAGGGTCGTTTCACACTGCTAGATGTTGTTGCTTGGTTAAATAAAGCATAGTGAGATGATGTATTAAGAAGGGTCATTTCCTGTGAATTTTAATTTCAAATCCAGCTTGGTTGTTTGGCACCAGGGCCTGTTTGGCTAGGCAGATTAGAAGGGATTGAAAGATAAATCCCGGGATTGGCCAGGCGTGCTAAACAGACACCGGTTTGTGATCTAGCAATCCCATGGATCTTAAGACAATCCACTGACATCACCATCATTACCTTTAAATCCCATCCAATCCACCCTAATCCATTCAAATTTGCCTGGGACATGTAATTTGGTTCGATGGATTGGAATGGATTGGAAGGTTTAATCTCGGGATTGGCCGGGCGTGCCAAACAGACCCGATATAGCAATCACGGGACATAGCAATCCCATATATCTTGCACTAATTTACTGACGCAGCCATCATTACCTTGAAATCATTGCAATCCAGCCTAATACCATCCAATCTGCCCTGCCAAATAGGCCCTAAAGTAATTGGGGGTTTAATCCCCTTAAAGAGGGAAAGGGATTGGCTACCGGTGGTCTGTGGGCCCCACCATGATGTATGTGTTTCATCTATTTTATTCATCCATTTTTACATCATTTCAGGGCTTGATCCCAAAAATGAGAGGGATATAAATCTAAGGTGAACCACACCATTGGAAAACAATAGTGATTGGATATCCACCATTAAAATCCTCCTCGGGCCCACTGTACTCTAATCTCTATTAGACGACCGTAAATTAAAACCAAATGTCTATGCACGATTGCACTCGTGGTTGTTGATCCACGTGAATGATCTACAACAAGTGTGCCACATTAATTATTACGGTTGCATGTGTAGTTTTAAGACTCATCATTTGCTTTCTGTGGTGTCGTTTACCATGCCATGAAATGATCTCTCAAATGATTGGTGTGGTAGATTACATGTGTGATAGATTGTGTGGCTCATAGATCTCAGTGACCTCAACACACCACCGAAGTGGGTGGTGTGTGACAATCCGCCGGAATCACGGAAGTTACGGACGCGGATTTCCTGTTAAAACCTTCTGCGAGAAGTTCCGGCCCTTGGAATCCAGGCGGGGCCCACCGTGATGTTTGTGAGGAATCCACCCGTCCATCCATTTTGTGAGTTCATTTTAAGATATTTTGACAAAAATTTACCGGTTAGAATGCTCAAGTGGGCCAAAAACATAAGAGTTGAAACAGAAGTTTTAAATCATGCTAATATTTGTGTTTTTAGTTCACGTCGCATGAATGATGTTATGAATGGTATGGATGGCATATAAACCTCACAGTCCAACTAGGAAGGTTTCAACTGTAGTAATTTCCCTACCTTTTCCTTTAGTACGGCTTACTTAGTCTTCCATCTGCTTTTTTTTATTTTTTTTATTATTATTTTTTTTACCATCCTAAAATGAGTCCATAAGAGTTTTAAAAGAGAAGTTTTAAATCATGCTAATATTTGTGTTTTTAGTTCATCCTGGCATGAATGATGTTATGAACGGTATGTTTGGCATGTAGCCTCACAGTCGAATCAGGAAGGTTTCAACGGTAGAAATTTCCCCAGCCACCTTTTCCTTTAGCACGGCCTACTGGAGTCTCGGATCTGTTCTTTTTTATTTTCCGTCCTAAAATGAGTCCAGTAAAACGGATGAACGGGGTGGATTCCTAACAAACATCACAGTGGCCCCACCTAGGAATTCAGCTTAGGAAATTTCTGCAAAGGCCTATCGCGGCGTCCGGAAATCAAATCCCAGTTGTCATGGAAAAATAAAACATCCATTGGCCGCCTTTGACTGTTGACTCGGTATCTTTTTAATTACAAAATAGTACCTTACTAATACGGTATTTACAATTTGTACCTTTCCAATTTTATTTTCCTTAAGATGCGTCATTAAAAACATTTTCAAAATGGCACCTTTGGTTCCGATGGTGTTTTGAACTTGTTTATAATTTTTCTAAAATAACAAATATACCCATAATTAATAATGCGTAAGAAAATTATAAGGGATTTTTACCGGAAAATTCCTAAAAACAAACCAAGAGCTTTGCTAAATACAAGTGTCTGCACCAAAGCTAGAGTACACCCCATACACGTGCCTCCATTACAAAATCTAATCCACCCATCAGGTTAGTCCAGCCACGTACATGTTTTGGATGGTTTAATTTAATTACCTGTGTGCCACGTGTGATTTTTCTAAGTGCCCGCATGACATCTACAATACTCTTACAAAGCAACAATGCCGTCCATCTATTTTGACATATCATTTTAGAGCATGAGCCGAAAATAGAGGCAGATGGGAGGTTCTAAGTTGACCACACCATAGAAAAAGGTGGGGATTGAAAACCTATCATTGAAAACTTCTTATGATTATGGAAGTTTTGAAAGTTTTTAATCAAGCTGATATCTATCTTCTCCCTTCATTTAGGTTTATATGACCTTATGAACATGTTAGATTGAAATTTGGATATACCTAGGTGGGCCTTAGGAGGATTTTAATGGTGGATATCCAATTACTAATGTTTTCCTGTGGTGTGGTCCACTTGAGATTTATTTCCCTCTTATTTTTTGTATCAAGGCATGAAATATGTAAAAATGGATGACCAGAATGAATGAAACACATACATCATGGTGGGGCTGACAGACCACCCGACCATCAACCACCGGGCTGGTGGCAGGAGGTAGCCAATCCGTTTACTCAAGAAAAAAAGAAATTGTCATTGATAATGAATGTTGACCTGGGGGACTCCGATTTCCGGCGGAAGCCTTTTGCGGGTAGTAACTGCGGTGGAAACCTATGTGGGGCCCACCACAATGTTTTTGAGAAATCCACCACGTCCGACCGTTCTTGAGATCATTTTAGGATATGAGACCAAAAATGAGCCGGATCCAATACTCAAGTGGTCCGGACCAAAGGAAAATATAGGTAGGGAAATTCCCACCATTGAAACCTACATGGGGCCGACAATGATGTTTACATGTCATCCATACCGTTAATAACATCATTACTACTGAGATGAAGTGAAAACAAAAATATTATCATGATTCAAAACTTACGTGGCCCCACGATTATTTTAACTGTGGATGTTCAATCATCATGTTTTCGGCCCTTGAGTATTGGATCCTGCTCATTTGTAGTCCATGTCCTAAAATGATCTCAAAAAACGGATGAATGGGGTGGATTTCTTGCAAACATCTCGGTGGGGCCCACCTAGGTTTCCACCGCAGGAACTTCCTGCCAAAGGCTTTGGCGGGAAATCTATGTCTGTACCATATCCGACACTGCAAGTAATTGAGGGGAACGGATTGGCTACTCCCCCGGCCACCAGCCGGTGGTCGGTGCTCTGTGGGCCCCACCATGATATATGGGTTTCATCCTTTCCGTTCATCCATTTTTATAGATCATTTTAGGGGTTGATCCCAAAAATGAGATGGGTATAAATCTAAGGTGGATCACACCACATGAAAACAATAGTAATTGGATATCCACCATTAAAATCCTCTTAAGGCCCACTATATTATTTATTTGACATCCAATCTATTGATTAGGTCATACAGACCAAGATGAAGGGAAAAAACAAAGATCAACTTGATCCAAAACTTTTATGGCCCCCAAAAAAGTTTTTAATAGTAGATGTTCATTCAACACTTGCTTCCTATAATGTGGTCCACTTGAGATTGGGATATACCTAATATTGTTCTCATACCATAAAATAATCTAGAAAAATATATAGACGGCATGGATGAAACAAATACATCATGGTGGGGCCCACATAGCACCGACCACCGGCCATTAGCCGGTGGCAAGGGAGTAGCCAATCCGTTTCGATGGGATTGAAATCCTATGTGAGAGCTTGGATTATATCTAAAATCCTTCCAAGAGTTGTATGTGTAATATGTCTGTCACCGGATTATTACTCTATTGGGCACATGGCCACTAATGATGTTCCAAAACAATTAGATTATCAATTGCATCACTATAATTACTTTAATATGATTATTAGTACCGTCCAAACATGTAAATCAATGTTAAAATTTGTTGGTTGGTCACTCTTGATGGGGGTTTTTCCCTGGCTCTACCAGTCATGAGCTTCGCTCGACCGGTCGAGGGTTGGTGCACGACCAGTCAAGTGGGACTCGACTCAAAGTCCAACGACTAATGATGTATTTTCTCCGAGGTGCCCGACCAGTCGAGGGAGGGGCTCGACCGGTCGAGGACTCGTCTCGACCAGTCGAGCTTATGCAATTTTGAGTCCGGATCTTGTGCGAAACGCGAAAATCTGAGGCCTTTCGTAACAAGGTGCGGAAGGGAGTTTCCTAAACTATAAATAGGGGTGCCTAGGGCTTTTCTAGGCAATACAAGAGGGTTTCCTAAAGCTTTGCAAGGGTTTGCTAAAGGGTTTAGGGTTATCAAAGGGGTGTGTGTGTGTGTGTGTGTGTGTGTGAGAGAGAGAGAGAGAGAGAGAGAGAGAGAGAGGAAGCTTATGGAAGGGAGGTTATGCTTGTAGAAGTGATCTACTATATCTCAGCGTTTTCATGTCCTCGTAATGGGTGAGATCTCTCCATTTTTCTTTTATTCTCTTATTGTTTAATCCACTCCTCAGTGAGTGAAGAAGGTTGTAACGTTCTACTTCATAGTGGATTGTTGATCTGGACGAGGTCCCGTGGTTTTTACCTCTTTGAGGGTTTTCCACATAAAAATTTATTGTGTTGTGTGGTTTATGCTTTAATTTATTTCATTGCATTATTATTCCATAATTCTGGTTTGTTTTGGGAGGCTAGATCCTAAGGTTTTATGCAAGGCCCCCCAACAAAGTAGTATCAAAGCTAAGTTCATTAAACGGAGAAGGATCGGTTTGGAATTATGAAAGGTGGCTCATCAAGGATGATCAGCCTCAATAGTTCTAACTGCACCATATGGAAGGCTAAGATGGAGGACTTGCTTTATTGCAAGGACTTATATTCTCCAATTTTAGGAATATCAGCAAAATCCAAGCATATGTCTGATGATGATTGGAAGAAGATGGACCGAAAGGCGGTGGGGTTTATTAGACAATGGTTGGACGATTCCGTATTCCACCATGTGTCTACAGAGACCTCAGCCACTAGCTTATGGCTGAAATTACAAGGGCTATATGAGAGGAAGACAGCCGGTAATAAGATTTTTCTGATAAGACGACTTGTGAATCTCAAGTTCAAAGATGGTGGTTCTGTGGCCGAGCACATAAATGAGGTCAGCAATATAGTGAACCAGCTCTCCGTCATGAAGATGGTCCTGAATGATGAATTAAAGGCTTTGCTATTGCTTAGTTCATTGCCTAACAGTTTGGAGACATTGGTGGTGTCTCTAAGTAACTCTGCGCCAGACGGAAAGATATCTATAGAACAGGTAACCAGTTGTCTCTTCAATGAGGAGACCACTATAAATGAGGTCAGCAATATAGTGAACCAGCTCTCCGTCATGAAGATGGTCCTGAATGATGAATTAAAGGCTTTGCTATTGCTTAGTTCATTGCCTAACAGTTTGGAGACATTGGTGGTGTCTCTAAGTAACTCTGCGCCAGACGGAAAGATATCTATAGAACAGGTAACCAGTTGTCTCTTCAATGAGGAGACAATGAGGAAGTCTCAGGGGTCTACTCAGCAAGAGGCCCTTGTGACACAGGAACGGAGGAGATGAAAGAACGGGAAGGGCGGGAAGGCCCGATATAAATCAAGAGGCAAGTCGAGTACCAGGAAGGATGTTGAATGCTGGAATTGTGGCAAGAAGGGCCACTACAAGCATGAATGTCGTGGTAAGAAAAACGACAAGAAAAGAAAAGGAAAGAAGGAAGATGAATCAGATTCCACTGCAGTCACTTTAAATGGTAATGTTATAGTTATTCTTTTTACAGATCACGATATATGTCTCACGGCTACGAGTCAAGACATCGACTGGGTGATAGACTCGGGAGCCTCGTTTCATGCGACTCCACGTAGGGACTTCTTCATAAGCTACAAGTCAGGTGACTATGGAACCGTGAAGATGAGAAATTCTGGCGTATCGAAGATCGTAAGAGTCGGTGATATTTGTGTGAAGACCGTTATGGGCTGCACATTGGTTCTCAGAGATGTGAGGCATATCCCAGACCTTCGCCTCAACTTGATGTCGACGGGAAGGTTAGATGATGATGACTATGAAAGCCGGTTTGCTGGTGGGCGATGGAACCTCATCAAGGGTTCGTTGATCGCAGCCAGAGGAAAGAAGTGTTGCAACCTTTATAAGGTAAGTGTTAGTGTGTGCAAGGGTGGGTTGAACACAGCGGAAGATTTAGCTATTGACATGTGGCACAGGTGTCTAGGCCACATAAGTGAAAAATGACTTCAGCTACTAGTGAGGAAACAACTCCTTTCAGACGTGACAGGTACACTTCTCAAAACCTGTATTGATTGTTTATCAGAGAAATAACATAGAGTTTCATTTATTAAAACTGCTTCTCACGTTAATAAAGTGCATGCATTAGATTTGGTTTACTCTGATGTTTGTGGTCCTATGAGGACAAAAACCTTGAGTGGGGCATTGTATTTTGTCACTTTTATAGATGATGCATCTAGGAGGGTTTGGGTTTATACTTTGAAATCCAAGGACGAGGTCTTTGGTGTATTTAAATTGTTTCATGCTATGGTCAAGAGAGAGAGACAGGTAGATCATTGAAGTGCATCTGCACTAACAATGGTGGTGAATACATTGGCGACTTTCATGAGTATTGTAAATCCCTAGGTATACGACATGAATAGATGGTTCCCAAGACCCCCCCAACATAATGGTGTGGCTGAGCGAATGAATCACGCCATTGTAGAGAAAATCAGATGCATGTTATCCCATGCGAAGTTGCCCAAGACGTTCTGGGGAGAAGTAATGCACACGGCAGTGTATTTGATAAATAGGTCTCCATCAGCCCCATTGAATGGAGAAGTACCTGAGAAGATGTAAACTGGACAAGATTCATCGTACAGTCATCTCAGGGTGTTTGGATGCAGGGCATCCGTTCACGTACCAAAGGATGAGAGGTCCAAGCTCGATATGAAGATCAGGCAGTGTGTGTTCTTGGAGTACGGTGATTAAAAGTTCGATTACAGATTGTGGGATCTGATCATTGAAGAAGCTCGTCAGGAGCAGAGATGTGGTTTCTTTAAAGATCAGTATATAGAATATCAGTATATAGAAGACATTGGTATGCCAGAGAAGAACCAGCCTAGTTCAGGTGAGCTAGAGGACATGGATCCAGTATTCCCCCGTGGTCCCTAATGACGGGGGAGTACAACAAGATGCAGAGGATGAGGGAGTTCCTTAAGAAGATAGACTAGGGGAACAACCCCTACTTGATCCACCTGTTGAGCCACGTGTGAGGAGGTCATCTAGGGACAGACAGTCGTCCAAGAGGTACTCGCCACATGAGTACATTATGCTAACTGATGGGGGAGAGTCAAAAGATTATTTTGAGGCTCTAGCCGACGAGTATAAGGGGGAGTGGTTGAAAGCTATGCAAAAGGAGATGGAATCCTTACATAAGAACCACACCTATGATATGGTGAAATTGCCTAAGGGCAAGAAAGCTTTAAGTAACAAGTGGGTGTTCAGAAAGAAAGTTGAGCAGAAGAATTCACAGACGAGGTTCAAGGCCAGACTTGTGGTGAAAGGATTTAGTCAAAGAAAAGGCATACACTTCGAGGAGATATTCTCACCAGTGGTGAAGATGACATCCATACGGGTGTTGCTTGGGTTGGCGGCTAGCATGGATCTGGAGATAGAGCAGTTAAATGTTAAAACTGCCTTTCTCCATGGTGACTTGGAAGAAGAGATCTACATACACCAACCAGAGGGGTTCGAAGTCAAGGGCAAAGAGCATATGGCGTTTAGGTTGAGGAAGAACTTGTATGGGTTGAAACAAGCTCCACAACAATGGTACAAGAAGTTTGACTTGTTTATGTTGAAGCATGGGTACGACAGAACGGAGTCGAACCACTATGTGTTCATGCGCAAGTTCTCAGATGGTAATTTCTTAGTTCTGCTCTTATATGTTGATGACATGCTCATCATGGGAAAAGACATCAGAAGATTGACAGGCTGAAACAGGAGTTGGGCAAGTCGTTCGCGATGAAAGACTTAGGCCCAGCTAAGCAGATCCTAGGAATGGAGATAACCCGTGACAGAAGCAGCAGGAAGCTTTGGTTGTCACAAGAACGGTATATTGAGAAAGTCCTAAAGCGGTTCAATATGAATGCGGCGAAGCCGATCAGTACTCTACTGGATGGTTACTTCATATTGAGTGACAGACAGTGTCCCAAGACGAAGGCAGAGGTGGAAGAGATGCAGAAGATACCCTACGCGTCAGCCGTAGGAAGTTTGATATATGCTATGGTGTGTACACACCCAGACATAGCATATGCGGTTGGTGTTGTCAGTCGGCATCTTGCCAATCCTGGAAAAGAGCATTGAGCAGCGGTGAAATGGATATTGCGGTATCTAAGAGGCTCATCCAGGTTGAGCCTATACTATGGTGATGAAAAACCTATGTTAGAGGGCTATACAGATGCAGATATGGCAGGCCACATAGACTCCACGAAGTCTACATCGGGGTTCATGTTCACGTTTGCAGGGGGAGCGGTATCTTGGCAGAGCAAGCTACAGAAGGTCGTAGTGTCAAGCCCCAAACTCAGAAACTAGGCTCACAAAATTTTCGATCGCCGAATCCGGTGCCGACAGCCTCCGTAGTACCCCATTCTCGGCTCCTAGCAGGCATACGCAAGGTTCCGATCCTGTGATCTTACAAGGAGGATTTTTCAACGTACATTTATCTCATAAGAAGCATAACCACAAGTTTACCCAAATCACAAAGGCAACATTATCATTACATATCCACTAATATGAACATTTGAATACAATGCTGAAAGAAAAATACATATATCGAAAATCAAAGCTCCAGAGATCCGCTGCATGCTCCAAGCTCAATACTGTTGCAGCCTAATGCCACCTGCACGCATCTATCATGCATAAGCTTATAGAAAGCTTAGTGAGTGGTGAAAGTGTGTGTACAAGGTAAGTGCTGAGTAAGCAATATCAGAGTAATCAGAGTAAGCGAAAATACTGACAAGCCCATAAATTATATATTATCAGAGTAATGCAAAAACATGCTGATAGGCCCATAAATACCATCAGCCTTATCCAGGCAATGAGATGCAAAAATATAATAAAAGTAATATAATAAACTGAGGAAGCAATGTAGATCAGTTATGCAGTGTGGAAACATAGTAAGACAAATATCATATACTAAGGATGCAATGAAATATGCGATGCGAATGAAATGACCAAACTAGAGTAGAGTCGGGATGATAGTACGTAGTATCACAGGCTACGGGGTCCACCACAAAGGACTTCTATCCAAACCAGTTCTATCCTAAATTTGGATAGTCAGACTCAATGTGGTAAACTCCTGATCTAAGGTTAGTCGCGCGCCCCAACCGAAATCCTGACAATTGCGAAGGTACACGTAACAAATAGTTATGCACCACCAGCCCGAGTGGATAGTGAATAAATGAATGAGTATGCAACTCCTGCTCAATAAGTCCACATATCAATACGGTTCCTCTTTAGGATCATCACCGGGGTCTAGTACACTCCACACCACCTACCGCCCCATCAAGCACACAACTGGGTAAGTGGAAGAGACCTCATTATCCGCCTGGCCAGTACTCTGCCAATACCTACCCGGTTCATCGATAGCGGACCCATTCCTTGAGTTGGTCAAACTCAGCCTAGCTATGCTTACTCCCTTGGGTGGGTAATGTCACACCCCCTCCCAACTGATCATGACACAGTGAGAGACGTAGCCTCCTGGTATTCGGCACTTGGGTGCTCGTGTATATCCACTAGGTCTCGACGTTGGAGCGTCCTCTAGTACCAAGAGGGTTTAAGGATTTTCACCCAGGGCCATTTATGACAGCCCGATGCTAATAACATATTTTCGGTGTCCCATTTGGTCATCCACGATATGCTTGTGGAGGCTACGACCCTGATGTCACTAAGGCGTACAGTAATTACAACACACAATGTAAAATACATGAGTCACATAATCCAGTCATGCATCAATCCTGAGATAACCTCCGCCTATCAGAGAGTCTCATAACAACCTACCCAATGACATATGCAATGGTCACCCACATCTCATAACAAACATGTAGATGATGCGCATGGGCATGTATCATGATATTATGCTGTCACATACTCATAATCAGTATCAATAACTGGCATCAACAATTGACCTTGACAATGTGGACATTTAACCAACATTATCCCCAAGGAATGAACCACATAGAGCCTAACATATAGTGGACCCATGGCCTCACACAAGAGCCTAATATACAACACCATGGGCCTCGCTTAAGAGCTTAATACACATCACGATGGGCCTCTCACATGGGCTTAATATACATCACAATGGGCCTCAAATACGGGCCGCATATACATCACATTGGGCCTCAAACATGGGCCGCATATACATCATATTGGGCCTCAAACACTGGCCGAATACACATCACAATGGGCCTCAACTACGGACCCCATATACATCACATTGGGCCTTAAACACGGGTCGCATATACATCACATTGGGCCTCAAACACATGTCGAATACACATCACAATAGGCCTCAACTACGGGCCGCATATACATATATGGGTCTCAACAATCGGCCTAGATATTCAGAATCAGCCTCGACCATCGAAATCGGCCTCGACAATCGACTTAGACATTCGGAATCGGCCTTGATAATCAGAATTGGTATCGACAATTAGAAATGGCCTCGACAATTGGAATCGGAATCGGCCTCGACAACCGGCCTTGACAATCAACATATAAACAAGGTAGGATCCATAGATGAATAGTCGATCAAACCGTAATATAAAGATCGGCCCTCGGCCGTAGTTATATCAAATCCGATAGTGCGAAACCATCCGTCTATGGCGAATGGGGCCCACTTATTTGGGTTAACCCACTAAGAGAATGATAAGAATGGACCTAATAAGGCCTAAAGGAAGGTCACAATGAGGACATTCGACCATCATTGCCCATCAATGTGGACATTTAACCGAGTGATCCACATAGAGCCATACGTATAGTGGGTCCATGGCCCCACCCAAGGGCCTAACATACATCGCCATGGGCCTCACTCATGGGCCACATATGCATCACATTGGGCCTCACCCATGGGCCTCAAATACATCATAATGGGCCTCGCCCATGGGCCTCAAATACATTATAATGGGCCTTGCCCATAGGCCTTAGATTCAAGCAGGTGAGCCTCATCATATGGGCCTTAAATACAAGGCATGTGGGTCTTAAATATACATCACAGGTGGGCCTCAAATGGGCTTAGACCACTTTAAAAAAAAAAATCATTTCACTAATTGTAGGTGTAACATGTGTATCACTGTACACTGTCATTCCATGGGGCACATGGCCCACTAATAATGATCAGCGCAGTCCAAACATTGACTCGGTAAATCAACACTATCCATACATTACCTAGGTAAATCAACACCGTCCAAACATTGTCTAGCACCGTCCAGCTCAATATGGACGGTGTGGATGAAAGAAAATTCATGGTGGTGTCCACGCTGGCAAAGTAGGTGGACGGCTTGGATAGAACACTTACATCTGAAGTGGGTCCCATGTGGGGCCCTCATAATATTATAATATTAATAATACATGTATATATATATAATATAAAATTTTATTTTATTTTGTTGTTGCTTAAACGTCCAGGGTCTAGACAGCTATTGACGAATGGCCATATAGCATGCTTGGTGGGTCCCACGGCCAGCGTACATCACGGTGGGTCCCACCCTCCTTGATGGACGGTGTGGATTACAAAACAAAAATCATGGTGTGGCCCACATGGCAATACAGATGGACGGCTTGGATGAATCAGATGGACGGCTTGGGATGATATACATACATCATGGTAGGCTGACCCACCGTCCCATGGTCAGTGTGGATGGACATACATTGTAGTGGAGTCCAGGTGAGGTGCTGCTGTTGCACGTGCAGCAGCAGCTGAGAGCGGCTGCTGGCCCATCATCAAACGGATGGACGGTGGAGAAATACCTCGAGGTGGGCCCCACAACAATCATATAGCCGTGTGAAGTACACCAGCCAATCCGTCCAGCAGGTGGGTCCCACATGGGGCCACCACGGTGCATATATATAAAATAATATATATTATTAATTTAAAAGAGGTCCAGCGTCCAGGGAGGGTTAGATTAACGGACGATCTGGATTACGAAATTGTAACGTCCTGGATTTTCACTGTTTTGGATTTCAAAAAATCCTTAAATATTTTTTTATGTAATTAACTTACATTATCACTTACTGACCATTGCTCAACGTTAGTTTATACACGAGTGATACCAGTAGAGAACTACACAAGTCCGATTAATCAACCGTGGGAAGCCAACGAATCCGCCCGATCACTTGAACATCAGGTGTAGCCCCATGATTTACTCACATAGGACCCAAATCCAACCGACCCATCGCTAATTAATCAAGACAATCATGACTAAATTAAAGATCTAACCGAAGCCGAGTCAGATAAGGCCGGGATCTTGGCTAATAGACCAAATCAACCCCGTTACTCTTTTAGCCTAAAACCGACGGCTTAGAGTACTCATGACCAAATCTCCACTTTCACTAGTTATAAATAAGCCATACTATGAACATAGTTAATCAAAACCCTAATCAGTGCCCACGAAAAAAATCTCAATACTTAATTCATTCCAGAAATGCCCCGATTCTCTAAACAAGCTCTAGACCGCTTGTTGGCGGGCCACTAGTTCCAAAACTATAGAGAAATGTCTGTCTTACTGGGCTTGAAGTCCATCACGAGAGTCGGACCTGGGTACTGTCCAGAACTGCTCAACTTGAGGCAAAGGACGAGTGCATGAGAAACGCAAATACCCCAAAGAAAGGAGCTAAAACTTAAGTGAATTGAGTCATCCACTCTTATGCAAAGTTGAGGATTTTGGACCATCGGTTTACGACCAAACTTCACACATAGAGTGAGGATATTTCCCTGCTCATATCTGTATAGTCGCGGCCCCGATCGACCATCGGCGACCGTTGAATAGACTTCTCATCATATCTGTCGATCGACGCATCCAAATGGCGGGCCGATCATATCCATACGTAGATCATCATTAGGGATAACTATCCTACGGTGTATATTGACTTGTACACCCCATAGTGGGCCCTAGAGGCTAGAAAAATCCTCCCATAGGGTTAATATAGTAAAAACACAACACTTGGGGCCATTGACACCAAATATGGCATTATAAAAGGGCCTCATTTAGGGCACCCCTCTTCCTATATGATTTTCCATCTTCAAAGGGGAGAAAGAGAGAAGAGGGAGAGAGTAAAGGGAGAAGAGAGAGAGAGAGAGAGCAAGGAGAGAAAGAGAGAGTGAAGGAGAGCAAGGGTGGACCATAGATCAAGGTGGGCCCAAGGGAACTCAATCTTGCAAATCCCTATCCTTTCTCCAAAGGAAAACCCTACACCACAATCACAAGAATCGTTCCGTTGATCGTCTAGGTAAGATCCCTCATCCTTTATTCTTAAAACCCTTGTGTTGAGAAGGGATTGATATGGATTTCTAACATGCAAATGTATGCTTTAGGTATTTCGGCCGATCGACCCCAAATCCACCCTCCTAGGTCGTTTCCAAGATCTCAACGATCCATAGGTGTGGACTATTATCCTTAGGTGGCCTAACACCAATTTTATTATGAGTTTAATGATTTTGAATGCTTGGATGATGTGTT
Organism: Magnolia officinalis; assembly: GCA_021015155.1. Taxonomy (NCBI): domain Eukaryota; kingdom Viridiplantae; phylum Streptophyta; class Magnoliopsida; order Magnoliales; family Magnoliaceae; genus Magnolia; species Magnolia officinalis. The sequence goes on along the minus strand of JAJHSJ010000009.1, from coordinate 66,817,490 downwards.
TGGAGGATCTAGAGAAAACCCTAGGAAGCACCTTACCTTGATTTCTTTAAATTCAACATGGAGTAGTTGTGAAATGTGGTAGTTGCTCTCATGTTTTGGTAGGAATTTAGGGCCCGTTTGGCCACCTGCATTAGTTGGGATTAACCTAGATGGAATTGAAAAGCAGCATTAAATGCACGTGTAAGGTATTGTCTCTGGATTGAGTCTATCCCATGCTTTTTGATGGCATGTTTGGAAGATACGGGAGTAACTTTCATCCCGTGGGAGTGAAGCAAAATCATGTTTGGGAAAGATAGGATTGCAAAAAATTCCATTGTTTTCTAATGTGTGGCAAAAATCAGGCCGAATTTCCCGCGAACCTCTTTCGTAGGAACTTCATGGACGTGAAGCTCAGTGGGACCCACCGTGATGAATAAGGGAAATCCACCACGCCCAATAGGTTTAAAATATCATTTTAGGGGATGGGCCTGAAAATGATCTAAATCCAACACTCATGTGCCCCATGCATTATATAAACGTTTGTAGGTAAATTCCGACCATTGAATCCTTCCTGGCTCCACCGTGGTTTTTTTTTATAACATCTACACCATTCACAAAGTATATTGTATACACATATTGGTACGGTTTTAAGTTTTCATGTTTTAAATCTTATGTGGCCCCACCTATGTCTGAATGGTGGACATGTCATATTCAGTAGTGTGGCCCATATGACAATTGGATGATTGTAATTTCCAGTTCAATGTCATTACATATTATTCTAAAACTGATGAACGTGGTGGATTTCCCATACACATCACTATGGGCCCCAACTACCTATCCTTCGCACGTAGATTCTACGAAAGGCCTTCACGGGAACTACAATTGAATTTGGATTGCTATCTGCATTATCCACGTGACTTACTCAGTAAAAACTTATCGTACTGATTACACTCACTTGGGCCCACTGTGAGTGTATTGTCTTATCCACTCCGTCCATCCTTTTTTTAGATCCTTTTAGTGGTTGAGACAAAAAAAAAATTAAGGTATATATAAATCTCAAGTGGACCATACCATCGGAAATAATGATGTCCACCATTGAAACCTTTCTATCACCTAGCGTTATGTTTTATTTTCATCAAACCTGTTGATAATATCACAAAGACATTGATTAAGTGAAAATACAAGTATCAAATTGATACAAAACTTCTGTGGTCCCCAGGAAGCAAAATCCGAAGATGAACCATTCACATTGTTTCTGGTGGTGTGGTCGATTTGAGCATTGAAAAATTTTTAGTTTTAGTGTAATGATTTAAACTTAACCTTAAAAAAATGTCCTGACGGAGTAGATGTAATCACATACAGTAGAAGGGGCCTCCGGTCCGACATCATACCCAAATGGCTTCATTCATGTGGATGTCACCAACATATACAGAAGGGAAGCGGTTTATTACCCGGTGGTGAAGGCGAAGCGGGTTACGGCGTACAGTAGATGGGATTGCCAAATCCATCTTTTTGACAGACGGTATTGGTGGGAGACCCGATGCTCATTATCCCGGGTTGAAAAAGTCTCTCCAAACATGACTGTACGGTGGATATCGCAGGTAGACGAATGCAATCCCAGCTACTCTCACTTAATGCAGTGGCCAAACGGGCCCTTAATGTTGTATGCTCATGTCTTGTGATTCGTGTGTGATGTTCCTTATAGCATGTTGTTGTCTCTCGTATGATTGGTAGGAATCTAATGATTGCATGTGTAACGCCCTGAAATTCGGGGATCGAGTATGAACTCAACTCCCGAGTTCCAACGCATCACTTATGCAACATACATAATGATGGTTAAATGTTGTCTGAGTTAGAGCAATAAACATGAATGAGATTATACCAAAACAGTAATTCATACTCCAGTTCAATTGTATAAAGGCAAGCGGAAGACTGAAACTTTACATATATGGTATGTAAGGAAACAAAATTTTTATGAACATCCGAGTATGAACACTAACTGAGTACCCATATACATGTACTGTTTCTGAGTCAAAAATTAAAATACAATCTAAAATCTAAAAGATAAGTCCCGAAATCCCCGCGATACAGTCGGCCTAAGCAAAGCCGTCAGAGTACTGCATGAATGAGAACTCATCCTGGTCCTCGTCGAAATCGGGCTCCGCCTCCTGAACCGACGTGCTGTCTATACCTGTGACAGAGTCTGGTTGGTGTGTACAACACCGTCCCGTAATGTGGGAGTGAGTAGCTAACTCAGTGAAACAATAAAGCATAGGTTAACATGTTATCAATTAAATCAAGCAGTAATGATAAAGCAGTACAAATCAAACAAGTTTAACTACTCTTGTTAAATGCAAGAATGAAATGACATGATGATGTATGCCCTTGCCAAACCACCCTCATGCGACATCATCTTACGTTCGCGAATGCATACCTCCCTCAGTGCTCCACATCTACTAGGCACATGCGGTACGATGATGAGCATGATTATCGAGTTATTATTAATCCATTTCAAACAGCAGTATTGGGAAACTAAGGTACCTCCCTTGAATAATTCCCAAACATGATCCATTCTAGGGTCGTTAGTCCTAGTTAAAATCTCATATGATGTTATAGTTTGAGAGGCATAGCGAAGGCGTCGCAAAGGGCTCGTCACCCGTTAGCACGGATACAGATCTCACCGTATGCGGCTCAATTGCTGACCGTCAGCTCGAGTACAGGTCTCACCGTACTCGGCTCAATCGCTGGCCGTCAGCTCGAATACAGGTCTCACTGTACTCGGCTCAACTCATACTCTAATTGTTGTGAAGGGCTCGTCGCCAATCACAGACCTTGGAGTATACTCGAAGATACTACAGAGGACTCGTCGCCCGTCAGCACGAGTACAGGTCTCACCGTACTCGGCTCTCGCCGTAAGTATCGACAGCTCGAATACAGTGTCCCATACCACCGTATTCAGCTCACGAGTTTGGGTTGCTCAATGGTCACTACGGGGAAGCACTTGGCCCCAGCATATGCCGACAGCTCGGCAACGGTGTCCCATACCACCATGTCTGGCTCATGAGTCTTAGCGGATCGAGGTACCATGGTTAACGGGATTGCCACTGGTAAGTTTGGTACCCTAGGTTCAAGCAGTAATGACCAAACATGGTGAACACTCATCCGACATATCGGGTTACTTGGCGAGCCTGACTAGCTCGAGCGCACAACAAGTTGGGCGATATGGAGCACAAAAGCACTCCGTGTGCCCAACCACTATTGCCAACCGAAGTACGACTCGGGTTCGTCAGACACACCCCTTGTGGCGACATAAATCTCAGCCACAATCTCAAGTCTGGTACCGAATGTCTGGACTATAGACATAGTCCCAAACTCATTCAATTCTCATCAATAGCATGTGGAGTAAAGCATGATAAACAAAGTAATATAAGCATGCTAGTAGGCATGTCATAAGGCATGTTATAAAGCATGATATAAAGCATGTTGTAAAGCATGTTGTGGAGCACTATACAAATTGGGATACAAATACATATACATCATAAGTGAGTGGTTAGAGTGAACAACCACATGGAGGGAATCATACATGACTTTAAGGTAATTGAGAATTCCATCTCAGCACCGAACTACAGTACTAACACCTAAGCATTTACACTCACAAGCATTTACACAAACACTTAGAGTACGCTATTCCAACATACATGACGTATGTTAGCAAAATACGTATTAGGGCTATCCTTTCGCCAAGCGAGTATTTTATCCATGTATACCATAATCATACAGCAATAAATCATGACAATTGCATTTCCAAAATTTATACATATACGGCATTTCTAGAATACACAATTTCAACATACCTAGTGTTTACAAGCAAACATGTATTACGGCGATTCCTTTCGCCAAACAAGTATTTTATCCATATATGTATAACCATACATTAAATAAACATGTCAAATACTTTTCCAAAAAAAATACGTATACGGTATTTCTACGTATACCTAGAATATGTGAAATTCCATATTCTACAACTTTAATCGAAACGGAAAACGGAAAGCACTTTATACATGTGCAATTGCATGCAGATCATGAATCTATCATTATCTGACATTGAAAGCGTTGAAAACCGTAACCCATACACCTAAAGTCCTCACCTTGCTCCTTGGAATCTCAACGGATCAGCAAGGGTTGATGAGCTTCCGTATTCGGGGGTTTTCTAGCCTAAAGAGTGAAACCGGTTAGCTATTTCATAACCTATGGCCTATACACTTCAAATCAGATCTAGGGTTAGGGTTTCTCACCTTAAAACGGAGTTGATATCACTGGAAAAGCGCCTAGAAAGAGGCGGTGCAGCCCGTGTGAAGATCGAAAGCAATAGGAGAAAGGTGCTCCCACAAATTCCAAGTTTTCTCTCCCTTTTCTCTCTCTCTCTAGGGTTTTATCCCAAATTCGTATGGTTGTGAGAGGGGCTGTTCTAAAGCCCTTATATAGCCTAAAACCTCTCCGAAATAGACTCCTGTTTAAGGGGTACGTCTATTATAAGCATTTCGGCGCTTTTCCAGCTCAAAAGAGGGTTTCTGGCGGCCCTCTTTGAGCCAAACTCCAGACTTAAGTTCACGACTCATGGATCTATGTGGGATTATGTTTTCATCTCGGTCGGATTTCCAGATCACACGTGGCGGACCATTTTCAGTTCAACGGTCAGTGGCCCACGATCCGAAATTCCAAGTACATGTAAATGTTCGTGAAATTTTTCCTGATCCGAGGGTGTAATTTGGTCTGATTCTGACGGTCTGGTTACTTAATACTGATGCGTAAGCGAATGGTGCCAGATCACTATTCCAGATATTTATTTTGTAAAGAAAAGAGTGGTTCTCACACTCCCTCGCTCCGGACTCAAGCGAATGGCCGTGGGACATCGACTGGACCTGATTTCTGAGGTGGTTGTCAAGCCCAGTGAGGTGGTCCTAGTTCCTTAACTTCGTGTTAATCAGACTTCCGATGTGCGGTCTAGACCTAATACGAAGTTTCAAGTCATTCCCGAGAGTAGCCGGGTAATGAGTTTGATCCTAAACTTTAGGGTAACCTAGAGTCAATGATTTTGCAAGTTTTGGGTCTTGCAGATCGTATTTAAAGCGATTCCAACGGATTTCATGGCTAATCGAGTTTTGCACTTAGTAAACTTTGTTAAATTTCTAAAGGATTTAATCCTAATTGATTTCTGGTCGAGATGGTACTCGAGTCATAGTACGGAAATTTACGGGTCGTTACAACATGCCCATGACTTGTTGATCCCTATATGATGTCTCGTATAGCATGTATGACTCATTAACACTTGTGCTTGTGTTCCTACGATGTATGAAATGCTTATCTTCCCCACTAACCCACATAATACACTTACACCTTTAGTTCACCTCATGATTAGCTTGCTTGGTAGAGAAATTGAGATTCTATGTTGAAAGATATGGACGCATGCTTTCACTTATATTAGATGATAAACATATTTGTGGCATGTTATGAATTACCATCAATCCTTCGGTTGGTCAGGAAAATAAGGAGAGTAAAGGTGGTCTCGTTGGTAGGATTATCCTGAGGCTAACCCATGGATTTGGGCGAGTGCACGTGGGCGACAGTAGTTAGACTACATGTGTTGCTCGCACTCGATGTTGTCTATCACGTACTTGCTTAAACTCGTGTGGACTAGTCTACTTACTAACCAACCTTGTCTGTTAATCCTGTTTGCTCACATATGTATGGAACCTGAAACACCCTTCAACCATTGTAGCACATTGCTAACTATTTGAAGTCGATCCACCGACTTATGGGCCAGGCATGGTGGAATGAGACACTGTATCCGAGCTATCGGTGTACGCTGGGGTGATGCGCCTCCCCATAGTGACCGCGAGCGATTCCTTTTCTCAGCACTCCCCATGTGCTTGAAGTCGGGGATGGGGAACCCGACGGGATCAAGGATCACGAAGTCTTGGCCTCACATGTTGGGGGGTCTTGGCTTCGCAACCAGTTCAGGGTATTGATACGTGAGGTGTATCGGTTTCCTCAACCTGCTGGATGAATGAAATTAAGTAAGAACTTGGTTAACATTATCATCGCATCGCACTAGCTAGATTGGCGACTCGGTAGTCGAGGTCGCTCTGAGGGAGTGTTGGTCATACGTGATCGTTAGATGTAATCGCTCGAGGGAGTGTTGTGGCGAGGGCATGCATCATAGCATCCATCATGCACACGCATTAATAAGATTTGTTAGGTGCTTATGAATGTATTGCCTTTCATTAAATCCATAATTTAATTGATGTTTGTTATAACTTAAGACTAATAGCACCTATTGAGTTGATCACTCACTCCCACTTGGGACGGTGTTTTAAAACACCAACCAGACTCGCCCATAGATGCAGGTGATGCAGAGTACGAGGAGCCCGACGCCGCGAGCCTCGAGGAGGAGGACGAGTTCTCTTACTTCCAGTTGATGAGCGGGTCTTCATCGGCTCAGTAGATGGGACGTTGGATCGCTGAGTAGTGGACTCAGCTTTATTCTTTCGGACATACTATTCTTTTTTGTGATTTTGTTAGGCAACGCCTTGTGCGACTCACTTATATTCTTTTGAATTTGTGTATATATTTGACTTCTTTCATTTTAGCAGATTAGTTGTGGTTGTGCTTCATGTTCCAAGTAATTCCACGCTGCGCCTTTACATTTGATTAAACGCAAATTATTAAAAATCGGTTATAAGTGACACCCGGAAACTTGGGAGTCGAGTATATACACGACCTCCAAATTTTCAGGGCGTTACAGAAATCCATGCATCAAGAGGGTAGGCCCACCGTCTAGCCCATCTAGACGGTAGGATTAAAATCTGTACATCATAAGGGGGCCACAGGTGTACGGTTGAGATGTAACACATCTCATGTGGACCCCACACATGCTGAAAAGAATGCAGCAGCAGCTGCTGCTGGTGTGATACGCACACACCACCAGTTCGTTTCCAATAGGGTGGGTCCCACGTGGGGCCCACCATATATACATATTATATATATTTATATAATATAATATTATATAATCATTAAAATAATGTATATTTATTTTATTTTATTTATTAGCTGTTTAGTACACCCCACTGTCAGTTCACACTTCAATGTTAGCCACATCCAGCGTCCCTGGACGCTGGACGGACGGTGTGGATGTCTATGCATTTAAAGGTAGGTCCTGTGCATGGGGCCGACGGCTGGTGGGTCCCCCCCGTCCTGCTGTGTGGACGGTGTGGATATCTCATATAATCACAATGGGTCCACGTCAATGTGGCCCACTCGTTTGGGATCAAGCTCATATTTATGTTTTCCCATATCTGGATGGTGTAGATACAACACGTCCATTAGGTGGGTCCCATGAAAGTGGACGACATGGATAAGATGCATACATCACAATGGGTCCACAATCGGTGTGAATCTAATCCATTCTTCAAGGTGGGCCTCAATAGGAAAGAGAGAGAGAGAGAGAGAGAGAGAGAGAGAGAGAGAGAGAGAGAGAGAGAGAGAGAGAGAGAATCGGTTGGTGGAGGGACCCCGCCACTATTAGTCCCTCTTTGATACAACAAATACATTAAGATGGGTCCCACATATGTGGGCCCTCAAATCAAAAATCAAATAAATAAAATCACCCACCTTTCCTTCTTCTTCCTCCCTAGCGCTCCAAGGCTCCTAAGAAGCTCCTTCAATGGTGGAGATGATGATCTAATGGTTGGATTGGGTGATAGGAAGGTGGGCCACACCTAGCTCTTTCTCATGGAGAGCTTGGACGTTGAATCTATCCTTGGGTTGCTTGGAATGAGAGAGAAATGAGAGAAAGAGGGGTGATGTAAGGAGAGAGGGATGGGTGTGTAAGAAGAGGGATGGGTGTGTAAGAAGAAGGATGGGCTTGGTTGAATTTTGGGTGAGAGGGATGGGTGGAGAGAGAGAAAGTTGACTTTGGGTAAGGTTGTGTAAGAGAGGTATGGGTTGAGTTACTTTGTACTTGATTGATTTGATGGGTGGTAGAGATTCTCTCGGTATTCGCACGCACGACGTTTTTCTCGAACTGAACGAGGGCCCATATCTTCTGGCCTAGGTATCGCCTTGGGGCTCAAGACGCGGCATCGGAACTGTGGTGACGGCGCGGTCGCTAGGGTATAAGTCTCGGGTTTAGCCGACTCTGGAATACGGGATACGACACAGGGTTACGCGCAAATGTTATCTATGCGTCGCGGGTGGCCCGAATTCGACCGGGAGAACTGCGAAAGTTTACAGAACAGTACGGGCTAGGATACGGGCCTCACACATAGCATTATTGACGACAGAGGCCTAGTACATTGCAGTCACAGAGGCATGTAAAGAGATACTTTGGATGAAGAGGTTCCTACGGGAACTTAGCCTTAAGTAGGAGTAGCATGTGGTCTATTGCGATAGTCGAAGTGCTATACACTTGAGCAAGAATCCAAGTCAGCATTTCAAGTCAAAGCACATAGAGATTCGGTATCACTGGATCAGGGATACTTTGGAATAGAAGGTGTTACAGCTTAAGAAGGTCCACACGGACGATAATAGGTCAGACATAATGACCAAGGTTTTGCTCAAGGGCAAGTTTGAGGTTTGTAGAAACCTGACTGACTTGAAGAAGGTGAATCCCTCCTGGGTTAAAAAGGGAGAGATTCGATGGGGTTTTTTCCCCAGTCTCGACCGGTCGTGAGCTCGCTTGACCGGTCGAGGGCTGGTGCACGACCAGTCGAGTGGGGCTTGACTCAAAGTCCAGCGACCAATGATGTATATTCTCCGAGGTGCTCAACCAGTCGAGGGAGGGGCTCGACCGGTCGAGTGGGCCGCTCGACCGATCGAGGACTCGTCTCGACCAGTCGAGGTTACGCAAATTTGAGTCCGGATCTTGTGCGGACTGCGAAAATCTGAGGCCTTTCGCAACAAGGTGGGGAAGGGAGTTTCCTAAACTATAAATAGGGGTGCCTAAGGATTTTCTAGGCAATGCAAGAGGGTTTTCTAAAGCTTTGCAAGAGTTTACTAAAGGGTTTAGGGCTATCAAAGGTGAGAGAGAGAGGAAGCTTGTGGAAGGGAGGTTATGCTTGTAGAGGTGATCTACTATATCTCAGCATTTCCATGTCCTCGTAATGGGTGAGATCTCTCCATTTTTCTTTTATTCTCTTATTGTTTAATCCACTCCTGTGTGAGTGAAAAAGGTTGTAACGTTCTACTTCATAGTGGATTGTTGATCTGGACGAGGTCCTGTGGTTTTTACCCCTTTGAGGGTTTTTCACGTAAAAATCTCTTGTGTTGTGTGGTTTATGCTTTGATTTATTTCATTGCATTATTATTCCATAATTCTGGCTTGTTTTGGGAGGCTAGATCCTAAGGTTTTGTGCAAGGCCCCCAACAACTCCGACATGATTTTGTGCTGTGGCCAATCAGAGACTTGAAATTTTATCATTTTTGGGCAAAACATATATTTCAGCAAGCTTATTACAATAGTAGTGTTAAACATTACATGCGTTCACTAATTAGATATTTAAAATTGATTTAGTAATTAAATTCAAGCCCCCATAAATATACCATGCATAGCTACTTTTGGATTAAAATTGATTCCCAATCCAGGGTGCCAAGCACAGTAGGAGGATTTCAAATCCAGGGGGTCTCAAATCCAAGGGATTCCAAATCCCCTCTCCCAAACGGGCCCAATTACATGAATTTGTAATCTCTGTCAAACAACCATAAATTAAAACCAAATGTAAATTCAAGCCATACCCAAGGTAAGTTATGCTCAAATTTACACTCAAACTCAAAAATAAGTCCAAGTCCAAGTCAAAGCCCAAAACCCTGTGAAACCCACTTCTTTTTTTGGAAAGACGTGAATTTCCTGTGAAGGCCTTTGTTAGGAAGTTCCTGTAGTGGAATACTAGGTGGGATTTGCCTTGATGTTTGTGAGAAATTCATCTTGTTCATCCATTTTCCGAGCTCATTTTAGGACATGAGATAGAAAATGAGGTGGATCCAGAACTCAATTGGGCCTCACGAGAGGAAGTAGTAGGGATACAATCACCACTGTTGAAACATTTTTAAGGCAACGAAAGTTTCGTATCAGGCTAAGTTTTTCTTGTTTTCACTTCATCCCAGTAGGAATGACCTTATAAATGGTTTGGATGACACATAATCATCAAGGTGGAGCCCAATTTTCCCTCTCGCATAGCCCACTTGATTTTTTGGATCCACCTCATTTTCCGTTGCATGTTGTAAAATAAGCTCAGAAAATGGATGGACAAAGTAGATTTATCACAAATATCATGGTGGGCCCCACTTAGCATCCTAGGAACTTCCTAGGAAAAGCTTTCCCAGGAAATCTGCGTCCCAAAGAAGACACACTGAAGCACCTATTACCTAAATGGATTGGCTACTCACCCCGCCACTAGCCAATGGCTAGTGGTCGGTGCTCTGCTCTGTGGGCCCCACAATGATATATGTGTTTCATCCATGCCATCCACCCATTCTTCCATATCATTTTATGGTATGAGCCCAAAAATGAGGTTGATCCAAGTCTCAAGTGGATTGCACAATGTTGATTGAACGCCCACCATTAAAAACTTCTTGGGGGCACTATATATATATATATATATATCCCTTCATCCAAGTTTGTATGACCTAATCAACATGTTAGATGTCAAATAACCATTATAGTGGGCCCGGGGGGCTTTTAATGGTGGACATTCAATTGCTACTGTTTTAGCATGGTGTGGTCCACCTGAGATTTAGACCTACCTCATTTTTGGAAACAAGCCCTAAATTTATCTTTTTAAAATGGATGAAAGGTGTGGATAAAATACATACATCATGGTGGGGTCTACACACATAACACCGACCACTAGCTACCTTGCCGGTGGCAGTGTCACTAGCCAAACCGCGTCCCCCTCCGCCTAGCCTTGTACCCTGAGCTCCTCCAAATTCTACTTTTGTTACTCCCTCGCTAATGATAACTCTCTCCTCTAATCTCACACACATAATAAGGGAAGGAGAAAGAGCCCCATTCCATTCATTCTTTCTGCATCGTTATATATAGAGAGAGAGCTCCGGGCCATTACCTCACTCCCTATCCCTGCACCACTCTAGCTCCTCCAAGCGATCACCACTCTACCCATCTACGTCTAAGCCGCCTCACATCCTAGTCACTCCGTGTCCAAGCCATTTATACAGTGAATTCTGCTACCAGTCTAGTTGTAACAATCCGAAATTCGGGTACCAAGCACGTATCCCAAATTTATGTGTCGTGGCTCATACACCAAGTATACTAAAGTAATTTAATCATTCATGCAATAAATTCTACTACCACTCTAGTTGTTACGATCCGAAATTTGGATACCAAGCATGTATCCCAAATTTACGTGTCGCGACTCATACACCAAGTATACTAAGTAATTTAATGCGTTTACTTAGAGGAATAAATTTGGTATTGATAATGTGGATTCTAAGTTCCATCCATTCACGGTCACATATCTTACATCATAAATCAAATATTCATTCAAATCTAACTATCGAAAATTCATCTACCCACTCATTTGGGGTCTTATTTAAATGTAAACTTCAATAATCAACTTGTGTGTGAACTATATACCCATGTTTAGCACAATTAATTTCAATAATCTAAACAATGTCATAACCTCAAGCAACCACATAACTAACCGGAACTAATCCTAGGAATATTGAGCATGAACTAAAATGAATAAATTAGTATTAGTTCAAAGCATTAATTTCTTCTTCGGTCAGATAGGGCCATGTGTCCCTTGGGTTATTCTCCCGCTCAACCGCATCCTCTTGCTCTTGTGCCAATGGTTCGGCCCTAGTTACATTTACATTTTTTCATTAATAGAGGGTCAGGCCTAGTGAGAATTCTCAGAATGGTTCATGCACATTAAAATTAAAATAGTATAATAAATATAGTGCATAATAATCATAATGTCATATAAATGCATGTAATGAATGAATAAATGTATCAAGTGAGATTTTCGTCCACTTGCCTGGGTTGGATGACCGTCAACGTGCATCCATGACTTAGGTAGGCTTTTACTAGTTTGGGCATTTACAGCATTTTCAGCTTAGGTAGACTTCCACCAGTTTGGTAGGTATGGGCATGACCCGCATCAAGAGAGGTCCCTTAGGATAGATTCAACACGTAATGTGCATGTAAGATGTTATTGTTCAATTTCAATTACACAGTTGTACATCAATTGATCACACACACACACACACACAACACATATATATGGAAAAAAGGTACTATGCGCTCGAGCTGATTTTTACTTCCGATGAGGTCGAGCTGTGTGGGCCCCACCGTGATGTGTTTCAAAAATCTACCCCATCAGTCAGATGCACCATTCCATCATGGGCCCAGGTCTCAAAAATCAAGACAATCCGTGACTTGTGTGGGCCACACCACATACAGAAGTGGAGAGGGGCCGTGCACCATTAAAACATTCATGGGACGTTTTTTGGGCCCACCGAGATGTGGTTTGCAAATCCAGCCCATCCATTATGTGTGTCCCACTTGGATGAGGGTTTAGACCAAGTTTCAGCAACATTCAAAACTCAGGTGGGCCCCACCAAGTGCTTTTATATGTTTTTGGCATGTCTTCACATGATTTTAGATGGTATGGCCCACCTGAGTTCCGTATACGGCTGATTTTTAGGATATCCCATAATTTAAAGGGGACCCATCAAATGCACGGTGTTCATGGTTGACATGCATCACGGTGGGGTCCACACAACTCGACCTCACGGACCCTTATCGTGAGGTCGAGTGCATAGTACCTAAACCATAATATATATATTATATATATATATATATATATATAATATATATATATATATATATATATAATATATATATTGATGAAATCGGTAACAAGATAGTCCTCAATTAAAATAAAATCGAATTATGTATTCAACAAATAATTAATTAGATAGTTTCAAATTAACCAAAAAAACAAGCATTAAAACGAAGTATTAATGTAAATATAACAGATACATCAATTCTATTTTAACTATAATGGAAAAGAAACATATTGGGATCACTCACCTGTAACTCAGTGATATATATTTCATTATATTAACCGAATTAAAATGAATTAGGAATTTCTAATACATCATATAGGTGAAATCATTCCACTGATCATATTAATTCATATGGTGAGGCCCACCTTTACCTGATTAGTTACTAAATTGGAGTCCATACATTGTCCAAATAGATTCTTACAAATCCAAGCCTTAACACAGGGTTTATGATCACCACATCCCAATGTGCGACCCACTAGATCAAATCAAAGTGACCCCCCATCACCCAATGAAATTTAAATTGTCTATATATACCTAATATATTTGAATTTACAAGTATAGTTTATTCATTAACTAATCCAAATTTTTAGTTTCAAAATCGAACAGATTTGTTGAGTTGTCTATTGATCAAATCGACCGCATTGTCGATCGAATCGATGCGAGTTAATGACCTGTTGATCGAATTGATGACTTGCCAATCGAATCAACTCAAATCAAAGCTCAAATCGAACGTCACTAGGCTTGATTTGGTTTTGATGAACAAAGTTGAGAATTTGAGGATTTTCCTTAATCTTATTTTCAAAGTTCAATTGTACATGTTGGTTTAAGAGAGAGGTCCATTGACCAACTTGATTTAAAATCTTCATGATCCACATCATTCAAAATTACATGATTTGATAATAATTGATGTCTGATCAATGCAGCCCACCAAACAGTCAAATTGATCTGATTTTCAGGTTCCTAGTGTAGTTTGATCTTATAAATCAGATAGACCGTATAGATCGGATCTCACAAATTTGGTGACCCAACACGATATACAATACATGATTTACCTAAAATGTCCATCTGATTGGTGTGGCTCATCTGATAATTGGATCAATTTGATATTCAGGGTCCCGACATATTTTAACCTCAAAAATCAAATGATCCGTATGGATCTAATCTTACATATTAAGGTGGCCCAACATGATTCTCTACGTCAATTCACAAAAGTGATTGCGTAGAGGATTAATATCTCTTTACTGTATACATCGGAATAGGTCGATGCGATGAACGTGCAACTAATCCAACTCATTCATTACTGTATACACTAAGTAGTCATCAAGTGGGCTGCCCAAGTGTCCCATACATATGGCCCAACTACAAATGAGCATAAACATATGAATGCATGCCATGATCCAGTCTAGCTAGTGAAGGGCTTCGGTCTATGTAATAGTTGATTGCTTATAATTATTAAAAGAAGCTTGGACCAATTTAAGACCTGTTAATATTTTACAATAGGTTCATGGGCTATGTACATTGTTGTTGGCTCTTAAAAGGAAATTCATAGTCTACCACTAATCCATGAGCAAGGACCCCAACCAAAACTGACTTGTACATGCACTTGTCGAATTTGGACTTGGAATTTATTATTAATATTTTTTTAATCCTCAAAAAGTGTCAAGGAAGTGGAGGATTGCATATATACAATGGGCCATTGTTAAGTGATCCTAGATTGTTGATTTGATGGGCCCATTCTAGATAGTGTTGGATATAGGCCCTTGGGGAGAGTTATAAGCACTTTGTTATTAAGTGAGATGCGCTGTTAGCGTGGTTGGTAGAATGGAATAAAATGTTCACAATCGATGAGCTTTAGAAGAGGAAGATGGTGATTACAAACGTTTTTATTTTGTGCATGCGAGTGAGGAGGACCATCTCTTCATTCATTTCACCTTTCGTAGCGAACGGCGGGTAAAGCTCTTGGGAGGTTTCTAGCATGGTTTGGGTCATGTCAGTTGAATGCCTCTGCCATGCATATGGGTAGGAGTGGAAAGAGGGGAAGGATGCTGTGGAGATTAGCTTTTTTGGTTGGCATTTGGGCCTCATGGGGAGAGGAATAACTAGTGCCTTCATAATCAATATAAGTAGGTCTTGAGTGCTATTGGGAGGACTAAATTGGATGTAAATGAGCAGGGCTCAAATTTAAAGACTTATTTTTTAGAATCCTTTATTGAAATTTTTTTAGATAACTTTGTACTGGTGTGAGGTGTTTGCCTCCTTCCAAATATATATATATATAATATATATATATATATATATATATATTATATATATATATATCAAAAGAAGAAAATAACAAAGAACAAGAAATGAAAATAAAAGGCAGAGGACACGCTAATTGTTAAACAATCTCAAGTATAGGATAGCACTGTAGTAATAAACTTAGTAAGATTAAGGTCGTACATGTGGAATTGGTGAGAACATAGCGAAAGCTAAACGTGTTGTCTGGTTTTTAATCCAGCAGGAAATTAAGGAATTTAAACAGGTAATAAAAGAAACTAAGGATTCAGGAATCCCTAATCAATAAATTCTGAATTCAATTCATCTTCTTAATTTGACAACTCAACTAGAATTAGATTTCAATCCATTTTAAACGGAAGTTTATAACAATAAATTCAATCATAACATCCAATAGATCAATTAATTTTACAGATTAGTTCTTTCTCCAACATCGGAATTCAATCACAATTTAACATGAAAATCTAAAAACTTTCATTGAAAATAAATTAAATATAAAAAATCCAGAATCATCACTTAGTCTTAGCGAAGAGATTATCCAAGCAATATTAAAACAACAGTTTTGCTAATATGGCTGCAACAAGCATGGTGGCTAGTGGTTGGTGCTACGCGGGCCCTACTATGATGTATGTGTTTTATACATTCCGTTCATCCATTTTTATCTATCATTTTAAGTCTTGATCCCAGCAATGAAGGAGTATAAATCTTAGGTGGATCACAACAAGGAAAACACTAGTGATTGAATGTCCACCATTAAAATTCTCTTAAGGCCCACTGTAATGTTTATTTGACATCTAATCTGTTAATTAGGTCTTACTAACCTATATGAAGGAAAAAAAACCAAAGATTAGCTTGATCCAAAACTTTTATGGCCATATGAAGTTCTTAACGGTGGATGTTCAATCAACACTGTTTCTTATGATGTAGTCCACCTAAGATTAGGATATACCTCACTTTTGAACTCATACCATTCAATAATCTAGAAAAAATAGATGGACGGCATGGATGAAACAGGTACATCATGGCAGGCTCGCGGAGCATGGACCCCTAGCCATTGGCTAGTGACAGCGTCACTACCCAATCCGCTTTTTAGCAGTGCAGCGGGCGGACGCGGATTTCCCGCGAAAGCCTTTCTCAGGAAGTTCTTCCAAATGATTATGGGTGGGGTCCACTGTAATGTTTATAAGAAATCCAACCCGTCCATCCGTTTTTTGAGATCATTTTAGATTACAACACCAAAATTAAGATCGATCTAAAATTCAAATGAGCCACAACATGAGGAAACAGTGGGATTTAGTGACCACTGTTGAAACATTTCTATGATTACAAAAGTTTTGCAACGGCGTAAGTTTTTTGTGTTTTCAATTCATCCCAGTGAAAATGATCTTATAAACGGTTACATGGCATATAAACATCAAGGTGGAGCCTAGGGAAGTTTCAACGGTAGGCATTCCTTTCCTCACTATTTTATCTAGTATGGCCACTTGAGTTTTGGATCCTCCTCATTTTTGTTCGAGTGTCCTGAAATCGGTTCGAAAAATGGATAGACAGTTTGGATTTCTAATCAACATCATGGTGGACCCACTTTGCAACATTGCGCAGGAACTTCGCTTTGGCAGGAAATCCGCGTGCTGACGCTCTTCAAGTTCCGAGTTTAACGGTTCAAAGGAAATCAAAGTTACGTGGCCCCAAAATGGTGTATTTATCGTGTCTACACCGTTCATCCGTTTTTTGAGATCATTTTAAGTCTTGATCCCAAAAATGATTAATTCTAAGGTTCAAGTGGACCACACCACAAATAATAATAGGAACAATAATTTTCACTGTTAAAATATTTGTAGCGCCTACCATAAGTTTACTTTACATCCAATCTGTTCATAAGGTCACAAGGACCTGGATGAAGAGAAAAAACAAATATTATATTGATCCAAAATTTCCGTGACCTCATAGGGGTTTCAATGGCAAGGGATCAATCTTCTACTGCTTTTTTACAGTGTGGTCCAATTGATTTTTGGATATCTCTTATTTTTCGGCTCAAGACTCACGACGAGGGGAACGGATTGGCTACTCCCCCTGACACCAGCCCCGTGGCTGGTGGTCGGTGATCCGTGGCCCCACCATGATGTATGTATTTCATCCTTTCGTTCATCCATTTTTAAAGGTCATTTTATGGGCTGATCCCAAAAATGAGAGGTATATAAATCTTAGGTGGACCACACCACAAGAAAACAATAGTGATTGGACATCCATCATTAAAATCCTCCTAAGGTCCATTGTACTGTTTATTTGACATCCAATAGGTTGATTAGATCATACAGCCCCAGATGAAGGGAAAAAACAAAAATCAGCTTGATCCAAAACTTTTATGGCACTAAAATGTTTTTTAATGGTCAACGCTCATTCAACACTCTTTCCTGTAATGTGGTCCAATTAAGATTGGGACATAACTCATTTTTGTTCTCATATCGTAAAATGATCTGTTTAAATAGATGGACAGCATGGATGAAGCACATACATCATAGTAGAGCCCACGGAGCACCGACCACCAGCCATTGGCTGGTGTCAGGGGGAGTAGCCAATCCGTTCCCCACGAGGAGCTCACCAAGTGAACGGACGGTTTGGATATAACTCGTACCTCGTGATGGGACCCACAGAACCTAGTGACGTCAATCACGGCATGCCCCAAATCTCTCTCTCTCTCTCTCTCTTCTCTCTCTCTATATATATATATATATATCCCTCTCTCTCTCTCTCTCTCCGCTCTCGATCTCTTTCTAGGATTTTTGTGTCCTTTTATTTTCTTAGTCCAGCACATTAAGGAGCATTGTGCAACATCAGGTATCTCTCTCTCTCTCTCCTTATCTATCCATTTCATCAATTTGGGCATTTTTTAATCCTCAAGTAGTATTGTGCAATGATTTGTGTATTGGGAATTTTTGAGTTTTCGAATCCCTAATTAGGGATTTGTAGTGTCGATTCCCTAATTGTGGATTATAGATTAAAAACTGAAAATCGCTGATTAGGGATTCGAAATTCAAAACCCTTAATTACGATTTTTTAAAGAATAAACCAGAGAACTATTGGTTGAATACGAGAAAACTTTCAATCTTGGCAAGTGTGGCTCATTGTTTACGAATTCAAACCATTGGTTTGTTGAATCCACAGTGGATTGACTTGGACCATCCTCCAAAACATGTAGCTAGGATTGTTTGTAAGTGTATCCTTTAGCCATGGGTATTAGTAGGCAAGCCTGTTGAGTAGACGATGTAAATTGATGATCATGTCGATTTTATTCATTCTAGACCATCTCTTTTAATAAATAGTGCAAGAAATAAGAATATATATATATATATATATAATATATATATATATATATACCATTAACTGGGCCCAGTTGCACAATACCTTTAGCCCCATATCATATTCTAAAACCTAGGTTGGCTTAGGCGGTATCAGGTCAGGTTGTTGAAGCCTGACCCAGTAACAATTCAATGGGTCCGGTTGTGGGTTGGGCTAAGTTTAGTGAATTTAAGTGGTTTGGGTTGGGTTGGTCGAGCTCAGGCTTAGTAAATTTTAAGTGGTTCGGGTCAGGTTGGGCCTCTACGTAACTGTTAGTGGGTTGGGTTTGGGCCAAAACTGTTAAGGGCGTGTTTGGCCGGGTGGATTGGAACGAATTGAATGGTATTAGGGTGGATGACATCACTTGCAAGGTAATGATGGCTGCGTCAGTGGATTGGTGCAAGATCCATGGGATTACTACATCCGAGTCTGTTTGGCACGCCCATCCAATCCCGGGATTGCACCTTCCAATCCGTCGAACCAAACACGTCTAAGGCAAAATTAAATGGGATTAGGGTGGATTGGATGGATTTCAAGGTAATGATGGTGATGTCAGTGGATTGCTGGCAATCCCATGGGATTGCTATATCCCGGGATCAGAATCCCGAGTCTGTTTGACTCGCCTGGCCAATCCCGGGATTTACCTTCCAATCCCTTCCAATCTGCCCAGCCAAACAGGCCCTAAGCTTGGAGTGAAACCACTGGAATTAGGATGATCCAAACCTGGGCCATTTCTACCTCTAGTTCTGAAGCAGCTGAGAGCAGTTATGTTTTACAAAGATTAATGAGGTGGCTAACAATATGCGCAAGATATGGAAAAGAATAGCAGGTGCTTCAGAAACAGCAGTGGATCCATAGTCATTAATGTTAGGAAGGGTTTTTTGTTGATTAGGGAATGGGATTGGGTTCTTGGTTTGTTGTTTTTTGTGTTTTTGTTTTAGCTTTCTAGCTTTTTTGGCTTAAATAAAATTTTATTACTTCTCAAAAAAAAAAAAGTCTGCCCAAGAATGGCCAGTTGGACTTTTACCATGTATTGGGAATCTGATTCTGTGCTCTTTAGTTGCTTTCCTATATCGAGAAAAACAGTCTCATTCTTCATATATCAAATATTTTGTTATCTACAAAAAAAAGGAGAGAAGGAAAAGAAAGATAAAAGCAAAAAAAGAATATTGCTATATGAGTTACAATCTGCATCTGGTCATACTTATGTTTTCAACAGGGTTATAGTGGTTGTTTTCTAGTGTCACATGGTCCTTGCATTGTAGTTTTGGGCCACTTTAACGATGCCAAGCTCCGCATCGCTAGTGTTTCTCTTTCTTTGATAGGAGCCATCCAATTATATCAGATGTCTCTGAGGAAACATTCGATAAACGTGGAAGCATCGTGGTGGGCTTCTGGGAAGGCTTAGGACCTGTTTGGATGTACCCTCAGAATGAGAATGATGTGCAATGAGCCCTCGCCCAGCCTCATTTTGCAGAGCAGTGCATGTGGCATATCCCACAAAATGCAGATTGTGGGATGTGTGCTACGCTTCTGCATTCAAAGAGGGCATCAAAATGAGAACATGATCACATTCTCATTTGAAATAGCCAATGACTGGCTAGCCCTGATTCTTAGAGCAAATGGGTTATTGTCAGCTCCATTTGGAGGCAATTAATTGCAAAATTTTAGGGCGTTTTGCTCTCCTGTAATGTGTATTCAAGTATAGAGGGTTTATCCCTCTCCGTTTGTTCCTTGTTGTTGGTTTTTGTGGCCCTCATGTGTATGTCCTTTTCCCAGATGGCATCATTGCAGGATAGCCTCAATAAGTTCAAGCAGCAGCAAGAGAGGTGCCAAACCACCCTTACCAGCACTGCAGCAGCCAGAGCAGCATCCTCTAAGGCCCCCCAATCTCACAAGAGCGTACCTGCTGCAAGCACAATTTCAGCTCCAGCGAGGGCTCCTGCAATCAAATTTTCAAATGATACAGAGAGGCTTCAGCACATCAACACTATTAGGAAGTCTCCTGTAGGTGCTCAGATCAAACGTGTTATAGATCTACTCCTTGAGGTATGAGTCTGGCTCTCTCTACCTATCTCTTTTACATGTGAACATTAGAAGGCTTGGCATTTTAAACATGCCCTTGGTTTTCGCTGAAATTTGTAGAATCTTGCACTTGGGACTGGAATTTTACCAAAATTTCAGCATGATATATATATATATATATATATATATATATATATAGATAGAGAGAGAGAGAGGAGAGAGAGAGAGAGAGAGAGAGAGAGAGAGAGAGAGAGGATTAACTGATAAATTTATTGAGAGGGAGCCAAAAAGCGCAAAAAAATTACAGGCTGAGGAAAAAAGAAAAATTACAGTCTGGTAAAGCTGTAATACAAGAGGCCCATTCTACAACAAGGTTCTTGACTCTAAGGGCCTGTTTAGTGCATGGTATGGTATGGAATTGCATCTGACCCTTTGCAAATTCCATCCTGCATTTGGAAACAAGGGGAAGGATTGGATTAATCCCAGTATCATATCATCCAGAGCCAATAGTAGATACTGCAGATTTTTGGTGGATTTTGAAATCCACTATATCTGTGGGCCCCACGTTGAAGCATGTGTTTTATCCACGCCATCCATCCATATGTGCCCTTTACACGTGACATTCAAGTTGCATATGTGTACATGTGACTGGCAACAGTTGTGAAATGTGGTTTGTTGATTACAATTCCATCGTCCACCAAACGCAAGCTTTACTTAATTACTTAATACAGTGTATTTCCCAAGGGAAGAATGCGATCCCAAACGTGGGATTGGATGGTCAAAATACCATCGTATTTCTAAACGTGTAATCATTACGCAATGATGGTATTAATTCCATCTAATGCAATTCTATGACATTTGATCCGGCGGTCCAAACAGGCCCTAAGGATGACTTCCTCCACTTTGGAAGCCTCATCCCGGAAACATCTTCCATTTCTTTCCCCCCAAATTGCCCAAATGACAGCTAGCAAGGACAGCTGCCATAGGCCCAGAAATTCTCTTTCAAAACTTACTCCATGCCACATACTCACATAGGGATTCAAAAAAACAGAAAATGGAAAACTACTTGTAAGGGTACCATTTGGAACTAAGTCTTCTCCCACATTGTGCCAACATGGCATCTATGTGAGAACTGGGCCATTCATTGGTTGGGTTCTACTTTGTATGTGCCATGGCCCAAAAATCGGTATGGTCCAGTGATCAGGTGGACCACATTTGGATGAAAGAAATGGGTAGTTAAAAAGATTTGACCAAAGCACCACATTCAGTTTACACATGAGGCCCACCTGATGAGTGGCCTAATTCTCATTTCTCATGCATCGTAAAGGTTCATAATGTTACTCTCATCAGTATCCTTTGCTGGGCTCTGAATTGATTACTGTGACTATCCACACTCGCATGTTTGATCTTGAAGTTTCGAAAGGGGAAAGAGAACTAGTTAGTACCTGTATTTGATCTAATCTTGAGAATGATTATAAGATGAATCTTGCAGTGATTGAATAACTTTGACCATGCATTTGTCAGTAGTTTTGCCTATTGAATGCAAACTGTCCTTTTTTCAGGCCACTGATCAGATGGCTGACACTGTCTAATCCCCTTGAAGTTTGGGACATGATTCATTCATATGGTTTACCACAAAATCAAGTCCTAAATCCCAATGACTGTGCACCAATGCCACTTGTACAATAGAGATGTCTTGGTATGTGCGTCATGTAACTCCATGATGTGGCATAAGATAGTAGTATTCCTCTACAAAAATCATTCTGCGTACTCTCACTTTTTGAAACCAGAACCAGCGATTAGGGATTTAAGGTGAAGATAGGTCAGTTTTGCTGGAAGTGGCATGTAATCAGAAACCCCAGACCAGCGACCTGGTGAACATGGGATGGTGGGAATCTTTCCTTAACAGCACTTGTATTTCATATTGAAAGAATATCACTAATGTCCGAAATGCAGCAAACAGCTTTAGGGGGTGCTGACTCAAAACATCAGTTTTGCACAAGAAAAAGAAGAAGAAGAAGAAAAGAAAAAGGGAATTTCTTAAGTGGATTTGATGGTTTACTGGAATAATAATAGTTAGCTGTGGGTTGGATTTGGATAGCCAAATTGGTGAAATGTGGGGGTATTTTCAGACTATTTTAGCTGCTCTATTGTGGAATGTTTTGAACCATTGCAGGACTGTTTTATTTTGTAAATAAGCTAGCCTAGTAGTTGGCTTGTTTGGGACTGATTTAATTAGGTTTAAGAGCTGGAAGACGTTTAATCAAGGGCCAAGATCACATACTGGTTTTTGAATGATTGGGTATTAACAAATGGCTAATTGAAAATTTTTGTAGCTGTTTTTTTTTTTTTTTTGTTGCTGGAAAAAAAATTCCATTATCTGGGACAAGTCTATGTGATGATATAGTTCGTTTCTGCTAGAAAATCTGTTTGAGTGTTTTTTTTCCAGTTATTTATTTAAGATATTCTTGAATCCTTCTTCAAGACTTGGAGCATCTGTGTTTAGTTGAATTACCTTCTATATCTTGATCATTTGTGGAATTCTGTGTTTATGCTTGGGTTTATTTGTGAAATAGAGATCTGGTTTTGCTTGAGTTTATTTGTGAATAAAGATCTGATTCATATAAGCCCTGGCTTGCACCAGTGATGGGAAATCTTGCAAGAACATTTTAACATCATCATCATCATCATCATCAAAGCCTTATCCCAACTAATTGGGGTCGGCTACATAAAATCTGTCATTCCAATCTTTCAAGGGCCATAACTTCAGTTAGACCATAGATTATCAAGTCTTTTCTTACTACCTCCACCCATGTTCTTTCGGGGCCCTTGCCCTTTTAGAGCCTTCAACATTTTGAACACATACTGATTAAATTTACTTCCACAGACAAGGCAAGCGTTCACTGCGGAGCAGATAAATGAAGCATGCTATGTTGATGTGAATGCCAACAAGGCCGTCTTTGACAGCCTGAGGAATAACCATAAAGTGCATTATGATGGGAAGCGCTTCTCGTACAAGGTAAGGCTTTCTTGCACCAGAAAACCTACAAACCTGCACGTAGTTACAATTAGAGATTCTATTTACTGAGCTTTGCTGGCCTCACATGCATCTCTATGCTCACACGTAAGCTAAGCATGTGTGCTGGATATCAAAGCATGTATCAGATGGGACACACCATCTATATGGTCTGTACAAAAGCTCATGCCATTCAACTGTCAGATTGGTCACTGATTTGTGGAAACAATGGATACCAAGTTTTTTTTCTAGACCATCCAATGTTTCCATATCTGCTTGACCGCTGATCTACATGGTGGGGCCTCCCGTGGTAAACGATGGGATGCCCTAAACAAATGCCAGGTTGGCACGTCTCTGGTGCATATGGAGCTGGCAAGCCTCATATTTGCCAGGTTTGTGGTAGACTGGCCAGGGAAAAAACTGTCTGGTGAATAGAACATGTTGGCTTGTGGTTGACTGGCCGAGTCTATACGAGTCTTTTATTTAGAAAGATGCTTGTATCTTGGGTAGTACTTGGATTTCCTTTATCAAATTCCCAAGTAGTAACCTTCACATGTTGGTAATACCCAGGATTGTAAAAAAGATTTTGTTTATTTTCCTTTGTTGTGTCTTGGCTTCTGAAAATCTGAGTTGCGGAGTTTGTAGTCCATGACTTTGGCATCTGCCGCCCATCCGTTTTTGGGGCATCTGCAGTAAAACGGAAGAGAAGGTTCTAGGATGGACTACAATGTTCTTGGAAAAATGGAAGTATGAACCTTCTGAGTGATTGTGCAGTAACATGAACTTGTTTGGTTTTCCAGTCCAAGCATGATTTGAAAGACAGAAAGCAACTGCTTGAATTGGTACGGAAATTTCCAGAGGGCATTGCTGTCGTTGATCTCAAGGATGCATACCAATCTGTGATGGAAGATTTGCAGGTACGTGCATGTT
The DNA here is from genome assembly GCA_021015155.1 of Magnolia officinalis. NCBI lineage: Eukaryota > Viridiplantae > Streptophyta > Magnoliopsida > Magnoliales > Magnoliaceae > Magnolia > Magnolia officinalis. The sequence goes on along the minus strand of JAJHSJ010000009.1, from coordinate 66,793,057 downwards.
CTGGTGTTGTATTTTCACACACCCACACACCCACACCCCACACATGGGCACTCAAACCCATGACTTCAATGTTGAAACACACTCTGTCTACCGCTGAGTCATGGGTTGGAGTTGGAACCCTATTTTGATGTTGTATTTGTCTATGCTTAAGGAACAGCTATCCACGAATGAAATGATTAACAAAAAAGTGGTCAAAAGCATACTTTTTAGGCCCTTTCTATATATTGTTTAAGGGACAATTGCATGTTGAATTGCTATTAATTTCCCTTGTTTTTAAGCTTGGAAGTTTGCTAATCTTTTGCCCGGACACCTGCTTCACAGCTAACCGTAGGGACATGCATGTGTGCAAGATCAAAGCAATCCATCAGGTGGGCCTCAGTCATGTAGATGAGATAGATCAGACAAGGTTGGTCCACTCATCATATGGGTTGTGTATGTACAACGAAATGGATGTTTAAAAACAACATGGCCAATGCTCCACATTTGACATTTACATGATCCACCTAATGAGTGGACTGTCAAAATCTTTTTGTGCCACGCCCTCTACACAGTGGGTGTACTTGATGGCTTGGATCCTGCACTCATGGCACATGCCATCATGTGTTTGCAGGTAGGGTTTTGGGTAAGATTGGCAAACCTCAATAAGCTTAATGCCTCTGCAGTGTTTGGAATTAGAGAACTTTCGAGTGAGTCATCTCCAATACTGGTTTATAACTGGCCATGAAGATGGGATTTATGAACTCCATTGCCTCCTTGTGCTACAAACTTTTGTGCTTCTCTAGATGAAAAGCTTGTGCCCTGTATGGCTGGCACTAAAACGAGTTCATCTCATCTGGTGTACAGTAATTATGTATGGGATGGTTCCCTATACATGAGGAATTCATGCTAACCATAATTGTGTATTAGAGATCAAGGTCTCTTATATATTATTACTGTTAACTAAAATGAAATGAACTCATTTTTAGGCATCTGCCAAACAAGGCCTTACCTTAATCTTAAAAGAATAGAAATATTCAATTGCTCTTTTTTGGTAACCTGAAAAGAAACAGAAGCCTCACAATCATCCTACAAGCTATGACCCTAAGTCAAGCCTGCTGTATACCCCCTCAACGTTTACTGCTACACTTGTTTTGTGGAACTAATGGGGAAGTTTGGAAGGAACCATGGAATTGGGGGGTGGGCAAAACACTTTCATGCCAAAGTAATCAGGAGTGGAATGCCACACTCGTTTTGCACAACAAATTGGTATTTGAAGCAAACAGAAATCACTTCAGGGAAGGAAGAGCAATAACCTGACTGCCCATTCTGGTTTTGCTTTTCCATGCTGCCCAGATGCTCAGCCAATTCAAACTTGTTTCTACTCAATAGTATATTTGGAGGCGTACATTTGAGCACTGTCAAGGTCCCTCAATTTAGTTGATTTTATGCTTTAGCCCAGTGTTCAAAATTCAGGCTTGGTTCAGTAGTTGATCAGTTTGACAGAGCCAATTCAATGAAAAAAACCACCAATCCCTTCAAAGGATAAGAGTTTGGAGTTGGTACTGGTGGCTTGGCCAACCAACTTGAATCTGGTCAGTTCTGATTCAACCATAAAGCATTAGGTAACTTGATTTGTCAACATATTCTTTTGATTTCTGCATGATTACCATCTTTAGCATAGCATGTAGAAGTCTCGCCGCTCCTTTATCATATCTTTTATTTCAGGATGGAATCCTTGGTTCTTCCATTTTGTTTGCATTTCTCTTGGCAGTCAATACTATTACTGGCACTGCCAAGGCCGTTGTTGTGTTTTTATTGTTGCAAGATGCTATTAGGGCATTCTTTGTTGAAGTTCTATGAAGTGCTGTCCCACTGTACACATGGCATACATGTTTGGGACTGTTAATCTGGTGGGCCCCTTGTGCTTGGGCTGTAGGGCAAACAAATAGTGATTGGACAACTATGACCACCAGATTGTTGTGAATTTGCCTGTTGAATATGCACCCTTGCTCATTTTTGAGTTTATTCTTCCTTTCTGAATGCACCTGGTAGCACCATGTTAGCCAGTTCTGATGGAGCCTAGGTAAAGGAGGTGGGATGTCAGGTGGCCAACCGGGTGGCAAAACTTTGTGAGGCAATTCATGAGAATATCTGTTTTGATCTTGATCAAGCAAATGGTAGGAATGAATGGTGTAACATGATTCATAAAACCAAACCAAATAGATGGGACATGGCCATGATCGGATTGCTGATTAACTTCTTCGTTTCTCGGGCGACTGATTGGATGGCTACCAAGACCTGGTCGATTTGCCATGCTGGATGTCCCATCCTTGTCATGCACCACCAAATCAATGATCCTGATCATTGTACACAATTGCACATCAAGTGAGAGATATTTTGGGGTGCTGGATGGAATTCCATTAAGCATGCCCATAATTGTAGTGTTCTCTTTCTTGTAAATAAAAAATATTTTTTTAGCATTCCTCTTTCCTTGTTTCACTACAATGATATGACACCTTATTGATATTTTGTATCGTTAAGTAGGGCGGCAAACCCAAACCCTATTGACCCAACCCGAGTTCGGGTCAGGTTCTCAAGGTCCTCTGGTCAGGTTCGGGTTGGAAACCACTGACCTGATTTGAAATCGGGTTGAACAAATTCGGGTCAGGTTAGGTTGGGTTGGGAATAATCATTTATATTTGGGTTCAGTTGGGTCGAGTATGGCGGAATTCTGGTTGGGCAGCATGGGTTGGAATTTGGGTAAGGCGTGAGTTGGGTCCGCTTACCGGGTGGGCTCTTGTTGACCCTCAACCCGACCCAACTTGCCTGAGTTGCACTCCTAATTGGAAGATGATAAAATCTTTCAAAAAAAAAAAAAAAAGGAAAAAGAAAAAAAAAAAGGAAGAAAAAGAAAATTAAATTCTAAATGAGAATGTAGCAAAATATGCTGACAGTATCTTTTAAAAACTGTTAGATATGCATTTGAAAATAGTGGATCATCCTCTCTTTTTTCCTGCCAAAATATGGCAGCCGAACACCTATTGACAATATGAGCCCTCAATCATGAGGGCCCCACTTTAGATCACTCGATTCATCAGGTGGCAAATCTATACTCATTTATCTTTTGCAGGCTCTGAAAACAGCAGGGCAGATTTGGCTGCTCTCAAATTTCGACTCGCAAGAGGACATAGCATACCCAAACGACCACAAGGTGCCGCAGATAAAGGTGGATGACGATCTGAAGCTGCTCTTCCGTGGGATTGAGCTGCCTCGCGACATGGTTGACATCGAGAAGGACCTGCAGAAGAACGGCATGAAACCCGCAACCAACACAGCCCGGAGGAAGTCCTTGGCCAGGTGCATGGCATCACCCCCAGCAAGCCCAAGACCAAGAAGAAGCGTGAGCTGAGCAAGCGGACCAAGCTCACAAATGCCCATCTCCCAGAGCTTTTCAAAAACTTGAACGTCCCGGACACTTGAGGATCAAGATGCAGGAATGATTGTTCAATACGTGTTTAGATTCATAGGTGATTCGGTATATGATGCATGTGAAATTCGCCCCATTGTATTTGATGCCCAAATGCAAGAAGAATGCATCATGATGCATGATTTTGAAAGAAAAGATGTAGCAGAGGTGTTTGTGGGCCTTCTCAGTTAAGCAAGTTAAAGATCTCATGAGGGGGAATGGCAGGTTTATAAAGTTTGTGGGGATTTAGATGGCTAATTGTGTTGGATTTGTCTGCTGGGTGCCAGAACAGTGGGCCCATTGCACTCATTTTGTGGGCCCATCACATCTGCCAATGGGACTAAGGATGGTGGCAGCCGCGGGACAACCGCCATTGCCCATAGTTCATATAATGTTTACAAAAGAAAACTCAGTATTTGAGGCACTCAATTTTCACAAATTGTTGTGTATTTTCAGGCTTATTTTACCGTGTGGTTTGGAGAACCTGTTTCGATACAAGGAATCCAAACATAGACATGGATAAATGGTAGTCATTTACTTTTTCCAGTAATGTATCAGCTTGGATGCGAGAAATCTAAGCTGGAAGATGAATAATTCTTGGGGTCCTGTTTGTTTATTAAGTAGAAATCCTAGAATCAAGTCATTGCTTTGCTGGCACCTCATATCTTGCACTAGAGAATTTCTATTCAAGTCACAATTGCCTCTTTGCATCTTGCATTACAAAAATGCTACTTGAATCAACTTAATGGTTATAATGTGGGAATTCATGTTTTTGCAATCCAAACAAATAGCTGCAATCCAACCTGACTCAAGTACATGTGATTGTACCAACCTTACCTAACCTGATCTGAATTTGCTCAAACTGGAACCCAATCAAGTTGGCGTCCTCCAACCCAAACCTGAAAGAAGGACTTTGACAACCTGAACTCGGGTTGGGTCAATCGCCTTAGGGTTGACCCAAACCCAAGTTGTGTTATTTATTTATTATTATTATGGACTTCAGGCATATTTCAACTTTTTGGCATGGAATGTTGTTTTCTATTTAAATTTGATTTCATTTCCATATTTGCTGTTTGGAATGATCATACTTGAATCATGAAGAACTTGTGGTTAGTCCAAATTATTGGTGTGCAGGCATACACTAGTATTTTGTTTGCATATTACTTAAGAATGCTTGAATGGAGGTAATACATTACCAAAAAGGGTGGGTAATACAATGGTAGAAAGTTTCCCACCATTGCCCAAGGTTTCTTTGGAAAATGTTTTGATGCCTCTTTATTTATTTATTTATTTATTTAATTTATTTTTTTGCATGTATGATTATGTGGAAATTGAATTTTCCTATTTATGGGTGATTTAGCCATGAGAAGGCTAAAATGATTGAAATATCCAAGGCATCCAAACAAAAAGAGTCTTTTAATATAGAGGAAAGTCTTGCATCTAATTGGACTCTGTCTAATTTGAAAGCCACCACATAACCTCTAATGACCTGATCCAGAGCTCAAGTGGTAGACTGAGTGAGAATAACCTTGTTTTCAACACTCAGGTCTTGGTGATTCCAAAGTGGGGCATGTGCTAACATGCTGACAAAAAAAAAAAAAAAAACCTTAAAATGTTGGGCCATTTCCATCATCATCGGTGATCTTAACCGTTTATATAGTGGGAATCTGTGCGGACAGAACATATCTCAAAAATCAAGGGATTTAAAACTCTGGTAGCCATCCGATCAGTGGCCTGCAAAATGATGGCCAGAATAACACTCCAAATTCAACCAGTAAAAATGTTTTCCCTATTGCTTCCTTTCAACATAATGTCCCACCATGTATTCCCAATCAATAGAAACGTTTGCCATCAACTGGGCCATGCTACAGGAACTGTAGGGACGGAACGCCCACCATCGAAACCTTAAAAGGGGTCACAGAAGTTTTAGATAGGGATAATTTTGGTGTTTTAGTTCAGCCCAGTTAGAATGACCTTATGAACAGTTTGTATGGCATATAAATATAATGGTTGGCCCCAGGACGATTTTAGCGGTGGCATTTTCATCCCCACTGTTTCCTGTTGTGTGGTCCACTTTGAGTTTTGGATCTGCAGCATTTTTGGGATCATGCCCTAAAATGAGTTGGAGAAGGGATCATGCCCTAAAATGAGTTGGAGAAACTGATGCACAGGTGGATTTATCACAAACATCTCTGTGGGCCCCATGTAGCTTCCCCCCACAAGAAGTTCTTGTAAGCGAGGGCACCGGCAAAGAGCGTCTTTAAGAGAGCATGCGACCTGCATATGATCCTCGGTAGGAAGTTATACAATAATGCAAATGCTCACATCCAACCAGTTGGACAACAAGTTACATTTCATCCAGCGGTTAGCTTCAAACTATCATGTCTGAACCACATCCATCCAGTCCTACTATTTATGTTGTTTGATAGCAAAGAAAATGGTAGATTGATGGTTACACTTTTCTATAATTTAAATTCTTAGTACAAAAAACTAAATGAGTATATGAGTAGAAACATGAGATTTCCACTTGCTATTCAAGTAAGAACTTAAAATTGAAATCCAATTTTCAAATCCACCTCATCCATCTGGTCCAAAAGCTCCTACTTGGCTTTCAATCCCAAAAATTGGGCTGATTCAACACTCACCCTATTTAAAATTGCATAAAATCTCTAAATTTGCCGACCCATGTTTTGGGATACCCGGATTTATATCCCCATAATTATTTCATAGCCATTCCATTCCAGCCTTCTAGTTTACCTGGTATAAAATAGGATAGCATAATGCTTTGATACCAACTAATATGAGACCGGTCTTTTTATTTAATTTTATTATTTGCTGACACTGATTCAAGGAAGGGTGTGAGGAGGAAGATCACCGTCTACCTCAAGTGTGCAAAACTTTAAATCCACAGGGTTATTCTTGAATTCACAAGATAAAAAAAGAGATTTAAAATTTTATTATTCAATAATGCTCAAACTTTCCAATTATATCACTTACAAAGAAAGCAAAAACTTTAATCAATAGTCCTAATTCAACTAAACTAAAATTTATTCAAAATAGTAAATTTTACTAAAAATAGGAGGTCTTGATTTAATAGTGTTGGGTGATTCCTAGCATGATTAGAAGCAATTCCTAATAAGACTACATATGCTAAAATTCTAAAGCAAAGGAGATACGTCCAAATTAAAACTAACTAAAAACTAGTACTTTTTTTTTTTCTTCTAAAATTGTGATTTTGAATTGGAAGCATTTTCTCGCAAAATGGAGCAACCCACTATGGAGATCGATTGACCTCGAATGGCCTATTATAGTAAAGATTCATAAGCTCTGTGTTCCTACCAATACCTAGATCAAAGGTTATAGCTAATTTACATCACACTGCAAAAGATAATTTCTCCCCTATTTGGAATGAATTTAGGACTAGGCCTAGATTTGAAAGACGTTTACGTTCGAGCTTCAGTCTGCACGTGCGCACACACACACACACACACACACACACACACACACACACACACACACACGGGCACTTGAACCCATGACCTCAATGTTGAAACACAATCCATCTACCATTGAGCCATGAGTTGGATCCCCAATATGACATCGGTCATATTGAGGGGTCGTGGTTGTGTTTGATTATGTTTGAGGCGATCAACCTCATAAGAATTTGTGAGCCTTTTTCATTTAAAAAGGAAGAACCCATTCGTCTTTAATTAGGGTTTCCCACCTCACAATGACACTCCCATAAAAGATCCTATATGTATGAGGCCTGTAGTTTGATATCCGAACTATCCATTTTATGCGCTTGACCATGCATGGGGGATGCTATGAAATTCTGTCAGACAGAAAGATCTCGGCTGTTTAACATTTAGCCTTTTCTTAGTTGCATGTGGACCATTGTGTTAGTTTTCTCTTTACCATCTTTAGGGTGCATGTATTGGAGGGTTGGGAATCCAAATAGCAACTGTGGTGTAATCCTATTCCTACCCTGAAATTGTTTGAGAAACCATATCTAGTTTAACTAGAAAGAATTGCAACTGCAATTTGAGGCAGACTCAGACTGATTTTTAATACAAAACGGACTAGAAACCTTGATTGTTTTCATGGAATTTCAATTTTGATTTCCATGCAAATTTCAAACACCCAACATGTATAATGCATGCCTTCACTGGCCACTGATGTCTTTAAAACAAGAGGCTTACACAACCAAATCCCAAACCATTATACATGTCGGAACTGAATCCTAGGCCTATGCCCTTGTCACAGGCCGGAAAAACAGGCCTGAGCATGCTAGGCCTGGGCTGAGCCTTAATAGGAAATGATTATCAAACCCTTGAAGATGTAGGGCTACTTAGAGGCCCCTCTCAGGAACAATCCATGATCACGTAGTTCAGATATTGCAAACCAATCACCTCCTATGGAAATCATCATCCTAATCACTTTACTAGATGCTCTCGATGTATGATAATTACTACATCATGGGTCAGTTTGGTTGGACTGGTGGCTGGACCAAACTGCTGCAAATCTGGATTGAATGCTTCAGTGGAGCTCAGTAATCTTTGGCCGCTTTTTCGGCTGATCAGAACTCGAAGAGTCTTTGCCATCTGAATTTTGTTTGCGAAGTTTGTTCAGCAAGCATGTATTGTTGTCGTCATCATCATCGTCGTCATCGTCGCCGTCACTGTCTTCTGTGTCAGACCTGTTGCTACAGACAGATGAACGCAAAATGGGCTGAGAACCAACCAGGGCAGCTTCAGCTGCCACCACAGCTTCTGGAGTATGAAGATCTGCAACACCCAAAACCAGATCCTGCAGATAAGAGTACCTCTGGCATCAGCATCTAGCTATTTACATGATTTTAAGGCAGCCAGAGTATAACCATTTACCCTTCCAGAGAAAAGAAATGCCATTATGCAGCTGGAATTGAAGCTGTTCCATGCAGCTCGCTGCTCATTGCATGCATGAGAAGCAAGTGCGTGCTCTGTTGGGCTCCGTTCTGAATGTACCGAGACCCAGAATCAGGACCATCAGACTAACACTGCAGTCCACACTGTGGCCAACCACATCAACATTCCCGTTCACCACACACTTGAGGTGTGTATCTTGAGGGAGCTGTGTAGAACCATGGCACGAGCTGCATAATAGCATTTGTCAGAGAAATGTGACGGCTACTCAAGAGAGTTGGATTTGAATCCTGCTAAGACATGCCACTGTCCATTTCTACCACACATGGGAAGCCCACCTGATGACCAGACTGGCCCGACAAGCCAGGGCCACAACAAATCAACAGTTGGTCCCACCTGATGAACAGCTAGGATGTTGCAAACTTGCCTCATGGGCACGTGCAGGATGAGTAGGATTCCAATTTCTAATCTTTTGAGCAGCCTTAGCAGAGAGCTCACCATTTCAATATATTCTCCTTCGTTCCCGGTTAGCACTTCAATGTCATAGTCCCCTTGAGATTTCTCCTAAAAGCACAAAACACATTTCATCAAGTGTCAAAGTAAAAGGGCCTGCGTGTAAAAGAATTAGGTTTTAATGGTGAGAGGAGCATATACCTGTGCATCAAGCTGCAATCTCTTATTAGCTTCAGCCATAACTCCCAAGAAGTCTTTCACTCTTCCAAGTACTGTAGCCAGTGTGATAGATTATGCAGATAAAAAAACAAACCCCAGATTATTTGCGAATTGGAGCCCATCAAAGTGGAGAAATATTAAATTACGATCTCTAGCGCAACTAAAAAATGGATGATTTGTGCCACTGTGAGGCCACAGGAACAAATATGGTATCAAAACAACTGAATGCTGGATCTTTAAAGTGGTCAATTCGATGTTCAGAGAGAATGTCCGTACTGGACAGGCTCTCAGTTTGTACAAGTGAAGCTCATGGTTCAGCAATCCAAACTGTTGATAGTGTGGGCCCTGTTGTTGATGGACCATGCACCAAAAATCTCCCACAGGAAAATCCTGACCCTTCAATTGGGAGTCCAAAAGACAAATGGGTAAGAAAGAAATACAGCAACAGTCCACACTCAACCAAAAATAAGGTTGGATATTCAATGGCCAGGATCTTCTAGCCTGTGGGTTTTTTGGTGCAGGGGCCCACACAAATAAGGCCCATCTTCTCAACAGTGTGGGTCAATGAACCAGGGTTTCCTCTTGGGCAAACTGAAAAAACCTGAGCAGTACTGTAAATACATTTGGATGAGCATTGTATAGTACTGCTTTTTTAAAAGGGTGGTCAGTTTTAGGTAATTTTCAACCAGCATCATTCTTCCAGATGGTTCCTAAGATTGATTCGTATCATTGATATAGTCTACGTAACTAGCAAGAACAGCATCATCCTAGTTGTCTTGTTCCAAAAGAATTTTGACCAAGTGATGATCAGCTTCAAATCAAAACCTCACCTGATGTGTTGTGCTTGACCTATGACTAACGCGGACCACTGCAAGACCTGGGCAAACACTTTCAATTTTACCTTTTGTTCCAGAGCCATATGACTTGCTACATTGCTGTGCAGCCACAACACTTCATATTGGGTATTTGGATGTTGTAAAATTTAGAATCTTTTTTGGGGGTAGAGTTGTATAGAATCTTCAATTTTAAAAACTGATGCTGCTTTAACTTCTAAGAAGTATAAGGGCGTTATCGTCCTTTTCAAGCAGAGGGGCATCTTGGTAGCTTGCAATCAGAATGCTACATTGTTGGAAAATCAGTGGTGATGAGGATCATATTGAAGAAACGTGCTCTCAAGGATTTCATCTCTATTGGGGTCAATGGTTTGAGCTACATGCTTTTTTTTCTTTTTCTTTTTATTTGGTACAATTGTGCCATGATCTTGAAATTGTCTTGCAGTGTAAATGAAAGTCAAGCTTGAGCTGAAGTTTGTGTATGTTAGGGAATCAAATCATATTCAAAGTTCATTCTTCAACCAAGTAAGCTCAATTTGACATCTGCCATTGAATGCAACTAGTTTCATTCATACTAGCTGAGACAATCTAAGACCTTGGTTAACATGAAATGGATACTTAGAGAGAATTGAATGGGAACCTATGTTACCCAGATACGTATATAACCTGGATTACCGGTGACAAAAGATGCAATCTGGATATAGGTATGGAATATAACAGGATACGGCATGGATAGCTGTCAACATCATGGTATAATACCTACAACAAATCAATTTGAGGCATCTCTTGACCAGTTTTCTTTTTTCTAAAAAGTGATCAAACCTTATAAAGAGGAGCAAAATACAACTCTAAGAGCAAAGAAGAATATGAGATATCATCCCCCAGATAGAACACACAAAACAAAAGGAAAAATATAAAAATAGTCATCACCTCATGGATCCCAGAAACCAAGAATTAAACGATCAATAAAATAAAAGATCAATTGGGAATGAAATCCAAAGACGAAAACCCTCGAAAATCAGGCAGATTCATGACCCAGCTGACAACCATGAAATGCACTGATCTAATGATTGTTTCCAGCTTTGCCTCAAAATGTTGGCAATCCTTTTCTCCAAATTCCCCACAGCATAAAAAAGAAGAACAAATCTCACCGGACAATATCTTGGGGCAAGGGCCACTCTCCCACCCCTGAAATTAGGTCCAAAATAGAAGCATTGGGAACCCAAGTTAATTCAAAAAGATTGCAAAAACTTCCCACACGGCTCTTGCAACTTTACAGTGAATGATTGATATTTTCTTCCACCTCTTTACACATAAGCACATATTTTCAGATTGCTATATTACTCTTTTTGAGATTATTGGTTGTAAGGATTAGAGTTGTACACGAGCCGAGCTAGCTCAAAAAGCTCACTCAGCTCGACTCGATTGAGCTCAGATGGCCTCGGCCTAAAAGGGGGATTCGGGACGAGCCGAGGCCTATTTGACTCAACTCGTTAAAAAACAAGCCGAGGTCGAGCAACAAGTAGCTCGGCTTGGCTCAGCTCGAAGCTCCACTCAGACTTCAACTCAGCTCAACCTCAACTCGGCTCACTCCATATATATATGCAATATATGAAAATTTCACCCGCGCATATGTTTTGCAAGTATCGAAGATAAGAGCTCGTGAAGCAAAATACCCTCCACTCTCGTTGTTGACACATGACATTTTATCAAATCCTATTATGACGGTAGCATCAGAATCTGCATTTAGCACGGGAAGTAGGTTGTGAGAAAGTATTGAAGCTCTCTTGCACCAAAAACGATTGAAGCGCTCGTTTGTACACAAGATTGGTTGCAACCAATTTGGGACAATAGCACTTTTTGATGCTGAGGATGAGAAAGAGGACGAGATCGAGACTCTAGGCAAGATTACACCTCCATTTGTTTGAAGGAGGTTAATTATTCGTATTCTATTGTTATTGGTAGTGTTGAATAGATTACACTTTTAAATTACTAGTTTAACATTTCTTATATTTTGTTAAACATATGTTTCTAAAATATTGATGGTATTGAATGGATTACACTTTTGGATTTATTGTTCTTTAAATTACATGTATCGTTCATATCTTGTTTTTAGGCTTGTAGCTGTTACTAAAGATAGCTCGGGTCAACTCGCCTCGACTCAACCGGCTCGCTCACCTCGACTTGATACAAGCTCGACTCGGCTCAAACCATTGGGCTGAGGCGAGCTAGCACGTTGAGCTCGAAGACCGAGCCGAGCCGAGCCAAGCTCAAGCTGGGGTTAGAGTGGGGGCGAGTTGGGCTGAGCTCGGCACAACTTGGCTCAACTAGGTTCGATGTACAACTCTAGTAAGGAATTTATTTGCCATAACATTCCACACAAAAGCTTGGACTCCCAGCGGCATGATGGTTTTCCAAACTTTAGCAAGTTGCGAAAGATCATCTATGCTTGTTGTCATGGCTTTCAAGAATAACTTTGAAGAGAAATAGGCAGACCATTTCCAACCCATCTTGTCCACCGATAACCTATCGATATGCGTAATTGTATCATTTACCAATGAGCCTTCCGAAAGAGCTAATTTCCTCGTGTTATGATTTGGACAGAGCATGACATTCCACACCACCTCATTATAGATCTCCTCATAGCAATCCCCCATCATGCTTCCTTATTTGAAACTGATCATGGAATCATTTTGATAATAGAGACGCATCAATCCAAGAATCGATGATAAATTGGATACCTTTGCTAAATAAGTTGTTCACCTTATGAGAAGAAGTTTGGTTGGCCCTTGGCAATGATCTATCAGAGAAAACGGTTTCTTTCCTCATATCTTAAGCCATATTCCTTGAGGCGGTACCCAAAAACCAACCCCTGATAGATTCCTCATGTCCTTGATGCAAATGGCATATGGATAAAGATCATCACCACTATTGATTTTTGCATGGCCCTCGATCGAACCATTCATAGCCCCGGATTCAATAGGGTATAATCATAATAATAATAATAATAATAATAATAATAATAATAATAATAATAACAACAACAACAATAGCAAAAACAACAACAACAAGTCAACAATAATATATGATAATGAGGTTTCTTTGAACTCTAACTTGGAAGGTACTCAACAGTAATTTGGAACATAGACCCTTGATATGAATGTTAAGGTCGTCAGTCGTCACAATTTGGTTTTCTCCTCATTAGACTAGTAATTGCAATTCAATTCAATAGTGCATTCAAATGGACCCTTAGATAAATAGAAACTAGAAAGCTCATTCACATGTAATTCACCTTGGCTTGTTGGAATTGAAGTTGTTAAAATCTTCTCACTGCCCTTCTTATTGGTATAACATTTTTTCTTCTGAGATAAGGGATCCTTGTTGTTGCAAACAAGAAGGCTAGACTCTGCATTCCAATCAATCAAGAAAAAATAAATCCACAAAGCTTTATTTGATTTTTTTTAAAAAATAACAAACAAACAAACAACCCAGCTTTGAAAAGAAGAGATTCTTGCAAATAATCTTTGATGAGGTTGGATCCAATACAAACATTTCTAGGATAAGCTTAACATAGAAATCATCGTGTAGGGTCAACCATGATGTTTGAATGACATCCCAATCCATCCAATATATGTGTGCCCTAACGTTCTCCTTGGCATCCAAAATCCAGCCAATCCAAAGCTCAAGTGGGCCACGCCATGTATAATCATGCCCAAAACCTCTAAAAATCACATGTTATGGCCCACCCACATTTTTTGGCGTCCATTCCTCATGGTTGGATGCATCTTATGAATGGATTAGATGACAAATACAAAACACAATGGGTTTGTTCATAGTGAGCCCAACAAACGATCTGAAAGATTTTTAGAGGCGGGCATCCCCATCCCAACTGTTCCCTGTGGTGTGGCCCACCTGAGTTTTGGATTGGCCAGGTGCCAAAGAGAATGACGTACGAATTGTAGGTCTCTAAAACATCACAATAAGCCCCGCGAATAGATTTGTATATTAAGCATATCCTAGATGCGTTTGTATTAAATCCTGCCTCGACTGTGAATTATTTGGCCTTGGTAACAATGTGGGTCCCACCTTGGTTCAGTCAAGCCATAAAAACTTCAATGATGGGATGATCTTAACCATCCAACAGTTGACCTACCAACAAACAGTAGAAAAGAATGCTGTCAATGGTCAACATCGAACACGAGAAGCCCCGCCCAATCGGACGCACAGGACCGACCAGCTTGGGTGGTTGACAGAAGGTACTCCATCCATGATGAGGCCCACACTATCAACGGTCTAAATCACGGATAGCTGTGCCACATGTCCAATATGGTGCAGCACTGCCAATATATAAACAGATAGGTACTGTGCTAGATAAGAAAACTGCATTTTTTTGCTCCATCCAGAATACAAGCCATTCAACAGGTGGGCCCCACATGTGGATGAGCCACACCCCAATCCCTCCAACCAAAAGATCCTAACCATCCAATGGAAATGAAAAGTTACCAACACTGACCCAATCATCCAGGAGATGATTTAGGCAGCTTCCATCCAGCATCGAGGCCCATCATATGAACGGTGTGGATCAAATAAGGTGGACCCAACATGCACAGCCTGATCCACTCAAGTTACATAGAAAGGGAAGAAACGAAGAGAGTAACCTATGGAAGAGGGTTCGTTCTGTTCTTCCAATTTCAAAAGATCTTTGCTTCTATTCCCCATTCCTACACCTGCAATCACCATAGAAAAATAAAAATTAAAAAAAAAATCTATGAATTTATTTTCTCAGGAGGTAGAAGGAAAAAGGAATGAAAATTCATAAATAGCTATATTAGAAACCCTTCAAATCAAGCTCCAGCTCCCAACCTATCAAGTACGAGTTCTTCTGTTAAAAACCCTAAAACCCTAGCTGCTTTGGTCAGCTCATGAAAATATTCAAGAAAAAAGAACTTTTGGGGCGTGGATTCTGTCGATCTCCAGATCCGCCATGGTTGATGGATTCCTAACTGTGGGGCTCGCAGTGATATATGTACCTTACATCCATGCCGTCCATCTGTTTTGACAGATCATTTCAGATCAATGTACCAAAAATGAAGCAGGTCCACCTCTCAGGTGGACCACACCACTGGAAACAGTGGTTATCGACCATTAAAAACTTCTTGCAATCCACAAAATTTTGGATCAAGCTAATATTGATTTGGTCCCTTCATCCATGCCTTTTGTCACCTTATCAATAAACATTCCGGTGGCCCCAAAAAGTTTTTAACGGTGATAGTCAATCACCACTGGTTCTTATGGTGTGGTCTACCTAAGATTTGGATCTGCTTCATTTTTTGGGACAAAGACCTAAAATGAGCTTTTAAAATAGTGTACGGCGTGGATTTAAGGAACATACATCAAGGTGGGCCCTGCAGTTAAGGATCACCAAAGCCGCGATCTACACGGATTTGGTACTACCCCACCAGTCCTGGGAAACGGGTTGGCTACTCCCCCTGCCACCAGCTCGGTGGCTGGTGGTCGGTGTTATGTGGGCCCCACCATGATGTATATGTTTCATCCATTCCGTTCATCCATTTTTAAAGATCATTTTAGGATTTTATTATAAAGAAGATAGGGATATAATTCTCAGGTGGACCACACCAAAGGAAAACAATAGTGATTGAATATTCACCGTTAAAATCCTCCTAAGGCCCAGTGTACTGTTTATTTGACATCCAATCTGTTGATTATGTCACGCAGGCTCAGATGAAGGGGAAAAAACAAATATCAGCTTGATCCAAAACTTTTATGACCCCCGAGAGGTTTTTAATGGTCGACGCTCATTCAACACTGTTTTCTGTAATGTGGTTCACTTGAGATTGAGATATACCTCGATTTTGGTCTTATTCTATAAAAGGGGTCTGTAAAAATAGATGTACGTCATGGATGAAACACATACATCATGGTGGGGCCCACAGAGCACGACCACCAGCCATTGGCTGGTGGCAGGGGGAGTAGCCAATCCGTTTCCCCAGTCCTGAGCTCGATACAAGCTGGGACTCTGATGGACCATCGTGATATGAGGCTTTTATCCACACTATTCATCCATTTTTACATTTCATTTTATGCATGAATTTAAAAAAAAAAAAAAAAAAAAAAAAAAAAAAAGCAAATCCAAGGCTCAAATGGACCATAGTGTGGGGATTAAACTTCTACCGTATATTTGTGTTTTTTTTCTTGCCTGGACTCGCCTGAGGCACCAATGGCCCACCATGATGTATAGATTTTATCCATACCGTTCATCCATTTTTCCATATCATTCCAGGACACAGGCCCAAAAATGAGTCAGATTCAAGGCTCAAGTTTTTTTTTTTTTTTTTTTTGGGTTAGCTTGTTAGTACACACCCATATGTCAGTAAACACCTTCCATGTTAGCCACCCCCGCTAGTGATGGATACCAAAACCTAAGTGTTGAAACGAGGTATCTCCATACCGTTCATCCAGTTTACCACACCGTCCACACGACAGGAAGCAGTGGTGATAATTTTACTCACCTCACCGTTCAAACCTTCCCAGCCTTACCATGATGTTTATTTGTCATCCAACCTCTTCGCAAGGTCATGTAGAGTTAGATGAATGACAAACACAAATATAAGCTTAATCCAAACGTTATGTGAATGCCAAGAAGTTTTCAACGGTAGGAATTTAATTTTTCCATTGTGTGGTCCACTTGAACCTTGGATATGCCTCAATTTTGTACCAATTCCCTAAAATGATATGGAAAAATGGATGGGCGGTGTGAATAAAACCCATACATCACAGTGGGCCCCTTAGAGCCCTAGATTGTGCTGAGCTTACTGAATCCGCGTCCGGAATCACTGCAAATACTGACGTGGCTACTTGTTGGTGTTATTTGAGGCCCACCATAATATATGTTTTTTATCCACCCTATCCATCCATTTTTATTTTTTATTTTTTAAATGTCATTTTAGGGCATTATCATGTGAGACAGATCCAAAACTCAAGTGGACAACACCGTAAGAAAATAGTGGTTAATTGAACGCCTAACATTGAAAACTTGCATGGTCACATGGTAATGTTTATTTGCCACCTGATCACACAGGCCTGGATGAAGGGATAACACAAATATCAGCTTGATCCAAAACTTTTGTGGCCGCCAAGAAGTTTTTAATGGTGGACATGCAATCAGCATTGTTTCCTCTTATGTGGTCCACCTGATATTTGGATATACAGGCGATGGAAAAATGGATGGATGGTGTGGATAAAATGTATATATCATGGTGGGCCCACAAAGCTCCAATGTTGGATAAATGACTTAATAGGTACATAATTCATATTCTCCATCATGTACGGCATCCCTTCTTTAACAGGATGATCCAAGCTACCCCAAAAGTTAATGAGTCGGGATCCTCTGTTATCGGGTCAACAGGATTTTCCTGTTACCCCAGTGGTTTGGCGTCCGAAGCCTTTTTTTTTTTTTTTTTTAATTTTCTCAGTGAGTGTTGACGTGGACCAATGATTTTTAGGGTATCATGAATTATCTGTTGACCTGGTAACAGAGGATCCGGACTCAAAGTTAATACTTAAAAGTGCTATATTTACATGATAAGACTCCGTTGAGTTTTGGAATACTTTGGTGTAGAGGTAATTCCCCTGGGGTATTACCTCCACTTGGACCTAACTAGAGCAGGATGGTCCTGTTGGAGGCTCTGCAGAGCTATTCTGATGTATATGTTTTATCCACATGCATAATGCATTCATTTTGACAAATCGTTTTAAGTGATGAGTAAAAAATGAGGCATATGGTGTTGGGGATTATGCTACGGAATCACGCAGAGATGGATCTAGGATAGCAATCCAAGAGCACCAAGCAAACACAAAGATTTAGCGTGGAAAACCTTTTCGGGAAAAAACCACGGCACAAAATGACAGAAATTCACTATGAAAGCATATATTACAAAGAAAAAAGATTTACCCGATTCGAACAACCTCGAATCTCACCCTTGCTGCACCCTAGAACCTTTTTAGAAACCCTTTAGAATACTTTAGAAAGCCTTAGAATGATTTAGAATAGTCATAGGGACTCCTATTTATAGTTTACGAAACCCCCCTTTGCACCAACTCGGAATAACCCATAAACCACCTCAAATTTACGCAGTACGCACGCAGTCCGTGTAACCTTCGACTAGTTGAGCTAGAGCTTCGACTGGTCTTAGGACCCCTTCGACTGGTCAAGCCTGTCCCTCAACTGGTCGAGCGTCTCGAAAATCTCAAATACATCGTTGCTAAACTTCGAGTCAAACTTTCTTCGACCAGTCGAAGATTTTAAGAACATTTCAAATTTAAGACATCTGTTAACAACAATCTCCACCATGTCTTCAATCTTCAACTGTATAGCTTCTTGACATCTTCTCTTATCTTTGCATCGCATCATAGCTTCATCAATGCTTCTTGTGCTCAATCTATCATTCTTTTACGCCATCGCCAAGTCCAGAGAAGTTGCACATAATTTGAACTTCTCTGTATGAACGACTTTAGTGAGCATGTCCGCTGGATTCACGCTGGTGCGAATCTTCTCCAGTGTTGCGCTTCATTCCTCAAGCACTTGTCGGATAAAATGGTGATGAACATCAATGTGTTTAGTATGAGAGTGATAAACAGAATTTTTAGTCAAATTGATAGCGCTCTCGCTATCACAGTTAACTGGCACAGACTCCTGCTGAAGTATCAACTGATTTATCATGCCTCTTAGCCAAACACCTTCCTTAATCGCTTCCGTCACTGCCATATATTCTGCTTCAGTTATGAAAAGAGTCACCACGGACTGAAGCTTTGACATCCAACTGATTGCTCCACCTGCTAGTACAAACGAGTAACCTGAAGTTGACTTTCTGGAATCCACACTGCCTACATATTCTGAATCCACGTACCCTACCAACTTTGCCCATGTTTTCTCAAAAGTTAAGATGTAGACTTTCGTTCCTCGAATATATCAAAGTAGTCATTTCACCGCTTCTCAATGTTGCTTGCCGGGGTTTGACATATATCTGCTCACAACATTGATTGCCTGTGAAATATCTAGTCTCGTAAAGACCATGACATACATTAAACTGCCAACCGCATTCAAATAAGGCACAAAGACATAACCTGTTTTTCCTCATTTGATTTAGGACATTGTTCTGAGGAAAGCTTGAAGTTAGCCGCGTGGGGAACGCTCACTGGATTTGCCTGATCCATCCCATACTTGATCAACACCTTTTAAAGGTATTTTTCCTGTGATAATCAAAGTCTGCTCTTCTTCTTGTCTCCATGAATATCTATGCCAAGAACCCTTTTTGCAACCTCCGGATCTTTCGTCTCAAATGTCCTTGACAACTGAGTCTTTAGTACGTCGATTTCTGACATATCATGATAGACGATCAATATATTATCAACATACAATACTAGGATGATGAATTTGTCGTCACTTAGTGTCTTGTAATAGACACAGTGATCGTTTTCACTCCGAGTAAATTTCTGACTCAACACGAAAGAATCAAATTTTTATACACTGCCTAGGCGACTGTTTCAGGCCGTACAACGATTTCATTAACCTGTAAACTCTTTTCTCTGCCCATTTAACTTCGTAGCCCTCTGATTGCTTCATGTAGATCTGCTCTTTCAATTCCTCGTGCACGAATATAGTCTTGACATCCATTTGTTCCAGCTCGAGATTGTATTGGGCAACCAGCGCCAACACGAATCTAATAGACACCTGCTTAACCACTGGTAGGAATATCTATATAAAGTCGATTCCTTCTCTCTGAGCATAACCCTTTCCTACCAGCCTCGCTTTGTATCTGTCATATTTCCTTTTAAATAATCATTTGCATACGATCGCTTTTCGGCCAAGTGGAAGCTTTACCAGATCTCATATGTGATTTTTGTGTAACGAGTCTATTTCATTGTCAATAACTGACTTCCACTTTTCAGCATTAGGCTCATTAAGGGCCTCTTGAATAGTAGACGGGTCTCTCTCATCTTTAATAAGGGCATATGCAATATTAGAGTCTTCCCTGTATCTTGCCGGTAACCTGCGATCACGCGGTGGGTTTCTTCTCATAGGTGGCTGCTCCACCTGATCTTGTACCTCTGTCTGTGCATCTGTCTCTGCCTAAGTATCATCTGTGTCAACTTCGACGTATACGGTCAACCTTTTTAGTTTCTCTTGATCATTCTTATGGAATAAAGAGCTTTCATCGAACCTGACGTCACGGCTAGTGATAATCTTGCGTGTGACCTTGTCGAATAACATGTAACCTTTCACACCAATACCATAACCAACAAATATATACTTTTTGGTTCTATGATCTAGCTTATCTCTCTCAACTGACGGTACATAAGAGTAAGCCCCACAACCAAATATGCGCAAATCTGAGTAGCCGATCTTATGACAACTCCATACCTCCTGTGGAATTTTATATTTAATTATCGTAAAAGGAGACCGGTTCACCAAATAGCAAGCTGTGTTAACGGCCTGATATCAGTCAGCATACGCTCCATCCCACCAAACATTTTGATGCTCATCGTACCAATAACCACAATATTACAGGCATTGTTATTGCCCATAAAAACTTATCCACATCACATTCCTTGTAACTGGCGAACCAACTCCGATGAAGAATCATGTGATATGATGCTTATGTGTCAAGTATTCACTCGTCTTTATGATTGTCGTGTAAGTGACCAATCATGGAAACAGACAGAACATCACCACCACTTATCTCTTCATCAGATGTGACAACATTGGCCTCATTGGAAGAAGTCGCTAAATTTTCTTTCTTTGCTTTAAGATTTTTACAATTCTTCTTCATGTGTCCAGACATCCTACACTTCCAACACTTTAATTTTTCTTTGCCTTTGCCCTTGCCCTTGGATTTGGATCTAGGTCTAGAGGATCCTGTACCTCGTTCAGAATCTCTACCCCTCATAATCAGTGCATCGAAAGATGTCCACATGTCGCCATTTAGCTATCTCATGGCCTTCCCTTGAAGGGCTAAGATAACGGTATCAACACTCAGGGTTTTATTTGCGGTGCACATCGTGTCCTTGAATGACTCATAAGATGCAAGAAGAGAATTCAACAATATACATGTCCGTTCCTCATCTTTGACCTCTTCCTCCATATCCAACAATTTACACATCAATTTATTAAAGTTGCTGATGTGGGCTTCCAGATCTCCACCCTCTGTCATCTTGAAGGTATAGCACTGTAGCTTCGAGTGTAGGCAATTTTCAGAGGACTTTTTCACATAGATGTTCTTTAACTTTGCCCACAAACTAGCTGCAGTTTTCTCACTTAAAACATTATAGAGAACCTCATCCGTAAGACATAAAAGGATGGAGGCTAAAGCATTACTATCAAGGGTTTCCCATTCTTCGTCTTTCATAGTCGATTTTCGCTCTTCAAGAGCCTTAATCTCACCTTGCTTGGTTAATAGGCTAATCATCTTAACCTTCCATAACTCAAAATTATTTTTTCCTGAGTACTTCTCAACATCAAACTTAGCGTTAACCATTATTGTTAATCCTTCAGATTCAGATCTGTGCCCCAACGATTGCTCTGATACCACTTGTTGGGGATTGTGCTACGGAATCACACAGAGATGGATCTAAGATAGCAATCTAAGAGCATCAAGTAAACACAAGAGAACACAAAGATTTAACGTGAAAAACCCTTTCAGGAAAAAATCACGGCACAAAGCGACAAAAATTCACTATGAAAGCATATATTACAAAGAGAAAAGACTTACCCGATTCGAACAACCTTAAATATCACCCTCGCTACACCCTAAAACTCTTTTAGAAACTCTTTGGAATACTTTAGAAAGCCTTAGAATGATTTAGAATAGCTTTAGAGACTCCTATTTATAGTTTAAGAAACCCCGCTTTTGCATCGACTTGAAATAATCCAGAAACCACCTCAAATTTACGCAGTCTGCGTAACTTTTGACTAGTCGAGTCAGAGCTTCAACTGGTCGAAGGACCCATTCAATTGGTCAAGTCTATCCCTCGACTGGTCAAGTATTCCGAAAATCTCAAATACATCGTTGATGGACTTCGAGTCAAACTTTCTTCAACCAGTCGAGGATTTTAAGAACTTTTCAGATTTAAGACATCTGTTAACAACATATGGAATGCTCCCGGGACCACACCACAGGAAACAATGAGGATTGAATTCCTAGGGCTAAAAACCTCTTGGGGGTTATAGAAGTTTTAGATCAAGCTAATATTTTTGTTTTCCATTACTCCATGTAGTCTACGTGAAAGATGTTGGATGGCAAATAAACATCACGGTGAGCCCTAGAAGGTTTCAAAGGTAGGGTCATTGTCACCACTGCTTCTGATGGTGCGGTCTACTTAAGCCTTCAATCTACTTCCTTTTTTGTATCACGCCCTAAAATGATAATCCAAAATGGATGGAGGATATATGTCACGGTGGGCCCTACAAAGTCCTGACACAACCATCCATCTCTAGCTAGGTTTTGGTGGGGCAGTACCCAATCTCACAAGCTCAATTATCTTGTCCTTATGAGGCAGATGAGACGCTATCACATGTCGTGCTTGTGCCTGTGCCCTAAGAAATCTTTAACCATATTCTTCAGCAACACATAGTTTGTTAAAATCAAAATGCCTCAAAGCCATACGTAGGTATGTGGTAGCAAAAAAGAGAGTCCTTTAAGATACATGACCATCGCAAAAGTGTCATGTATGATCCGCGACATATGCAAGAAGCTACTAAAAGCCCAGCCAATGCCAGATATCTCACAATTCAATATACGCATGACTAGGCCATCTCACAAAATCACGTCAATATAGGAAAGTTTCTCAAAGATAATTGATATTTTTTAAATAACTACATAAGATTAAAAGAAAGGTTCATTTAGAATTAGAAGCAAAATAGATCATGATGTCACAAATAAACCAAATCTTAAAAGGACACGCCAATTTACATGTTGCGCAGCACACCAACAACGCAGTGAGCCTAAATCCAATCTCAGGCCTCACTCACAAACAATAAACAGAAAGAAATATAAACTAGAAGTAGATCAAAGCAATCCAAAACAAACCACAAGACAAGATATATGTGAAAAAACCCCAAACTATGGTAAAAAACCACGGATGCAAACTTCTACTATGAAGAACAAATATTACAAGGCAATATACTAACCTCTCCCTTGGAAGAACATAGAAAACCCTTTGCCCACACCTTAGAATTATTTCCCTAATATTCCAATACACCTAGAAGCCCTAGGAACACCTATATATAGTTTAGGCAACTCCCCTTTCCGCATCCCAGTTGCGAAAGGACTTGCGACACGAAATCCGCACGAAATCGCGGAACGAATCTGCGTAACTACGACCGGTCGAGCAGACTGCACGACCGGTCGAGCGACCCCTACGACCGGTCGAGCACCTCGGGATCAAAAAACGATGCTCGCTAGACTTTGAGTCGAACCGGTCCACGACTGGTCGAGCCGGACCCTACGACCGGTCGAGCATAGCTCACAACCAGTCGAAGACGGTCCCGGATGTGGCTTCATATCTCAACATTACATTCCAGAACTAGTGAGGAAATTGCAACACAGCCACTGCCTCTCCATGCCTATATAAGTAGCATTCGAAGAAGAACTCTGGAGCCTCGTTACACACAACCAATCTCTCTACAATGCAACACCACTTATCCTATTTTTAGCATCTTAACTTAGACACTTCGTTTTTATCCAGTCATGCTGCAGTAAGTTTCAGAGCCATAGTTTAGCTTAGATTCCTTATTGTCCAGTGTCATCACTGAAGAATGCCTTAGGAGTAAGTTTAAATATCAATGACCATTATTATAAGATCCACAGCCATTATCATAGTATCCCATTGATCACCAAGTTCTTACTTGGCAGATCATACCACTCACGTCTTACAAACTATACACCTAGATTGTTTTATTCACATAGACAGTCATAGGTAATTATTTTTTTCTTTGCTTAATTTACTTTTTTCTTCATTGATTGTATTGTTTTTCTTCTTTGATTAATAAAATCGGCGATTCAACTTTAATTTTAAATCTTATTCATCCATCATCACATTAGTACCTATGATTCGGCAACCTAGTTAAAGTCAATTCCTATAAAGATCCCTGTGTGAAAATTACTTTGCACCCTATGCTTGAACGGAAAAATGTTTGCCAAGACTTTGAATGACGTGCACAAAAACCCTAATGATTGGGTAACTCCTTGCTTCCCGAAACAATCACATTTACTGATGAGGGGTTGCCACCTGAAGAACGCGACCATGAGCGTTCCCTAAACATAGCCGTGCATCATAAGGACATTCAGACTGTGCTGGTCCTCGTAGACTATAGCCCGAGCTTGACTGTCTGCCCACTCGGCTTTGTGGGCCTCACCATGATGCATGTGTTTTATCCATGCCATCCATCCAATTTTTCATGTTATTTTAGGGTATGAGCCCAAACACGAGCCATGTTGAAATCTCATGTGGACCACACCATAGGAAACCTTGGTGATTAAACATTACCGTAAAGACTTTTAGACCACAAAAGTTTTGGATGAAGCTGATATTTGCATTTTTCCCTTCCATCTAATTTTGTGTGACTTAATTAACAGGTTATATAGACAATGAACATTATAATCTGCCCCAGGTGGTTTTTAATGGTCAACTTACAATGATTGTTAATTTCTTGTGGTGTGGTTCACTAGAGATTTGGATTTGCCTCATTTTAATGATCTAAAAAATAGATGAACGACTTGGATAAAACACATACATCATGTGGGCCCATGGAGCATTGTCCGGTAGCAAGGTGGCAGTGTTGCCTGATTGCCTTACCATGTGGCCCCACCATGATGCATGTTTTTTTTATCTACCTCATCCATCCATTTTTCTAACTTATTTTAAGGCATGGGCAAATAAAAATAAAAATGAGGCGTATCCAAAGCTCTATTGGACTGCACTATAGCAAAGAGTGGGAATTTAACCCTTGCCATCAAAGACTTCTTGGAAGATACACAAGTTTTGGACTGAACTGATATATTTGTGGCCCTATAAACAGATTAGATGGCAAATAAACTTGAGAGTGGGGCTTAGTAAGGTTTTAAGTGTAGGTCCATTAAACTTGAGAGTGCGTACATTACATGGAGATAAGAAAACCGGACAAGTTGACATGTGGAACTTCAATCGGCCCATTAAGATGTACGGATCAGATTCCATCCATTTTTTCATACCATTTTAGGGCATGAGATAAAAAAGGCAGATCCAAGGCTCAAGTAGGCCACATTATAGGAAACATTCGGAATTGAACTCTTGCGGCTAAAAACTTCTTAAGGTCACCGAAGGCTAGGGGGAAGGTGATATCTGTGTTTCGGTTTCAACGGTAGTCGTTTAATCCCTGCTGCTTTTTATGGTGTGGTCTACTTGAGTATTAGACGTGCTTCATTTTTGGGCCCATTGTCTATAATGATCTGGAAAAATTGATGGACGGTGCGGATATAACACATAAATTTAATAGGCCTTGAAGAGAGAAAATCAGCATGTTCTGTGACATGGTGTTTTGGTGATGACATGGACCAATGAGAAGCCACGGCATAACATTGAGATACTTTCACTTGAGTTTTGGATCCTAATTATTTTCGGTCTCATGTCCTAAAATGAGCTCAAAAAATGGATGAACGGGTTGGATTTCTAACAAACATCATAGTGGGCCCTATCCAAAATCCTTGCGTAGGAACTTCCTGCAAAAGCTTTTCGTTCCTGCGCAAGATTCTGTGTGGGGCTCACTACAATGTTTGTGAGAAAGCCACTCTGTCCATCCGTTTTTCGAGTTCATTTTAGTACATGCGACCAAAAATGAGGAGGATCGAAAACTCAAGTGGGCCACACGAGAGGAAACTGTGGGGATTTAGTGACCACCGTTGATACATTTATATGGCCACAAAAGTTTTGTATCGGTTTAATTTCTTGGCCTTTTCACTTCATCTCGGTGAAAATGACCTTATAAACGGTTTGGATGGAATATAAACATCAAGGTGAATCCTGGGAAGGTTTCAACAGTAGGAATTCCTTCCCTGCTGTTTCATATAGTATGGTTCACTTGAGTTTTGGATCCTAATCATTTTCAGTCTCATGTCTTAAAATGAGCTCAAAAAACGGATGAACGGGTTGGATTTCTAACAAACATCACAGTGGGCCCCATCCAAAATCCTTGGGCAGGAACTTCCTGCGAAAGGCTTTCGCAGGAAATCCGCGTCCCTTCCACGGGAAGCAGTCCGACCAGAGCTCCTGGGGGGACCACCATGATATATCATTTTAAGTTTTGAGCCCAAAAATAAAGCAGATCTAAACCCTTTAGTGGACCACACCAGAGATGGCTCTTGCATTTAATGCCTTGCAAATTTAATGCAACCCAAGCTCATCATTTGGTGTGGTCCACTTGAGCGTTGGATCTACTTCATTCTTAGGCTAATACTTTAAAATGATATGATATGAGAAAATGGCTGGGATGGATTGGGATGATAAAAAGATACATCATGGTGGGCCACAGTGCGGATTGTCGGACCTAGCAACGTCTGACCAGATCTGCGTGGCACCACCATGATGTATCTACTCAAATCATGTTAAGGTATGAGTCCAAAAATGAGGCATGTGGACCATACTAGAGATTACTCTTGCATTTAATACTTTGTGCATTAATGCAACCAAAGCTTACTATTTGGTGTGGTCCATTAGAGCATTGTATTTGCCTCAATTTTGGAACCATACCTTAGCATGACATGAGAAAAGGGATAGACGGTGTGGATAAAAAGATACATCACGGTGGGTCACCACACAGATTTACTCGGACGTTAAACTTCCTATCTACCTCATTTTTGGGCTCATGCTTTAAAATGATAGAGAAAATGGATGAATAGATAAATAGATACATCATAGTAGGCCCCACAAAAGCTCTTATATGAATGGATTAAGCTCTTATATGAATGGATTATTGTGAGGCATCCACTTCCTAAAAACAACGGACAGCTGTCCAATGACCTACATAATCAAGGTTAGATCAGGGAAAATAATGGAAAGCCATCCAATGACCTCTAAATCCATATGGTGGCCCACATGATGATTGGTCGGTCTGATTTTTGAAGTGTCAATTCACAGTGGACCACATGATGATTGATCGGCCTGATTTTTGAAGTATAAATGAACAATGTTTTATAATCTATCCATGGATTAGTAACTGGTGCTATCAAAATTATTCTAACCAATTAATGCAACACAATGAAGTAAAAAATGAATGGTCCATATTGATTATACTACAAAGGGTTATATACTACGACTTTACATTTTGTGTGGTCCACCTTTGACCAGCCATCCCTCTAAAAAACTACTAGCCATTGATCAAAATGGATGCTATGTGGTGGGTGTAAACCCAACTTTCTAAAGGCATCCATGTCCCCACATAAAAGCTAGAGTAGAGTTCCTATAAGGAAACTTCAATAATGCTAAGGCCCCCATTACTTGAAGGATAAGATTTGCCAGCCCCCAGATAGAAAGTTCCTGTTAGCAAAAGCTATGTAGGGCTCACCACGATGCGTGTGAAAAAAAACTTACTCCGCCCATCAGTTTCACAAGCTCACGATAGGATCAGGCATATCCAAAAACTCAAGTAGGCTACATGACTCAAAATAGTAAGAATGTTGAAACCTTTTCAAAGCCTATCATTATGTTTAGATGTCATCCAAACCACCCATAAGGTTATTCTCACTGGGATGAACTGAAAACACATAGTATCATTATCAGAAACTTTTGTGGGCCCCACGAAGCTTCCCAATCTGTAGGAGTGTTTTAAGGCCTAAATGTATTTTTCTCCAAAAAGGTAGTTATTTATTTATTTACACACACCCACACCACACTCACGCACACCCATGGAGCTGGACCCATTTAATAATAATAATAATAATAAGTAATTGATACAGTTCATGTTGTGTGTTTGGATGAGCTTTGCAAACACTCAATCTCATCTCCGGCTTGACAGAATAGGCATTATAATGCAAACTTGGCAAAATTTGGCTTCTGTCCAATTGACAAAAAAAAGAAGCTACCTTGAAGGGTGCAGATTAGGTGTTACCCTTATCATGGGGCCCACCTTGATGATGTGCTGTATATCCACGCCATCCATCTGTTTCTCCAGCCTATTTTATAATGTGGGTTCCAAAAATTAAGCAGGCTTACATCTCAGGTGGACCACACCACAGGAAATAATGGTGATTGAGTTTCTCACCATTAAAAAATTTAAAGGGCCCATCATAAGGTTTTTGTAATGTTAATTTGCCATCCAACCTGTTGATAATGTCAAGAAGACTTGGATGAAGGGAAAACACAGGTTTGATACAAAACTTTTGGAGCCCATGGAAAGTTTTTAATGGTCATTAATCACTCTATGGGTATGTTCCATCTTAGATTTTCTTAAGGTCAGAGATCATATCGTAAAATGAGATGGAAAAACAGATGGATTGCAAGGATATTAAAAAAATAATAAATAAATCAAGGTTGGCCCACACGGTTAGCGTAACACGTGTTACCGAGGTAATCAGCTAATCCAAATTCAAGCTTGAAACCTCCCTTTTGAGGAACTGGGTCCAAACAGGCCCTCTTAAGGTGTTTGATTTTTCATTTCTCCTGTAAATACAAGTACATAGTAAATTATTAATTTTTACCTTGCTTGAAAGAAAGGGTGCACTTCTCCTTGAAAAGTGATCCAAAGGTATCAACTTAAATTGTGGGCCCCACCGTATGTACATGACATATCCAAGCCATTTATATATTTTACTGTAACAAAAATGAGGTAGATCTAAAGCTCAAGAGGCCCACACCACAGGAAATTGCGGTCAGTAAAACATCCGCCATTGAAAAGATTTATCTTCTCACCCATTCATAAGATCGCATGGACATAGATAAGGGGAAAACACAAATATCAGCTTGATCCAAAAACTTTTAGGGCCCCAAAAAAAGGTTTTAATGATAGGCATTCAATTCCCACTAGCATGGTCTACTTGAGTTTTGGATCTGCTTTAATTTCGAGCTCATGGCCTAAAATCAGCCTGCAAAACATATTGACCGCATGGATAAGCCACATACATCACAATAGGCCCCACATCGAAATTCAGACCCTCAATTTTAATGTTGAAAAGCAACCAATCACATTTTTATTTTCCAAATAGAGAACATGTATGATTATTTGGAAATTGATCATTTCTATGGTGGAAAAATAATCTCAATTGGACTGCTTCAAAGCTTTAATAATTCAGCTCTTTTGGCTTTGAAAATTGAAGGTCACCAAAAACTTGATATATCAATGGGTTGGTTTCCTCTATTCAAGGGGAGTCCTATCAAATAAACCATTTATGTCATTGACAAAGGCCCAAATCCATTAGCGAAAATCCCAACATATCTTGTTATACTACACTCAGATGTATTCAAAACAAACCCCAAATATCTAATGATCCTAATTCAAATTTTCAACAAACAATTTTCACAAATGAGAAGTTAGGATTGTCCAATCAATCTGATAATAGGAGTGTGACTTAGCAACAACGGGTTTAATTTGAATTTATATATGCTTGTGCATCAAGCATCATACTTTGCAAGAGTATCAAAATAACTCGCCTTAAAATGTAAACAAAGCATTGTTTAAAAGCAATTCTCAAATTAATTTTAGAAAATGATACATAAAAAAATGGGTTCTATATATATTGTAGAAACTACTACTGAAAATGAGAAGAATATATAAAAGTGGAAGATCTTATAGAGATTTGTAGATCTTAACAGATACACATTAATAAAAATAAAATTAACCTACTCTAAAATATTAATATACTCTAATGCTAGTTAGAATTATCTATTTTATCCAACTTTGCTATATCAAGCGAAATTGAATAACATGGTTTTATCGGTCTACCTTCCAAGTCGAATACCGCAATTTTATCGCCTTTCCAACGGCATGGAAGGTAAATGTAATTCCCTTGATACCCAGGAAAATTATTGACTGAAAGAGACACAGAACAATCCTTTCCTATGAATAATGACCAGTCGCCCAAGCTTTTCACCAGGTTCCACTTCGGCACACTCCCATCCAATTTGAGGACTCAAAAATAATGTGGTGGATATTCAAAAGAAAACCTCCGCCAATAATATCCATGCCAATTTAACCATAAAATCTTCAATAGTTCGCCGGATGATACCACCAAATAGTTTTTCCAATATTTTCCATCATAATCCCCCGGAGTTTTTCCGTCACCTTCGGATTGGGACCCACATCGCAAACTACAACGGCGCCTCCATTTTGAGTTATAGAATAGAATTGGCCATTATAATATACTACATCATCATATGGATAATGTAAACATTGTATAGTTGTCCATCTCTCATCTCCTGATTTAAAGAAAGACAATGTTTTCAAGTTGGTAACTATGGCCATAACTATGTAGCCTGTGGTTGAATCAGGAGACGACGATAAAGTGAATTTCACTATAATTTTCCTATTCCAATCTGAAAATGCGTCTAGCGACGGAAGTTGGATGTCGGCCCAATTCAAGAATGGATTTACTAGATTAATTTCATTTTTTATTTTGTGTATTGCCATAATCCAGCCCTTGGAAGATCCACAACACCATTTTTCATGTTTTTCGGGTAAAAGGATGGTCCATATCCTAGAGTTGGAAATGCTGAAGAAATGACACTTTTTGGGATTGTAGTCTTCTATATGGGAAATCATTAGCAATGGAGCTTGGTGGGGAAGGCGAAGCTGACGATTCTCTAATGCAACCGAGCGCCATGATGAACTAACTTCACTGAACTGGATTTGGTCGATCATGCTGTCGAGCCTTTTGAATATCATGGCGAAGAGGTGGTCAGGAAGTTCGGAAAAATCAATGGTGTTGTCCATCTTTAGGAAGACTTCGCAGAACCTTTGTAGAAACAAAGAAGAAAATGTAATTTTAATGAGTAAAAATTGGAAGAGATTTTTTTAAAAAAAAAGGAAGAGAAAAGAGAGGAGAGAGATTAATAAAAGAGGTCTAAAAATTACTTATGTCAAACAAACTTTTCTACTTTTTGATTGATAAGTATGTTGTTTACTTAAGATTCTTATCCATTGGGATAAGTAGAAACCAAGATAAGTTACTTGGTGATGTAGGACGTGGCATAGACAATTTATAGCGTTGTTGGACTAAAAGAAGGCCAAATAGACGCGGGAGTAGTTGATCAAATTCAGGCCCAGTTCTACATAGGGCATGACGTAATTGGGCCCAAGGTGTGAGATCCGACCCTAGTTCACATGTGTGCATGTGTGTGTGTGAGTATGCATCTCGTTCATTTTTGTCCCGCGGTCCTATTGGTCAAATTTTGGGGACCTGCGACCTTCAGGTAGTGTTTGAGGTCATCCTTGAGTTCGGTCATGTATACCTGACTCGGATCGACCCTAAACCCATGTCATCTTGTCCATATTAGCGCCGCGGTTCTAATGTCGCGTCCCATGTGTTAATCCAATATGTACTTCAAAAGTTATGAGCATTTCATCATTTGACCCACTTTTTGTACAAAAGCATATGAACCACTTTCATGGCACAATTTTCCATGCACACCACCCACACATACTATGAATTTCATGGACAAACACCACCCATTCTAGACACCACCCAAACATATAAGTCTACAACTTTGTTTATATCACCCTACTTGTCATGATGAGTTTTTCTACCAAAGGCAAGAGAGCTCATGATTACCCCTTACAACTCTCCCTCCCTCTCTCTCCTCTTTCATTTCTCTCATTTCCCTCTCTTGCAAGGTGGGACATCCACCATCTTCCCCATTTTCAGCAACTTCTCCCTCTTCTCTCCCCAATCCCACCTTCAAATCATCACCACCACCATTGGAGGCCTTCCCTTGAAGCCTTGGAGTTAGTCCTTGAAGAAGGAAGGAGTAATCTTAAGGTGGGTGCTCCTACAATTGCTGATCTCCTTCCTCTCTCTTATTTCTCTTGTTCCTTCATGTTTGGGACATGTGGGACCCACCAATCCATGGTGGGGACCCCATTTAAGCCCTTGGATGTGGCCATCGGCCATCCTTCATGCATGTGTCACTCCATGATGGGGCCATTCTCCATGGACCCCATCATTATGCATTTCATAATCTCAACCCTTCTAAGGTCATCTAGACCTTTGTTTTATGGTGGGGATGGCATCCTGTAACGTCTCGTCCAACCAGACAGTGTCCTGGGGCGTCCACGTAGGATTGCCGTAGGACCACTCGCTTAAGCCACTCATGGTGGGTTACCGTAGATAAAAATCATCCAAGATTAGCCCAATTTAATAGACCAGACAGGCTGTGATAAGGCCTGGTGCGGGCCGCCAAGCCAGATGGCTGTTTACACTTAAAGATGGCCCGTGTGGGCCACCCAGCAACCAAGGAGGGTTAGAAAAATCTAAAACTTTAGAAAATCATAGATCTCACTGGGCTTGTAGTCCATCGCGGACAGCGGACCCAGTGGACACCCAGAAGTACCATCTGACGCTTGCCCAATGCACCCCACCAATGCCAGATTAAAATCTGGCACTAACAAAAGAAACTGAGACTCCGGGCCTTCCAGCCGTCGGATTTCTTCCAAATTTACGGTGAAGGTTTAATATATTTTTCAACGCCTGCCCACCAAATCTGGGCCCCGATCGTGGCACGATGACCGTTGATCGTAAATCAGACCCGTGCGATCAACCCCATATCCGATCGCTCCCAAATTTTGCATGGCCCTTCATCGTGCCATGGATCACCTACCCTATAAATTTCATGGCCAGAGGGCCACCAGAAATGCCCCATCAATCAGAATGGCCCCCAAAGGGCCACTTAAAGGTCGAAAACGCTTGCTCAGATCATATATCCGTTCATCCGTTCGCCCTAAATTTTTGCATGGACCCTAGTCAAGCCATAGGGCACCTACACACTAAATTTGGTGGTTAGAGAGGTGTTAGAGCCGCCCCAACACCAATAGGGAGTCCTAATGGTCTATTTTAGGAAATTGTGGAAGCTTGGGGCCATTTGCACAAATCTGGAAATTGGAATTATAAAAAGGGGTCTTTTGGGCACCCCTCTCCCATACGAATTTGCCCTAGGAGAGAAAAGAGAGAAAAGAGAAGAGAAAGAGGAGAAAGAAGGGAGAGCAAGGGGGAGTAGTGTGAGTGGTGGTGAGCAAGGTGGACTCTCAATCAAGGTGGGGCCCAAGAGGATCAAACTCACAACTTCCTACACCTTCTCCAAGAAGGATCCCTCATCCACGGCTGCTCTTTTGTTCCGTTGGGCATCTAGGTAAGATCCATCACCAAATTTCTTGAAACCCTTATAATGAAGGGGATTTGCATGAGAATCTAACATGTGATGGTTGCTCCTAGGATTCCGGCCGTTCTACACCAAGATCCACATCTCCTAGGTCATTCTCAAGTCTTCAACAAATCCGAAGGTGCGAACTATTACTCTTAGGTGGCCTAGCACCAATTTAAGTGTGGATTTAATGATTTTGAGTGTTTGGATGTCATATTTGGAATTCTAGAGGAAACCCTAGAGATTTTCATATTGATTGGATTGTTAGAGTATGCATGTTTAAATTCTTAAATAGGATATGTATTGTGCCTTCACATGATATTATGTCGATTGATAACATGCTTGTTGTTGTTGATTTCATTCCCATCCTATGAAGTGTATTTGTGTGTGTGATTATTTACCGATTTTCATGATTCCTCATGATGGAGGAAGTGTTTAACTTCCCACACACAACACACATACACTCACATGCATCTGAATTTTATGATGATACTTGATTGCTTGTTAAAGATAATTGTTTTACATGGTTAGAATGCATGAGATTATGACATGGATGTACTAGCTGATAATATGAGTAGTGGGCATGCCGTAGGTCTCTTTTCACTCTCTTGGGGTGGTCAGGAACCTAACAAGTGAGTGTAGTCTCATCGGTAGGAGGAATACGCTAAGGCTAGACTTGCGGATTGGGCGGAGTGTTCGGATGGCTGTAGTTCGACTACATGGGTCCCTTGTGCCCGAGGTCATTCGTCTCACACTTGCCTGACCTGTGTGGACTAGCCTACTACCTGATCACCCTGTTCGTTAACCATGTTCGCCCACATATGTATGGAACCTGATGCACCCTATAACCTTTGTGGCCCACTGATAATTAGACTACAATTGGTCCACAGTCTCGTGAGCCGGGCATGGTGGAATGAGACACTGTGTCCAAGCTGTCGGCCTACGCTGGGGTACCGCGCCTCCCCGTAGTGACCGCGAGCGATCCTTTCCCTATCGGCACTCCTCATGTGCTTGGAGTCGGGAATGAGGACCCCGACGGGATCACGGACCGCGAGGGCTCGGCCTCACGCGTCGTTGGAGCCTTGCCCTCGCAACCGGATTAGGGCAGTGACATGTAGGGTGATCCAGAATCCCCAACCTGCTGGATGAATGGACTTTAACTAACAACTCGGCTAACATGATCGCATTTCACGCATTAGATAGGGTGGCGACTCGGAAGTTGAGGTCGCACTGAGGGAGTGATGACATTTGCGATCGTAGATGTAGTCGCTTGAGGGAGTGTTGTGGCGAGGGCATGCATCATATCATCGCATTTCATGCGCATTTAATAAGAGTTATAGGTGTTGCTGAATTCCTGCTTTTCATTAAATCCCTATTATAATTATGCCTGTTACAACTTAAGATTAATGGTTCACACTGAGTTGATCACTCACTCCCACTCTGGGACGGTGTTTTAAAACACCAACCAGACACTTCCATAGATGCAGGTGGCGGAGATCAGGAGGAGCCTGGCACTGCGAACTTGGATGAGGAGGAGGAGTACTCATATTTTCAGTTGATGGATGGAGCTGCTGCGGATCCATAGTTGTGTTGTTGGACTGCTGAGCTGAGAGTTCAGCTCTATTCTTTTGGACATGATATTATTTTGTGATTTTGTCGGGTGGCGCCATGTGCCCCTTATTCTTTTGGACGTGTGTATATATATATATCTGTGTTGTTTTTCTTCCATTTCAGTAGACTTGCGTTTGTGCTTCATGTTTCAGTTTGTTCCAAATTGCGCAGTTAATCAGACTAACTCTAAAACCATTAAACACATGATAAGTGACTTCGGAAACTCGGGAGTTGCGTATATACTCGACCCCCGATTTTCAGGGTGTTACAAGTTGGTATCAAAGCATAGTTTGGAAGCAACTGGGCCATGGGTCATGGGCTCACTAACGCGTCCGCTGACTTGAGGGTAGATGCGATAGGAACTTAGGAATTTCTGAACCACCCTAGACCCCGAACTGACGATCGTAGACGAAGGATAGGTTATCTAACTAGTTAGAATCGGGAAGCGAGGGCGTATAGCGACCTTAGGCGTCGAATCCGAGAGTCATCCGGTCTTTTGGCACGCCGGCGGAAGTGAGTCGAGAACCGAAGGATTTTGAGGTCGAAACCGACGTTCGCGTATAAATGGACTAGTTGCGGGGGTCAAAATGAGTAGTTCCTGTTCATTTAGGGACAAAGTTATGGGGGCTAGTGAAGTTTCACCAGAAATGGGGGGGAAATGGGGAAAACGGAGATTTTGGCCCCTAACCGGGAAGGATCTCCTAAAACGGATAGGTCCATTGCGTAGATCGGCTCCTTCTACCCCAAATTCATATATAGCACTTCCCGTGGAGTGTTTTCGATGACCGAAAAATCATAAATTAAAATGCAGCAGGGGATCGGCGTGCCCACCCCGCCGATCGGCGTGGCCGCCCCGCCGGACGTCCAGCGAGCGGCGTGGCCCCCGCCGGTGCGCGTTTTCGCCCCGCCAGCAGGCGTGGCCGCCCCGCCCGGCCGATGTCCGCCCCGCCGGTGCAGTTTTCGCCCCGCCAAGCGCCGTGGCCGCCCGCCGGGTGCCAGCGGCCCGCGTGGACCCCGCCCGGCCGCGTTGGCCGCCCCGCCCGGCCGCGTTTCCGCCCCGCCAGCGGCATGGCCGCCCCGCCGGACCTCCCACTTGGGGTTTTTTTTTGCAAAAAAATTTCGAAAATTGTGTGGGCCCCACTGCTGCCCCCTAAAGCAACACACCCCCTTCCCCATTTCACTCACTCTCCTTATTTCTCTCCACCTCTCTCTCATTTCTCAAAACCACTTCTCAAAACCTCACTCCTCTCTCATTCTCAAATCTCACCTCTCAAAATCTTCATTTCTCTCCATCTCTCTCTCCCATTCCTCAAAACCCACTTCTCAAAACCTCACTCCTCTCTCTCATTCTCAAATCTCACCTCTCAAAATCTTCATTTCTCTCCATCTCTCTCTCCCATTTCTCAAATCCTCCACCCTACTCATTTCTTCCTCCCCACCTTCTCAAATCCTCATTTCTCTCCACCTCTCTCTCTCATTTCCAAACACCCTCTTTCAAAACCCCACTCCACCATTTTCTAATCCCATTCCCTTCATATTTCCCTCCCTCCCATTCCTCCAAAATCCACCTCTTTTTTTTTTTTTTTCTTTCACATTTCCCTACTCCATTCCTCATTCCCATTCCTTGTAGCCCCAAACCCTTCAACCCAAGGCATTCACCCAACGATCCATCCTAATCAAGGGAAATGGCTTTCCTTGCCACCGTAGTATCTTTTTTCACTATTCCGGTGATCCTTTCCCTTATGGGGAAGAAAAGACCGGCTTCCGAGGAAGCAGGACCGAGCCAGGAGCGACGTGGGAAAAAGAAGGCCGATCCGAAGGGAAAGGCGAGCGCAGAGGTACGGTCGCGAAAGGGCGGAACGATTCCCGGAGGGATGAGGCGCTCGCAAAGGACTTGGGAAATTTTCGCGTGCGCCATGTCGCCTTCGAAGCTTTCGTGGAAGAAAACGTCACAGGTAATAACTCTCTACTTTGCCGATTGATGAAGGATGAGTGGGGTCCCATGTTTCATGTGAACATGCAGGCCGATGTGGGGCAGGCTAGGATGTTCTACACTCGGATTAGAAATCCACGCTACAAGCCCCTGGGTTTGATCTTATTGTGCGTGGTGAGGAAACTCATTTGGGAGTCGAAGATTTCGCTGAAATTTTGGGAGTACCATTGGGGCAGTGTGCAGATTGATGAAATGAACCTTGAATCAAGGGCGGCCCGCGACGAACGTACTCGTTTCCTGTGTGGCCAAGCTGCCCCTTGGAATAGGGAAGTCGGCCTATACGCAACTCACATGATGCCCAAGTATCGGGTACTCCACCGCATTGCCACTCACAATGTATATCCGAGATTGAAGAACCGCACCGAGTGCTCTCGCTACATGGTAGAGTTCTTGTATCAGGTGGGCCAAGGAGCAAAAGTGTGCGCCTCGAGCACAGTGCTCTACCAAATCGTGAAGGCCGCAAGATCGACTCGCAAGGACATAGCTCTCCCATTTGGCCGTCTGGCCTGCTATATTACTGACCAGTTTGGGATTGGCGGATCAGACGGGCATCACATACCGGTAGAGATTTTGGGGAACAAAATGCTAAACTCTATGGGCGTCGGACCCAGGCAGAGACAGGCTCATATCGATCAGTATGGGGAAGCTAGTGAAGAGGAAGAGGAAAGTGATGGGAATGACGAGGGCGAGGATGAAGGGGGAAATGATGATGAAGATGAAGCCGAAGGGGCAGATGAAGCTGAGGAAATCAGGGCAGTCAGTCAGGAGCCCCTTGCCGCCCCAGGTATTCATAAGCGCTTGGATGCGCTCCAGGCTGAGGTAGCAGGGATCAGGGAGAGCCAAGTAAGGATTGAGGTGAGCCAACTAAAGCAGGAGAAGTGGAACAAGAAGATATATCGGGCCATAAAGGCCCTAATCTGCTGCAGCAAGGGGGAAGAGGCGCCTCCCCTTTCGCCTGACTCGGACAAGTAGCGTCGCGACCTTACGGATAACTAGTAGTTGCTTTAAGTCAATTAGACCTAATCCCCTGTACTGGAAGATAGTTAGGACCTTTGCTTGTTTAGTTTGTATTTTCCTTTTCAGTCTAACATGTTTACTGATGTTTGTAATCCATGCTGTAACATGTAATTAGCCATGTCAATGGCATTTTGAAATTAATGTGATGTGTGGATTGCCTCGGCAGATCTCTTGTTATCCCAACATGCTTGTATGTACATTGCTTGTGTTCTCGAATGGATTGTATTGAATCGTGCCCATGCACACATAACCGGGGTATAAGAAATGTTCTAGTACCTAACTCAATCAAGGGCCTTTTCAGGAAATGCCTCCGTGACAGGATGGTCGATTTGTCCGCCTTCCTCATGGTGGCTTGGTCGATCGGAATCAGGTCCCTGTCGAGCAACAAGGCCCACATGGGGCGGACGGTTCCCAGAATACGGGAAGTACCACCCAGGAGGCGGCCCCAAATGCTCCGCTGCCACAAGCCGAGGCACCTATACCCCCTCCGCCACCGTCCATGGATCAAATGGGCCAAATGTTGCTCCTCATGCAACAACAACAACAGATGATGGCCGCAAGCATGCAACAGCAACAGCAGATGATGGCCACAAATATGCAACAACAACAAAACATATTTGGCCACGGTGATGGGGGCCTTGGCCCAAAATTGGGCACACCACAACTGGAACCGCCCACTACGGCTGCGCCCGCCACTAGCGGAAGCAACCTATTTCAACAGTTCCAAAGGCATAGGCCGCCTACCTTTGCCGGTACCCACCGCCCAGAGGAAACGGAGTATTGGCTCAATAGAGTCACCAAGCTGCTGCGGCCTCTCCACTGTTCTGAGGTGGAGAATGTGGAACTCGCCTCTTACCTCTTTGAGAAAGAGGCGGACTTATGGTGGGAAAGCGTCCTCAGGTCCCTTCCTGAAGGCCACGTATGGACGTGGGAGGCATTTGAAGCCCGTTTCAACGGGAAGTACATTTCCCAATCCTACCAGCACGATAGGGAGAACGAATTCCTCCGCCTCCAATAAGGGGAATGAGCGTGGCACAATACGAGAACCGGTTCACAGAACTGTCTCGCTACGCTTCCGAAATGATTGCCAACGAGGCGATCAAAATGAGGCGATATATGGCAGGATTAAGGAGTGGCATTCGCTCCAAATTGTGTTGCATGAGCATTGGGACTTATGCGGAGCTCGTGGAGTTGTCTACTCGGGCTG
Source organism: Magnolia officinalis (assembly GCA_021015155.1). NCBI lineage: Eukaryota > Viridiplantae > Streptophyta > Magnoliopsida > Magnoliales > Magnoliaceae > Magnolia > Magnolia officinalis. Next base: position 66,753,978 of record JAJHSJ010000009.1, on the reverse strand, counting down.
AACAAGATGAGGAGCGTGTCTCACGGGGCCGGACACAGTTGGGGCCTCGAAACCGGACAGAAGGACCATCCTCTTCTTTTACGGGGAAGAGGCTGCGCCCAGATTCTCCGCCACGTTTAGCTGCTGCACCGGCACCTCCTACACGACCTATTCAGATGTGCAGCTATTGTCGGAGGCCGGGCCATTCCGAGCCATACTGCTTCACCCGGATGAGGGACCTCGGCTTCACGCCACCTCAGCGCAACTTCAGGCCTCCACAACAAGTATTACAGGTTCCGCCCCTACGGACAATGGGGCCCAACCCACAGTTTCGTCGTCCCCCTGCACCTCAGGTTAGGCCGCCACAACGGCCTATGCAACGACCGAACTTCCCTCAGCAGGCGCGCGTCCATGCATTGGCGGCAGAAGGCCAAGATGCTGTCATCCCCACTCCTACGGCCTTCGAGGTGACGGCACACATTGAAGGTACCCCCATCTTTTTGTTGGTGGACACGGGATCCACTACTTCTCTCATAACGCATGCTACTGTCAAGCGTCTAGGATTGTACGCTACTCCCTGTACTGGGGTGAGGATCATTGCCGCCGCCGGTACTGTCTCAGAAGCGACGAAGGTGTGCCGCGATTGTCCCATCGATTTGGGATGCAAGGTGGCATTTGTGGACTTGATAGTGACTAAGATCTTCCACTATGATGTTATCTGGGCATGGATTGGTTGACCACGATGAAGGCCGAGATTGACTGTGAGACACTGACAGTGAAAATATTTGAAGATGACGGCACTTCTCTCACGTTTCCAGTCCAGGTTAGCCACGATCGTAGGATTTTATGTTATGCTTCTTTGGAAGACGGGTATAATGGGCCCTCACACACATGCACTCCCGTAGTCCGAGACTTTAATGATGTGTTTAAAGCCATACCTGGACTCCCTCCTCGACGGGAATAGACTTCACTGTCGATCTAACTCAGGTGCTAAGCCCATCTTCCTTCCTACTTACCGCATGCCCCCATGTGAGATGGAAGAGTTAAGGTCTCAGATTGACAACTTGCTAGAGAAAGGTTTCATCCGGCCCAGTGTCTCGCCGTGGGGAGCCCCAGTCCTATTTGTGAAGAAGAAGGACGGCTCATTACGATTGTGTGTGGATTACAGGAGATTGAACCAAGTGACGGTTCGGAACAAGTACCCATTGCCCAGAATTGACGACTTGTTTGATCAGCTGAGGGGTGCCAAGTACTTCTCCAAGATCGATCTACAATCAGGGTACCATCAGCTGCGAGTCAGAGACGAGGATATACAGAAGACGGCCTTCAGAACCTGTTTTGGCCATTATGAGTTCCTTGTTATGTCGTTCGGGCTCACCAATGCCCCAGCGGTATTCATGGACCTCATGAACAGAATCTTCAGGCCGTTCATATAAAGATTCGTCGTGGTATTCATCGACGACATATTGATTTACTCAAAGAGCCGCGAGGAGCATGAAGAGCATCTAAGGGCGGTCCTTGGAACTCTTGAGAAGAATCGCTTATTTACGCAATTTAGGAAGTGCGACTTCTGGAAGGAGGAGGTCAAATTTCTGGGTCATGTGGTGTCCAAGGAGGGCATATCTGTTGATCTTGCCAAGGTTGCGGCTGTGCAAGACTGGAAGCAACCGAAGTCGGTCACAGAAGTGAGGAGTTTTCTCGGTCTCGCCGGCTATTATCGAAGGTTCATTAAGGATTTTTCAAAAATAGCTCGGCCGCTATCCCAGTTGACTCGGAAGGACCTCAAGTTTGCCTGGAATGAGAAGGCGGAGGCGGCCTTCCTAGAGCTGAAAGATAAATTGACCTCGGCACCTGTGCTTGTACTCCCTGAGCAAGGGGTCAAGTACACTGTCTACACAGACGCTTCTCATGTGGGCTTGGGATGTGTGCTCATGCAGAAGGACCAGGTAATTGCGTATGCATCTCGGCAGTTACGGAAACACGAGGAGAACTACCCCACTCATGATCTCGAGCTTGCGGCGGTGGTGGTTTTCGCATTGAAGATATGGCGGCACTATCTCTACGGTGAGGAGTTTGAGCTCTTCTCTGATCACAAGAGTCTCAAATATATCTTCACCCAGAAAGACCTGAACATGAGGCAACGTCGCTGGATGGAGACGTTGAAGGACTTCAAGTTCGACGTCTCGTATCATCCTGGCAAGGCAAATTTAGTGGCGGATGCCTTAAGTCGCAAGAAGACGATTGAATTTGCGGCCCCGCTAATGGTGAGGGAATGGGACATGGTGGAGTTCGTGCGGGATTTCGACGTGAAGCTGACCGTGGAGGAACCGTACGAGGTGTAGCCCACATCCAAGCACAACCAATGATTGACAGCAAAATCATTGAAGCCCAGGTGGGCGATGAGTTGTTAAAGAAGATGAGGGAAAGGGCCCCTAGTGATGAGAAATCTGAATGGAGGATCGGTGCCGATGGAGGATTGCGGTACCGAGGCCGCCTTTGTGTTCCAACCTTCTGGGACTACGGGAAGAAGTTCTCAATGCCGCTCATAACTCCAAGTTGGCGATGCACCCTGGTAGCACAAAGATGTACCGGGATTTGAAGCGGAATTATTGGTGGGACAACATGAAGAAGGAAATAGCGGAGTAGTATGTGTCCCGATGCCTCACTTGTCAACAAGTCAAGGCCGAACACCGCCGGCCGCCGGGCCTCTTGCAACCCATGCCCATAGCAGAATGGAAATGGGACTTCATATCTATGGACTTCATTTCTGGTCTACCTAAGACTAGGAAGGGGTATGACTCCATATGGTGATTATGGACAGGCTCACCAAGTCAGCCCATTTTCTGCCAATTAAAACTTCCAACTCCGCCGATGATTTGGCGAAGTTATATATCAAGGAAATAGTTTGACTCCATGGCGTTCCATTGGAAATAGTGTCGGACCGGGACACTCGATTCACGTCATTTTCTGGACTCGCATCCAAGAGGCTATGGGAGTGAAGCTGAAGTTTAGCACCGCCTTCCACCCTCAGACAGATGGGCAAATTGAGCGGGTGAACCAGATTTTGGAAGACATGTTGCGGGCTTGTGTCCTGGACTTTCAGGAGAGTTGGGACGACTGCCTCCCATATGCCAAGTTCGCCTACAATAATAGCTTCCAGGCTAGCATCGGTATGGTGTCGTACGAGGCACTGTATGGGCGTCCGTGTCGAGCCCCGCATTGTTGGGAAGAAATTGGCGAGAAGAGCTTGCTAGGACCGGATTTGGTGCGGATCACAACCGAGAAGATTGAAATTATCCGACGCCGCCTCTTAACGGCTCAAAGCAGGCAGAAAAGCTACGCCGACACAAGGCAAGGGATTTGGAATTCGAGGCTGGAGATCATGTATTTCTTAAAATCTCCCCAATGAATGGCGTTTTACGCTTCGGCAAGAAGGGAAAACTCACGCCGCGATTTATTGGGTCCTTCCAGATTTTAGACCGGGTAGGTGCTGTGGCTTATCGCTTGGCCCTACCTACGCCGTTTGCTGGAGTGCATAACGTCTTCCATGTATCCATGTTGAAGAAGTACGTCCCCGATCCTTCGCATATCATCAGGTGGGAGCAGGTGGAACTCAAGGAAAATGCCACATACATTCTTCGGCCCACTAGAATATTGGATAGGAAGGAACAGGTCCTACGCAACAAAGTCATCCCATTGGTCAAGGTGCTATGGACCCATCACGATGAAGAAGAAGCCACTTGGGAGACGGAAGCAGAAGTACGCAAACATTACCCGAGCCTGCTTCAACAATACGAACAGGTACAAATTTCGAGTACGAAATTTACTTGTAAGGGGGGTAGATTGTAACGTCTCGTCCAACCAGCACAGTGTCCTGGGGCGTCCACGTAGGATTGCCGTAGGACCACTCGCTTAAGCCACTCATGGTGGGTTACCGTAGATAAAAATCATCCAAGATTAGCCCAATTTAATAGACCAGACAGGCTGTGATAAGGCCTGGTGCGGGCCGCCAAGCCAGATGGCTGTTTACACTTAAAGATGGCCCGTGTGGGCCACCCAGCAACCGAGGAGGGTTAGAAAAATCTAAAACTTTAGAAAATCATAGATCTCACTGGGCTTGTAGTCCATCGCAGACTGCGGACCCAGTGGACACCCAGAAGACCATCTGACGCTTGCCCAATGCACCCCACCAATGCCAGATTAAAATCTGGCACTAACAAAAGAAACTGAGACTCCGGGCCTTCCAGCCGTCGGATTTCTTCAAATTTACGGTGAAAGTTTAATGTATTTTTCAACGCCTGCCCACCAAATCTGGGCCCCGATCGTGGCACGATGACCGTTGATCGTAAATCAGACCCGTGCGATCAACCCCATATCCGATCGCTCCCAAATTTTGCATGGCCCTTCATCGTGCCATGGATCACCTCCCCCTATAAATTCATGGCCAGAGGGCCACCAGAAATGCCCCATCAATCAGAATGGCCCCCAAAGGGCCACTTAAAGGTCGAAAACGCTTGCTCAGATCATATATCCGTTCATCCGTTCGCCCTAAATTTTTGCATGGACCCTAGTCAAGCCATAGGGCACCTACACACCAAATTTGGTGGTTAGAGTGGTGTTAGGGCCGCCCCAACACAAATAGGGAGTCCTAATGGTCTATTTTAGGAAATTGTGGAAGCTTGGGGCCATTTGCACCAAATCTGGAATTATAAAAAGGGGTTTCTTTTGGGCACCCCTCTCCCATACGAATTTGCCCTAGGAGAGAAAAGAGAGAAAAGAGAAGAGAAAGAGAAGAAAGAAGGGAGAGCAGGGAGTAGTGTGAGTGGTGGTGAGCAAGGTGGACTCTCAATCAAGGTGGGGCCCAAGAGGATCAAACCCACAACTTCCTACACCTTCTCCAAGAAGGATCCCTCATCCACGGCCGCTCTTTTGTTCCGTTGGGCATCTAGGTAAGATCCATTACAAAATTTCCTTGAAACCCTTATAATGAAGGGGATTTGCATGAGAATCTAACATGTGATGGTTGCTCCTAGGATTCCGGCCGTTCTACACCAAGATCCACATCTCCTAGGTCATTCTCAAGTCTTCAACAAATCCGAAGGTGTGGACTATTACTCTTAGGTGGCCTAGCCACCAATTTAAGTGTGGATTTAATGATTTTGAGTGTTTGGATGTCATATTTGGAATTCTAGAGGAAACCCTAGAGATTTTCATATTGATTGGATTGTTAGAGTATGCATGTTTAAATTCTTAAATAGGATATGTATTGTGCCTTCACATGATATTATGTCGATTGATAACATGCTTGTTGTTGTTGATTTCATTCCCATCCTATGAAGTGCTTATTTGTGTGTGTGATTATTTACCGATTTTCATGATTCCTCATGATGGAGGAAGTGTTTAACTTCCTCACACAACACACATACACTCACATGCATCTGAATTTTATGATGATACTTGATTGCTTGTTAAAGATAATTGTTTTACATGGTTAGAATGCATGAGATTATGACATGGATGTACTAGCTGATAATATGAGTAGTGGGCATGCCGTAGGTCTCTTTTCACTCTCTTGGGGTGGTCAGGAACCTAACAAGTGAGTGTAGTCCCATCGGTAGGAATACGCTAAGGCTAGACTTGCGGATTGGGCGGGCGGGAGTGTTCGGATGGCTGTAGTTCGACTACATGGGTCCCTTGTGCCCGAGGTCATTCGTCTCACACTTGCCTGACCTGTGCGGACTAGCCTACTACCTGATCACCCTGTTCGTTAACCATGTTCGCCCACATATGTATGGAACCTGATGCACCCTATAACCTTTGTGGCCCACTGATAATTAGACTACAATTGGTCCACAGTCTCGTGAGCCGGGCATGGTGGTGGTGGAATGGGACACTGTGTCCAAGCTGTCGGCCTACGCTGGGGTACCGCGCCTCCCCGTAGTGACCGCGAGCGATCCTTTCCCTATCGGCACTCCTCATGTGCTTGGAGTCGGGAATGAGGACCCCGACGGGATCACGGACCGCGAGGGCTCGGCCTCACGCGTCGTTGGGCCTTGCCCTCGCAACCGGATTAGGGCAGTGACATGTAGGGTGATCCAGAATCTCCAACCTGCTGGATGAATGGACTTTAACTAACAACTCGGCTAACATGATCGCATTTCACGCATTAGATAGGGTGGCGACTCGGAAGTTGAGGTCGCACTGAGGGAGTGAGTGATGACATTTGCGATCGTAGACGTAGTCGCTTGAGGGAGTGTTGTGGCGAGGGCATGCATCATATCATCGCATTTCATGCGCATTTAATAAGAGTTATAGGTGTTGCTGAATTCCTGCTTTTCACTAAATCCCTATTATAATTGATGCCTGTTACAACTTAAGATTAATGGTTCACACTGAGTTGATCACTCACTCCCACTCTGGGACGGTATTTTAAAATACTAACCAGACACTTCTATAGATGCAGGTGGCGGAGATCAGGAGGAGCCTGGCACTGCGAGCTTGGATGAGGAGGAGGAGGAGTACTCATATTTTCAGTTGATGGATGGAGCTGCTGCGGATCCATAGTGTGTTGTTGGACTGCTGAGCTGAGAGTTCAGCTCTATTCTTTTGGACATGATATTATTTTGTGATTTTGTCGGGTGGCGCCATGTGCCCCTTATTTTTTTGGACGTATGTATATATATATATCTGTGTTGTTTTTCTTCCATTTCAGTAGACTTGCGTTTTGCTTCATGTTTCAGTTTGTTCCAAATTGCGCAGTTAATCAGACTAACTCTAAAACCATTAAACACATGATAAGTGACCTCGAAAACTCGGGAGTTGCGTATATACTCGACCCCCGATTTTCAGGGTGTTACCACATCCCCACCTCAGATTTTTATTATGAAGATTCATGCATGCATGATCTATAAGATGAATATTTATGGTTGATTCTCTATTTGTGCATAGGGGATTATAGTGCCGAAACCCGAATCCCTTGAATGGCCAATATCTCTCTCTTATTCTCCTTCTCCCTCTAATGTTACTGATCATGGTGGCCCACCTGATGTGCAAGGCACATCCAACCATCCGCCCTTAATGAGACGTCCCTATGTCCCATTTGTTGGACATATGGAAATCCACCTTGCTGTCCATTCTCACATGCAAGGTCTGGGTCGATTTGGAGCATGTTCCGGATGTATGTAGCCCATCTAGGTGGCCCCACCTTGATGTATGTGAGGATTTTTCTTGCTGGACTTTTATTTATGGGCTGAACTAGGCAACATATACCTTGCTGTCCAGAATTTTCATAAGCTTATATTGTGATTTTTGGGAAGTGTTTGGCACATATGTTTGATCTGTTTTTGAAAGAGTTAAGGGTGGGTCATTGGTGTGTGGACCCCACCCTGATGTATGCCAACAACCATACCAAATTTCAGCCCCAATGGACCCCATTTGGGCATCCAAAAGGGTGGGCCAACATAGTGGACTACCAGAAATTTCTACTGTGCAGTCCAGCAGCATAGTCCCATAAAAACAATTTTTAAAAATATTTTCTCAGAAGGTGGGTCATCTTTCTGGGTCCCACCTTGTTGTAGGCTTGATGAGGGATCTTAGGTCCAAATTTCAGGAATTTTGGAGGCCCAGAACCCACCCATTTATATGGCCCAAATTCAGGACAGTTATATTTCCAGCAACATTTCATCATGGACAGATTGTAACTCCGAAATTTATTAAATACTTCTGAGTATCCAAAAATCATGAAAATTTACGGAGAGGTGGCCCACCCATGGTAGGACCCACCTACAAATTTTTTGGGCCAATGGATCCCTGTCTACACAGTGGTGAGGGCTGGACCGGCCCACCACGTTGGGACATCCAGATGAACCAGATTTTCTTAATAGTATGTTTTATATTTAAATTAATTAAAATACTTCTAGTTGTTCAAAAATTCTGAAATTTTGTGGAGGTGTGGCCCACCCATGGAAGTGTCACCCTACAAAATTTCAGAGCTATCGGGCCCTTATACTGCCTATCGTGAGGCCTGGAGTGGCCCACCAGGCAGGGACGCCCAGGCTGGGGCGTCCAGCCTACTTTGTGGACCCACCTGGATGTGTTGTATATCCCCCACCATCCATCCATGTGGGGTCCTTTGGGGATTTGATCACCCTCCCCTTTGGTAGCATTAATTGGGGCCCATAGAATCAGTTTTTGGGCCAAATGACCAGGCCCATAGAGTTGCCTACACATGGGACATTCCTATCTTGGGCTGCTGCTGGGCCTACATTCCAACGGCACGGCCCACTTGATATATGAGTTGTATCTCCCCCTCTCATCTGGTGGGACCCACTGTTATGTATATGGGCCATCAGAAATTTCATATACTATAAAATAATTTTTGTTGTTGGATTCCAACCAACTCAGAAAATGGGTGGGCTGGAATTTGGCAATGAGCCCACTAATTGTTGCCTATAAATATTTGTTTCAGGGCAGCATGGTCCACTAATTTGAGGGGGGATTTAAATTAGTTATCTTATTATTTTTTTCTACAGTATTATTGAGTGTAATTAAAGCTCATATGAGGCCCACCCAAGTTGAGCTTTAATGGAATGTTGTATGTGATTGAAGACTAGTTCCTTAGGCCTTGTGAACTAAATCCTTTTAGATAGGCCCATTGATCTTGGGTTTATACTTTCCTACCTATTGTGATGGGTTTATGACTATCACATGCAAGTAGTTGGGCCCTTGGCTGCCCACTAAATCAACTATATACTTGGGCTAAGAAGTGAGGCCCAACTCACTAGTATTAAGTGTAAAATTGCCCATGTGGATGAATTACTAGGCTACCCATGAGGCCCACCACAATATGGGGGTTTATAACCTTCATGGTTGGGCCCAAACCTTGCTTAAAGGCCCACCAAATTACCTATGAGTTGGGCTTTGTGTATAGCCCACTAGGCCATGCATTGCTTGGGTTTTAGACTTTACTTTATATGCGTAGCGGGCTACCTTTTGGGACCCAGTTGAAGTTAGATGTCCTCCTTGGTGGCCCTAAGGTAGGCCCATAGGGCCCTTATAGGTGGTTGAAGGCCCACCTTGGGCCCGACTAGGACCGTTTCCTCCTTAAGACCTTATTGACTCTCTAAACTTGTGGGTCACCCCAAAGTATTGGGCCCCCACTAGAAGACTTCACTTCTCCTTAGAGCACCTGTCTATATGCCTAGACTATTGACCCTCCTTGGGACGGAGAATTCATATATTTTACAGGTAGCGCACCTACATCATTATGACCCATATGCATCATCTGTATGAATTGATTACATTGTATGGTGGTCATTGAGGGATGAAGTCTCTCCCTCGTGCACAATGAGTGCCTAAAGCTTGTGCATAATCTGTATGTGTGACTCATGTATTAGCATCGCATTTCATGATGATACCGCTCTCTGCTTTATCAGGACCTCGCCTCCACAGGGACGTTCGTGGATAACTGTATATGTGGACGCCGGAAATGATACTTGAACATACCGGGTGCATAGGATGCCCATGGGTGAAATTCTCAAAACTTCCATGGTACCAAGGATCTGCTCCAACGCCATAACCGGGTGAAACATGAGCGCACGAGGGCCTTACACTTGTAGGCCGTGACTCCCACTATCGTGTAGTCGGTTGGATAGAGATGTGGCCTTATTCGCCTGTGAGGGAGGGCATTATTAGGTTGAGTCTGACCAACTCGTGAAATGGATCCGCTGTCATCGAGCCCTGTTGGTGATTGACTGTCCATAGGCGGGCGTAGTGAGGTCTCTTACGCTCGTTTGACTGTGCGGGTCTGTAGAGCAGTAGTCATTCCGCTGTGAAATGAACCCCGGTGATTTCCTTATAATTGAAAATGTGCGTGATATGTGGATTGGATATGAGCACTGGCTTTACTTGCATCGCATTAGCATTGGCTGTAATAACCCCCTTCATGCATTGCCTTGGTATGGGGCCCAGTACTCATTACATCGTATTCATGATAAGCATTGGTAAGGCTAGTGATATTGTCATTGAGCATGATTATCTTCTTGTACCCCCTTCTATTCTTCTGTGCACCATTGTCACACACTTTCACCACCCTCTAAGCT
>JAJHSJ010000009.1:66674182-66743799 GCA_021015155.1 Magnolia officinalis | reverse complement strand
CTTCTATATCTTGATCATTTGTGGAATTCTGTGTTTTGCTTGGGTTTATTTGTGAAATAGAGATCTGGTTTTGCTTGGTTTATTTGTGAATAAAGATCTGATTCATATAAGCCCTGGCTTGCACCAGTGAGGAAATCTTGCAAGAACATTTTAAAATCATCATCATCATCAAAGCCTTATCCCAACTAATTGGGGTCGGCTACATATAAAATCTGTCATTCCAATCTTTCAAGGGCCCATAACTTCAGTTAGACCATAGATTATCAAGTCTTTTCTTACTACCCTCCACCCATGTTCTTTCGGGGCCTTGCCCTTTTAGAGCCTTAACATTTTGAACACATACTGATTAAATTTACTTCCACAGACAAGGCAAGCGTTCACTGCAGAGCAGATAAATGAAGCATGCTATGTTGATGTGAATGCCAACAAGGCCGTCTTTGACAGCCTGAGGAATAACCATAAAGTGCATTATGATGGGAAGCGCTTCTCGTACAAGGTAAGGCTTTCTTGCACCAGAAAACCTACAAACCTGCACGTAGTTACCAATTAGAGATTCTATTTACTGAGCTTTGCTGGCCTCAATGCATCTCTATGCTCACACGTAAGCTAAGCATGTGTGCTGGATATCAAAGCATGTATCAGATGGGACCCACCATCTATATGTCTGTACAAAAGCCATGCCATTCAACTGTCAGATTGGTCACTGATTTGTGGGAAACAATGGATACCAAGTTTTTTTCTAGACCATCCAATGTTTCCATATCTGCTTGACCGCTGATCTACATGGTGGGGCCTCCCGTGGTAAACGATGGGATGCCCTAAACAAATGCCAGGTTGGCATGTCTCTGGTGCATATGGAGCTGGCAAGCCTCATATTGCCAGGTTTGTGGTAGAGGCCAGGGAAAAAACTGTCTGGTGAATAGAACATGTTGGCTTGTGGTTGACTGGCCGAGTCTATACGAGTCTTTTATTAGAAAGATGCTTGTATCTTGGGTAGTACTTGGATTTCCTTTATCAAATTCCAAGTAGTAACCTTCACATGTTGGTAAACCCAGGATTGTAAAAAAGATTTGTTTATTTTCCTTTGTTGTGTCTTGGCTTCTGAAAATCTGAGTTGCGGAGTTTTTAGTCCATGACTTTGGCATCTGCCGCCCCATCCGTTTTTTGGGGCATCTGCAGATAAAACGGAAGAGAAAAGAGAAGGTTCTAGGATGGACTACAATGTTCTTGGAAAAATGGAAGTATGAACTTCTGAGTGATTGTGCAGTAACATGAACTTGTTTGGTTTTCCAGTCCAAGCATGATTGAAAGACAGAAAGCAACTGCTTGAATTGGTACGGAAATTTCCAGAGGGCATTGCTGTCGTTGATCTCAAGGATGCATACCAATCTGTGATGGAAGATTTGCAGGTACGTGCATGTTCTGGTGTTGTATTTTCACACACCCACACACCCACACCCACACATGGGCACTCAAACCCATGACTTCAATGTTGAAACACATCTGTCTACCGCTGAGTCATGGGTTGGAGTTGGAACCTATTTTGATGTTGTATTTGTCTATGCTTAAGGAACAGCTATCCACGAATGAAATGATTAACAAAAAAGTGGTCAAAAGCATACTTTTTAGGCCCTTTCTATAATTGTTTAAGGGACAATTGCATGTTGAATTGCTATTAATTTCCCTTGTTTTTAAGCTTGGAAGTTTGCTAATCTTTTGCCCGGACACCTGCTTCACAGCTAACCGTAGGGACATGCATGTGTGCAAGATCAAAGCAATCCATCAGGTGGGCCTCAGTCATGTAGATGAGATAGATCAGACAAGGTTGGTCCATCATCATATGGGTTGTGTATGTACAACGAAATGGATGTTTAAAAAACAACATGGCCAATGCTCCACATTTGACATTACATGATCCACCTAATGAGTGGACTGTCAAAATCTTTTTGTGCCACGCCCTCTACACAGTGGGTGTACTTGATGGCTTGGATCCTGCACTCATGGCACATGCCATCATGTGTTGCAGGTAGGGTTTTGGGTAAGATTGGCAAACCTCAATAAGCTTAATGCCTCTGCAGTGTTTGGAATTAGAGAACTTTCGAGTCATCTCCAATACTGGTTTATAACTGGCCATGAAGATGGGATTATGAACTCCATTACCTCTTGTGCTACAAACTTTTGTGCTTCTCTAGATGAAAAGCTTGTGCCCTGTATGGCTGGCACTAAAACGAGTTCATCTCATCTGGTGTACAGTAATTATGTATGGGATGGTTCCCTATACATGAGGAATTCATGCTAACCATAATTGGTATTAGAGATCAAGGTCTTATATATTATTACTGTTAACTAAAATGAAATGAACTCATTTTTAGGCATCTGCCAAACAAGGCCTACCTTAATCTTAAAAGAATAGAAATATTCAATTGCTCTTTTTTGGTAACCTGAAAGAAACAGAAGCCTCACAATCATCCTACAAGCTATGACCCTAAGTCAAGCCTGCTGTATACCCCCTCAACGTTTACTGCTACACTTGTTTTGTGGAACTAATGGGGAAGTTTGGAAGGAACCATGGAATTGGGGGGTGGCAAAACACTTTCATGCCAAAGTAATCAGGAGTGGAATGCCACACTCGTTTTGCACAACAAATTGGTATTTGAAGCAAACAGAAATCACTTCAGGGAAGGAAGAGCAATAACCTGACTGCCCATTCTGGTTTTGCTTTTCCATGCTGCCCAGATGCTCAGCCAATTCAAACTTGTTTCTACTCATAGTTTTTGGAGGCGTACATTTGAGCACTGTCAAGGTCCCTCAATTTAGTTGATTTTATGCTTTAGCCCAGTGTTCAAAATTCAGGCTTGGTTCAGTAGTTGATCAGTTTGACAGAGCCAATTCAATGAAAAAAACCACCAATCCCTTCAAAGGATAAGAGTTTTGGAGTTGGTACTGGTGGCTTGGCCAACCAACTTGAATCTGGTCAGTTCTGATTCAACCATAAAGCATTAGGTAACTTGATTTGTCAACATATTCTTTTGATTTCTGCATGATTACCATCTTTAGCATAGCATGTAGAAGTCTCGCCGCTCCTTTATCATATCTTTTATTTCAGGATGGAATCCTTGGTTCTTCCATTTTGTTGCATTTCTCTTGGCAGTCAATACTATTACTGGCACTGCCAAGGCCGTTGTTGTGTTTTTATTGTTGCAAGATGCTATTAGGGCATTCTTTGTTGAAGTTATGAAGTGCTGTCCCACTGTACACATGGCATACATGTTTGGGACTGTTAATCTGGTGGGCCCCTTGTGCTTGGGCTGTAGGGCAAACAAATAGTGATTGGACAACTATGACCACCAGATTGTTGTGAATTTGCCTGTTGAATATGCACCCTTGCTCATTTTTGAGTTTATTCTTCCTTTCTGAATGCACCTGGTAGCACCATGTTAGCCAGTTCTGATGGAGCCTAGGTAAAGGAGGTGGGATGTCAGGTGGCCAACCGGGTGGCAAAACTTTGTGAGGCAATTCATGAGAATATCTGTTTTGATCTTGATCAAGCAAATGGTAGGAATGAATGGTGTAACATGATTCATAAAACCAAACCAAATAGATGGGACATGGCCATGATCGGATTGCTGATTAACTTCTTCGTTTCTCGGGCGACTGATTGGATGGCTACCAAGACCTGGTCGATTTGCCATGCTGGATGTCCCATCCTTGTCATGCACCACCAAATCAATGATCCTGATCATTGTACACAATTGCACATCAAGTGAGAGATATTTTGGGGTGCTGGATGGAATTCCATTAAGCATGCCCATAATTGTAGTGTTCTTTCTTGTTGTAAATAAAAAATATTTTTTTAGCATTCCTTTTTCCTTGTTTCACTACAATGATATGACACCTTATTGATATTTTGTATCGTTAAGTAGGGCAGCAAACCCAAACCCTATTGACCCAACCCGAGTTCGGGTCAGGTTCTCAAGGTCCTCTGGTCAGGTTCGGGTTGGAAACCACTGACCTGATTTGAAATCGGGTTGAACAAATTCGGGTCAGGTTAGGTTGGGTTGGGAATAATCATTTATATTTGGGTTCAGTTGGGTCGAGTATGGCGGAATTCTGGTTGGGCAGCACGGTTTGGAATTTGGGTAAGGCGTGAGTTGGGTCCGCTTACCGGGTGGGCTCTTGTTGACCCTCAACCCGACCCAACTTGCCTGAGTTGCACTCCTAATTGGAAGATGATAAAATCTTTCAAAAAAAAAAAAGGAAAAGAAAAAAAAAAAAAAAAGGAAGAAAAAGAAAATTAAATTCTAAATGAGAATGTAGCAAAATATGCTGACAGTATCTTTTAAAAACTGTTAGATATGCATTTGAAAATAGTGGATCATCCTTCTTTTTTTCCTGCCAAAATATGGCAGCCGAACACCTATTGACAATATGAGCCCTCAATCATGAGGGCCCCACTTTAGATCACTCGATTCATCAGGTGGCAAATCTATACTCATTTATCTTTTGCAGGCTCTGAAAACAGCAGGGCAGATTTGGCTGCTCTCAAATTTTGACTCGCAAGAGGACATAGCATACCCAACGACCACAAGGTGCCGCAGATAAAGGTGGATGACGATCTGAAGCTGCTCTTCCGTGGGATTGAGCTGCCTCGCGACATGGTTGACATCGAGAAGGACCTGCAGAAGAACGGCATGAAACCCGCAACCAACACAGCCCGGAGGAGGAAGTCCTTGGCCAGGTGCATGGCATCACCCCCAGCAAGCCCAAGACCAAGAAGAAGCGTGAGCTGAGCAAGCGGACCAAGCTCACAAATGCCCATCTCCCAGAGCTTTTCAAAAACTTGAACGTCCCGGACACTTGAGGATCAAGATGCAGGAATGATTGTTCAATACGTGTTTAGATTCATAGGTGATTCGGTTATTGATGCATGTGAAATTCGCCCCATTGTATTTGATGCCCAAATGCAAGAAGAATGCATCATGATGCATGATTTTGAAAGAAAAGATGTAGCAGAGGTGTTTTTGGGCCTTCTCAGTTAAGCAAGTTAAAGATCTCATGAGGGGGAATGGCAGGTTTATAAAGTTTGTGGGGATTTAGATGGCTAATTGTGTTGGATTTGTCTGCTGGGTGCCAGAACAGTGGGCCCATTGCACTCATTTTGTGGCCCATCACATCTGCCAATGGGACTAAGGATGGTGGCAGCCGCGGGACAACCGCCATTGCCCATAGTTCATGTAAATGTTTACAAAAGAAAACTCAGTATTTGAGGCACTCAATTTTCACAAATTGTTGTGTATTTTCAGGCTTATTTTACCGTGTGGTTTGGAGAACCTGTTTCGATACAAGGAATCCAAACATAGACATGGATAAATGGTAGTCATTTACTTTTTCCAGTAATGTATCAGCTTGGATGCGAGAAATCTAAGCTGGAAGATGAATAATTCTTGGGGTCCTGTTTTTTATAAGTAGAAATCCTAGAATCAAGTCATTGCTTTGCTGGCACCTCATATCTTGCACTAGAGAATTTCTATTCAAGTCACAATTGCCTCTTTGCATCTTGCATTACAAAAATGCTACTTGAATCAACTTAATGGTTATAATGTGGGAATTCATGTTTTTGCAATCCAAACAAATAGCTGCAATCCAACCTGACTCAAGTACATGTGATTGTACCAACCTTACCTAACCTGATCTGAATTTGCTCAAACTGGAACCCAATCAAGTTGGCGTCCTCCAACCCAAACCTGAAAGAAGGACTTTGACAACCTGAACTCGGGTTGGGTCAATCGCCTTAGGGTTGACCCAAACCCAAGTTGTGTTATTTATTTTTATTATTTTATGGACTTCAGGCATATTTCAACTTTTTGGCATGGAATGTTGTTTTCTATTTAAATTTGATTTCATTTCCATATTTGCTGTTTGGAATGATCATACTTGAATCATGAAGAACTTGTGTTAGTCCAAATTATTGGTGTGCAGGCATACCTAGTATTTTGTTTGCAATTACTTAAGAATGCTTGAATGGAGGTAATACATTACCAAAAAGGGTGGGTAATACAATGGTAGAAAGTTTCCCACCATTGCCCAAGGTTTCTTTGGAAAATGTTTTGATGCCTCTTTATTTATTTATTTATTTTATTTATTTGCATGTATGATTATGTGGAAATTGATTTTTCCTATTTATGGGTGATTTAGCCATGAGAAGGCTAAAATGATTGAAATAACCAAGGCATCCAAACAAAAAGAGTCTTTTAATATAGAGGAAAGTCTTGCATCTAATTGGACTCTTTGTCTAATTTGAAAGCCACCACATAACCTCTAATGACCTGATCCAGAGCTCAAGTGGTAGACTGAGTGAGAATAACCTTGTTTTCAACACTGAGGTCTTGGTGATTCCAAAGTGGGGCATGTGCTAACATGCTGACAAAAAAAAAAAACCTTTAAAATGTTGGGCCATTTCCATCATCATCAGTGATCTTAACCGTTTATATAGTGGGAATCTGTGCGGACAGAACATATCTCAAAAATCAAGGGATTTAAAACTCTGGTAGCCATCCGATCAGTGGCCTGCAAAATGATGGCCAGAATAACACTCCAAATTCAACCAGTAAAAATGTTTTCCCTATTGCTTCCTTTCAACATAATGTCCCACCATGTATTCCCAATCAATAGAAACGTTTGCCATCAAACTGGGCCATGCTACAGGAACTGTAGGGACGGAACGCCCACCATCGAAACCTTAAAAGGGGTCACAGAAGTTTTAGATAGGGATAATTTTGGTGTTTTAGTTCAGCCCAGTTAGAATGACCTTATGAACAGTTTGTATGGCATATAAATATAATGGTTGGCCCCGGACGATTTTAGCGGTGGCATTTTCATCCCCACTGTTTCCTGTTGTGTGGTCCACTTTGAGTTTTGGATCTGCAGCATTTTTGGGATCATGCCCTAAAATGAGTTGGAGAAGGGATCATGCCCTAAAATGAGTTGGAGAAACTGATGCACAGGTGGATTTATCACAAACATCTCTGTGGGCCCCATGTAGCTTCCCCCACAAGAAGTTCTTGTAAGCGAGGGCACCGGCAAAGAGCGTCTTTAAGAGAGCATGCGACCTGCATATGATCCTCGGTAGGAAGTTATACAATAATGCAAATGCTCACATCCAACCAGTTGGACAACAAGTCACATTTCATCCAGCCGTTAGCTTCAAACTATCATGTCTGAACCACATCCATCCAGTCCTACTATTTATGTTGTTTAGATAGCAAAGAAAATGGTAGATTGATGGTTACACTTTTCCATAATTTAAATTCTTAGTACAAAAAACTAAATGAGTATATGAGTAGAAACATGAGATTTCCACTTGCTATTCAAGTAAGAACTTAAAATTGAAATCCATATTTCAAATCCACCTCATCCATCTGGTCCAAAAGCTCCTATTTGGCTATCAATCCCAAAAATTGGGCTGATTCAACACTAACCCTATTTAAAATTGCATAAAATCTCTAAATTTGCCGACCCATGTTTTGGGATACCCGGATTTATCTCCCCATAATTATTTCATAGCCATTCCATTCCAGCCTTCTAGTTTACCTGGTATAAAATAGGATAGCATAATGCTTTGATACCAACTAATATGAGACCGGTCTTTTTATTTATTTTTATTATTTGCTGACACTGATTCAAGGAAGGGTGTGAGGAGGAAGATCACCGTCTACCTCAAGTATGCAAAACTTTAAATCCACAAGGTTATTCTTGAATTCACAAGATAAAAAAAGAGATTTAAAATTTTATTATTCAATAATGCCTCAAACTTTCCAATTATATCACTTACAAAGAAAGCAAAAACTTTAATCAATAGTCCTAATTCAACTAAACTAAAATTTATTCAAAATAGTAAATTTTACTAAAATAGGAGGTCTTGATTTAATAGTGTTGGGTGATTCCTAGCATGATTAGAAGCAATTCCTAATAAGACTACATATGCTAAAATTCTAAAGCAAAGGAGATACGTCCAAATTAAAACTAACTAAAAACTAGTACTTTTTTTTTTTTCTTCTAAAATTGTGATTTTGAATTGGAAGCATTTTCTCGCAAAATGGAGCAACCCACTATGGAGATCGATTGACCTCGAATGGCCTATTACAGTAAAGATTCATAAGCTCTGTGTTCCTACAATACCTAGATCAAAGGTTATAGCTAATTTACATCACACTGCAAAAGATAATTTCTCCCCTATTCTGGAATGAATTTAGGACTAGGCCTAGATTTGAAAGACGTTTACGTTTGAGCTTCAGTCTGCGCGCACACACACACGCACACACACACACACACACCCACACACACACGGGCACTTGAACCCATAACCTCAATGTTGAAACACAATCCATCTACCATTGAGCCATGAGTTGGATCCCCAATATGACATCGGTCATATTGAGGGGCCGTGGTTGTGTTTGATTATGTTCGAGGCGATCAACCTCATAAGAATTTGAGAGCCTTTTTCATTTAAAAAGGAAGAACCCATTTGTCTTTAATTAGGGTTTCCCACCTCACAATGACACTCCCATAAAAGATCCTATATGTATGAGGCCTGTAGTTTGATATCCGAACTATCCATTTTATGGCTTGACCATGCATGGGGGATGCTATGAAATTCTGTCAGACAGAAAGATCTCGGCTGTTTAACATTTAGCCTTTTCTTAGTTGCATGTGGACCATTGTGTTAGTTTTCTCTTTACCATCTTTAGGGTGCATGTATTGGAGGGTTGGGAATCCAAATAGCAACTGTGGTGTAATCCTATTCCTACCCTGAAATTGTTTGAGAAACCATATCTAGTTTAACTAGAAAGAATTGCAAGTGCAATTTGAGGCAGACTCAAGACTGATTTTTAATACAAAACGGACTAGAAACCTTGATTGTTTTCATGGAATTTCAATTTTGATTTCCATGCGAATTTCAATTTTGATTTCCATGCAAATTTCAAACACCCAACATGTATAATGCATGCCTTCACTGGCCACTGATGTCTTTAAAACAAGAGGCTTACACAACCAAATCCCAAACCATTATACATGTCGGAACTGAATCCTAGGCCTATGCCCTTGTCACAGGCCGGAAAAACAGGCCTGAGCATGCTAGGCCTGGGCTGAGCCTTAATAGGAAATGATTATCAAACCCTTGAAGATGTAGGGCTACTTAGAGGCCCCTCTCAGGAACAATCCATGATCACGTAGTTCAGATATTGCAAACCAATCACCTCCTATGGAAATCATCATCCTAATCACTTTACTAGATGCTCTCGATGTATGATAATTACTACATCATGGGTCAGTTTGGTTGGACTGGTGGCTGGACCAAACTGCTGCAAATCTGGATTGAATGCTTCAGTGGAGCTCAGTAATCTTTGGCCGCTTTTTCGGCTGATCAGAACTCGAAGAGTCTTTGCCATCTGAATTTGTTTGCGAAGTTTGTTCAGCAAGCATGTATTGTTGTCGTCATCATCATCGTCGTCATCGTCGCCGTCACTGTCTTCTGTGTCAGACCTGTTGCTACAGACAGATGAACGCAAAATGGGCTGAGAACCAACCAGGGCAGCTTCAGCTGCCACCACAGCTTCTGGAGTATGAAGATCTGCAACACCCAAAACCAGATCCTGCAGATAAGAGTACCTCTGGCATCAGCATCTAGCTATTTACATGATTTTAAGGCAGGCCAGAGTATAACCATTTACCCTTCCAGAGAAAAGAAATGCCATTATGCAGCAGGGAATTGAAGCTGTTCCATGCAGCTCGCTGCTCATTGCATGCATGAGAAGCAAGTGCGTGCTCTGTTGGGCTCCGTTCTGAATGTACCGAGACCCAGAATCAGGACCATCAGACCAACATTGCAGTGCACATGGTGGCCAACCATATCAACATTCCCATTCACCACACCCGAGGTGTGTATCTTGAGGGAGCTGTGTAGAGGACCATGGCACAAGTGCATGATAGCATTCATCAGGGAAATATGACAGCTACTCAAGAGAGTTGGATTTGAATTCTGCTAAGACATGCCACTGTCCATTTCTTCCACACAAGGGTAGCCCACCTGATGACTGAACTGGCCCGACAAACCAAGGCCACAACAAATCAACAGTGGTCCTACCTGATGAACGGCTAGGATGTTGCAAACTTGCCTCATGGGCACGTGCAGGATGAGTAGGATTCCAATTTCTAATCTTTTGAGCAGCCTTATCAGAGAGCTCACCATTTCAATATATTCTCTTTCGTTCCCAGTTAGCACTTCAATGTCATAGTCCACTTGAGATTTCTCCTAAAAGCACAAAACACATTTCATCAAGTGTCAAAGTAAAAGGGCCTGCGTGTAAAAGAATTAGGTTTTAATGGTGAGAGGAGCATATACGTGTGCATCAAGCTGCAATCTCTTATTAGCTTCAGCCATAACTCCCAAGAAGTCTTTCACTCTTCCAAGTACTGTAGCCAGTGTGATAGATTATGCAGATAAAAAAACAAACCCAGATTATTTGCGAATTGGAGCCCATCAAAGTGGAGAAATATTAAATTACGATCTCTAGCGCAACTAAAAAATGGATGATTTGTGCCACTGTGAGGCCACAGGAACAAATATGGTATCAAAACAACTGAATGCTGGATCTTTAAAGTGGTCAATTCGATGTTCAGAGAGAATGTCCGTACTGGACAGGCTCTCAGTTTGTACAAGTGAAGCTCATGGTTCAGCAATCCAAACTGTTGATAGTGTGGGCCCTGTTGTTGATGGACCATGCACCAAAAATCTCCCACAGGAAAATCCTGACCCTTCAATTGGGAGTCCAAAAGACAAATGGGTAAGAAAGAAATACAGCAACAGTCCACACTCAACCAAAAATAAGGTTGGATATTCAATGGCCAGGATCTTCTAGCCTGTGGGTTTTTGGTGCAGGGGCCCACACAAATAAGGCCCATCTTCTCAACAGTGTGGGTCAATGAACCAGGGTTTCCTCTTGGGCAAACTGAAAAAACCTGAGCAGTACTGTAAATACATTTGGATGAGCATTGTATAGTACTGCTTTTTTAAAAGGGTGGTCAGTTTTAGGTAATTTTCAACCAGCATCATTCTTCCAGATGGTTCCTAAGATTGATTCGTATCATTGATATAGTCTACGTAACTAGCAAGAACAGCATCGTCCTAGTTGTCTTGTTCCAAAAGAATTTTGACCAAGTGATGATCAGCTTCAAATCAAAACCTCACCTGATGTGTTGTGCTTGACCTATGACTAATGCGGACCACTGCAAGACCTGGGCAAACACTTTCAATTTTACCTTTTGTTCCAGAGCCATATGACTTGCTACATTGCTGTGCTGCCACAACACTTCATATTGGGTATTTGGATGTTGTAAAATTTAGAATCTTTTTTGGGGGTAGAGTTGTATAAAAGCATCTATGTCAATTTTAAAAACTGCTGCTGCTTTAACTTCTAAGAAGTATAAGGGCGTTATCGTCCTTTTCAAGCAGAGGAGCATCTTGGTAGCTTGCAATCAGAATGCTACATTGTTGGAAAATCAGTGGTAATGAGGATCATATTGAGAAACATGCCCTCAAGGATTTCATCTCTATTGGGGTCAGTGGTTTGAGCTACATGATTTTTTTTCTTTTTCTTATTCTTTTTATTTGGTACAACTGTGCCATGATCTTGAAATTGTCTTGCAGTGTAAATGAAAGTCAAGCTTGAGTGAATTTTGGGTATGTTAGGGAATCGAATCATATTCAAAGTTCATTCTTCGACCAAGTAAACTCAAATAGATATCACCCATTGAATGCAGCTAGTTTCATTCATACTAGCTGAGACAATCTAAGACCTTGGTTAACATGAAATGGATACCTAGAGAATTGAATGGGAACCTATGTTACCCAGATCCGTATATAGCCTGGATTACTGGTAACAAAAGGATGCAATATGGATATAGGTATGGAATAACAGGATACGGCATGGATAGCTGTCAACATCATGGTATAATACCTACAACAAATCACTTTGAGGAATCTCTTGACCACCTTTCTTTTTTTTCTAAAAGGCGACCAAACCTTATAAAGAGGAGCAAAATACAACTCTAAGAGCAAAGAAGAATATGAGATATCATCCCCCAGATAGAACACACAAAAGGAAAAATACAAAAATAGCCATCACCTCGAGGATCCTAGAACGCAAGAATTAAACGATTCATAAAATAAAAGATCAATTGGGAATGAAATCCAAAGACGGAAATCCTCTAAAATCAGGCAGATTCACGACCCAGCTGACGGCCAGGAAATGCACTGATCTAATAAGTAATAACTGTTTTCAGTTTTGCCTCAAAATGCTGGCATTCCTTTCTCTTCGAATTCCCCACAGCATAAAAAAGAAGAACAAATCCCACAGGACAATACCTTGGGGCAAGAGCCACTCTCCCACCCCTGAAATTAGGTCCAAAATAGAAGCATTGGGAACCCAAGCTAATTTGAAAAGATTGAAATAACTTTCCCACGTGGCTCTTGCAACTTTACAGTGAACGATTGATGTTTTCTTCCACCTCTTTACACACAAACACGTGTTTCAGATTGCTATATTACTCTTTCTGAGATTGTTGCCTGTAAGGATTAGAGTTGTACACGAGCCGAGCTAGCTCAAAAAGCTCACTCAGCTCGACTCGATTGAGCTCAGATGGCCTCGGCCTAAAAGGGGGATTCGGGACGAGCCGAGGCCTATTTGACTCAACTCGTTAAAAAACAAGCCGAGGTCGAGCAACAAGTAGCTCGGCTTGGCTCAGCTCGAAGCTCAACTCAGACTTCAACTCAGCTCAACCTCAACTCGGCTCACTCCATATATATATGCAATATATGAAAATTTCACCCGCGCATATGTTTTGCAAGTATCGAAGATAAGAGCTCGTGAAGCAAAATACCCTCCACTCTCGTTGTTGACACATGACATTTTATCAAATCCTATTATGACGGTAGCATCAAAATCTGCATTTAGCACGGGAAGTAGGGTTGTGAGAAAGTATTGAAGCTCTCTTGCACCAAAAACGATTGAAGCGCTCGTTTGTACACAAGATTGGTTGCAACCAATTTGGGACAATAGCACTTTTTGATGCTGAGGATGAGAAAGAGGACGAGATCGAGAGTCTAGGCAAGATTACACCTCCATCTGTTTGAAGGTGGTTAATTATTCATATTATGTCGTTATTGATAGTGTTAAATAGATTACACTTTTAAATTACTATTTAACATTTATTATATTTTGTTTAACATATATTTGTAAAATATTGATAGTTTTCAATGGATTACACTTTTAGATTTACTGTTCTTTAAATTACATGTATCGTTCATATCTTGTTTTTAGGCTTTACTCTTATTACTACTAAGATAGCTCGGGTCAACTCGCCTCGACTCAACCGGCTCGCTCACCTCGACTTGATACAAGCTCGACTCGGCTCAAACCATTGGGCTGAGGCGAGCTAGCACGTTGAGCTCGAAGACCGAGCCGAGCCGAGCCAAGCTCGAGCTGGGGTTAGAGTGGGGGCGAGTTGGGCTGAGCTCGGCACAACTTGGCTCAACTAGGTTCGATGTACAACTCTAGTAAGGAATTTATTTGCCGTAACATTCCACACAAAAGCTTGGACTCCCAGCGGCATGATGGTTTTCCAAACTTTAGCAAGTTGCGAAAGATCATCTATGCTTGTTGTCATGGCTTTCAAGAATAACTTTGAAGAGAAATAGGCAGACCATTTCCAATCCATCTTGTCCACCGATAACCAATCGATATGCGTAATTGTATCATTTACCAATGAGCCTTCCGAAAGAGCTAATTTCCTCGTGTTATGATTTGGACAGAGCATGACATTCCACACCACCTCATTATAGATCTCCTCATAGCAATCCCCCATCATGCTTCCTTATTTGAAACTGATCATGGAATCATTTTGATAATAGAGACGCATCAATCCAAGAATCGATGATAAATTGGATACCTTTGCTAAATAAGTTGTTCACCTTATGAGAAGAAGTCTGGTTGGCCCTTGGCAATGATCTATCAGAGAAAACGGTTTCTTTCCTCATATCTTAAGCCATAGTCCTTGAGGCGGTACCCAAAAACCAACCCCTGATAGATTCCTCATGTCCTTGATGCAAATGGCATATGGATAAAGATCATCACCACTATTGATTTTTGCATGGCCCTCGATCGAACCATTCATAGCCCCGGATTCAATAGGGTATAATAATAATAATAATAATAATAATAACAATAATAATAATAATAATAATAACAATAACAACAACAATAGCAAAAACAACAACAACAAGTCAACAATAATATATGCTAATGAGGTTTCTTTGAACTCTAACTTGGAAGGTACTCAACAGTAATTTGGAACATAGACCCTTGATATGAATGTTAAGGTCGTCAATCGTCACAATTTGGTTTTCTCCTCATTAGACTAGTAATTGCAATTCAATTCAATAGTGCATTCAAATGGACCCTTAGATAAATAGAAACTAGAAAGCTCATTCACATGTAATTCACCTTGGCTTGTTGGAATTGAAGTTGTTAAAATCTTCTCACTGCCCTTCTTATTGGTATAACATTTTTTCTTCTGAGATAAGGGATCCTTGTTGTTGCAAACAAGAAGGCTAGACTCTGCATTCCAATCAATCAAGAAAAAATAAATCCACAAAGCTTTATTTGATTTTTTTAAAAAATAACAAACAAACCCAGCTTTGAAAAGAAGAGATTCTTGCAAATAATCTTTGATGAGGTTGGATCCAATACAAACATTTCTAGGATAAGCTTAACATAGAAATCATCGTGTAGGGTCAACCATGATGTTTGAATGACATCCCAATGCATCCAATATATGTGTGCCCTAACGTTCTCCTTGGCGTCCAAAATCCAGCCAATCCAAAGCTCAAGTGGGCCACACCATGTATAATCATGCCCAAAACCTCTAAAAATCACATGTTATGGCCCACCCACATTTTTTGGTGCCCATTCCTCATGGTTGGATGCATCTTATGAATGGATTAGATGACAAATACAAAACACAATGGGTTTGTTCATAGTGAGCCCAACAAACGATCTGAAAGATTTTTAGAGGCGGGCGGCTTTCCCGACAAAAGAGTGCTTGCCCTAGGATAGAGTGCCTGCTACCGGAAATAGACCTGTTCCTATTCCTCCCATCCCAACTGTTCCCTGTGGTGTGGCCCACCTGAGTTTTGGATTGGCCAGGTGCCAAAGAGAATGACGTACGAATCGTAGGTCTCTAAAACATCACAATAAGCCCCACGAATAGATTTGTATATTAAGCTTATCCTAGATGTGTTTGTATTAAATCCTGCCTCGACTGTGAATTATTTGGCCTTGGTAACAATGTGGGTCCCACCTTGGTTCAGTCAAGCCATAAAAACTTCAATGATAGGATGATCTTAACCATCCAACAGTTGACCTACCAACAAACAGTAGAAAAGAATGCTGTCAATGGTCAACATCGAACACGAGAAGCCCCGCCCAATCGGATGCACAGGACCGACCAGCTTGGGTGGTTGACAGAAGGTACTCCATCCATGATGAGGCCCACACTATCAACGGTCTAAATCACGGATAGCTGTGCCACATGTCCAATATGGTGCAGCACTGCCAATATATAAACAGATAGGTACTGTGCTAGACAAGAAAACTGCATTTTTTTGCTCCATCCAGAATACAAGCCATTCAACAGGTGGGCCCCACATGTGGATGAGCAACACCCCAATCCCTCCAACCAAAAGATCCTAACCATCCAATGGAAATGAAAAGTTACCAACACTGACCCAATCATCCAGGAGATGATTTAGGCATCTTCCATCCAGCATCGAGGCCCATCATATGAACGGTGTGGATCAAATAAGGTGGACCCAACATGCACAGCCTGATCCACTCAAGTTACATAGAAAGGGAAGAAACGAAGAGAGTAACCTATGGAAGAGGGTTCGTTCTGTTCTTCCAATTTCAAAAGATCTTTGCTTCTATTCCCCATTCCTACACCTGCAATCACCATAGAAAAATTTAAAAAAAAAAAAAAATCTATGAATTTATTTTCTCAGGAGGTAAAAGGAAAAAGGAATGAAAATTCATAAATAGCTATCGATATTAGAAACCCTTCAAATCAAGCTCCAGCTCCCAACCTATCAAGTACGAGTTCTTCTGTTAAAAACCCTAAAACCCTAGCAGCTTTGGTCAGCTCATGAAAATATTCAAGAAAAAAGAACTTTTGGGGCGTGGATTCTGTCGATCTCCATATCCCCGCCATGGTTGATGGATTCCTAACTGTGGGGCTCGCAGTGATATATGTACCTTACATCCATGCCGTCCATCTGTTTTGACAGATCATTTCAGATCAATGTACCAAAAATGAAGCAGGTCCACATCTCAGGTGGACCACACCACTGGAAACAGTGGTTATCGACCATTAAAAACTTCTTGCAATCCACAAAATTTTGGATCAAGCTAATATTGATTTGGTCCCTTCATCCATGTCTTTTGTCACCTTATCAATAAACATTCCGGTGGGCCCCAAAAAGTTTTTAACGGTGGTAGTCAATCACCACTGGTTCTTATGGTGTGGTCTACCTAAGATTTGGATCTGCTTCATTTTTTGGGACAAAGACCTAAAATGAGCTTTTAAAATAGTGTACGGCGTGGATTTAAGGAACATACATCAAGGTGGGCCCTGCAGTTAAGGATCACCAAAGCCGCGATCTACACGGATTTGGTACTACCCCACCAGTCCTGGGAAACGGGTTGGCTACTCCCCCTGCCACCAGCCCGGTGGCTGATGGTCGGTGCTATGTGGGCCCCACCATGATGTATATGTTTCATCCATTCCGTTCATCCATTTTTAAAGATTATTTTAGGGTCTTTTCTTCAAAGAAAAATAGGATATAAATCTCAGGTGGACCACACCAAAGGAAAATAATAGTGATTGTATATCCACCGTTAAAATCCTCCTAAGGCCCAGTGTACTGTTTATTTGAAATCCAATCCGTTGATTATGTTACGCATGCCAAAATGAATGGAAAAAACAAATATCAGCTTGATCCAAAACTTTTATGACCCCCAAAAGGTTTTTAATGGTCGACGCTCATTCAACATTGTTTTCTGTAACGTGGTTCACTTGAGATTTAGATATATCTCGTTTTTGGTCTCATTCTAAAAGGATCTGGAAAAATAGATGGACAGCATAGATGAAAAACATACATCATGGTGAGCCCACGGAGCACGACCACCAGCCATTGGCTGGTGGCAGGGGGAGTAGCCAATCCGTTTCCCCAGTCCTGAGCTCGATACAAGCTGGGACTCTGATGGACCATCGTGATATAAGGCTTTTATCCACACTATTCATCCATTTTTACATTTCATTTTAGGCATGAATTTAAAAAAAAAAAAAACAAATCCAAGGCGCCTCAAATGGACCATAGTGTGGGGATTAAACTTCTACCGTATATTTGTGTTTTTTTTTCTCGCCTGGACTCGCCTGAGGCACCAATGGCCCACCATGATGTATAGATTTTATCCATCCGTTCATCCATTTTTCCATATCATTCCAGGACACAAGCCCAAAAATGAGTCAGATTCAAGGCTCAAGTTTTTTTTTTTTGGGGTTAGCTTGTTAGTACACACCCATATGTCAGTAAACACCCTCCATGTTAGCCACCCCCGCTAGTGATGGATACCAAAACCTAAGTGTTGAAACGAGGTATCTCCATGCCGTTCATCCAGTTTACCACACCGTCCACACGACAGGAAGCAGTGGTGATAATTTTACTCACCCCAGCGTTCAAACCTTCCCAGGCCTTACCATGATGTTTATTTGTCGTCCAACCTCTTCGTAAGGTCATGTAGAGTTGGATGAAGGAAAAACACAAATATAAGCTTAATCCAAACTTATGTGAATGCCAAGAAGTTTTCAACGGTAGGAATTTAATTTTTCCACTGTGTGGTCCACTTGAACCTTGGATATGCCTCAATTTTGTACCAATTCCCTAAAATGATATGGAAAAATGGATGGGCGGTGTCAATAAAACCCATACATCACAGTGGGCCCCTTAGAGCCCTAGATTGTGCTGAGCTTACCGAATCCGCGTCCCGAATCACTGCAAATACTGACGTGGCTACTTGTTGGTGTTATTTGAGGCCCACCATAATATATGTTTTTTATCCACCCTATCCATCCATTTTTTATTTTTTATTTTTTAAATGTCATTTTAGGGCATTATCATGTGAGACAGATCCAAAACTCAAGTGGACAACACCATAAGAAAATAGTGGTTAATTGAACGCCTAACATTGAAAACTTGCATGGTCACATGGTAATGTTTATTTGCCACCTGATCACACAGGCCTGGATGAAGGGATAACACAAATATCAGCTTGATCCAAAACTTTTGTGGCCGCCAAGAAGATTTTAATGGTGGACATGCAATCAGCATTGTTTCCTCTTATGAGGTCCACCTGATATTTGGATATACAGGCGATGGAAAAATGGATGGACGGTATGGATAAAATGTATATATCATGGTGGGCCCACAAAGCTCCAATGTCGGATAAATGACTTAATATAATTCATATTCTCCATCATGTACGGCATCCCTTCTTTAACAGGATGATCCAAGCTACCCCAAAAGTTAGTACTTAAAAGTGCTATATTTACATGATAAGACTCCGTTGAGTTTTGGAATACTTTGGTGTAGGGGTAATTCCCCTGGGGTATTACCTCCACTTGGACCTAACTAGAGCACGATGGTCCTGTTGGAGGCTCTGCAGAGCTATTGTGATGTATATGTTTTATCCACATGCATAATTCATTCATTTTGACAAATCGTTTTAAGCGATGAGTAAAAAATGAGGCATATGGTGTTGGGGATTATGTTACGGAATCACGCAGAGATGGATCTAGGATAGCAATCCAAGAGCACCAAGCAAACACAAAGATTTAGCATGGAAAACCCTTTCGGGAAAAAACCACGGCATAAAGTGACAGAAATTCACTATGAAAGCATATATTACAAAGAAAAAAGACTTACCCGATTCGAACAACCTCGAATCTCACCCTTGCTGCACCCTAGAACCTTTTTAGAAACCCTTTAGAATACTTTAGAAAGCCTTAGAATGATTTAGAATAGTCATAGGGACTCCTATTTATAGTTTACAAAACCCCCCTTTTGCACCAATTCGGAATAACCCATAAACCACCTCAAATTTACGCAGTCCGCATGCAGTCTATGTAACCTTCGACTAGTTGAGCTAAAGCTTCGACTGGTCGAAGGACCCCTTCGACTGGTCAAGCCTGTCCCTCAACTGGTCGAGCGTCTCGAAAATCTCAAATACATTGTTGCTAAACTTCGAGTCAAACTTTCTTCGACCAGTCGAGATTTTAAGAACATTTCAAATTTAAGACATCTGTTAACAACAATCTCCACCATGTCTTCAATCTTCAACTGTATAGCTTCTTGACATCTTCTCTTATCTTTGCATCGCATCATAGCTTTATCAATGCTTCTTGTGTTCAATCTTTCATTCTTTTACGCCATCGCCAAGTCCAGAGAAGTTGCATAGAATTTGAACTTCTCTGTATGAACGACCTTGGTGAGCATGTCCGCTGGATTCACGCTGGTGTGAATCTTCTCCAGTGTTGTGCTTCATTCCTCAAGCACTTGTCGGATAAAATGGTGATGGACATCAATGTGTTTAGTATGAAAGTGATAAACAGAATTTTTAGTCAAATTGATAGCGCTCTCGCTATCACAGTTAACCGGCACAGACTTCTGCTGAAGTATCAACTGATTTATCATGCCTCTTAGCCAAACACTTTCCTTAATCGCTTCCGTCACTGCCATATATTCTGCTTTAGTTATGAAAAGAGCCACCACGGACTGAAGTTTTGACATCCAACTGATTGCTCCACCTGCTAGTACAAACGAGTAACCTGAAGTTGACTTTTTGGAATCCACACTGCCTACGCAGTTTGAATCCATGTACCCTACCAACTTTACCCATGTTTTCTCAAAAGTTAAGATGTAGACTTTCGTTCCTCGAATGTATCGAAGTAGCCATTTCACCGCTTCCCAATGTTGCTTGCTGGGGTTTGACATATATCTGGTCACAACATTGACTGCCTGTGAAATATCTAGTCTCGTAAAGACCATGACATACATTAAACTGCCAACCGCATTTGAATAAGGCACAAAGACATAACCTATTTTTCCTCATTTGATTTAGGACATTGTTCTGAGGAAAGCTTGAAGTGAGCCGCGTGGGGAACGCTCACTGGATTTGCTTGATCCATCCCATACTTGATCAACACCTTTTAAAGGTATTTTTCCTGTGATAATCAAAGTCTGCTCTTCTTCTTGTCTCCATAAATATCTATGCCAAGAACCCTTTTTGCAGCCTCCGGATCTTTCGTCTCAAATGTCCTTGATAACTGAGTCTTCAGTACGTCGATTTCTGACATATCATGACAGACGATCAATATATTATCAACATACAATACTAGGATGATGAATTTGTCGTCACTTAGTGTCTTGTAATAGACACAGTGATCGTTTTCACTCCGAGTAAATTTCTGACTCAATACGAAAGAATCGAATTTTTTATACACTGCCTAGACGACTGTTTCGGGCCGTACAACGATTTCATTAACCTGTAAACTTTTTTCTCTGCCCATTTAACTTCGTAGCCCTCTGATTGCTTCATGTAGATCTACTCTTTCAATTCCTCGTGCACGAATATAGTCTTACATCCATCTGTTCCAGCTCGAGATTGTATTGGGCAACCAGCGCTAACACGAATCTAATAGACACCTGCTTAACCACTGATGCGAATATCTCTGTGAAGTCGATTCCTTCTCTCTGAGCATAACTCTTCACTACCAGCCTCGCTTTGTATCTGTCATGTTTCCTTTTGAATAACCATTTGCATACGATCGCTTTTCGGCCCAGTGGAAGCTTTACCAGATCTCATATGTGATTTTTGTGTAACGATTCCATTTCATTGTCAATAACTGCCTTCCACTTTTCAGCATTAGGCTCATTAAGGGCCTCTTGAATAGTAGACGGGTCTCTCTCATCTTTAACAAGGGCATATGCAATATTAGAGTCTTCCCTGTATCTTGCCGGTAACCTGCGATCACGCGGTGGGTTTCTTCTCATAGGTGGCTGCTCCACCTGATCTTGTACCTCTGTTTGCGCATCTGTCTCTGCCTGAGTATCATCTGTGTCAACTTCGACGTATACGGTTAACCTTTCTAGTTCCTCTTAATCATTCTTGTGGAATAAAGAGCTTTTATCGAATCTGACGTCACGGCTAGTGATAATCTTGCGTGTGACCTTGTCGAATAACATGTAACCTTTCACACCAATATCATAGCCAACAAATATATACTTTTTGGTTCTATGGTATAGATTATCTCTCTCAACTGACGGTACATAAGAGTAAGCCCCATAACCAAATATGCGCAAATCTGAGTAGCCGATCTTATGACAACTTCATACCTCCTGTGAATTTTACATTCAATTGCCGTAAAAGGAGACCGGTTCACCAAATAGCAAGCCGTGTTAACGGCCTGACATCAGTCAGCATACGCTCTATCCCACCAAACATTTTGATGCTCATCGTACCAATAGCCACAATATTACAGGCATTGTTATTGCGCATAAAAACCTGTCCACATCACATTCCTTGTAACTGGCGAACCAACTCCAATGAAGAGTCATGTGATATGATACTCATGTGTCAAGTATTCACTCGTCTTTATGATTGTCGTGTAAGTGACCAATATGGAAACAGACAGAATATCACCACCACTTGTCTCTTCATCAGATGTGACAACATTGGCCTCATTAGAAGAAGTCGCTAAATTTTCTTTCTTTGCTTTAAGATTTTTACAATTCTTCTTCATGTATCTAGACATCCTACACTTCCAACACTTTAATTTTTCTTTGCCCTTGCCCTTGCCCTTGGATTTGGATCTATGTCTAGAGGATCCTGTACCTCGTTCAGAATCTCTACCCCTCATAATCAGTGCATCGAAAGATGTCCACATGTCGTCATTTAGCTATCTCATGGCCTTCCCTTGAAGGGCTAAGATAACGGTGTCAACACTTAGGATTTTATTTGCGGTGCACATCGTGTCCTTGAATGACTCATAAGATGCAAGAAGAGAATTCAACAATATACATGCCCGTTCCTCATCTTTGACCTCTTCCTACATATCCAACAATTTACACATCAATTTATTAAAGTTGCTGATGTGGGCTTCCAGATCTCCACCCTCTGCCATCTTGAAGGTATAGCACTGTAGCTTCGAGTGTAAGCAATTTTCAGAGGACTTTTTCACATAGATGTTCTTTAAATTTGCCCACAAACTAGCCGCAGTTTTCTCACTCAAAACATCATAGAGAACGTCATCCGTGAGATATAAACAGATGGAGGCTAAAGCATTACCATCAAGGGTTTCCCATTCTTCGTCTTTCATAGTCGATTTCCGCTCTTCAAGATCCTTAATCTCACCTTGCTTGGTTAATAGGCTAATCATCTTAACCTTCCATAACTCAAAATTATTTTTGTCTGAGTACTTCTCAATATCAAACTTGGCGTTAACCATTATTGTTAATCCTTCAGATTCAGATCTGTGCCCCAACGATTGCTCTGATACCACTTGTTGGGGATTGTGCTACGGAATCACACAGAGATGGATCTAGGATAACAATCCAAGAGCATCAAGCAAACACAAGAGAACACAAAGATTTAACGTGAAAAACCCTTTCAGGAAAAAATCACGGCACAAAGGGACAAAAATTCACTATGAAAGCATATATACAAAGAGAAAAAACTTACCCGATTCGAACAACCTTAAATATCACCCTTGCTACACCCTAAAACCCTTTTAGAAACTCTTTGGAATACTTTAGAAAGCCTTATAATGATTTAGAATAGCCTTAGAGACTCCTATTTATAGTTTAAGAAACCTCGCTTTCGCACCGACTTGAAATACCACCTCAAATTTACGCAGTCTGCGCGCAGTTTGCGTAACTTTTGACTAGTCGAGCCAGAGCTTCGACTGGTTGAAGGACCCATTCAATTGGTCGAGCCTATCCCTCGACTGGTCGAGCATTCCGAAAATCTCAAATACATCGTTGATGGACTTCAAGTTGAACTTTCTTCGACCAGTTGAGGATTTTGAGAACTTTTCAGATTTAAGACATCTGTTAACAACATATGGAATGCTCCCGGGGACCACACCACAGGAAACAATGAGGATTGAATTCCTAGGGCTGAAAATCTCTTGGGGGTTATAGAAGTTTTAGATCAAGCTAATATTTTTGTTTTCCATTACTCCACGTAGTCTACGTGAAAGATGTTGGATGACAAATAAACATCACGGTGAGCCCTAGAAAGGTTTCAAAGGTAGGGTTGTTGTCACCACCGCTTCTGATGGTGCGGTCTACTTAAGCCTTCAATCTACTTCCTTTTTTGTATCACGCCCTAAAATGATAATCCAAAATGGATGGAGGATATATGTCACGGTGGGCCCTACAAAGTCCTGACACAACCATCCATCTCTAGCTAGGTTTTGGTGGGGCAGTACCCAATCTCACAAGCTCAATTATCTTGTCCTTATGAGGCAGATGAGATGCTATCACATGTCGTGCTTGTGCCCGTGCCCTAAGAAATCTTTAACCATATCCTTCGACAACACATAGTTTGTTAAAATCAAAATGCCTCAAAGCCATACGCAGGTATGTGGTAGCAAAAAAGAGAGTCCTTTAAGATACATGACCATCGCAAAAGTGTCATGTATGATCCGCGACATATGCAAGAAGCTACTAAAAGCCCCGCCAATGCCAGATATCTCACAATTCAATATACGCATGACTAGGCCATCTCACAAAATCATGTCAATATAGGAAAGTTTCTCAAAGATAATTGATATTTTCTAAATAACTACATAAGATTAAAAGAAAGGTTCATTTGGAATTAGAAGCAAAATAGATCATGATGTCACAAATAAACCAAATCCTAAAAGGACACGCCAATTTACATGTTGCGCAGCACGCCAACAATGCAGTGAGCCTAGATCCAATCTCAAGCCTCACCCACAAACAATAAATAGGAAGAAACATAAACTAGAAGTAGATCAAAGCAATCCAAAACAAACCACGAGACAAGATATACGTGGAAAAACCCCAAACTAGGGTAAAAAACCACGGATGCAAACTTCCACTATGAAGAACAAAGATTACAAGGCAATATACTAACCTCTCCCTTGGAAGAACATAGAAAACCCTTTGCCCACACCTTAGAATTATTTCCCCAATATTCCAATACACCTAGAAGCCCTAGGAGCACCTATATATAGTTTAGGCAACTCCCCTTTCCGCATCCCAGTTGTGAAAGGACTTGCGACACGAAATCCGCACGAAATCGCGGAACAAATCCGCGTAACTATGACCGGTCGAGCGACCCCTACGACCGGTCGTGAATGGGCCACGACCGGTCGAGCACTTCGGGATCAAAAAACGATGCTCGCTGAACTTTGAGTCGAACTGGTTCACAACTGGTCGAGCCGGACCCTACGACCGGTCGAGCATAGGTCACGACCAGTCGAAGACGGTCCCAGATGTGGCTCATATCTCAACATTACATTCCAAAACTAGTGAGGAAATTGCAACACAACCACTGCCTATCCATGCCTATATAAGTAGCATTCGAAGAAGAACTCTGGAGCCTCGTTACACATAACCAATCTCTCTACAATACAACACCACTTATCCTATTTTTAGCATCTTAACTTAGACACTTCATTTTTGTCCAGCATGCTGCAGTAAGTTTCAGAGCCATAGTTTAGCTTAAATCCCTTATTGTCCAGTGCTATCATTGAAGTATGCCGTAGGAGTAAGTTTAAATATCAATGACTTTAAATATCAATGACCATTATTATAAGATCCACTGCCATTATCATAGGATCCCACTGATCACCAAGTTCTTACTTGGCAGATCATACCACTCACGTCTTATAGACTATACACCTAGATTGTTTTATTCACATAGACGGTCGTAGGTAATTATTTTTTTTCTTTGCTTAATTTACTTTTTTCTTCATTGATTGTATTGTTTTTCTTCTTTGATTAATAAAATCGACGATTCAACTTTAATTTTAAATCTTATTCATCCATCATCACATTAGTACTTATGATTCGGCAACCGAGTTAAAGTCAATTCCTATAAAGATCCCTGTGTGAAAATTACTTTGCACCCTATGCTTGAACGGAAAAATGTTCGCCAAGACTTTGAATGACGTGCACAAAAACCCTAATGATTGGGTAACTCCTTGCTCCCAAAACATCACATTTACTGATGAGGGGTTGCCACCTGAAGAACGCGACCTGAGCGTTCCCTAAACATAGCCGTGCATCATAAGGACATTCAGACTGTGCTGGTCCTCGTAGACTATAGCTCGAGCTTGAATGTCTGCCCACTCGGCTTTGTGGGCCTCACCATGATTCATGTGTTTTATCCATGCCATTCATCCAATTTTTCATGTTATTTTAGGGTATGAGCCCAAACACGAGCCATGTTGAAATCTCATGTGGACCACACCATAGGAAACCTTGGTGATTAAACATTACCGTTAAAGACTTTTAGACCACAAAAGTTTTGGATGAAGCTGATATTTGCATTTTTCCCTTTCATCTAGTTTTGTGTGACTTAATTAACAAGATAGATAGACAATGAACATTATAATCTGCCCCAGGTGGTTTTTAATGGTCAACTTACAATGATTGTTAATTTCTTGTGGTGTGGTTCACTAGAGACTTGGATTTGCCTCATTTTAATGATCTAAAAAATAGATGAACGACTTGGATAAAACACATACATCATGTGGGCCCATGGAGCATTGTCCGGTAGCAAGGTGGCAGTGTTGCCTGATTGCCTTACCATGTGGCCCCACCATGATGCATGTTTTTTTTATCAAACCCCATCCATCCATTTTTCTAACTTATTTTAAGGCATGGGCAAAAAAAATAAAAATGAGGCGTATCCAAAGCTCTATTGGACTGCACTATAGCAAAGAGTGGGAATTTAACCCTTCCCATCAAAGACTTCTTGGAAGATACACAAGTTTTGGACTGAACTGATATATTTGTGGCCTTATAAACAGATTAGATGGCAAATAAACTTGAGAGTGGGGCTTAGTAAGGTTTCAAGTGTAGGTCCATTAAACTTGAGAGTGCGTACATTACGTGGAGACAAGAAAACCGGACAAGTTGACATGTGGAACTTCAATCGGCCCATTAAGATGTACGGATCAGATTCCATCCATTTTTTCATACCATTTTAGGGCATGAGATAAAAAAGGCAGATCCAAGGCTCAAGTAGGCCACATTACAGGAAACATTGGGAATTGAACTCTTGCGGCTAAAAACTTCTTAAGGTCACCGAAGGTTAGGGGGAAGGTGATATGTGTGTTTTCCCATTAATAAGTCTGTGTGACCCTGTAAAGAGATTCGATGGCAAATAAACCCATTATTAGCCCTAAGGAAGGTTTCAACGGTAGTCGTTTAATTCCTGCTGCTTTTTATGGTGTGGTCTACTTGAGTATTGGATGTGCTTCATTTTTGGGCCTATAGTCTATAATGATTTGGAAAAATTGATGGACGGTGTGGATATAATACATAAATTATAATAGGCCTTGAAGAGAGAAAATCAGCCTGTTCTATGACATGGGGTTATTGGTGATGACATGGACCAATGAGAAGCCACGGCATAGCATTGAGATACTTTCACGGGAAGCAGTCCGACCAGAGCTCCTGTGGGAGCCACTATGATATATCATTTTAAGTTTTGAGCCCAAAATTAACGCAGATCTAACCCTCGAGTGGACCACACCAGAGATGGCTCTTGCATTTAATGCCCTGCAAATTTAATGCAACCCAAGCTCATCATTTGGTGTGGTCCACTTGAGCGTTGGATCTACTTCATTCTTAGGCTAATACTCTAAAACGATATGATATGAGAAAATGGATGGGATGGACTGCGATGATAAAAAGATACATCATGGTGGGCCACAGTGCGGATTGTCGGACCTAGCAACGTCTGACCAGATTTGCGTGGCACCACCATGATGTATCTACTCAGATCATGTTAAGGTATGAGTCCAAAAATGAGGCATGTGGACCATACTAGAGATTACTCTTGCATTTAATACTTTGTGCATTAATGCAACCAAAGCTTACTATTTGGTGTGGTCCATTAGAGCATTGTATTTGCCTCAATTTTGGAACCATACCTTAGCATGACATGAGAAAAGGGATAGACGGTGTGGATAAAAAGATACATCACGGTGGGTCACCACACAGATTTACTCGGACGTTAAACTTCCTATCTACCTCATTTTTGGGCTCATGCTTTAAAATGATAGAGAAAATGGATGAATAGATAAATAGATACATCATAGTAGGCCCCCACAAAAGCTCTTATATGAATGGATTAAGCTCTTATATGAATGGATTATTGTGAGGCATCCACTTCCTAAAAACAACGGACAGCTGTCCAATGACCTACATAATCAAGGTTAGATCAGGGAAAATAATGGAAAGCCATCCAATGACCTCTAAATCCATATGGTGGCCCACATGATGATTGGTCGGTCTGATTTTTGAAGTGTCAATTCACAGTGGACCACATGATGATTGATCGGCCTGATTTTTGAAGTATAAATGAACAATGTTTTATAATCTATCCATGGATTAGTAACTGGTGCTATCAAATTATTCTAACCAATTAATGCAACACAATGAAGTAAAAAATGAATGGTCCATATTGATTATACTACAAAGGGTTATATACTACGACTTTACATTTTGTGTGGTCCACCTTTGACCAGCCATCCCTCTAAAAAACTACTAGCCATTGATCAAAATGGATGCTATGTGGTGGGTGTAAACCCAACTTTCTAAAGGCATCCATGTCCCCACATAAAAGCTAGAGTAGAGTTCCTATAAGGAAACTTCAATAATGCTAAGGCCCCCATTACTTGAAGGATAAGATTTGCCAGCCCCCAGATAGAAAGTTCCTGTTAGCAAAAGCTATGTAGGGCTCACCACGATGCGTGTGAAAAAAAACTTACTCCGCCCATCAGTTTCACAAGCTCACGATAGGATCAGGCATATCCAAAAACTCAAGTAGACTACATGACTCAAAATAGTAAGAATGTTGAAACCTTTCCAAAGCCTATCATTATGTTTAGATGTCATCCAAACCACCCATAAGGTTATTCTCACTGGGATGAACTGAAAACACATAGTATCATGATCAGAAACTTTTGTGGGCCCCACGAAGCTTCCCAATCTGTAGGAGTGTTTTAAGGCCTAAATGTATTTTTCTCCAAAAAGGTAGTTATTTATTTATTTACACACACCCACCACACTCACACACACCCATGGAGCTGGACCCATTTAATAATAATAATAATAATAATAAGTAATTGATATAGTTCATGTTGTGTGTTTGGATGAGCTTTGCAAACACTCCATCTCATCTCCTGCTTGACAGAATAGGCATTATAATGCAAACTTGGCAAAATTTGGCTTCTGTCCAATTGACAAAAAAAAAGAAGCTAGCTTGAAGGGTGCAGATTAGGTGTTACCCTTATCATGGGGCCCACCTTGATGATGTGCTGTATATCCACGCTATATATCCATCTGTTTCTCCAGCCTATTTTAGAATGTGGGTCCCAAAAATTTAGCAGGCTTACATCTCAGGTGGACCACACCACAGGAAATAATGGTGATTGAGTTTCTCACCATTAAAAAATTTAAAGGGCCCATCATAAGGTTTTTTGTAATGTTAATTTGCCATCCAACCTGTTGATAATGTCAAGAAGACTTGGATGAAGGGAAAACACAGGTTTGATACAAAACTTTTGGAGCCCATGGAAAGTTTTAATGGTCATTAATCACTCTATGGGTATGTTCCATCTTAGATTTTCTTAAGGTCAGAGATCATATCGTAAAATGAGATGGAAAAACAGATGGATTGCAAGGATATTAAAAAAATAATAATAAATCAAGGTTGGCCACACGGTTAGCGTAACACGTGTTACCGAGGTAATCAGCTAATCCAAATTCAAGCTTGAAACCTCCCTTTTGAGGAACTTGGTTCCAAACAGGCCCTCTTAAGGTGTTTGATTTTTCATTTCTCCTGTAAATACAAGTACATAGTAAATTATTAATTTTTACCTTGCTTGAAAGAAAGGGTGCACTTCTCCTTGAAAAGTGATCCAAAGGTATCAACTTAAATTTGTGGGCCCCACCGTATGTACATGACATATCCAAGCCATTTATATATTTTACTGTAACAAAAATGAGGTAGATCTAAAGCTCAAGAGGCCCACACCACAGGAAATTGTGGTCAGTAAAACATCCGCCATTGAAAAGATTTATCTTCTCACCCATTCATAAGATCGCATAGACATAGATAAAGGGAAAGCACAGATATCAGCTTGATCCAAAAACTTTTAGGGCCCCAAAAAAAGGTTTTAATGATAGGCATTCAATTCCCACTAGCATGGTCTACTTGAGTTTTGGATCTGCTTTAATTTCGAGCTCATGGCCTAAAATCAGCCCGCCAAACATACTGGCCGCATGGATAAACCACATACATCACAATAGGCCCCACATTGAAATTCACACCCTCAATTTTAATGTTGAAAAGCAACCAATCACATTTTTATTTTCCAAATAGAGAACATGTATGATTATTGGAAATTGATTTCTATGGTGGAAAAATAATCTTAATTGGACTGCTTCAAAGCTTTAATAATTCAGCTCTTTTGGCTTTGAAAATTGAAGGTCACCATAAACTTGATATATCAATGGGTTGGTTTCCTCTATTCAAGGGGAGTCCTATCAAATAAACCATTTATGTCATTGACAAAGGCCCAAATCCAATAGCTAAAATCCCAACATATCTTGTTATACTACACTCAGATGTATTCAAAACAAACCCCAAATATCTAATGATCCTATTTCAAATTTTCAACAAACAATTTTCACAAATGAGAAGTTAGGATTGTCCAATCAATCTGATAATAGGAGTGTGACTTAGCAACAACGGGTTTAATTTGAATTTATATATACTTGTGCATCAAGCATCATACTTTGCAAGAGTATCAAAATAACTCGCCTTAAAATGTAAACAAAACATTGTTTAAAAGCAATTCTCAAATTAATTTTAGAAAATGATACATAAAAAATTGGGTTCTATATATATTGTAGAAACTACAACTGAAAATGAGAAGAATATATAAAAGTGGGAGATCTTATAGAGATTTGTAGGAGATCTTAACAGATACACATTAATAAAAATAAAATTAACCTACTCTAAAATATTAATATACTCTAATGCTAGTTAGAATTATCTATTTTATCCAACTTTGCTATATCAAGCGAAATTGAATAACATGGTTTTATCGGTCTACCTTCCAAGTCGAATACCGCAATTTTATCGCCTTTCCAACGGCATGGAAGGTAAATGTAATTCCCTTGATACCCAGGAAAATTATTGACTGAAAGAGACACAGAACAATCCTTTCCTATGAATAATGACCAGTCGCCCAAGCTTTTCACCAGGTTCCACTTCGGCACACTCCCATCCAATTTGAGGACTCAAAAATAATGTGGTGGATATTCAAAAGAAAACCTCCGCCAATAATATCCATGCCAATTTAACCATAAAATCTTCAATAGTTCGCCGGATGATACCACCAAATAGTTTTTCCAATATTTTCCATCATAATCCCCCGGAGTTATTTCCGTCACCTTCGGATTGGGACCCACATCGCAAACTACAACGGCGCCTCCATTTTGAGTTATAGAATAGAATTGGCCATTATAATATACTACATCATCATATGGATAATGTAAACATTGTATAGCTGTCCATCTCTCATCTCCTGATTTAAAGAAAGATAATGTTTTCAAGTTGGTAACTATGGCCATAACTATGTAGCCTGTGGTTGAATCAGGAGACGACGATAAAGCGAATTTCACTATAATTTTCCTATTCCAATCTGAAAATGCGTCTAGCGACGGAAGTTGGATGTTGGCCCAATTCAAGAATGAATTTACTAGATTAATTTCATTTTTTATTTTGTGTATTGCCATAATCCAGCCCTTGGAAGATCCACAACACCATTTTTCATGTTTTTCGGGTAAAAGGATGGTCCATATCCTAGAGTTGGAAATGCTGAAGAAATGACACTTTTTGGGATTGTAGTCTTCTATATGGGAAATCATTAGCAATGGAGCTTGGTGGGGAAGGCGAAGCTGACGATTTTCTAATGCAACCGAGCGCCATGATGAACTAACTTCACTGAACTGGATTTGGTCGATCATGCTGTCGAGCCTTTTGAATATCATGGCGAAGAGGTGGTCAGGAAGTTCGGAAAAATCAATGGTGTTGTCCATCTTTAGGAAGACTTCGCAGAACCTTTGTAGAAACAAAGAAGAAAATGTAATTTTAATGAGTAAAATTGGAAGAGATTTTTTTTTTAAAAAAAAAGGAAGAGAAAAGAGAGGAGAGAGATTAATAAAAGAGGTCTAAAAATTACTTATGTCAAACAAACTTTTCTACTTTTTGATTGATAAGTATGTTGTTTACTTAAGATTCTTATCCATTGGGATAAGTAGAAACCAAGATAAGTTACTTGGTGATGTAGGACATGGCATAGACAATTTATAGCGTTGTTGGACTAAAAGAAGGCCAAATAGATGCGGGAGTAGTTCATCAAATTCAGGCCCAGTTCTACATAGGGCATGACGTAATTGGGCCCTAGGTGTGAGATCCGACCCTAGTTCACATGTGTGTATGTGTGTGTGTGAGTATGCATCTCGTTCATTTTTGTCCCGCAGTCCTACCGGTCAAATTTTGGCGACTCGCGACCTTCGGGTAGTGTTTGCGGTCATCCTTGAGTTCGGTCACGTATACCTGACTCGGATCGACCCTAAACCCATGTCATCTTGTCCATATTAGCGCCGCGGTTCTAATGTCGCGTCCCATGTGTTAATCCATATGTACTTCAAAAGTTATGAGCATTTCATCATTTGACCCACTTTTTGTACAAAAGCATATGAACCACTTTCATGGCACAATTTTCCATGCACACCACCCACACATACTATGAATTTCATGGAACAAACACCACCCATTCTAGACACCACCCAAACATATAAGTCTACAACTTTGTTTATATCACCCTACTTGTCATGATGAGTTTTTCTACCAAAGGCAAGAGAGCTCATGATTACCCCTTTACAACTCTCCCTCCCTCTCTCTCCTCTTTCATTTCTCTCATTTCCCTCTCTTGCAAGGTGGGACATCCACCATCTTCCCCATTTTTCAGCAACTTCTCCCTCTTCTCTCTCCCAATCCCACCTTCAAATCATCACCACCACCATTGGAGGCCTTCCCTTGAAGCCTTGGAGTTAGTCCTTGAAGAAGGAAGGAGTAATCTTAAGGTGGGTGCTCCTACAATTGCTGATCTCCTTCCTCTCTCTTATTTCTCTTGTTCCTTCATGTTTGGGACATGTGGGACCCACCAATCCATGGTGGGGACCCCATTTAAGCCCTTGGATGTGGCCATCGGCCATCCTTCATGCATGTGTCACTCCATGATGGGGCCATTCTCCATGGACCCCATCATTATGCATTTCATAATCTCAACCCTTCTAAGGTCATCTAGACCTTTGTTTTATGGTGGGGATGGCATCCTGTAACGTCTCGTCCAACCAGCACAGTGTCCTGGGGCGTCCACGTAGGATTGCCGTAGGACCACTCGCTTAAGCCACTCATGGTGGGTTACCGTAGATAAAAATCATCCAAGATTAGCCCAATTTAATAGACCAGACAGGCTGTGATAAGGCCTGGTGCGGGCCGCCAAGCCAGATGGCTGTTTACACTTAAAGATGGCCCGTGTGGGCCACCCAGCAACCAAGGAGGGTTAGAAAAATCTAAAACTTTAGAAAATCATAGATCTCACTGGGCTTGTAGTCCATCGCGGACAGCGGACCCAGTGGACACCCAGAAGTACCATCTGACGCTTGCCCAATGCACCCCACCAATGCCAGATTAAAAATCTGGCACTAACAAAGAAACTGAGACTCCGGGCCTTCCAGCCGTCGGATTTCTTCCAAATTTACGGTGAAGGTTTAATATATTTTTCAACGCCTGCCCACCAAATCTGGGCCCCGATCGTGGCACGATGACCGTTGATCGTAAATCAGACCCGTGCGATCAACCCCATATCCGATCGCTCCCAAATTTTGCATGGCCCTTCATCGTGCCATGGATCACCTACCCTATAAATTTCATGGCCAGAGGGCCACCAGAAATGCCCCATCAATCAGAATGGCCCCCAAAGGGCCACTTAAAGGTCGAAAACGCTTGCTCAGATCATATATCCGTTCATCCGTTCGCCCTAAATTTTTGCATGGACCCTAGTCAAGCCATAGGGCACCTACACACTAAATTTGGTGGTTAGAGAGGTGTTAGAGCCGCCCCAACACCAATAGGGAGTCCTAATGGTCTATTTTAGGAAATTGTGGAAGCTTGGGGCCATTTGCACCAAATCTGGAATTATAAAAAGGGGTTTCTTTTGGGCACCCCTCTCCCATACGAATTTGCCCTAGGAGAGAAAAGAGAGAAAAGAGAAGAGAAAGAGGAGAAAGAAGGGAGAGCAAGGGGGAGTAGTGTGAGTGGTGGTGAGCAAGGTGGACTCTCAATCAAGGTGGGGCCCAAGAGGATCAAACTCACAACTTCCTACACCTTCTCCAAGAAGGATCCCTCATCCACGGCTGCTCTTTTGTTCCGTTGGGCATCTAGGTAAGATCCATCACCAAATTTCCTTGAAACCCTATAATGAAGGGGATTTGCATGAGAATCTAACATGTGATGGTTGCTCCTAGGATTCCGGCCGTTCTACACCAAGATCCACATCTCCTAGGTCATTCTCAAGTCTTCAACAAATCCGAAGGTGCGAACTATTACTCTTAGGTGGCCTAGCACCAATTTAAGTGTGGATTTAATGATTTTGAGTGTTTGGATGTCATATTTGGAATTCTAGAGGAAACCCTAGAGATTTTCATATTGATTGGATTGTTAGAGTATGCATGTTTAAATTCTTAAATAGGATATGTATTGTGCCTTCACATGATATTATGTCGATTGATAACATGCTTGTTGTTGTTGATTTCATTCCCATCCTATGAAGTGTTTATTTGTGTGTGTGATTATTTACCGATTTTCATGATTCCTCATGATGGAGGAAGTTTTAACTTCCTCACACAA
This sequence comes from Magnolia officinalis, assembly GCA_021015155.1. Classification (NCBI taxonomy): domain Eukaryota; kingdom Viridiplantae; phylum Streptophyta; class Magnoliopsida; order Magnoliales; family Magnoliaceae; genus Magnolia; species Magnolia officinalis. The sequence goes on along the minus strand of JAJHSJ010000009.1, from coordinate 66,709,378 downwards.
CACACATACACTCACATGCATCTGAATTTTATGATGATACTTGATTGCTTGTTAAAGATAATTGTTTTACATGGTTAGAATGCATGAGATTATGACATGGATGTACTAGCTGATAATATGAGTAGTGGGCATGCCGTAGGTCTCTTTTCACTCTCTTGGGGTGGTCAGGAACCTAACAAGTGAGTGTAGTCTCATCGGTAGGAATACGCTAAGGCTAGACTTGCGGATTGGGCGGGAGTGTTCGGATGGCTGTAGTTCGACTACATGGGTCCCTTGTGCCCGAGGTCATTCGTCTCACACTTGCCTGACCTGTGTGGACTAGCCTACTACCTGATCACCCTGTTCGTTAACCATGTTCGCCCACATATGTATGGAACCTGATGCACCCTATAACCTTTGTGGCCCACTGATAATTAGACTACAATTGGTCCACAGTCTCGTGAGCCGGGCATGGTGGAATGAGACACTGTGTCCAAGCTGTCGGCCTACGCTGGGGTACCGCGCCTCCCCGTAGTGACCGCGAGCGATCCTTTCCCTATCGGCACTCCTCATGTGCTTGGAGTCGGGAATGAGGACCCCGACGGGATCACGGACCGCGAGGCTCGGCCTCACGCGTCGTTGGAGCCTTGCCCTCGCAACCGGATTAGGGCAGTGACATGTAGGGTGATCCAGAATCCCCAACCTGCTGGATGAATGGACTTTAACTAACAACTCGGCTAACATGATCGCATTTCACGCATTAGATAGGGTGGCGACTCGGAAGTTGAGGTCGCACTGAGGGAGTGATGACATTTGCGATCGTAGATGTAGTCGCTTGAGGGAGTGTTGTGGCGAGGGCATGCATCATATCATCGCATTTCATGCGCATTTAATAAGAGTTATAGGTGTTGCTGAATTCCTGCTTTTCATTAAATCCCTATTATAATTTATGCCTGTTACAACTTAAGATTAATGGTTCACACTGAGTTGATCACTCACTCCCACTCTGGGACGGTGTTTTAAAACACCAACCAGACACTTCCATAGATGCAGGTGGCGGAGATCAGGAGGAGCCTGGCACTGCGAACTTGGATGAGGAGGAGGAGTACTCATATTTTCAGTTGATGGATGGAGCTGCTGCGGATCCATAGTTGTGTTGTTGGACTGCTGAGCTGAGAGTTCAGCTCTATTCTTTTGGACATGATATTATTTTGTGATTTTGTCGGGTGGCGCCATGTGCCCCTTATTCTTTTGGACGTGTATATATATATATCTGTGTTGTTTTTCTTCCATTTCAGTAGACTTGCGTTTGTGCTTCATGTTTCAGTTTGTTCCAAATTGCGCAGTTAATCAGACTAACTCTAAAACCATTGAACACATGATAAGTGACCTCAGAAACTCGGGAGTTGCGTATATACTCGACCCCCGATTTTCAGGGCGTTACAAGTTGGTATCAAAGCATAGTTTGGTAGCAACTGGGCCATGGGTCATGGGCTCACTGACGCGTCCGCTGACTTGAGGGTAGATGCGATAGGAACGTAGGAATTTCTGAACCACCCTAGACCCCGAACTGACGATCGTAGACGAAGGATAGGTCATCTAACTAGTTAGAATCGGGAAGCGAGGGCGTATAGCGACCCTAGGCGTCGAATCCGAGAGTCATCCGGTCTTTTGGCACGCCGGCGGAAGTGAGTCGAGAACCGAAGGATTTTGAGGTCGAAACCGACGTTCGCGTATAAATGGACTAGTTGCGGGTCAAAATGAGTAGTTCCTGTTCATTTAGGGACAAAGTTATGGGGGCTAGTGAAGTTTCACCAGAAATGGGGGAAATGGGGAAAACGGAGATTTTGGCCCCTAACCGGGAAGGATCTCCTAAAACGGATAGGTCCATTGCGTAGATCGGCTCCTTCTACCCCAAATTCATATATAGCACTTCCCGTGGAGTGTTTTCGATGACCGAAAAATCATAAATTAAAATGCAGCAGGGGGATCGGCGTGCCCACCCCGCCGATCGGCGTGGCCGCCCCGCCGGACGTCCAGCGAGCGGCGTGGCCCCCGCCGGTGCGCGTTTTCGCCCCGCCAGCGGCGTGGCCGCCCCGCCCGGCCGCATGTCCGCCCCGCCGGTGCACGTTTTCGCCCCGCCAGCGCCGTGGCCGCCCGCCGGGTGTCCAGCGGCCCGCGTGGACCCCGCCCGGCCGCGTGGCCGCCCCGCCCGGCCGCGTTTCCGCCCCGCCCCGGCATGGCCGCCCCGCCGGACCTCCCACTTGGGGTTTTTTTTTGCAAAAAAATTTCGAAAATTGTGTGGGCCCCACTGCTGCCCCCCCTTAAAGCAACACACCCCCTTCCCCATTTCACTCACTCTCCTTATTTCTCTCCACCTCTCTCTCTCATTTCTCAAAACCACTTCTCAAAACCTCACTCCTCTCTCTCATTCTCAAATCTCACCTCTCAAAATCTTCATTTCTCTCCATCTCTCTCTCCCATTCCTCAAAACCCACTTCTCAAAACCTCACTCCTCTCTCTCATTCTCAAATCTCACCTCTCAAAATCTTCATTTCTCTCCATCTCTCTCTCCCATTTCTCAAATCCTCCACCCTACTCATTTCTTCCTCCCCACCTTCTCAAATCCTCATTTCTCTCCACCTCTCTCTCTCATTTCCAAACACCCTCTTTCAAAACCCCACTCCACCATTTTCTAATCCCATACCCTTCATATTTCCCTCCCTCCCATTCCTCCAAAATCCACCTCTTTTTTTTTTTCACATTTCCCTACTCCATTCCTCATTCCCATTCCTTGTAGCCCCAAACCCTTCAACCCAAGGCATTCACCCAACAATCCATCCTAATCAAGGGAAATGGCTTTCCTTGCCACCGTAGTATCTTTTTTCACTATTCCGGTGATCCTTTCCCTTATGGGGAAGAAAAGACCGGCTTCCGAGGAAGCAGGACCGAGCCAGGAGCGACGTGGTAAAAAGAAGGCCGATCCGAAGGGAAAGGCGAGCGCAGAGGTACGGTCGAAAGGGCGGAACGATTCCCGGAGGGATGAGGCGCTCGCAAAGGACTTGGGAAATTTTCGCGTGCGCCATGTCGCCTTCGAAGCTTTCGTGGAAGAAAACGTCACAGGTAATAACTCTCTACTTTGCCGATTGATGAAGGATGAGTGGGGTCCCATGTTTCATGTGAACATGCAGGCCGATGTGGGGCAGGCTAGGATGTTCTACACTCGGATTAGAAATCCACGCTACAAGCCCCTTGGGTTTGATCTTATTGTGCGTGGTGAGGAAACTCATTTGGGAGTCGAAGATTTCGCTGAAATTTTGGGAGTACCATTGGGGCAGGTGCAGATTGATGAAATGAACCTTGAATCAAGGGCGGCCCGCGACGAACGTACTCGTTTCCTGTGTGGCCAAGCTGCCCCTTGGAATAGGGAAGTCGGCCTATACGCAACTCACATGATGCCCAAGTATCGGGTACTCCACCGCATTGCCACTCACAATGTATATCCGAGATTGAAGAACCGCACCGAGTGCTCTCGCTACATGGTAGAGTTCTTGTATCAGGTGGGCCAAGGAGCAAAAGTGTGCGCCTCGAGCACAGTGCTCTACCAAATCGTGAAGGCCGCAAGATCGACTCGCAAGGACATAGCTCTCCCATTTGGCCGTCTGGCCTGCTATATTACTGACCAGTTTGGGATTGGCGGATCAGACGGGCATCACATACCGGTAGAGATTTTGGGGAACAAAATGCTAAACTCTATGGGCGTCGGACCCAGGCAGAGACAGGCTCATATCGATCAGTATGGGGAAGCTAGTGAAGAGGAAGAGGAAAGTGATGGGAATGACGAGGGCGAGGATGAAGGGGGAAATGATGATGAAGATGAAGCCGAAGGGGCAGATGAAGCTGAGGAAATCAGGGCAGTCAGTCAGGAGCCCCTTGCCGCCCCAGGTATTCATAAGCGCTTGGATGCGCTCCAGGCTGAGGTAGCAGGGATCAGGGAGAGCCAAGTAAGGATTGAGGTGAGCCAACTAAAGCAGGAGAAGTGGAACAAGAAGATATATCGGGCCATAAAGGCCCTAATCTGCTGCAGCAAGGGGGAAGAGGCGCCTCCCCTTTCGCCTGACTCGGACAAGTAGCGTCGCGACCTTACGGATAACTAGTAGTTGCTTTAAGTCAATTAGACCTAATCCCCTGTACTGGAAGATAGTTAGGACCTTTGCTTGTTTAGTTTGTATTTTCCTTTTCAGTCTAACATGTTTACTGATGTTTGTAATCCATGCTGTAACATGTAATTAGCCATGTCAATGGCATTTTGAAATTAATGTGAATGTGTGGATTGCCTCGGCAGATCTCTTGTTATCCCAACATGCTTGTATGTACATTGCTTGTGTTCTCGAATGGATTGTATTGAATCGTGCCCATGCACACATAACCGGGGTATAAGAAATGTTCTAGTACCTAACTCAATCAAGGGCCTTTTCAGGAAATGCCTCCGTGACAGGATGGTCGATTTGTCCGCCTTCCTCATGGTGGCTTGGTCGATCGGAATCAGGTCCCTGTCGAGCAACAAGGCCCACATGGGGCGGACGGTTCCCAGAATACGGGAAGTACCACCCAGGAGGCGGCCCCAAATGCTCCGCTGCCACAAGCCGAGGCACCTATACCCCCTCCGCCACCGTCCATGGATCAAATGGGCCAAATGTTGCTCCTCATGCAACAACAACAACAGATGATGGCCGCAAGCATGCAACAGCAACAGCAGATGATGGCCACAAATATGCAACAACAACAACATATGTTGGCCACGGTGATGGGGGCCTTGGCCCAAAATTTGGGCACACCACAACTGGAACCGCCCACTACGGCTGCGCCCGCCACTAGCGGAAGCAACCTATTTCAACAGTTCCAAAGGCATAGGCCGCCTACCTTTGCCGGTACCCACCGCCCAGAGGAAACGGAGTATTGGCTCAATAGAGTCACCAAGCTGCTGCGGCCTCTCCACTGTTCTGAGGTGGAGAATGTGGAACTCGCCTCTTACCTCTTTGAGAAAGAGGCGGACTTATGGTGGGAAAGCGTCCTCAGGTCCCTTCCTGAAGGCCACGTATGGACGTGGGAGGCATTTGAAGCCCGTTTCAACGGGAAGTACATTTCCCAATCCTACCAGCACGATAGGGAGAACGAATTCCTCCGCCTCCAATAAGGGGAATGAGCGTGGCACAATACGAGAACCGGTTCACAGAACTGTCTCGCTACGCTTCCGAAATGATTGCCAACGAGGCGATCAAAATGAGGCGATATATGGCAGGATTAAGGAGTGGCATTCGCTCCAAATTGTGTTGCATGAGCATTGGGACTTATGCGGAGCTCGTGGAGTTGTCTACTCGGGCTGAACAAGATGAGGAGCGTGTCTCACGGGGCCGGACACAGTTGGGGCCTCGAAACCGGACAGAAGGACCATCCTCTTCTTTTACGGGGAAGAGGCCTGCGCCCAGATTCTCCGCCACGTTTAGCTGCTGCACCGGCACCTCCTACACGACCTATTCAGATGTGCAGCTATTGTCGGAGGCCGGGCCATTCCGAGCCATACTGCTTCACCCGGATGAGGGACCTCGGCTTCACGCCACCTCAGCGCAACTTCAGGCCTCCACAACAAGTATTACAGGTTCCGCCCCTACGGACAATGGGGCCCAACCCACAGTTTCGTCGTCCCCCTGCACCTCAGGTTAGGCCGCCACAACGGCCTATGCAACGACCGAACTTCCCTCAGCAGGCGCGCGTCCATGCATTGGCGGCAGAAGGCCAAGATGCTGTCATCCCCACTCTTACGGCCTTCGAGGTGACGGCACACATTGAAGGTACCCCCATCTTTTTGTTGGTGGACACGGGATCCACTACTTCTCTCATAACGCATGCTACTGTCAAGCGTCTAGGATTGTACGCTACTCCCTGTACTGGGGTGAGGATCATTGCCGCCGCCGGTACTGTCTCAGAAGCGACGAAGGTGTGCCGCGATTGTCCCATCGATTTGGGATGCAAGGTGGCATTTGTGGACTTGATAGTGACTAAGATCTTCCACTATGATGTTATCTTGGGCATGGATTGGTTGACCACGATGAAGGCCGAGATTGACTGTGAGACACTGACAGTGAAAATATTTGAAGATGACGGCACTTCTCTCACGTTTCCAGTCCAGGTTAGCCACGATCGTAGGATTTTATGTTATGCTTCTTTGGAAGACGGGTATAATGGGCCCTCACACACATGCACTCCCGTAGTCCGAGACTTTAATGATGTGTTTAAAGCCATACCTGGACTCCCTCCTCGACGGGAAATAGACTTCACTGTCGATCTAACTCCAGGTGCTAAGCCCATCTCCTTGCCTACTTACCGCATGCCCCCATGTGAGATGGAAGAGTTAAGGTCTCAGATTGACAACTTGCTAGAGAAAGGTTTCATCCGGCCCAGTGTCTCGCCGTGGGGAGCCCCAGTCCTATTTGTGAAGAAGAAGGACGGCTCATTACGATTGTGTGTGGATTACAGGAGATTGAACCAAGTGACGGTTCGGAACAAGTACCCATTGCCCAGAATTGACGACTTGTTTGATCAGCTGAGGGGTGCCAAGTACTTCTCCAAGATCGATCTACAATCAGGGTACCATCAGCTGCGAGTCAGAGACGAGGATATACAGAAGACGGCCTTCAGAACCTGTTTTGGCCATTATGAGTTCCTTGTTATGTCGTTCGGGCTCACCAATGCCCCAGCGGTATTCATGGACCTCATGAACAGAATCTTCAGGCCGTTCATATAAAGATTCGTCGTGGTATTCATCGACGACATATTGATTTACTCAAAGAGCCGCGAGGAGCATGAAGAGCATCTAAGGGCGGTCCTTGGAACTCTTGAGAAGAATCGCTTATTTACGCAATTTAGGAAGTGCGACTTCTGGAAGGAGGAGGTCAAATTTCTGGGTCATGTGGTGTCCAAGGAGGGCATATCTGTTGATCTTGCCAAGGTTGCGGCTGTGCAAGACTGGAAGCAACCGAAGTCGGTCACAGAAGTGAGGAGTTTTCTCGGTCTCGCCGGCTATTATCGAAGGTTCATTAAGGATTTTTCAAAAATAGCTCGGCCGCTATCCCAGTTGACTCGGAAGGACCTCAAGTTTGCCTGGAATGAGAAGGCGGAGGCGGCCTTCCTAGAGCTGAAAGATAAATTGACCTCGGCACCTGTGCTTGTACTCCCTGAGCAAGGGGTCAAGTACACTGTCTACACAGACGCTTCTCATGTGGGCTTGGGATGTGTGCTCATGCAGAAGGACCAGGTAATTGCGTATGCATCTCGGCAGTTACGGAAACACGAGGAGAACTACCCCACTCATGATCTCGAGCTTGCGGCGGTGGTTTTTCGCATTGAAGATATGGCGGCACTATCTCTACGGTGAGGAGTTTGAGCTCTTCTCTGATCACAAGAGTCTCAAATATATCTTCACCCAGAAAGACCTGAACATGAGGCAACGTCGCTGGATGGAGACGTTGAAGGACTTCAAGTTCGACGTCTCGTATCATCCTGGCAAGGCAAATTTAGTGGCGGATGCCTTAAGTCGCAAGAAGACGATTGAATTTGCGGCCCCGCTAATGGTGAGGGAATGGGACATGGTGGAGTTCGTGCGGGATTTCGACGTGAAGCTGACCGTGGAGGAACCGTACGAGGTTGTAGCCCACATCCAAGCACAACCAATGATTGACAGCAAAATCATTGAAGCCCAGGTGGGCGATGAGTTGTTAAAGAAGATGAGGGAAAGGGCCCCTAGTGATGAGAAATCTGAATGGAGGATCGGTGCCGATGGAGGATTGCGGTACCGAGGCCGCCTTTGTGTTCCAAACCTTCTGGGACTACGGGAAGAAGTTCTCAATGCCGCTCATAACTCCAAGTTGGCGATGCACCCTGGTAGCACAAAGATGTACCGGGATTTGAAGCGGAATTATTGGTGGGACAACATGAAGAAGGAAATAGCGGAGTATGTGTCCCGATGCCTCACTTGTCAACAAGTCAAGGCCGAACACCGCCGGCCGCCGGGCCTCTTGCAACCCATGCCCATAGCAGAATGGAAATGGGACTTCATATCTATGGACTTCATTTCTGGTCTACCTAAGACTAGGAAGGGGTATGACTCCATATGGGTGATTGTGGACAGGCTCACCAAGTCAGCCCATTTTCTGCCAATTAAAACTTCCAACTCCGCCGATGATTTGGCGAAGTTATATATCAAGGAAATAGTTCGACTCCATGGCGTTCCATTGGAAATAGTGTCGGACCGGGACACTCGATTCACGTCGATTTTCTGGACTCGCATCCAAGAGGCTATGGGAGTGAAGCTGAAGTTTAGCACCGCCTTCCACCCTCAGACAGATGGGCAAACTGAGCGGGTGAACCAGATTTTGGAAGACATGTTGCGGGCTTGTGTCCTGGACTTTCAGGAGAGTTGGGACGACTGCCTCCCATATGCCGAGTTCGCCTACAATAATAGCTTCCAGGCTAGCATCGGTATGGTGTCGTACGAGGCACTGTATGGGCGTCCGTGTCGAGCCCCGCATTGTTGGGAAGAAATTGGCGAGAAGAGCTTGCTAGGACCGGATTTGGTGCGGATCACAACCGAGAAGATTGAAATTATCCGACGCCGCCTCTTAACGGCTCAAAGCAGGCAGAAAAGCTACGCCGACACAAGGCAAAGGGATTTGGAATTCGAGGCTGGAGATCATGTATTTCTTAAAATCTCCCCAATGAATGGCGTTTTACGCTTCGGCAAGAAGGGAAAACTCACGCCGCGATTTATTGGGTCCTTCCAGATTTTAGACCGGGTAGGTGCTGTGGCTTATCGCTTGGCCCTACCTACGCCGTTTGCTGGAGTGCATAACGTCTTCCATGTATCCATGTTGAAGAAGTACGTCCCCGATCCTTCGCATATCATCAGGTGGGAGCAGGTGGAACTCAAGGAAAATGCCACATACATTCTTCGGCCCACTAGAATATTGGATAGGAAGGAACAGGTCCTACGCAACAAAGTCATCCCATTGGTCAAGGTGCTATGGACCCATCACGATGAAGAAGAAGCCACTTGGGAGACGGAAGCAGAAGTACGCAAACATTACCCGAGCCTGCTTCAACAATACGAACAGGTACAAATTTCGAGTACGAAATTTACTTGTAAGGGGGGTAGATTGTAACGTCTCGTCCAACCAGCACAGTGTCCTGGGGCGTCCACGTAGGATTGCCGTAGGACCACTCGCTTAAGCCACTCATGGTGGGTTACCGTAGATAAAAATCATCCAAGATTAGCCCAATTTAATAGACCAGACAGGCTGTGATAAGGCCTGGTGCGGGCCGCCAAGCCAGATGGCTGTTTACACTTAAAGATGGCCCGTGTGGGCCACCCAGCAACCGAGGAGGGTTAGAAAATCTAAAACTTTAGAAAATCATAGATCTCACTGGGCTTGTAGTCCATCGCAGACTGCGGACCCAGTGGACACCCAGAAGTACCATCTGACGCTTGCCCAATGCACCCCACCAATGCCAGATTAAAATCTGGCACTAACAAAAGAAACTGAGACTCCGGGCCTTCCAGCCGTCGGATTTCTTCCAAATTTACGGTGAAGTTTAATGTATTTTTCAACGCCTGCCCACCAAATCTGGCCCCGATCGTGGCACGATGACCGTTGATCGTAAATCAGACCCGTGCGATCAACCCCATATCCGATCGCTCCCAAATTTTGCATGGCCCTTCATCGTGCCATGGATCACCTACCCTATAAATTTCATGGCCAGAGGGCCACCAGAAATGCCCCATCAATCAGAATGGCCCCCAAAGGGCCACTTAAAGGTCGAAAACGCTTGCTCAGATCATATATCCGTTCATCCGTTCGCCCTAAATTTTTGCATGGACCCTAGTCAAGCCATAGGGCACCTACACACCAAATTTGGTGGTTAGAGTGGTGTTAGGGCCGCCCCAACACAAATAGGGAGTCCTAATGGTCTATTTTAGGAAATTGTGGAAGCTTGGGGCCATTTGCACCAAATCTGGAATTATAAAAGGGGTTTCTTTTGGGCACCCCTCTCCCATACGAATTTGCCCTAGGAGAGAAAAGAGAGAAAAGAGAAGAGAAAGAGGAGAAAGAAGGGAGAGCAAGGGAGTAGTGTGAGTGGTGGTGAGCAAGGTGGACTCTCAATCAAGGTGGGGCCCAAGAGGATCAAACCCACAACTTCCTACACCTTCTCCAAGAAGGATCCCTCATCCACGGCCGCTCTTTTGTTCCGTTGGGCATCTAGGTAAGATCCATTACCAAATTTCCTTGAAACCCTTATAATGAAGGGGATTTGCATGAGAATCTAACATGTGATGGTTGCTCCTAGGATTCCGGCCGTTCTACACCAAGATCCACATCTCCTAGGTCATTCTCAAGTCTTCAACAAATCCGAAGGTGTGGACTATTACTCTTAGGTGGCCTAGCACCAATTTAAGTGTGGATTTAATGATTTTGAGTGTTTGGATGTCATATTTGGAATTCTAGAGGAAACCCTAGAGATTTTCATATTGATTGGATTGTTAGAGTATGCATGTTTAAATTCTTAAATAGGATATGTATTGTGCCTTCACATGATATTATGTCGATTGATAACATGCTTGTTGTTGTTGATTTCATTCCCATCCTATGAAGTGCTTATTTGTGTGTGTGATTATTTACCGATTTTCATGATTCCTCATGATGGAGGAAGTGTTTAACTTCCTCACACAACACACATACACTCACATGCATCTGAATTTTATGATGATACTTGATTGCTTGTTAAAGATAATTGTTTTACATGGTTAGAATGCATGAGATTATGACATGGATGTACTAGCTGATAATATGAGTAGTGGGCATGCCGTAGGTCTCTTTTCACTCTCTTGGGGTGGTCAGGAACCTAACAAGTGAGTGTAGTCCCATCGGTAGGAATACGCTAAGGCTAGACTTGCGGATTGGGCGGGAGTGTTCGGATGGCTGTAGTTCGACTACATGGGTCCCTTGTGCCCGAGGTCATTCGTCTCACACTTGCCTGACCTGTGCGGACTAGCCTACTACCTGATCACCCTGTTCGTTAACCATGTTCGCCCACATATGTATGGAACCTGATGCACCCTATAACCTTTGTGGCCCACTGATAATTAGACTACAATTGGTCCACAGTCTCGTGAGCCGGGCATGGTGGAATGGGACACTGTGTCCAAGCTGTCGGCCTACGCTGGGGTACCGCGCCTCCCCGTAGTGACCGCGAGCGATCCTTTCCCTATCGGCACTCCTCATGTGCTTGGAGTCGGGAATGAGGACCCCGACGGGATCACGGACCGCGAGGGCTCGGCCTCACGCGTCGTTGGAGCCTTGCCCTCGCAACCGGATTAGGGCAGTGACATGTAGGGTGATCCAGAATCTCCAACCTGCTGGATGAATGGACTTTAACTAACAACTCGGCTAACATGATCGCATTTCACGCATTAGATAGGGTGGCGACTCGGAAGTTGAGGTCGCACTGAGGGAGTGATGACATTTGCGATCGTAGACGTAGTCGCTTGAGGGAGTGTTGTGGCGAGGGCATGCATCATATCATCGCATTTCATGCGCATTTAATAAGAGTTATAGGTGTTGCTGAATTCCTGCTTTTCACTAAATCCCTATTATAATTGATGCCTGTTACAACTTAAGATTAATGGTTCACACTGAGTTGATCACTCACTCCCACTCTGGGACGGTATTTTAAAATACTAACCAGACACTTCTATAGATGCAGGTGGCGGAGATCAGGAGGAGCCTGGCACTGCGAGCTTGGATGAGGAGGAGGAGTACTCATATTTTCAGTTGATGGATGGAGCTGCTGCGGATCCATAGTTGTGTTGTTGGACTGCTGAGCTGAGAGTTCAGCTCTATTCTTTTGGACATGATATTATTTTGTGATTTTGTCGGGTGGCGCCATGTGCCCCTTATTCTTTTGGACGTGTATATATATATATCTGTGTTGTTTTTCTTCCATTTCAGTAGACTTGCGTTTGTGCTTCATGTTTCAGTTTGTTCCAAATTGCGCAGTTAATCAGACTAACTCTAAAACCATTAAACACATGATAAGTGACCTCGAAAACTCGGGAGTTGCGTATATACTCGACCCCCGATTTTCAGGGTGTTACACATCCCCACCTCAGATTTTTATTATGAAGATTCATGCATGCATGATCTATAAGATGAATATTGTATGGTTGATTCTCTATTTGTGCATAGGGGATTTATAGTGCCGAAATCCCTCTTGAATGGCCAATATCTCTCTCTTATTCTCCTTCTCCCTCTAATGTTACTGATCATGGTGGCCCACCTGATGTGCAAGGCACATCCAACCATCCGCCCTTAATGAGACGTCCCTATGTCCCATTTGTTGGACATATGGAAATCCACCTTGCTGTCCATTCTCACATGCAAGGTCTGGGTCGATTTGGAGCATGTTCCGGATGTATGTAGCCCATCTAGGTGGCCCCACCTTGATGTATGTGAGGATTTTTCTTGCTGGACTTTTATTTATGGGCTGAACTAGGCAACAATATACCTTGCTGTCCAGAATTTTCATAAGCTTATATTGTGATTTTTGGGAAGTGTTTGGCACATATGTTTGATCTGTTTTTGAAAGAGTTAAGGGTGGGTCATTGGTGTGTGGACCCCACCCTGATGTATGCCAACAACCATACCAAATTTCAGCCCCAATGGACCCCATTTGGGCATCCAAAAGGGTGGGCCAACATAGTGGACTACCAGAAATTTCTACTGTGCAGTCCAGCAGCATAGTCCCATAAAAACAAATTTTTAAAAATATTTTCTCAGAAGGTGGGTCATCTTTCTGGGTCCCACCTTGTTGTAGGCTTGATGAGGGATCTTAGGTCCAAATTTCAGGAATTTTGGAGGCCCAGAACCCACCCATTTATATGGCCCAAATTCAGGACAGTTATATTTCCAGCAACATTTCATCATGGACAGATTGTAACTCCGAAATTTATTAAAATACTTCTGAGTATCCAAAAATCATGAAAATTTACGGAGAGGTGGCCCACCCATGGTAGGACCCACCTACAAATTTTTTGGGCCAATGGATCCCTGTCTACACAGTGGTGAGGGCTGGACCGGCCCACCACGTTGGGACATCCAGATGAACCAGATTTTCTTAATAGTATGTTTTATTTAAATTAATTAAAATACTTCTAGTTGTTCAAAAATTCTGAAATTTTGTGGAGGTGTGGCCCACCCATGGAAGTGTCACCCTACAAAATTTCAGAGCTATCGGGCCCTTATACTGCCTATCGTGAGGCCTGGAGTGGCCCACCAGGCAGGGACGCCCAGGCTGGGGCGTCCAGCCTACTTTGTGGACCCACCTGGATGTGTTGTATATCCCACCATCCATCCATGTGGGGTCCTTTGGGGATTTGATCACCCTCCCCTTTGGTAGCATTTAATTGGGGCCCATAGAATCAGTTTTTGGGCCAAATGACCAGGCCCATAGAGTTGCCTACACATGGGACATTCCTATCTTGGGCTGCTGCTGGGCCTACATTCCAACGGCACGGCCCACTTGATATATGAGTTGTATCTCCCCCTCTCATCTGGTGGGACCCACTGTTATGTATATGGGCCATCAGAAATTTCATATACTATAAAATAATTTTTGTTGTTGGATTCCAACCAACTCAGAAAATGGGTGGGCTGGAATTTGGCAATGAGCCCACTAATTGTTGCCTATAAATATTTGTTTCAGGGCAGCATGGTCCACTAATTTGAGGGGGGATTTAAATTAGTTATCTTATTATTTTTTCTACAGTATTATTGAGTGTAATTAAAGCTCATATGAGGCCCACCCAAGTTGAGCTTTAATGGAATGTTGTATGTGATTGAAAGACTAGTTCCTTAGGCCTTGTGGACTAAATCCTTTTAGATAGGCTCATTGATCTTGGGTTTATACTTTCCTACCTATTGTGATGGGTTTATGGGCTATCATATGCAAGTAGTTGGGCCCTTGGCTGCCCACTAAATCAACTATGTACTTGGGCTAAGAAGTGAGGCCCAACTCACTAGTATTAAGTGTAAAATTGCCCATGTGGATGAATTACTAGGCTACCCATGAGGCCCACCACAATATGGGGGTTTATAACCTTCATGGTTGGGCCCAAACCTTGCTTAAAGGCCCACCAAATTACCTATGAGTTGGGCTTTGTGTATAGCCCACTAGGCCATGCATTGCTTGGGTTTTAGACTTTACTTTATATGCGTAGCGGGCTACCTTTTGGGACCCAGTTGAAGTTAGATGTCCTCCTTGGTGGCCCTAAGGTAGGCCCATAGGGCCCTTATAGGTGGTTGAAGGCCCACCTTGGGCCCGACTAGGACCGTTTCCGTTTCCTCCTTAAGACCTTATTGACTCTCTAAACTTGTGGGTCACCCCAAAGTATTGGGCCCCCACTAGAAGACTTCACTTCTCCTTAGAGCACCTGTCTATATGCCTAGACTATTGACCCTCCTTGGGACGGAGAATTCATATATTTTACAGGTAGCGCACCTACATCATTATGACCCATATGCATCATCTGTATGAATTGATTACATTGTATGGTGGTCATTGAGGGATGAAGTCTCTCCCCTCGTGCACAATGAGTGCCTAAAGCTTGTGCATAATCTGTATGTGTGACTCATGTATTAGCATCGCATTTCATGATGATACCGCTCTTGCTTTATCAGGACCTCGCCTCCACAGGGACGTTCGTGGATAACTGTATATGTGGACGCCGGAAATGATACTTGAACATACCGGGTGCATAGGATGCCCATGGGTGAAATTCTCAAAACTTCCATGGTACCAAGGATCTGCTCCAACGCCATAACCGGGTGAAAACATGAGCGCACGAGGGCCTTACACTTGTAGGCCGTGACTCCCACTATCGTGTAGTCGGTTGGATAGAGATGTGGCCTTATTCGCCTGTGAGGGAGGGCATTATTAGGTTGAGTCTGACCAACTCGTGAAATGGATCCGCTGTCATCGAGCCCTGTTGGTGATTGACTGTCCATAGGCGGGTAGTGAGGTCTCTTACGCTCGTTTGACTGTGCGGGTCTGTAGAGCAGTAGTCATTCCGCTGTGAAATGAACCCCGGTGATTTCCTTATAATTGAAAATGTGCGTGATATGTGGATTGGATATGAGCACTGGCTTTACTTGCATCGCATTAGCATTGGCTGTATAACCCCCTTCATGCATTGCCTTGGTATGGGGCCCAGTACTCATTACATCGTATTCATGATAAGCATTGGTAAGGCTAGTGATATTGTCATTGAGCATGATTATCTTCTTGTACCCCCTTCTATTCTTCTGTGCACCATTGTCACACACTTTCACCACCCTCTAAGCTTCTATAAGCTTATGCACGATTGATGCGTGCAGGAGATCCTAGGCAGGTGTCGTAGCGGCAGAGCTTGGAGTAGAGCTAAGCTTGAGGACCCAGTGTTGTGGACTTTCCTTTCCTTCTTCTATTATCTTATGTATGTCCTTTTGGACCTTATGGATATTTGTAAAAGTTCAAATTCATAGTGGATTTGTGATGTGTGTCTTTGTTATTCTCAGATATACTTGCTGTGATCTTGGGTATGCTCATATTGGAAATGATTATATTGTTATGAAAATCCTCCTTGTAGGATTCCAGGATCGGAACCTGCCTCAGGAGCCGAAAATGGGGTACTACGGAGGCTGTTGCGGTCAGAACCGGTTATTGGGTTCCTTGTGAGTCCGGTTACCGAGTCTGGGGCGTAACACTAGGCGTGTTCAGTTTGAAGAAATTCAATTCAGATAGGAAGAAATTGCCATTTGAA
The DNA here is from genome assembly GCA_021015155.1 of Magnolia officinalis. Classification (NCBI taxonomy): domain Eukaryota; kingdom Viridiplantae; phylum Streptophyta; class Magnoliopsida; order Magnoliales; family Magnoliaceae; genus Magnolia; species Magnolia officinalis. Next base: position 66,693,489 of record JAJHSJ010000009.1, on the reverse strand, counting down.
GTGTGAATCGTAAATCGGCCATAACTTTTGATCCGATTATCATTAGGGACGCACAACTTATCAATCTTTACTGTAGCAGGCTATTTGGGGTTAATCAACCCATGTGATGGGTCACGTTTTATCCGTTTCACAAGAAAACATACACTTTCAATTTAAAAACGAGATTTTATGAAAAAATTTATAGATTTTAATAATTTCAATTTTTGTCATATTTTTGTAGGGTTTTAGATTTATATCTTTTTTAGAAATTGCTTGTAATCATACTAGGTCTCCTCCAAAAGGTTTATATGGACTTTCTATTTTTGGTAATTATGCTTTAGATGGGTTTTACTATTTTAGCTAACTTTTATTGAGATTGAAATTTTGCTAATTTTTGTAATTGCGAATTAAGGTTTATTTATTTATATATTAGTAGTGTAACATATGAACATTACACGTTATTCAATAAAATATTTAAGTTTTTTTTATCTTGCGAATTTAAGAAACTATCTCGTAGATTCATTCCAAAAGATTTTACCTACTTAAGCGTGTGTCACTTTGGGAAATGGACTAGGTCCGACCATTGCCTCACTCAAGACTATGTGGCCTGCTAAATGTATATATTTTAGGGCATTTTAGGGCATGACCCAAAGCTATATGGCCTAACTTATTCATGTCTTCGTACATTTTGATGGATCATTTTAGGGGATGAACCCATAAATAAAACAAATCCAAATCTCACATCGACCATGCGATAAGAAACAATGGTGATTAACCACTAAAAGCTTATCATGGACTACAAAAGTTTTAGATCAAACTGATATTCATTTTTCAGCTTCATCTAGGTTTATGTGATAAGTTATATGGCAAGTAAACGTTACAAAAACTTATAAAAATTTTTTTGGCTCATGCCTTAAAATGATCCGGCAAAGGAGATGGCGGACATGGATATAGAATACATACATCAAGGAGGCCCATCCGAGGGATTGTTATTATATGGTCCATCTACTGTAAGCCACATCATACCAATAAAAAAAAACAAAAAAACAAAAAAACAAAAAAGAAAAAAGAAACGTACCGTTTTAGATACCGTAGGAACGAAGTGAGTGAAGAGGAGCACGTAATCTCTTTGCCGTTTATATAATTTTTGGAGAAAGATTTTGATACTCTGGGATAGTATGATGGATGATACGCAGGCACTTACAAATTACTTCTAAATGCACACTCCGCATTCGATCTAGTCAATTAAACCATCCAAGTTATGGTTCTCAGTATAAATGGACTACGTACCAAAAATTACACCTACTTGATTGCTGAGCTATCGGATCAGTAGATATTTATTGGACGGTTAAGAATGAAAAATGTACAATGGTGCTATTTCAGCGGGCAAGTTTCCAAGAATCAACGGTTGAGATTGTTTAACCGATCTTGACTTAGAGACCGTCCATTCCATAATTTAAATCGGTTTATTTTGAGTTAATCCATCCACATGTACCTTTACTACGCGTCGTGGATAGCGTCCTACCCCTGCCTGGAGAGGAGCTCTGTGGGGCCCACCGTGATGTATGTTTTTATCCACACCGTCCAAATCATTTTAACATATCATTTCACGAGAATTTCATTTTTTTACCACGTACGGATTTACCCTTTAAAGATAATTCATGCAAAACTGAAAACCACAGCTCCCCACCTGATACGGTATGGAATTGCATTTCTAGTTTGGAAGATATGTGTAATCCCACTGTTTTTAATGGTAGGCGTTCAATGACCACTGTTTCCTGTAGTGTGGTCCACTTGAGATTTGGATATGCTTCATTCTTTATTTCATGCACTAAAATAATATTTAAAAACTCATGGACGGCTTGGATACACAACACATTCATCAAGGTGGGCCCCACAGTTAGGCAAATACCCACGAGAGTGTTACAGTGTTACTCGGTAACAGTTGATACGCTCCCTACTATTATTTTGGGACTCGGATTCGTACGGTATAACACACCTGCCGATATCCGTTCGTACTGACGTGGCAAAGTTATTTGGCCCACCATGATATATATGTTATATCCGCACCGTCCATCCATTTTTCAAGATTAGTTTAGGGAATGAGCCGAAAAATGAAGGAGATACAATGCTCGAGTAAAACACACCAGAGGGAAGAATGGAAAATGAACGTCAACCATTGAAAATTTATTAGGGTCCATCGAAGTTTTGGATCAAGCTGATATTTTCGTTTTCCCTTCATCCGGTTCTCTTTGATCTTATGAACATGTTGGGTGCGAAATAAACCTATATATATATATTTATATATATATATATATATATATATATATATATATATATATATATATATATATGAAATTTCACTGGAAGAAAATTCAAACCTGGGATTAAGATGCGCCACATTAAAGGCCTGTTTGGTTTTCCAATTTCATATGAAATGCAAAAGTAAATGAGTCATTATTGTCATTTCCAATTATTTGTTTAAATATGAGTTATGGTGAGAATCAATTATACTTGAAAAGAAAAGCGGTAAAGTAAAATGTTATCATTACATTTTCATACTATAAAACCATCAATTTTATAGGAAGTTTTAGGTAAAATAAATTATGTAGCAAAATTATCAACACTGTCAAATGCAAGTGATGTGATCGCACAATTACAAAAATAAATAATTATAACCCATTTACAACCATTTACTGTTGTAACTGTTTCAGCGAATTCGCTGGAAATGCGTATTCCCTTGGCATTTATTACTTCTCAGGGAACTGCAGTGAAGTGCTGCACATTTTCCAATAGCCGACACGTTTTCCAATAGCCGATTCGGCGGCTTACTCTTTTCAACGTAAAAATGAAAAATATTTGTGGGTCCCACCATGGTGCATATCATATATCTGCACCGTTCACCCATTATGTCATATGAATTTATGATATACGCTAAAAAATGAGGCTTATCCAAAGCTCAAGTGGGCCACACAATAGAAAAATGTGAATTAAATACTTACCATTAAAAACTTTTTGGGCCGTTATTTCTTTTGGTTTGGACCAATTGAGTGTTGGATCTAACTCATTTTCTTCTCATGTCTCAAAATGTTGTGATAAAATGGATGGACGGAACAGATATATCGTATACATCAAGATGAGGTCTTAAAATGACTACCCAAACTTTTGAACCGGTTTCAAAAAATAAAATTCCTCACCAATATCCAAACAGGTGAAACGGTAATAATAGCACATTTGCAGGGGATTTACCATTTCCCAGTGAAACGGTGAAATCAAACAGGCCCTTAAGGAAGTTGTCGGGAGAGAGACTTCAATTGTTGATTTTTATAGGGCCCACCATGATAAATACGTGAAATCCAATTAAACCATTAGATACCACTCCAAAATTTAGGTACGGGTCCAAAGTAATGACAATCCGTGATTTGGAGGGTTGGCATAGCACTATACACCTTTTCTAATCATTTGGTCCAACTAAATCACGGACGAGGATCTTCTTTTAGCCCTACACCTAAATTTGGGTCATGCAATTTGGTGGTCGGTGCGGATTTGGAAACACATCACAGCAGGGTCCATATAACTTTGTAACTAGAAAAATGCAATTCGACTCCTATTCATAAATTCACTTGAAGGGTCAATTAAACTTTTCACCTCCTATCAGTTAATATCATGCATTAGGAGGAATTTTCAGGTAAAAATCCACTTTTTTTTCTTTATTATTTTTTTTAATGATAGAGCCTATCATCTAAGGGTCAGTTTGGGCAGTGGGATTAGAAGGGATTAGGTGGGGATGGGATTCATCTGGTCTTGTGCCAATTCCACACCTTGTTTAGGAGGAATGGAAATGCTTGGAATTGCATTAAATGGAATTGCATTGGGTCGTGGGCTAATTTCACTCAATGTTTGGAAAGTTGTGTAGGTCCCAAAATGATGTGTGGGCTATATCCACACCGTCCACCCATTTATTGAGATTATTTTAGAGAATGGGCCAAAAAATCAGGTAAATCTAATGCTCAAGTGGACTCCACCATAGAAATTAATAGGGATTGAATACATACCGTTGAAAACTTCTTTGGTGCTACATAAGTTTTGGATCTATCTGATTTTTAGGCTCATGCCATAAAATGAGGTTACTAAACAAATGAACAGTTTAGATATAACACATGTATGTTATTCTCAGTAATTTCAAATGATGGTGGGTATATTCATTCAATGTACCACCGTATTATCAACAAAGTAGGGCATTAATTTAATCCCATGGTAATAGGGGACAACCCCTGCCATGGGTAATAATTATGTTTTTTGAATCCCATACCCACCTAATCCCTTCTAATCCCACTGCCCAAACTGACCCATGTATTTGCCATGACAATGAAATTCTTCGAAATGAAGGGTACACAATCATTATGTAAGAGCCTGATTTTTGGAGTGTCAATGAGAGATATTTTATATTCTGATGGATCAATAACAAGTTTGTTATTGGTATCATTTCCCAAAAGTCACTCAGGTTAACTTTTGAAGATTACACGCAGCAATGTCCACATGCAATGAAGTAGAAAATGGATGGTCCCTATTAATTATAATATAAAAGGTTATTTATTTAGACTTACATCATGTGTGGTCGACCTTTGAACAGCCATCCCTCTCAAAAATCATTCTAGCCATTGATCTTCTGATTCAATGGCTAAGAAAATGAATGCTATATGTAGTGGGTGGAAACCGTTAGAACATTGTTTTTAGAGAGAAGTTGAGGACTGAAAACCTTCAATAATGCTAAGGCCCGTTTGGACACACAATCTGAAGGACACGAATTGCCTGACACCAAACAGAAACAATGAGAATGTTGAAACCTTCCCAAAGCCCATCATGATGTTTAGAAGTCATCCAAACCGATGATAAGGTCATTCTCAGTGGGATGAACTGAAAACACAAATAGTAGCGTGATCTGAAACTTTTGTGGCCCCACAAAGTTTTCAATGGTGCAAGTTCAATCTCCACCATTTCCTATCGTGTGGCACATCTGAGTTTTGGATCTGACTCATGTTTGGGCTCATCTCCCATCGTGAGCTTGCAAAACTGATGGAGGGTGTAAATTTTTCGTGGACATAACAGTCTGTAGGCCCCACCTAGCTTCTACCTAAAAAATTCCTCCCAATCTGTAAGGCCTACATGCCATTTTCATCCAAAAATAAGATAGTTGGTGCGTGTTTGGATGGACTTTGCAAACACCCCATCTCATCTCATGATATCAACAAAATAAGCACCAGAATGCCAAGTCGACCAGAATAGCTGGCTTGAAACCCCTTTCTTCATGAACCCCATTTTGATGAGGTGCGTCCAAACTGGCCCTAAGCTAAGAACAAGAATTCCCAGCAACCAAACAACCCCAACATAAGGGGCCTTTCAGATGGGTTGAAAACTCAAGATCCATGTATCATGTTTGGGTGCAAGTTCAGTCCATCCATGGATGTTACTAGCATATACTGAAGAGATGATCCCATGGCATCTTTTGATATTAACCCAAATGTGAGATTGTGTGTAGTGTTTGGGGGGTGCTAAAATAGCTCTCCAGAAATCCTGTCCACATAAATAGCTCTCCTCCTTGGTACATCAAAATATTGGGTGGACAAGATAATATTGAAATATGTGGACAACACTACAGCTGAGTCTGTTTAGAAAGTTGGAAATAGTTAGTTGGCAAGTAAAATCAGTTTTCATGGTCACAAAGCTATTTTATTGTTTTGTCTTCTAAAAGCAGCTGTAGGAATTGACCAACATTGTTATGTTTTTCCTCGAAAAATGAGTGAATTGATTTCTTCCCAATAAGCTAATCCATGGCGTTCCTATGATAGGGAGAGATGCATATGCCATTGACCATTGACTTCTCAACATTCCATGGAAATCAACCATTCAAAACAAATAAAAATGTATGACCACTGACCTTCAATATTTCTATTGTTTTTTGTTTGTTATATTTTCGGGGCGGTTTCCATATTCACATCTTGGATTCTTATCCAAACACCGTGCTTTGGTGACAAGGCCTATTTGGATTGGAGGAAATTAAAATGTGAGTATGGAAAACCGAACAACAGATATGAGGAAAAGGTAATGCGTGAAAAAGAAACCACGATAACCTCTTTATTGTAGCATATCAAAGGTCGGACAATAAGAACTGGATCTCATGGAAATCTAGACTTATAAAGTTTTTCTTTTTCTTTTTCTTTTTTAATCATCTTACTCTTTCTTTCTTTTTTAAAGAAGACTGTGGAAATGAAATTGAATTCCAAAGATGTGATGTTTGGGAAACATCACATCTTTGGAATTCAATTTCATTTCCACAGTTTTCCACCAATCCGAAAGAATGTTGTAGTCCGAGAAATGAATCACATACAGGCACTGCAAACCCAGGGGCAAAAATCAGTCTAGTACACCCATTGGGCAGGCCATACCATGGAAATCAACAATAAGATGGTCTGACTTGGTAGCATACAGGTGTGGCTACCTAATGAGTGGCCCATCCAGATTTCCACAACAGGTGATCTTCCCAGTGGACCCATGTGTTTGCACAAATCAGGGTGTCCTACACGCACGACACATTGGCAGGACAAAACGCAAACATATTCAAAAGTTTCAGATGCAATAGATGCATGTGATCATTTCCCACTCACTTCCATATACTGTACTTGTATTGACACTTACGCTGAAGAAGAAATTTCAGCATGATTCTCTCCAACACAACATACAAATTTTAAGCTGGGCGAGTTTCGGGATCTTATTTTTTCTGGTCTAATACCAAAAGTAAATCAGACCCACCAAAGCAAAATGACGAGAAAACTAGAAATTAAAGAGAGCAACATGCATTGGGTTTTCATCTTTCAGTTCTAGAAATAATTACTGGTGTAGAACTGTTTCAGGAACTCCGAGCTCCCCTCATCTTTCATGCCCCGGTCCTGAACAAGCCCACCGCTCCCGACAACATACTGGCCGATGATGTGGTGCCGTTGCTTCGCGTGTTCGACAATGTTGTTCAGTTCCTCCATCCCTTTGAAGAGAAGCATGTCAATGACCTGTTTTGGAAAATGAAACAACTCAAATTAACAGCTGGGCCCATTTTCCCTAAAACTTCCCTTTCTGGTGCAGATGTGATGGTTTAGTAATCACAACGAAACAATGGGATTTTTTACTGCTGAGCTTAAGATCATCCCAAACATACAAGATTGTAAAAATGATAGTAACCATGACATGGTCCCAGATCATATCTCCCGGCTTTTTTACACATAGTATTTGGAGAAGACTAGCAAGCTATATCAAAGCCGTGAAGGAGATCCACGAGTCTGATCTTGTACGCATGTTAGATACTTTGATACCCTTCAAGTGTAAAACTGTATTTGCATCCGTGTTGTACAAACTGTAGAATCTTGGTGAACATCTTTCCATGTCTAAGTGTCAACAGTTCCAAGCCATTGGTAAGGGTGAGTTTGGAAGTACCACAAATCGATGTTTGATTGACTGTTGTATGGCTAGCTTTTTGAACTTGCCGACCATTTTTGGGCAGCATAGGAAAATGATTAAATGAAACCTCGGAGGATATCAGTTTGCCAAAGTAACACCTTCATTTGATCTGGCACTTGAAAGAAACAAAATATTTTTTTTTGGAGAAATGTATTCTGCCCTGCAGCGATTTCTGAACTACCCCCAAAAGTCCAAACATACACCTGATCCAATTTGATCCAAGTTACCAATTCCAAGAGAAGAACCATAGCGGTTGATCATTTCATAAGAGTAGAATTGGTGTAGAAGACTCAAATAAAATCTCCCATGTTAATTAGCAACTCTCTCTTAACGAGGTGTCTCATTTGGAAAATAATCCTACTATCCATACTAATCAAGGTGCCAAGACCAATCTTCATATGAGGAATTATAGGGCTCTGCCCATCAGGAAACATATGGTTTGCTGATGAGTAGGATTTCAGGCATGTTGGGCCCATAACTTCTTCTTCTTCTTTTTTTTTTTTTTCTCTCAGCCACATATTTAAAGGCCACACTATCAAAAGGTTCGGATCTTTTTTTTAAAGAAATCCATCCTTGTTGAAGGCCCATCATATCCACAGTTTAGATCATTGAACCATGGGCCCTGCATGCGCACTCATCATCACCAAAACATACATTTTCTGATGAGCCAAGACCCCATAATTCCTCATCTCAGATGGACAAAGGGGTTGTGTGTGTGTATATGCCTTTTTCATTTTTTTAGTTAATTAATTTAATTTATTATAATTTTTAATCAATAATCATCTCCACTTGTATATTACTAATACCTTCCAATACAATATTGATGTTATGGCTTGGAATCCTGAGATGTCAAACACAACTTCAACTACCTACAACCTGGGGCAAATGATGCAGGACAATTAACCACTTGCTCTAAAAGCTCGAACTAAAGAGCATGGCCAATTAATCCATTTATCTCATAGCCACGCCCCACATCCGTGGGTTAGGTCCTCGGTCGAACCCTTCTCGTGAGCCCCAAATCACATGAGTTCCGCCTCACATGGGCTGCCCATCCCAAGTGTGCCCTCACATCCCACAGGCCACCCCACTCGAGCCCAATGTGAAAATGCTCCTACATTAATCACCCCCGATGATGAGTCTCGAACACGAGACCTCCCGCTCTGATACCAATTTGATGTAGGACAATTAACTACTTTCTCTAAAAGCTTGAACTGATAGAGCATGGCGAATTAATCTCTCATAGCCCAGGCCCCACATCCATGGGTTGGGTTCTCGGCCGAACCCTCCTCGTGGGCCCCAAATCACATGAGTTCCACCTCACACGGGCCACCCACCCCGAGTGTGCCCCTGCATCCCATAGGCTACCCCACTTGAGCCAGGTGTGAAAATGCCCCTGCAGTAGCAAAACTATGAGGCTTAAAAGGGTATGTAATTTTACACTTGTATTTTATCCAAAAAGGAAAAAGGAATTATCAAATAATTCCAATAAAGACGTTTTAGCTAAGGAGTCAGCAACATCATTTCTCTCTACCTACAAGGGCCAACAAAATGTTTATCCTAGTGCATTTGTACAAGATTTCATGAAACATGAACAAAAGAGGCGAAGAAACATGGCTAAACTAATAAATAAATTAAAAGAAGAAGAAGAAGAAGAAGAGAAAAGAAAAGAAAGAAAAAAGACGAGTCAACCCGAATCCCTGACCACAATCAACGAATAGAGAGAATTGGAGAGATTGTCAGAAAATCATCAAACCTTTTCTAAGGGCATGAGCCTTTGCCCTATTTGGCTACACGTATCTAAATTAACGGGAAAAAAGACACATGTCACCATTATCATGATATCTGAGACTACTACCTACGCCACAATGACCAAGATAACCTTGATCTCCGAATCCACTGGGGTCTTGAAATCTAAACTTAACGGTTATGTAGAATTTATGGTGAATCATGACAATTGGTATACAAACACAACTTGTGATATTATGAGGTAGCCATCTAATCATGCTTATGCCTATGAGGTATGCTCAATCCTAGTTGTACATGAAAAGCATACCCATACTCTGGCAACATAGGTTACATCATGTAAAATGACATGCAATCCTTTTAAAAATTTAAAAGAAGAAGGAAGAAAGAAAGAAGAAAAGAAAAGAAACAATGTGAAATTAACAAAAGCCCACCCAACTAATCACGAAATTAGTGACTCTTATCTCTTGTTAATTCCAAAGACAAACATGTGATGGCAAAGACCTTATTGTTCCTAGCATTCCAGATGCTCCACATAAGAGCTAAAGTGTTCATTTTCCACCAAATTCTTCCTTTTTAAAGGACAGACCGCTTGGTCAATCATTCAACTTAGTTAGCAATGTTTCCGCCAATCCCAACTCACACCAAAATCCAAAAAGATATCATTCATAGCCGTTTTCCTCCATCTTGCAAAGGATGAAAAGATTATCCACAATTTCCTCCTCCCAACAAAGAAACAGATACTTGGAGACAATTGGTAATGTTTACAATATTTTCAAGATTAAAACCTATTAGTTATCATTGCCCAATAAAAAGTTCCCACTTTAGGTAGGCTGGAGCTGCCTCACACCTTGATGCAAGAAGTCTGCCCCCAAGCAATGACGACACTGCAAATAAAGACTTTGTCAAGAAGACAACCATTTCTGCACCCGATTGTTGTCAATGGGCCACAATCAGGCTAGGCAGGGTTCTGCCCGAGCTTGAGCTCAGTCCATGAATTGTAATCTAGGCTGGTGCAAGAAAATTTCCTTGATACCTAGCAGAAATCAGTGTTTGATGAAGCGACATTAACCATCAGTGCGCAGGTTTAACTAAGGAAACCCAAGTAAAACCTCCTAGAATGACAACAACGGGAACACCCAACATGCATACTTCAGCATTCCAGCAACTCCAAGCATCATCAAAACATTTTTTTAATCTGGATTACATTTTTGCGGTTCTTCATATACAAGCCCAATAGATTTTTTTGCACTTGGAAAACGAAATGACCAATATGTAAGGACTACAAGGTGGTACTTAAGAGAGAGTTTGACCGTGCAACATAGGTTAATGGTTATGGATGTCTACATCAAGAGATGGAAGAAAGGGAATGAAATTAATAGGTGTCCAAGAACTATGTGGGGGAATTTAAAAGGAAATAAAACAATGTTATTCATAAATTAATTGACGGAAGAAGGAAAGTGGAATGTCAAGGAAAAAGTAAACATTATGCGGAACAAAATAGTTGAGTGCATTAGGATAGTGGCAAAAGATGTTTTCGGAGTATCTGGAGGGAAAAGTCAATCATATAAGGAAACTTGGTGGTGGAATGACGATGAACAAAAAGCTATTAACAAGAAAGCATTCATGTTTCAAAGACTAACAAGGGACTACAAACAAAGAAAATCTTAGACAATATAGAAATGCCAGAAAGATTGCTAAGAAAGTAGTGAGATTAAAATTAAGCTCATAATGATCTTCACAATAGATTGGGGACAAGAGAAGGTGAGAAAGATGTCTTCAAACTTGCAAAAATGAGAGAGGAGAGAGTAGGGATCTAAATCATGTTAGATGCATTAAAAGCAGTAACCAAAGGGTACCAATCAAGGACAATGAGATCAATGAAAAGTGGAGAAGCTATTTCCAAAACTTGTGAATAGATAGTCATTCTGAGAGGATAGGAATAGAAGGAACCATAAACTCAAATGTCATCGGAGTCGATAGATTCTTTTGTAGGATTAGGATATCTGAAGTGAAAAAAGTTTTGTAAAAGATGAAAACAAGAAAAGTCCTTGGATAGATGGTATACCAATAGTGATTTGAAAGTGTATGGGAGAAAGTGGGTTATTTTGGTTGACAAAGTTGTTCCACAAAATTCTAAGACTTAAAAAAAAAAAAAAAAAAAAAAAAATTTAAATGCCAAACAAATGGAGGAAAGGTACCCTGGCACCTATTTATAAGAATAAACGAGATATATAGAGTTGCAATAACTATCGTGGGATTAAACTTATGAGCCATGCAATGAAACTTTGGGAAGGAGTGATTGAGCAAAGACTAAAGAATGAGAAGAATGTATGAGAAAATCAGTTCGGTTTCATGTCAGAACGTCTAACGTTGAAGCTATTCTCCTACATAGACAATTGATGGAGAAATATAGGGAGAGGAAGATCTCCATAAGGTATTTACTGACTTAAAGAAAGATTATGACAAGTTCCTTAAGAGTGTTAATCTGGTGCGTGTCGGAAAAGAAAAGAGTTTCAAGAGGATATATTAGCATAATTAAAGATATGTATGGGGGAGCAGTGACTAGCGTGAGGACTACTAGTGGAGAGATGAGTTCCCTTTCTTTCTTTCTTTCTTTTTGAAAGGCAAAGAATACAAGCAAGAAAAGAGCAGAAAAATACAAAGGAAGGCCCATCAATGAGGGTCCCATTCACTTGTCAACAAGAAAATCTTCAAAACTGCTGACGACAGAGAACTGCTAATATTCCAAAAGCAGTGGTTATTCCACCCCCCTCATATGGTCCATAAAGCTGCGACCAAAGCTAATCTCCACATCTGCCTAGCACTACCCACAGGCATACCACCATGCCAAACCGAGATGAGGACCAACGTGAATCCTGGCATAGCCCAAGAAATATTGAAAAACTGCAGGATGTTGGACCACAAAAAGGAGACAAAAGGACAGGAAATGAATAGATGGCAGGCCGATTCTACATCCTTCTTACAAAGAACACAAATATTAGGAAGGATCATTCCTCGCTTGCAAGATTATCAACGGTGAGGACTTTGTTGCGACCCACTAGCCACCCAAAGCAGCTACCCTTGTTCGGAGCGCCATAAGACCAAACATTACCACATCGATCTGACTGAAAATATACCAGACTTTCCTATCTCCCATTGCACAGAATCACACCACAAGTGAGTTCCCAATTACTGTAGGCTTGGTGGCATTGAGACTGCATATTTTACCTTGGTTACAGACGAGTTAACAAGGCATTTGCAGGAAGAAATCCCATGCTATATGTTGTTTGCGGATGACAGTTCTGATTGACAAGATGAGAAAGCGTAAACACAAAGCTAGATTTATGGAGAGGTGCTTTGGAATCTAAAGGATTTAAAATTAGTATGACTGGAGTATAATGACTGCAATTTTAGTAACGAGAGTGAGAATGAGGAATTAGTTAAGATTGCAAACCAAAAAGTTTCCCAAAATGACTGCTTTTTATATCTTGAGTTGATAATTCATGAGAGTGGAGAGATTGAGAAGGGTGTTGCCCATAGAATTCAAGCGGGGTGGAAGAAATGTGTCCCTGGACTTTTATGTGATTGTTGTGTACCACTCAAACTGAAAGGGAAATTTTATAGGATGGCTATAAGACCAAGTATGCTTTATGGGACAAAATGTTGGGCAATTAAGGAATAACATATTCATAAGACTGGGTGCACCAGAAATGATGATGTTGAGATGGAGGAGTGACAACACAAAAAGGATCGAATAAAAACGAATGCAATTTGAGGGAATTTAGGAGTAGCATCAATAGGTAATAAGATGAGGGTAAGTAGACTTAGATGGTTTAGTCATGTGCACCAAAGACTGAGAATACGCTGGTTAGGACTGAGTTGGTACAAACTGAAGGCTCTAGAAGGGTAAGGGGAATGCCCAAAAGCATGTGGGTGGAAGGAGTAAGAAAAGACTTAATGACCTATGGTCTAACTGAAATTATGGCCCTTGATAGAGTGGAATAGTGAAAAAGGATTCATGTAACCGGCCCCAATTAGTTGAGTTTAGGCTGAAGAGGAGGATTATGGCATTTTTGTGGTTCAGACAGCACCATAACCAGTACCTCCACAGGACTTCGGAATAGATCTCCCCTCTAGAAGGAACCATTAACCAAGCTCAACTAACAAGCTGGATACAGGAACAACAAGCTAAAGACAACTAAACTAACTCATCTTAACCATTAAACCTAACTTTTAACCTAGCACCAGGCACTTAAAATAACAAAATACCCTTAAAACCTAAAGATCTAAATATCTCGTATCTATGTCACTAATCTTACGGTCTCATTTTGAGAATTGAAATGACAAATTTTTGTGAAATGCGAGCAACCTTCTATACGACTAACTAACACTAGAAATGCACATCCAAGCTCAAAATTATGCCTCCCCAAACGGCGACTTTCTTGGGTCCTTCTTTATTTGTAAGATATGAAAATATCAAAAAGGAAAGAATATGAAACGCATTATACAACTGGAATAATTCTCTCCATCCAATTCCAATCAATACATTCCATCACTTGTCCAATACCTTCTATGGGTACGAACAAATTGTCTTGCCAAATACGTTGAGTTTCCCCTACCCATTTTGAGAGCTTCTATCAGAGCCACCCTACCACTCCAAATTGCAAACCACATCATAGAAGAAGTATGCCCTATTGCTTTTGAAGAGCTCCACTAAATCACTGTTGGCCTGTTATGAAAGCGAGCAAGCTGCCTTGCTCGGAAGAGGATTGCATGTGACCCTGGGCACAGAGATTTCCTATGCCCGGGGCCGTGTGGGGCCCACAGAGATGTCCGTGACAAATTCACTTCGTCCATCTGTTTTGCAAGACCACAATAGGATAGGAATCTAAAAATCAGGCAAATCCAAGACTCATGTGGGCCATACCACACAAAACAGTGGGGATTGAATGACTGGGGGTGACAAAAGCTTTGTATTAGGATGATATTTGTGCCTACAGTTTATCTGAGTGGTAATAACCCTATGAACAGTTTGGATGGCATATGAACATCATGATCAGCTCCATGAAGGTTTCAACGGTGGACGTTTCCGTTCCCACTATTTCGTTGGTGTCGCCCACTTGAGCTTTGGATCTACCTGATTTTTAGATTCTTGTCCTATTGTGGTCTTTCAAAACAGATGGACAGAGTGAATTTGTCACAGACATCTCTGTGGGCCCAACACAGCCCAAGGCATAGGTACATCTCTATGCCTGGGGTCGTAGGCAATCCCATTCCGCTTTGCTCTAGTCAAAAGCATCCTCAGTCTGCCTCGTTCGAGGTACAAATCCCCATCGAGCCTAAAAAAGTATTAACTTTCCTAATTCCCTAACTCATCTCTAATGATGCCGCAATACCCACCAAACCTGGATTGAGATGAGAGCAACCTAAATTTAAGAAGCTTTCCAACTAACAACCCTATTGCTAATGCTTTTGATGACTTCTAGCAATCTTCTCACCAAATCTTTTCATGATTCCTTATGAGCCTAAGATATGACTCTACCACGAATGCAACCAAATATCTCCTCATTCCATTGCTCCTTGCACAAAACATCCAACTGTTTCTTTCTTCCCACTTTCCACATTAATCAAAGGGTGGCAGGCAATAAGGGCATGTTTGGATACAAAGAATCCAAAATTAGATATGGAAAACCCAGGTGGAATCCTATGGCTGGGGGAAATTGCGAACATGAATCAATATATGTTGTTTGTTTTGTGCACAGCTGATTTCCATGGAACCCCCTAAGACCCCTATAGAAAGAGAAGACCTATGGACCCCCTTTGCAAGAGAACCAATACAATTAGCCTTCCAGGGATTTCATGAAAAAATCATTTACATTGGCCTGGTTTTATTAATTATACACCATTTAGATTTTAAATAATAATAATAATTAAAAACTTTTTACTCAAAGGGGGCCCAACCTCCCTGACGTCTAACAAATCACTGATGTTAATTCCTCATCCAAGGTTCAGCCACCCCATCAACTAAAAAGTGCCACCCGGATTTTAATAGTCACAAGCATGCTCCATTTGACTTCCAATTCCCACCATCCCCAAAAGGAAACTTTTATTGCCCTTTGCTCATCCCTTAGAACTCCCCTTATTCTAGAAGCACCTAAGTTAACGAAAGAGTTCCCATCGATATTGAGTTTCCAACAGCCAGCCAGAGGAGGATACCATGCCCCATGTTAGTAGGACTGCACCTATTCATACATAATCTCCTTTCGGTGATGAAGAAGACCGTAAAATAGGGATTTCTTTAAACACCTCCTAGGCACTTCCCCATCTTGCCAAAGACAACTTGATCTTGGCAACAAGTTGGATCAGGCTTCATGATTTATCCTCAAATAATATTTTGTTCTTTCTGTCCAAATTCCCCACAGAATAGCATAACTAAGGCAGCCTTTGCCACAAGATTTTACCTCGAGGCTCCAAGGGATCACTATTCCACCCACCCACAGGATCCTATATTAAGATCTGCAATCCCAATCAATTTCAAATAAACCGAATAGAATTGCAAAGATATTACAAACTCACTTTGCATCCAATAAAGAGGTGGTCCAACATTTCCGAGTCCTTCCTACACAACAACGATGTTGATTGAATAAAATTGTTCCCTTAGTTTCCTGAGATTGGATACAAGACTGAAGACATACTTCTAGAACTGCCATACATATCTTGGCCTGGCAGGCATGTGAGATGCTTCGAGGGAGGCGGCCATAGCCCTTCGTTAAGTTTTGAGGCTCCTCATGAGTGATCCTAGCACTCATTGTGGAAGAGGAATCCTCAATGTAACTTCTTGGGCAAGAAAGGGTCATTATAAGCCATGGAGGCTTTCCTTTATCTTCAAGGAAACTCACTTTCTCTCATCAAGGGTAACATTTCATTTACCCACATCCGTAGAGAGGCAAACTCATTTACGGATGGACTTGCCAAGGGAGGGATTGGCCTTCCCTCATTGTCCCCCACCCCCTATTTTTCTTTCTTTTTTTTCTTCTTTTTTTTTTCTTTTTCTTTTAACCAGTCCCCTCTTGATGTATTTCGTACTTCTTTTTCTGTTAATTCCGACAAAAGAAAAAAGACGAAGATTCTTCTAGAACTAATAGTGAGAAGTCTCTAGCAAACTTTTCGTAGCATAGTTCAAAATATAAGTCAGATGTCAGTTGGTTACATATGAGCCATATCAGTTTCGATCAGGACTGGGACGAATCACTAGATAAAGACAAGGTCCGAAATGGTTGACAGAATGAAAAAAGAAAACGAGTCAGGGGGTCTTACCAATTTCATTCTGCAGATAAGTCACACTATGATCTTTAAAATCATGTCTGGGAATAATTCCGTTAGGTTGTCATTGGTGTGAATCCGCATATTCTATCACTTTTCCCTTCATTGCATTTTATTTTCAGCAGCAAGTTGAAGGCTCTAAAAGGGCAAGGGGAAGGCCCAAAAGGACGTGGTGGTAGGAAGAAAAAACTTGATGACCTATGGTCTAACTGAAGTAATGGGCCTTGATTGAGTGGAATGGCGGAACAGGATTTATGTAGCGGACTCCAATTAATTGGGATAAGACTTAGATGATGCTGAAGGTGAGAAATCATCAATTATGTGGCAACAATTGGAGTGGGTCATCTTCAAGGCCATGTATTTAATCCTATCCATTCTTGTTCAAGTCTTCAATTACGTTACATTGGACATCTTGGATCCTAGAGCATAGTTAATAGGAAAACTATAGTCTTGTATAGGAACCTATGTATTGGGATTGTGTTGGATTCTATAGTGCTCTTATGTCTTTTTCGCTGGATTTTTTTCTCAGAGAGTTTTCTCTTATTATGGGGTGAATATCAAGTTCAAAGTAGTATCTACCTCATGTTCTTTCCTCCATTTCTCTTATCAGAGGTTTTTTTTTTTTTAATGGCAACATGACTTTATTGAAAATGAAGTAGAAGAAGAAGAAGAAGAAGAACACAACAACACACAACAAAACAAAAGGTGGCTGAAACAGCTCTACAAGCCAAACAAAAACGGATGATGAGAGATCATCCAAGCAAGAAGGCTGAATCTAGCCGCCATGAAGGAGTAAAAGAAGATCAATTGCACAGAAAAAGCTTTCAAAGCCAAAGCCCAGTTTCGGGCTCTATTAAAAACCTCCTGACACGCCCCGGAAGGGTTACAAAAGACCCAGTTGTTCCACTCTTTCCAAATTGCCTTTAGGCTTGCAAAAGAAAAACGCTCCAAAGAGTTCCCCTTCTTTTTCCTTTTTCAGGCCCCATTCCATGCCAAGGAAAAAGTAGATATGATTCCAGGCATCACCTATTGGACCTCAAAAAACTGAGCGAAGCACCACCAAAAACCAGCCCAGAAAATCACAGTGCATGAACACGTCATCAGCTGACTCAACACGATGTAAGCAAAGGATACGAAAGTTGGGGATTATCCAATACCTTCTCCTCAAATGATTAACAGTGAGAACTCTATTTTAGTGGAAATTTGAGACTTTTGTTGGGTTTATATGCCAAATAGGGGACTGATTTTTGACTATTTGGGGAATGATTTCGAAAATCAGCCCCTAATTTGCACCAACTTCATAGGTCTGAGCCTTAATGCGCTGTTCATGTTTTCCTCTTTTGGGTGGGTTGTTAATGTATATGCTTTTATCTGATTGCCATTTGTTTGGATGAGTTTGCTTTGTATATGCCTTGTTTCTGTTTGATGTTTTTTTTTTTTTTTTTTTTTGCCTCTTTTGATTTACACAAAGCTGGTTATTCATCTCCCACTTCCCTCGATTTCCATCACGCTCCGCTTCATCCCCATTGATCTTCTCTCAGTCTCCCCACTCAGACGATCTCCCTCACATCGATCATCTTGCATCGCTCAACAGTGAGCAGCCTTTAGTCCTCAGTGACGGAGGACCACCACCTCCATTAAATTCTATATAGATAGAATTTAATCATGTCAAAGGCAAATGCATGTGCCCAATACTCTAGTGGAAGATGGTGTTGGTCATCTTACGCCCATTCCTTATATGATATTTTCCTTTTCAGTAAACAAGTTTGTGATCTTTCAAAAGTAAATTAGAACTATCTAGAAAGAGGAACAAAGAAGAAAGAAAAATCAATACCACAAACAAAAAAAAAAAAAAAAAAAAAAAAAAAAAAAACAACACCCAAAATTACATGTATTCAATCGATTTCATGACTATAAAACACATTTTTTCATGAAATTAAAGAAAACATTGCTGAAAACTAACAATCTACAAACTTCAAAAAAAAAAAAAAAAAAATACAAACAAACAACAGCACACCAACAATCTACTGAATAATTCAAGCACCTGGAAAATATCAAACCAGACATACCGTGAAGTTACATCTTATTCAATCAATTCAAGAACCCAAAAAAAAAAAAAAATTTTAAATTAAATAAATAAATATATTTGCATAACAAAATAAGAAAAACACATCTAAAAACAATAACAAAAAAAATTGAATACCCAAATTACATCACATTTGATTCATTCTGATAACGAAACATATCATAGCGCATGAATCAAAAGTCAAAACCCATCAATTAAATCCACCAATCAGAAAAAATAATTCAAATCAAACGCCATCTCTAAAATCAACCAATCTACCAGAAAAATCAAAACCCCATCTCTAAAATCAACCAATCTACCAGAAAAATCAAAACCCCATCTCTAAAATCAACCAATCTACCAGAAAAATCAAACGCCCACGAAGCTCAACGGATCGGGAGAAAGAGTTGGATCACCTTGGGGTTTGTGATGTCGGCATTCTTGCGGATTTGGGAGGAGATGGATCTACGGAGTCCTGAGACGGTGACGACTTCGTCAAGATTGTAGATATCAATGATGGTCGGAATCGATCGGCAGGCCGCCTTAAAGAAATTGAACGTCCGATTCCTCGCTTCTTCCAGTGTTGCCGAGTTCGGTGGGACCCGCACCGCTCTCGCTATAAACGACATTCTCGATTCCCCTAAGCAGCAGCAGCTCTCTCTCTCTCTCTCTCGATGGGGGTTAT
>JAJHSJ010000009.1:66496609-66674082 GCA_021015155.1 Magnolia officinalis | reverse complement strand
CTTTCACAACAAAATTCCATTTCAACTTGAAGTGGACACCATTTAAAAGGGCACATTTGCCATTTTTGTGCCCTTCTGCAAATGATACCTTAACTATGAAGAACTAATTACCTGATTTTTTAGCCTCAGCAATCTCCTCCATCGCATCAGCGCTCATGACATGAACTATATATAAAGGTGTATTCACAAAGCTTGCCAAGCGGATAGCTCTTCCGGTTGCTTCTCTTTCCAGCTGCACAAGCATCAAAGATGACAATCCATGGCAAAATCATAATCCAACGAACATGCAATCAACAAGAAACAACTAAAGAAGACAGAACAAAGGTCACCACTTTATGGCTCCTCTTGAGTAAATCTTTGAGGGCAATATTGTTGATCTTCTCAGGCAAGTTGAATTTCTTAAGATTTGAGGGTCTTGCGCAATCCATATGATAGATATTTCTTATTCAAAATTGAAGCTTTAAAAAAAATAGTTGTGAGAATGTTATTATTTGGCTTGTAATGCAGTACATTACCTTTGTACTGGTGATCTAAGGAAGAAAATATATTCCAAAAAGAAGCCTAATGCTCGCTCTCCAAGTACTTCCAAAATGTATCAGAAGAGAGATTATGACAAAAGACTAAATAATGAAAAGAAAAAGAAAAAAGAAAAAAAAAAAAAAAAAGCCCTACAACTTGACATCAACATATATTTGTTCAAAGGAAAACATATTTTAAACATACCTCTGGAGGCCTCGAAAGTGCATGCCCCTCTGGGCCTGTTATACCAAGATCGATCATCCTCTTCTGTCCTGCAGCAGCTGCATCTCCATTTTCAGCATGAACCATAGCCAAGGCACCGAGGGACTTGCACTTTTCCAAGCCTTGCACTAGAAGTTCATCGTTGATCATAAGAGCCCCTTTGTAGGCCATAAAGAATTTGAAAGAGTTTATACCTGTTAGTCATCCAAAAAAAAAACAAACTTTAGAATGGCAGTTAAAATGCAAAAACAACCACTTGAATCTGTCCATTGATGGCACTTGCCATTAATATCCATTCTTAACTTGAATGGATTTATGTAATAGAATATTTAAGCAAAAAGACGACTGTTCACCTACAATGCATTGAATGTGAGCTTCACATGCAATGGGTGCAAGCTAACCAACATGCACACTCACCATTTTGAGCTGTGAAAAAGGCAGGCCCCACTATGATGATCAATTGGCAGGCTAGCACAAAATATACAGGCCCACTCATCAAGTGGCCACCCCATAAGAAAACAAATGACCATTCAAATCAGAACTGCCAAAGGTCTGATTCAATGTACAAGAGCACCCCCCTCGATGAGTGGACTAGATTGACTTTTGTGGCAAGTGATCTTCATAACCGGCATGCCTTTTGCATCGCTTGGATGTTGTACAACATGTTGGCACCTGTAGAGCCATTGCATGTGAAGTTTAAATGCAATGGATTGTAGGTGAAAAGATAATGTAGGGACAGCTCGAGTGGGGTTGCCTGTGGGATGCAGGGGCACACTTGGGGTGGGCGGCCCGTATGAGGCGGGTGGCTTGTGTGAGGCGGTACCCATGTGATGTGGGGCCCACGAGGGGGGTTCAGCTGAGATCCTAACCCATGGGATGTAGGGCCTAGGCTATGAGATAAAGGGATTAATTCACCATGCTATATTGGTTCGAGCTTTTAGAGAAAGTGGTTAATTGTCCTGCATCAAAGTGGTATCAGAGCGAGAGGTCTCATGTTCGAGACTCCTCACCGGGGTGATTAATGCAGGGGCATTTTCACATGAGGGGGGTTCGGCCGAGGTCCTAACCCATGTGATATGGGGCCCACGATGGGGGTTCGAAATTAATTCGCCATGCTCTATCAATTTGGGCTTTTAGAGCAAGTGGTTAATTGTCCATCAAAAGATCTTGACTAAAAATATGCTAACCTTTCTCCTTAACCATAAGTTCCATCTCTTTCGAGACAACTTCATCAAATTTTGTGATGACCATATGAAACCCATAATCCATGCATGAGATTTTTGCTTTATTCAAATAGGATTCATAGCCAGCAGTTAAACTTCCATTGACTGGTATTACAAAATCAATGTGCATCGTTGTTCCCCCCGCTAATGCAGCAGCCTGACCACTGAAAAAGTCATCGACACTTTCCATGCCCAAAGCCTTCATTGCTAGGTGTGTGTGAGGGTCAATTCCTCCTGTTACCAAAACAAAAATTTACAGTTCATCAGGGCCAGATGTTCAAGATGATAACCAATTGGAGTCCATGTCCTAGGAAAGCTTGAAAATTTCACCTGGCATGACATATTTCCCTGTAGCATCAAGTACAGTTACATCATCAGTAACCTGTAAACATCATATTAGCAGTTAAGATCATTGTTTTATCCATATTTTAAAATTATTTATTAATTTATATTAAATATCTTATTTTCAGCAAGATTTCCCCAATAATATCACCAAAAAGAACATCAAAATCTACCAAGAAATTCCAATGCCGGAGAAACTGCTGAGCACAAGATTTGTGACTATGGTTCATGTTATAGTCCCTATATATATATATATATATATATATATATTATATATTATCTATATATATATATATAGATATATATAATATATATATTATATATATATATAATATATATATATAATTACGCCATTCCCTAATGGCTCAAGCTTTTCGAGCAAGTGGTTGTTTGACCCTGCCATCAAAGCGGAAGGCCTTGTGTTTGAATCCCGGGAGCAGCAAATCTAACCTCCCTAACATATTCTATAGTAAGTTTTAGTTCGAGTATAACTTTTGATCCTTTGAGTTGTAGGAGTTGTACCCAACATGGTTAGGCCAAATTGGACACTTACTATTTTTGGCTGAAAACCATGAATTCTAGTAGAAATGGAGACTGTTTATAAATAGTAAGTTTACTATTTATAGTAAGTCACGTTTTTAGGGTGTTTGAGTTGGAGTTTGAGTCTAAAACTCCATCCTAGGTTTGAGCTCATTATTTAAAGGATTGTAATTTCTTTTTCTTTCTTCTTCTTCTTTTTTTTTTTTTTTCTATATCATCAATCAATTTATTTTCAAATTTATTAAAAATTACTTCTATTTTTATCCCTCATGGATTCAAGGAAGCTCTATGAGGAGTCCAGAGAGCTCTGTGGATTTGGAGTAGATATCCACTGAGGAGGACAGTGATCGACCTCATCATGTCCCTCCCTGTGTCAGTTTTCCAAATACATTTTTCTCAAGAGAAACACAAGCATACATTGGAAGGTTACAACGTTATCTAATGGGAGCACCATATCAAATAAATGTAGAATACAAGATTATATTTTTTACAAGAGCACATACAAGATACAGATTGATTGAAAATCATGAACTGTATTCTGTACTAGGCCCATGCTTACTTGCCAGTTAAGCAATTGACAACTTTGATGCTTGACTTCAACGAAATGCTATGTTGAAGTTTGGAACTTGCATTGTTATATGCAAACAAAGAACAACAAAAATGAGATTCATAATAAACTGTTTTAAGCAGGGTGAATTTTTATTTTTATTTATGATTGCACCTATATGAAGTAAAAGCACTATATTTCACTTTGGTGCGACAATGCTATGACAACATATCTTTAATATCCCATCTCAACCTAGGATATGACTCAATAACATCGTCAGCTTGCTTATGAGAACTATCTGCCAATCTATGCCATGGATTGAAATCTTGGTTTCTAATTTCCACGTCTCTGTCGATGCCAAGTCCGGGCCATTTCACTGATGCCAAAATGACTTGAATTAGCAGTAAAGTCAGTATGAAGCCATAATGTGCATGATTCGTAGGGAAGGGAGAGGTGGAGAAGAAACAAATATATATATATATATATCTATATATATATATATATATATATATATATATATATATTATATATATAATAATAAAATAAAATAAAAATAAATAAATCAAATATGTGTTGTGTCATAGGCATGGACGAATCACAGATACAGACGGGTGACATTATGCGACTCGGCCAGGTCGGGGCTCATTTACTTCAGGTTGAAATCCCTACAGGACTACAACTTTCCAAGTCGGGCTCACCAATCATCTAATCTAGGGTCAATGCTAAGTCCATGTGGATGAGTCGACTGCAAGTCGGGCTCACCAATCATCTAATCTAGGGTCAATGCTAAGTCCATGTGGATGAGTCGACTCAGTATCATACAATATTTTAAACATGATCCATTCCCATTCATTTGATCAATACATCAACCATCTAGTCTTCATTTTGTATGGATTCTCGAGTCGACTTCTCCGTTTAGATTAAAACGATATTCAACATTCATGAGTTTTTTCATTGCATGAAACACTGATCTTGCTAACACATCTAGTGTGATTAAATTGTCATTAGCTATGATATGTATGCTGTATCACCAAATGCATATTGGTTGCCTCGACAAAAAACACAAATCTAAGACGATATTTATGCCTTTCACCCGATTATATATCTTCCCATGATGAATCTATGAATTTTATCAGACTCAACTACAGAGTACTTTTGCTACAAAAACAGAATTTCTGCAATTCATCCAACTGCACCTGTCAATCCACATTGTGGGCCCCACTGTGGAGTAGCATAACCTTAGAATCATACTGATCAAACAATCTTCAGCATCCTATTTTTCACTGCAGAAGTTGGACCAGTCACCATTTTTACTGTGGAAGGTTAGGATCTTCCAATTGGTGTGAATTTCAGTACATGCTCCAGCTAAAACAGGGCAATCTGAACAGTTGGGATCAGACAGTGTGGACTGAGACATATCAGTGCCACATGCATCGCAGATGCATTAAACTCTTCCTTTGAAATTCAAGCAAATCTATGATGAATTCTGTTTCACATCTGGTTTCAGTTTAAGCAATCTAAACTTCTGAAATGACTTGAATTCTTGAAAAAGAAAGAAATAAAATTCTACGGACAGGATCTTTCCCTTGATATTGGGCCCAACAGTGATTCATCCAACCACATGTGTCAATAGAAATTGCAGGGCCCATTGTGGGGAAGCATGACATTAAGAGTTATTTGGATGCTTGTAACTTCTCTAAAATGTAAGTGAACTATAGGTAAGTTACAACCAGTGTTTTTAGGAACATGCCCTAAAATGAGCTGGAAAAATTGATGACCAGCATGGATATATACAGCTGTGGATATATGGACAGATTTAGATCTTCTTCAATAAAAATTATGGCCCACATGATAAATATGGCCCAGATTTAGATCTTCTTCATTTTTAGGAACATGCCCTAAAATGAGTAGGAAAAATTGATGAACAGCATGGATATATACAACATGCATCAAGGTGGGCTCCACAATCATAGCCATTGCTTTTTCTATTTTTATTTCCTTTCCACCTATCAAACTTTTGAAAATATGGGCCCATAGTGGATGAGTTGTAGGCCATGAGAAATCAGATGTCCAATCTTTTTTATTGTTGGTGACCTATGGTTAAATCTTTTATAATTATTAGTGTGTGCTATCAATTTTATCGTATGTATATGATATAAATGAATAGTTAAGAAACGTTGATCATTGGTTCAAATTCTTCGTGTATATATAATGGACCACTTAACGGCACCGGTATGTTCATGGCCAACCCTTCTCGATGAATGATCCAGATTTCACATGTGTAATACACTGACATATATGCAAATGTCCTCTTTAATCTTCCTTGCTTTAAGAGTAGATAGCATGAGCTCACCACTAATATGCATTTTCCCGCAATTATATTTCCAAAGTCTTCTTCTTTGTTCCTTTAGTTAATGTGTAATTAATTACCTATTAATGTTGTTTTACCCCTTATTTCACTTAATTGCTATCTGAACATTATCTTCGATGTTTTGTACTCAATAGTGGCTAGACCATGTCAAGATATTTTTAAATTCGTGAGTTCACTTTTATAACCCACTTGATTATTGATTTATCCTAGGAATTGACTTAAATATGAAAACCGTGAATCCAAAAAGGTTTTCTATGTATTTGAGACAACCCAATGGGGTTGAATATATAGATATTACACTCATTTATAACAGGAAAGGAAAGATATTACAATCATCTATACAAGGTAAGAAGATATACAAGGTAGTATGTGAGCTGTCTAACATCCCCCCTCAAACTAATGCTGGTCATCGACAAGTAATAGTTGCCAACAAGAAAAGAGTGACGTGCAGAATGGGGACTTGGTGAGAATGTCAGCAATCTGATCATGGGATACCACATGTGGAAGAGAAATGAGCCCAGACTGAAAATTCTCGCGGATAAAATGACAGTCAACTTCTATATGCTTCGTCCGTTCATGAAAAACCGGGTTAGAGGCAATCTGAATTGCACTGAGATTATCGACATGGAGTGGAGTAGGATTCTGTAGAGGAATGCCCAAGTCTGAAAGAAGTCCACGTAACCAGACGAGCTCACTACACGCAGCTGACATCGCCCGATACTCGGCTTCTGTACTCGATTTGGAAACAGTGGCCTGCTTCTTACACTTCCAAGAGATGAGAGAATTGCCAAGAAAAACACAGTAGCCAGTGATAGATTTCGTGTGAGAGCGCATCCAGCCCAATCAGCATCCGAATAAGCACGAAGTTCCAGAAGTGCCGTGGAGGAGAAGAACAGAGATCGATCTAGAGTTCCACGAAGGTACCGTAGGATGCGCAACACCGCCGTCATATGAAGAGTCCGAGGGGGGCAGAAACAAACTGACTGACGACTTGGACAGCGTAGGCAATATCAGGGCGAGTCATAGTTAAGTAAACCACTCCCAACTAAACGGCGGTATAAGTCGGGCTGTGCAAGTAGATCACCATCGTCATGGCCATAGTGAACGTTAAGTTCTAAGGGAGTCTGAACTGTCTTCTGATCCGTCAATGATGCCAAGGCGAGAAGATCCTTGGTATATTTACGTGGCTGACCAGGATCCCACGGTTGGAACGTGAAAATTCAAGTTCAAGAAAGTATGTTAGTTGGCCGAGGTCTTCATCTTGAAGGATGATTGCAGAACTTCCTTAAAGCCGAAATGCCAGTAGCATCGCTACCAGTCAGGAGGAGGTCGTCAACATAGACCAGAACAATGACAATTCCGTGAGCAGTGGTTCGCAAAAATAAGGATGGGTCATAACCACTTTGAGTAAAGCCAGCACTCGTAACAACATCGTGAAAGCGTTGGAACCATGCCCGAGGTGCCTGTTTGAGGCCATACAGGGCTTTCTTTAGGCGACATACCTTATCGTCAGGGATTAAAGAGCCAGGAGAGGTTTCAAATATACGGTTTCTTGGAGGTCTCCATGAAGAAGAAATGCATTTTTCACATCCATCTGAGCGAGTGGCCATGAGCGAACAGAAGATATAGCCAGAAGAGTACGAACAGTTTTCATCTTGGCCACGGGAGCAAAAGTCTCATCATAATCAATTCCGTATTCCTGTTTGTATCCCTGAGCGACAAGTCGAGCCTTATATCGATCCAATGATCCATCAGACTTGAGCTTGACAGAATAAATCCATCTGCTACCAATCAGCTGTTGGTCAGCAGGTCGAGTGCACGTATGATTATCATCCAATGCCGCAAGTTCGTCTGCCATAGCCTTCTTCAAACAATCATGAGTGGCTGCCTGAGAGTATGAAGTTGGAATAGAAACAGTATCCAGAGTAGCATTCATGGCAGACATAGAGCATATCAAGCGATCAGGCGCTCTATGTTCACGAGCGGAACGTCGTATTGAGGTAGGTTCGGGATCTGCAACAGGTACAGTAGATTCGGTTGAGTAATAGGTGGTGGATCTGTACGTGGTCGACGTGAGTAAACCTGCAACGGACGAGGGAGAGTTCTTGAGGCAACCGGAATTTCTGGAAAGGCGGTTAAACCAGGAGGTTTGGAGTGTGAGGAGGAGGAGGAGGAGATGAATGAAAAGCAATGTGTTCAAGAAAGACAACATTTCGTGAAACCCGAACACGACGAGAAACCGGATCATAACACCGAAAACCCTTCTGAGTTTCCCCAAATCCCAAGTACATACATTTGATTGATTTTGGAGATAGTTTGTGACGTTCACGTGAAGCCAGGTGAACATAATAGATACAACCAAAAACACGAAATGTGAAATATGCAGGAGATAAGCCGGTGAGAGCAAAGTAGGGAGATTTACTGTTCAGAACTTTGGTTGGCATCCGGTTAATCAAGTAGACAGAATGTAACATTGCTTCCGCCCAGAAAGAACGAGGAACACTCATAGCTGTCATCAGGGTATTGGCAGTTTCAACAATATGACGATTTTTTCGTTCAGCCACCCCGTTCTGTTGTGGAGTATCAGAACAGGTGGTCTAATGAATAATCCCATGACCTTGAAGAAATGTACAAAAATCTGTTGAGAGATATTCCCCCCCTGAGTCAGAACGGAGAGTTTGAACTGGAACCCGAAATTGAGTCTTTACCATAGAGTGAAAGGACTTGAATTTTTCAAAAACCTGTGACTTCGAATGCAGAAAGTAAATCCAAGTGTAACGTGTGAAATCATCAATGAATATAACATAGTATCGTAACCCAGAGAGAGACATTATTGGTGAAGGACCCCAGACATCCGTATGCACAAGTTCAAACATAGAAGATGAATTTGTAGTACTTAGGGAAAATGGAACACACTTACTTTTTGAAAGACAACATGAAGAACAAGAATAATCCAAATCATTTTTATTAAGAGAAATATTCCCTAACATGCCAGACGAAATTAACTGAAGTAACCGATCAGAATGTGGATGACTCAGGCGAAAGTGCCACAATTTCCACAATTTATTTGCCGAATAAATATCTGATGAAGATAGAGAAAAAAGAAACAACGAGCCGGAGTGACAGATGGATCAAAATCCAGCACGTACAGACGACCATGCCGCTTACCCCTCCCAAGTACCTTCCCCGTTGCCAGATCCTGCACAAAACAACAATTGGGAAGAAATATGACTAAGCAGTTATTGGATGTGAGTTGACCAACTGAAATTAATTGGAGGAGAGGTTAGGGACATGAAACACATCACGAAGGGTGAACTGGCGATGAGCAGAAGGAGAGAAAGTCAATAATCCAACAGACTGAATGGGTAGTCTAGTGCCATCCGCAGTAGAAATAGCCTGATTGCCGTGTGTAGGGACGAATATTATGAAGATGGGATACAGCACTGGTCATATGATTGGAAGCACCCGAATTGAAGAACCATGTAGAAGATGGGGATATACCTGACATACCGGCAGCAGAAAGGGCCTGAACGATTTGCTGGAGCATCGCAGGAGTCAACGGAGATGAAAGACCTTCAGCGGAAGCAGTAGATGCAGAATCACTAACAGACGGCTCACAAGAAATAGTGGCAGCAGTAGCAGAAAGAGCACGACCACGACTTCCACGTCCACGCCCGAACGAAGATGCATTGGCACGTGTACGGCAGTCCTGAATACCATGACCAGTCCGTCGACAATAAGCGCACCATTCCTTGCATTGAGCGACATCATGACCCACCTTGTTGCACCCGCGACAAGTCAAGGAGAGGAACCAAAACCACGTGTTGGTGGAGTGGTGGACACAGCAAGCACCATATCAGATGAGCCGGAGTTGAGGAAGGAAGAGAGAGAACTTTCAGACGTTGTTCCTCAGCCAATAAATCATTAATAACTGAATTCAGTGAAGGAGTAGGGCTACGGTTCAAGAGAGCAGCCCGACAATGCTCAAATCCAGACGTAGCTTCATAAGGAATTGACGAACTTGCGTACTCTCGCGCATAGATTGGAATATTTTAAAGTCATGAGGAAATGGTGTGGATCCATCATAGCCATCTCTGTCCAAATTGTGACAATTTTGGAGTAAAATAATTGAATACTGTCGTTACCCTGAGTAAGGTTAACGAGATCCTGTTCCAGGCGGTATAACCGGGCCGCATTACTCTGTTGATAAATCGTCTGGAGATGTTCCCACATTGCTTAGCAGTGCGATGAGGTGTGAGACCAACAGCAATGGACCGATCGACGGAATCAAAAATCCAGGTAATAATCCTTCCATTGTTCATTTCCCAATCAGCTAATTTGTCGGCATCTGTGGAAGTGGGGATAGGAACGGATCCATCAATAGTCCCCACAAACCACGACCCTTGAGAAAGTTCTGAAAATGGATGGCCCACAGAGAGTAGTTGGTACCATCAAAACTACAACGTGGGGCCTCTGTACGTGATGAGTTCTTGTCCATTGATTGAAGTAATGTAAAGCACACAAGAAGTTGCAGCAGAAGAATGTCGTAGAAGTACCGTACAACAGGAGATACCCAAGGAATTGCAGTTTCTGGATCTGGCAAAGGAACTCTGGATCTGGATCTGGAAAGGGAGATCGGAAGCAATCAGCAACAAGGCAATAGGGGCGCTGGATCTTGTCTGGATATGTAAAATCGCAAAATCAAGTAGGGGCGCTGGATCTGGAACAGAAGAAAAATCTATCAGTGGCGTCGGATCTGGATCTGGAGTATGAAAAAACAAGCAGGTGCGTCGGATCTGGAGCAGGGGCGTCAGATCTTGATCTGGAACAGGAAAACCGAGCAAGACGTTGGATCTGGGCAGGGTGCGCTAGATCTGGAAGCAGGGGCGCAGGGAATCTGGAGCAGGCTGGAGCCGGAAAACGTGCAGTGCAGGGGCAGCAGGGGGGGGGGTGGATCGGATCTGGATCTGGAGCAGCTGGAGCAGGAAAACCGAGCAGGGGCAGCCAGGGGGTGGATCGGATCTGGCAGCAGGGGAGTGGCCGGACGCAGCAGGGAGTGGCCGGATTTGGATCAGTATGGCTTTGATACCATGAAAACCGTGAATCCAAAAAGGTTTTCTATGTATTTGAGACAACCCAATGGGGTTGAATATATAGATATTACACTCATCTATAACAGGAAAGGAAAGATATTACAATCATCTATACAAGGTAAGAAGATATACAAGGTAGTATGTGAGCTGTCTAACAAAATATTCATCTAAATGAGCTTACAAAATGATGTACAATTTTCTAAGCTTTTTTTCTATGTTAATTAGACTTTGAAATGATTTTATATTTCATTCTCAAATTGGTGTGAATACATAACTTTTTACATATAAATAATTTATAGATTACCCAAATACAAAAAGCAACTTAATTATAGGTAAGTCACTTACAACTTACGTCTAGATAAAATTACCAATGTCTACCTTTCATCTAACTTCTTATTTATAACTAACTTACATATTACCCAAATACAAAAACCAACTTAATTACAACTTACGTCTAAATAAAATTACCAATATCCAACTTTCACCTGTAAGTCACTTACAACTTAAAAGAACTTACAAGCATCCAAACGTGCCCTTAGAATCACACTGATCAAACAATCCTCAGCATCTGAATTTTCACTGTGGAAGTTGGACCACTCACCATTTTCACCCTAGAAGGTTAGGATCTGCCGATCGGTGTGAATTTCAGTACATGCGCCATCTACAACAGGGCCAAGAATCTTAACGGTTGGGATCGAACAGTGTAGACTAAGACAGATCTGTGCGACATGCATCACCAACACATTAAACTCGTCCTTTGAAATTCAAGAAAATCTTATGATGAATTCTCTTTCATATCTAGTTTCACCTAACCAATCTAAACTTCTGAAATGACTTAAATTCATAGAAAAAGAAAGAAAGAAAATTCTATGGACAGGATCTTTACCTTGATGTTGGGCCCCACAGAGACTACGATCCCATCCTCGATATAAACATCAGCCACCTCCTGATGATAAGCATTGACAACGGTCCCGCCCTTGATCAAGATCTTCAACGGCGACACGTGCGGGCCGCAGTTCAGGTCACCGTAGCTGACGCCACTGCAAAACTGAAAATCTCATACGTATGTTATAAAAAACGCTAGAAATTGAGAATTTATCACGAAACGATATTTTCCGAAAGGCTTACTTACTTCTGGGACTTGCTGAGATTGGGAGATCGGAAAGAGAGTGAAGGAGAGGAGAAACACGATCGAGATGAGAAGAAGACGATTGATTTTGAGGGTTTGAGAGAGGAGAGATTCACGATCTGATGCCATTTCTCGCAACGAGAAAGAGAACGAGAGAAGCTCTTCTGCTGCTTCCATTGCTAAGCAGACTGAAGTGAGAACCTTGGGGCGGCTTTTTTTAATGGAAAATATCTTATGTACAATCAGTTGGACTGTAAGTCATGATCCACCTCTCCAATAACTTCCAACGTTTTACGTTTATACCAAATACAACTGTCCAATAAATTTTAATTATAATTATAACCACAAAAATAATTATTATAAAGTTATATAATGGGCAAGTGCTTTGATATTTAATCAACGGACATAATATTTTTATATTATTTACCCCAAAAATAAGTATATAGAAATTATTTTTTTCATTATATGATCCTTGTGGTTTTTACAACCTATTGAAAGTCTGGGATTTTACATTAACTTAATATATTACATATTACATATGGTTGGACTTTACTTTGTTGTCCAACCGGTTGAACTTGATACCGTATCTTTTGAACGTGGACGCGGATCAGGAACTGACATGAGTAGCCCAACGAGGATTAGCGGGACGCGGATTATCTACTGAACCCGACAGTAGCAAGTTTCGCTACTGCAGTGACGTCACGATGTCATGTGGAGAAATGCACCGGTGCTCTCATGGCATTATAAATTATTGTGCTCCTAGTTTCATTGTGACGCTGAAAATGTTTATTAGATTGATCTACACCGTTCATTAGGTCAAATGAATATTTCATGGGATACCATGAAAGTGTAACTTGATCCAAAAAATATATATATCCATTTGGTCAATGAAATTTAATATGAACGGAGAGGATCATATGTAAAAAATAGGTACATTCAACAATTTGATCCATAAAATATTATGGTTCACAGTGGATAGCTTATGATTATGAAGAATCACCTTTTTAGGTCATTTTAACCATCCCATCTATGGCTTGGAAAAAGGATGGTTGAAAAAAAGACCAAACCATTGACTGATTAGAACATCAAATCAGTGTAATGTTTTCCTGGCAGTGTATGGAATTTGTTCTGGGATTAATGGATGGTTCAGATTGATTGTTAAGACTATCTAACAACTTCGATGCAACTAGGAGCACTAGAAGTGTAAGTGCACTAATCCTACCTTATCATTTTTTTAAGATTATAACTTGGAGTTTTTTACCTCCGTAAACCTTACCTTTTATCCAGCAGCTTTTGTACAGACTCCCAAACTTTACTTCCAAGACTAAACCAATTATGTACTGACATATTATTTGAATACAGAAAATACCCTTGCCTTATGAGTTATAGTTGAAAATACTTTTGTATTCATGGTGGCACTGTGATATCCACGGAGCCACCGTGGAACTCTATCTTATCCACAATGTCACCGTCCTATTCCAAAAAAAGAGTTAAAGGTCGTAGTTAGATATATA
This sequence comes from Magnolia officinalis, assembly GCA_021015155.1. NCBI lineage: Eukaryota > Viridiplantae > Streptophyta > Magnoliopsida > Magnoliales > Magnoliaceae > Magnolia > Magnolia officinalis. Next base: position 66,660,582 of record JAJHSJ010000009.1, on the reverse strand, counting down.
TGGCTATGGATTATAACAATAGTCATTGGTAGCATAACCATTGACCAAACCTAGGGATAATTGAGCAAACCTTATCTGAAATTGAACGAGCCTAACATGAAATTGAACGACTTTAACATGCCTAACATAAAATTCAACGATCCTAACATGAAATTTGACGACCCTCAAGGGAAATTGAGCGAGGCAAACAAGAAATTCAACGAGCCTCAAGGGAAATTGAGCAAGGCAAACATGAAATTCAACGAGCCTCAAAGGAAAATTGAGCGAGGCAAACATGAAATTCAGCAAGGCTAACATGAAATTCAACGAACTTCAAGGAAAATTGAGCGAGGCTAACATGAAATTCCACGAGCCTCAAAAGATACATTGTTTGATTTCATAATAATCTTCTATCTCTATTGAAATTCCACGAGCCTCAAAAGATACATTGTTTGATTTCATAGGAAATAGGACTGCAACTTGAGTTCAGTTTGACCTGAACCCTATTGAGCCAACATTAGTCTGGGTTGAGTTGCGTAGCCATTGTGTTCGGTTAGGATTGAAACTCAACGAGCCTCATAGAAAATTGAGCAAGGCTAACATGAAATTGAGCGAGGCTAACTGAAAATTGAGTAAGGTAAACTTCGAATTAAGCGAGCCAAACTGAAAATTCAGCAAGGCAAACATGAAGTTTTACGAAGCATACTGAAAATTAAGCGAGTAAAAGAGGAAATTAAGCGAGGCAAATGGGAAATTGAACAAGGTAAAGAAGAAATTAAGCGAGGTAAACTAGAAATTGATTGAAACAAACATGCAATTCTGATAGCATCAAAAGAAAATTGAGCGAGGCAAATATGAAATTGAGCGAGGTAAACATGCAATTCAATAAAGCTAACATGAAATTCAACGAGGCTAACATGTCCTATTCCTTGGAAAAGTCCTTGTATGGTAATAGCGAAATACTATTCACTCATTTAGCATCCACGAGAAGTAGAAAAGTATAGTCATGGAGAAGAAGAAAAGTCTCAATTCCTATCTCTTTTATTGCATATCCCATTCTTCAGACAAGTCCTTGTATTGCATTAAAGCCCAAGTAGAACATGAAACGACTTATAATTCAAGTCAAATCTATGATAATATCGACTTAAGACACGGAGATGACTCTTATTTTCTCCAATAACTTTCTTTACAATAAAATAAAATAGTGAAAGGTCTAAATTTTGTGTTTTCAATTAATTTAATTAATTTCCTTTAGGTGGAACATTTTAAGTTCACACGTGCAAAGGTAATTTAGGGCATGTAAAAGTTGGAAATTGGCTCGAATTAGACACTGAAAGCATAGCCATTGAGCAAACTTATGGATAATTGAGCAAACCTAATGTGAAATTGAACGAGCCTAACAGGAAATCGAACGACCCTAACATGCCTAACATGAAATTCAACGATCCTAACATGAAATTCGACGAGCCTCAGGGGAAATGGAGAGAGGCAAACATGAAATTCGACGAGCCTTAAGGGAAATTGAGCGAGGCAAACATGAAATTCAATGAGCCTCAAGGAAAATTGAACGAGGCAAAAATGAAATTCAACGAACCTCAAGGAAATTGAGCGAGGCTACCATGAAATTCAACGAGCTTCAAAAGATACATTGTTTGATTTCATAATAATCATCTATCCAATCTATATTATTGTTTGTCTTATCTTGTAGGAAATAAGGCTGCAACATGAGTTCAGTTTGACCTAAACCCTATTGAGCCAACATCAGTCTAAGTCGAGTTGCGTAGTCATTGTGTTCAGTTGATTAAAACTCAACGAGCCTCATAGGAAATTGAGCGAGGCTAGCATGAAATTGAGCGAGGCAAACTGAAAATTGAGCGAGGCGAACTGAAAATTGAGTAAGGTAAACTTAGAATTGAGCGAGGCAAACTGAAAATTCAGCAAGGCAAACATGAAATTCTACGAGGTAAACTGAAAATTAAGCGAGTAAAAGAGGAAATTAAGCGAGGCAAATGGGAAATTGAACGAGGTAAAGAGGAAATTGAACGAGGTAAACTAGAAATTGAGTGAAACAAACATGCAATTCAGATAGCATAAAAAAAAAAAATTGAGCGAGACAAACATGAAATTGAGCGAGGTAAATATGCAATTCAATAAGGCTGACATAAAATTCAACGAGGCTAACATGTCCCATTCTTTGAAAAAGTCCTTATATGGTAATAGCGAAATATTATTCACTCATTTAGCATCCACGAGAAGTAGAAAAGTATAGTCATTGAAGAAGAAAAGTCTCAATTCTTATCTCTTTTATTGCATATCCATTCTTCAGACAAGTCCTTGTATTGCATTAAAGCCCAAGTGAAACATGAAATGACTTATAATTTCAAGTCAAATCTATGATAATATAGACTTAAGACATGGAGATGACTCTTATTTTCTCCAATAACTTTCTTTACAATTAAATAAAATAGTGAAAGGTATAAATTTTGTATTTTCAATTAATTTAATTAATTTCCTTTAGGTGGAACATTTTAAGTTCACACGTGCAAAGGTAATTTAGGGCATGTAAAAGTTGAAAATGGGTTCGAATTAGGCACTAGTAGTATAGCCATTGAGCAAACCTATGGATAATTGAGCAAGCCTAACGTGAAATTGAACGAGCCTAACATGAAATTCAACGACCCTAACATGCCTAACATGAAATTCAATGATCCTAACATGAAATTCGACGAGCCTCAGGGGAAATTGAGAGAGGCAAACATGAAATTCGACGAGCCTTAAGGGAAATTGAGCGAGGCAAACATGAAATTCAACAAGCCTCAAAGGAAAATTGAGCGAGGCAAACAAGAAATTCAACGAACCTCAAGGGAAATTGAGCGAGGCTAACATGAAATTCAACGAGCCTCAAAAGATACATTGTTTGATTTCATAATAATCATCTATCCAATCTATATTATTGTTTGTCTTATCTTGTAGAAAATAGGGCTGCAACTTGGGTTCAGTTTGAACTAAACCCTATTGAGCCAACATCAGTCTGGGTTGAATTGCGTAGTCATTGTGTACGGTTAGAATTGAAACTAAACGAGCCTCACAGGAAATTGAGCGAGGCTAGCATGAAATTGAGTGAGGTAAACTGAAAATTGAGAGGCAAACTAAAAATTGAGTAAGGTAAACTTGGAATTGAGCGAGGCAAACTGAAAATTCAGCAAGGCAAACATGAAATTCGACCAGGCAAACTGAATATTAAGTAAGTAAAAGAGGAAATTATGCGAGGCAAACTGGAAATTGAACGAGGTAAAGAGGAAATTAAGCGAGGTAAACTAGAATCTGAGCGAAACAAACATGCAATTCAGATAGCATCAAAAGAAAATTGAGCGAGGCAAACATGAGCGAGGTAAACATGCAATTCAATAAGGCTGACATGAAATTCAACGAGGCTAACATGTCCCATTCTTTGGAAAAGTCCTTGTATGGTAATAGCGAAATACTATTCACTCATTTAACATCCATGAGAAGTAGAAAAGTATAGTCATTGGAGAAGAAAAGTCTCAATTCCTATCTCTTTCATTGCATATCCCATTCTTCAGACAAGTCCTTGTATTGCATTAAAGCCCAAGTGGAACATGAAACGACTTATAATTCCAAGTCAAATCTATGATAATATAGACTTAAGACATGGAGATGACTCTTATTTTCTCCAATAACTTTCTTTACAATAAAATAAAATAGTGAAAGGTCTAAATTTTGTGTTTTCAATTAATTTAATTAATTTCCTTTAGGTGGAACATTTTAAGTTCACACGTGCAAAGGTAATTTAGGGCATGTAAGAGTTGAAAATGGGCTCAAATTAGGCACTGGTAGCATAGCCATTGAGCAAACCTATGGATAATTGAGCAAACCTAACGTGAAATTGAACGAGCCTAACATGAAATTCAACGACCCTAACATGCCTAACATGAAATTCAACGATCCTAACATGAAATTCGACGAGCCTCAGGGGAAATTGAGAGAGGCAAACATGAAATTCGAAGAGCCTTAAGGGAAATTAAGCGAGGCAAACATGAAATTCAACGAGCCTCAAAGGAAAATTGAGCGAGGCAAACATGAAATTCAACAGACCTCAAGGGAAATTGGGCGAGGCTAACATGAAATTCAACGAGCCTCAAAAGATACATTGTTTGATTTCATAATAATCATCTATCCAATTTATATTATTGTTTGTCTTATCTTGTAGGAAATATGGCTGCAACTTGGGTTCAGTTTGACCTAAACCCTATTGTGTCAACATCAGCCTGTGTCGAGTTGCGTAGTCATTGTGTTCGGTTAGGATTGAAACTCAATGAGCCTCACAGGAAATTGAGCGAGTCTAGCATGAAATTGAGCGAGACAAACTTAAAATTGAGCGAGGCAAACTGTAAATTGAGTAAGGAAAACTTGAAATTGAGCAAGGCGAACTGAAAATTCAGCAAGGCAAACATGAAATTCTACGAGGAAAACTGAAAATTAATCGAGTAAGAGGAAATTTAGCGAGGCAAACTGAAAATTGAACGAGGTAAAGAGGAAATTGAGCGAGGTAAACTAGAAATTGAGCAAAACAAACATGCAATTCAAATAACATCAAAAGAAAATTGAACGAGGCAAACATGAAATTGAGCGAGTAAACTTGCAATTTAATAAAGCTAACATGAAATTCCACGAGGTTAATATGTCTCATTCTTTGGAAAAGTCCTTGTTTGGTAATAGCGAAACACTATTCACTCATTTAACATCCACGAGAAGTAAAAAAGAATAGTCATTGGAGAAGAAAAGTCTCAATTCCTATCTCTTTTATTGCATATCCCATTCTTCAGACAAGTCCTTGTATTGCATTAAAGCCCAAGTGGAACATGAAACGACTTATAATTCCAAGTCAAATCTATGATAATATAGACTTAAGACATGGAGATGACATTTATTTTCTCTAATAACTTTCGTTACAATTAAATAAAATAGTGAAAGGTTAAATTTTGTGTTTTCAATTAATTTAATTAATTTCCTTTAGGTGGAACATTTTAAGTTCACACGTGCAAAGGTAATTTATGGCATGTAAAAGTTGGAAATGGGCTTGAATTAGGCACTGGTAGCATAGCCATTGACCAAACCTATGGATAATTGAGCAAACCTAACGTGAAATTGAACGATCCTAACATGAAATTGAACGACCCTAACATGCCTAACATGAAATTCAACGATTCTAACATGAAATTCGACGAGCCTCAAGAGAAATTGAGCGAGGCAAACATGAAATTCGACGAGCCTCAAGGGAAATTGAGCGAGGCATACATGAAATTCAACGAGCCTCAAAGGAAAATTGAGCGAGGCAAACATGAAATTCAGCAAGGCTAACATGAAATTCAACGAACCTCAAGGAAATTGAGCGAGGATAACATCAAATTCAATGAGCCTCAAAAGATACATTGTTTAATTTCATAATAATCTTCTATCCAATCTATATTATTGTTTGTCTTATCTTGTAGGAAATAGGGCTGCAACTTGGGTTCAGTTTGACCTGAACCCTATTGAGCCAACATCAGTCTGGGTCGAGTTGCGTAGTCATTGTGTTCGGTTAGGATTGAAACTCAACGAGCCTCACAGGAAATTGAGCGAGGCTAGCATGAAATTGAGCGAGGCAAACTGAAAATTGATCGAGGCAAACTGAAAATTGAGTAAGGTAAACTTGGAATTGAGCGAGGCAAACTGAAAATTCAGCAAAGCAAACATGAAATTCTACGAGGCAAACTGAAAATTAAGCGAGTAAAAGAGAAAATTAAGCGAGGCAAACTGGAAATTGAACGAGGTAAAGAGGAAATTGAGCAAAACAAACATGCAATTCAGATAGCATCAAAAGAAAATTGAGCGAGGCAAACATGAAATTGAGCAAGGTAAACATGCAATTCAATAAGGCTAACATGAAATTCAACGAGGCTAACATGTCCCATTCTTTGGAAAAGTCCTTGTATGGTAATAGCGAAATACTATTCACTCATTTATCATCCACGAGAAGTAGAAAAGTATAGTCATTGGAGAAGAAAAGTCTCAATTCCTATCACTTTTATTGCATATCCCATTCTTCAGACAAGTCCTTGTATTGCATTAAAGCCCAAGTGAAACATGAAACGACTTATAATTCTAAGTCAAATCTACAATAATATAGACTTAAGACATGGAGATGACTCTTATTTTCTCCAATAACTTTCTTTACAATTAAATAAAATAGTGAACGGTCTAAATTTTGTGTTTTCAATTAATTTAATTAATTTTCTTTAGGTGGAATATTTTAAGTTCACAAGTGCAAAGGTAATTTAGGGCATGTAAAAGTTGAAAATGGGCTCGAATTAGGCACTGGTAGCATAGCTTGACCAAACCTATGGATAATTGAGCAAACCTAACTTGAAATTGAACAAGCCTGACATGAAATTGAACGACCCTAACATGACTAACATGAAATTGAAAGATCCTAACATGAAATTCGAAGAGCCTCGGGGGAAATCGAGTGAGGCAAACATGAAATTCGACGAACCTTAAGGGAAATTGAGCGAGGCATACATGAAATTCAACGAGCCTCAAAGGAAAATTGAGCGAGGCAAACATGAAATTCAGCAAGGCTAACATGAAATTCAACGACCCTCAAGGAAATTGAGCGAGGCTAACATGAAATTCAACGAGCCTCAAAAGATACATTGTTTGATTTCATAATAATCTTCTATCCAATCTAAATTATTGTTTGTCTTATATTGTAGGAAATAGGGTTGCAACTTGGGTGCAGTTTGACCTGAACCCTATTGAGCCAACATCAGTCTGGGTCGAGTTGCGTAATCATTGTGTTCGGTTAGGATTGAAACTCAACGAGCCTCACAGGAAATTGAGTGAGGCTAGCATGAAATTGAGCGAGGCAAACTGAAAATTGAGCGAGGCAAACTGAAAATTGAGTAAGGTAAACTTGAAATTGAGCGAGGCAAACTGAAAATTCAGCAAGGCAAACATGAAATTCTACGAGGCAAACTGAAAATTAAGTGAGTAAAAGAGGAAATTAAGTGAGGCAAATTGGAAATTGAATGAGGTAAAGAGGAATTGAGTGAGGTAAACAAAAATTGAGCGAAACAAACATGCAATTCAGATAGCATCAAAAGAAAATTGAGCGAGACAAACATGAAATTGAGCGAGGTAAACATGCAATTCAATAAGGCTGACATGAAATTCAACGAGGTTAACATGTCCCATTCTTTGGAAAAGTCCTTGTATGGTAATAGCAAAATACTATTCACTCATTTAGCATCCACGAGAAGTAGAAAAGTATAGTCATTGGAGAAGAAAAGTCTCAATTCCTATCTCTTTTACTGCATATTCCATTCTTCAGACAAGTCCTTGTATTGCATTAAAGCTCAAGTGAAACATGAAACGACTTATAAGTCCAAGTCAAATCTATAATAATATTGACTTAAGACATGGAGATGACTCTTTTTTCCCAATAACTTTCTTTACAATTAAATAAAATAGTGAAAGGTCTAAATTTTGTGTTTTCAATTAATTTAATTAATTTCCTTTAGGTGGAACATTTTAAGTTCACACGTACAAAGGTAATTTAGGGCATGTAAAAGTTGGAAATGGGCTCGAATTAGGCACTTAGGCCAATCATCGCAAGGCAAAGTAGAAGTTGAGCTAGGCAAACTGGAAATTGAGCGCGGTAAACTGGGAATTCAGTGAGGATCAAAGGAAATTGAGCGAGACAAATATGCAATTCAATGAGCATAAAAGGAAATGCAACGAGGTAAACAGCAAATTGAGTAAGGCAAATTGGAACTTGACCGAGGCAAATTGGAAATTCAGTAGGGTGAACTAGAAATTCAGTAATGTGAACTGAAAGTTGAGCGAGGCAAACTGGAAAATGAGAGTGGCAACTTAGAAATTAAGCGAGGCAAACTGAAAATTCAGCTATGCAAACATGAAATTTAGCGAGGCAAACTGGAAATTCAGCGAGACAAACTGGAAATTGAGCAAGGCAAACTGGAACTTGAGCGAGGCAAACTGAAAATTCAGCGAGGTAAACTGGAAATTCAGCAAGGTAAACATGAAATTCAGCGTGGTAAACTGAAAATCGTGCGAGGCAAACATGAAATTGAGCGAGATAAACTGAACATTCAGTGAGACAAACATGAAATTGAGCGAGACAAACATGAAATTGAGCTAGACAACAGGAAATTCAGTGAGACAAACATGAATTGAGCACAAACAGGAAATTTAACGAGCATCAAAGGAAATTGAGCGAGACAAACATGAAATTCGGCGAGGCAAACTAGAAATTGAGCGAGGCAAACTGAAAATTCAGCTATGCAAACATGAAATTCAGCGAGGAAAACTGGAAATTCAGCGAGACAAACTGGAAATTGAGCAAGGCAAACTGGAACTTGAGCGAGGCACACTGAAAATTCAGCGAGGTAAACTGGAAATTCAGCAAGGCAAACATGAAATTCAGCGTGGCAAACTGAAAATCATGCGAGGCAAACATGAAATTGAGCGAGACAAACTGAAAATTCAATGAGACAAACATGAAATTGAGCGAGACAGACAGGAAATTCAGTGAGACAAACATGAATTGAGCACAAACAGGAAATTGAATGAGCATCAAAGGAAATTGAGCGAGACAAACATGAAATTCGGCAAGGCAAACTAGAAATTGAGCGAGACAAACATGAAATTGAGCGAGGCAATCGTGTAATTCAGCGAGGTAAAGATGCAATTCAACGAGCATCAAATGAAATTGAGCGAGGCAAACATGAAATTTAGCGAGGCAAACTGAAAATTCAGCGAGGCAAACATGAAATTCAGTGAGTCAAATATAAAATTCAGCGAGGTAAACGTGCAATTCAGTGAGGTAAACATGAAATTGAGTGAGGCAAACGTATAATTTAGCGAGGTAAGATGCAATTCAACGAGCATCAAAGAAAATTGAGCGAGGCAAATTGAAAATTTAGCGATGCAAACTGGAAATTCAGTGAGGCAAATATAAAATTCAGTGAGACAAATATAAAATTCAGCGAGGCAAACGTGCAATTCAGCGAGACAAACATGAAATTGAGCGAGGCAAACATGTAATTCAACTAGCATCAAAGGAAATCTTCAACGACCCTCAAAGGAAATTGGGTGAGGCAAACATGAAATTCAACGAGCCTCAAAGAAAATCGAGTGAGGTGAACATGAAACTAAAAAGAAATTAAACGAGCCTAACTTGAAATTGAGAGAGGCAACATGAAATTGAGCGAGCTTCAAAGGAAATAGAATAGTTAACGTGCCTAACATGAAATTGAACGACCCTAACTTGAAATTGAGCGAGGCTAAGATGAAATTAAGCGAGGTTAACATCAAATTGAGCAAGGCTAACATCAATTTGAGCGAGCTTCAAATGAAACTGAACCAGCCTAACATGAAATTGAACGAGCCTAGAATGAAATTAAGCGAGGCTAACTTGAAATTGAGTGAGGCTAACTTGAAATTCAGCAAGGCTAACATGAAATTCAACAAGGATAACATGAAATTGAATGAACTCAAATGAAATTGAACGAGCCTAACATGTAATTAAGCGAGCTTCACATGAAATTCAAAGAGTACTTCAGTGAAGTTGACCGAGCAGTTCCTGAAATTCATCGAGCATTACATTACATTAATTTGTGGAAGTTCCCAATCATATTTTTATGATTTTTTGTCAAATTCATGAATTGTTTGTGCAATTTCACCAATCATGCATCGGCAATTTCACCAACGACTCGAGCATATTGCCAAGAAATAGGTCAAATGGACCGAGAACTCTCGCAAATTGAAAATCAGATTGCTTAGTACGCTCGTATCGTACTGAGTTAACTGAGTTGGGCCCGCCTTGAATGTATGTGGACTATCCACGATGTCCATCCATTTTTCTATCTAATTCAAGGGTTTGAGCCCAAAATCGTAGCGTATCCAAATATCAAGTGGATCATACCACAGGAAATAGTGATTCCACTATTGAAACCTTGTTAGGCCCCACGGTGATGTTTTATTTGTCATCCATCATGTTCATGGGATGATGTAGACATGGATGAACCAAAAACCTATATATAAGCTTGATTAAACACTTCAATGGCCCACAAAAAATTTACTCGATTTAAGGCAATTTATTAAAATATACATGTGGTACGTGCTTTCTTCGATGGAGGTACCGTATTCAGAAAATTCAGAAAAAGCTGTTGTATGAAGAGGAGAGAATAATCCAGAAAATACAGTTTTGCAGAAGTGAAGAGGACGGTGCAATCCAAGGCAGGGGTTTTTTCATCCAAAGAAAGGGGTTTTGTAGAAGTGGAGAGGACGGTGTGATCCAAGGCAGGTGTATTTTCATCCCAAGAAAGGGGTTTTGCATAAGTGGAGAGAGGCAAACTAGTTACAGAAAATGGGTTCAAAAAGCAGGGGTATTTTCATCCAGAAAAGAGATGTAGTTTAGTCTCGAAAAGTAAGTTTGGGAGGGTTTAGAAAGACGCTGGGTAAAAGGTGGAGTTACCATCGTCAATTTTTCTTATAACTTTCCAAGGAAAGCAAATTAGCTGTTACCGGGTGTTACCCTACCCGCATGGGACCACCATAATATATTTTTTTGTATATCCAAGCCGTCCATCTGTTTTTACATCTTATTTTAGGACTCTCTCCCAAACCTTAAGAAGATCAAAATCTTAGGTGGACCATATCACTAAAAATAGCGACGAATGACTAATAAAAATTTTTTGTGGCCACAGTAGTTTTGAATCAATCTTATCTTTGTATTTTACTTTCATCAAGTTTTTCTTGACATTATCAATAGGTTGGATGGAAAATAAACATTACGAAAACCTTAGGATGTGCTTTTTAGAAATTTTAATGGTGAGGCACTCAATAAACCTTTTCCGGTGGTGGGTCCATCTGAGATTTCGATTCGTTATCCTAAAATGGGCTGGATAAACGAATGGACGGTGTTGATATACAACAAATATTCAAGGTGGGCCCCACGGTAAGTGTAACACCCACTGAGGTGTTACCCATAGGTATGGGTAACACCTAATCCACTCCCGTGGGCGCGCATTGCACCGTTTACACGGCAAAATTCCCAGGATTTGGATCTTACCAATTAGTGCCTCGAAGATGAATGGATTTTCCTGTTTTTTCAGAGAAAACTAACATTACTACCCTTCTATAATTGTTTCTTTACAATAAGGCAGGGAATGGAGACTTGTTGGTCTACGTCGAATGTGTCTAACATATAAACTGTCCAATCAAATGCAAACTAACATTTTTACCGGAGGAACAAAAATTACAGCAGATCCAATCATAAGGTGGGCTAAATAATACAAATAAAAAATAATTTATATATACTATTAAAAATATCCTCATTCAAGTGTAGCTCATTTAAAGTGGTGATCTGATTTAGTGGTGTATTATTCATGTTACCATCATGGTTGGGTGCATATGTTAGACAGATATGAGATTATACATATATCACGCAGTATATGTTAGACAGATTTGATATTATACATGCATCACGTAGGCATTATAAGTTTAACATTTAATTTTTTTAAAAGAAAAAATAAGAAAATGTTTAGTAATTTCATGTTGAAATGTAATTTATGATGACCTGGGCATTATTTGGTTAAGTAGGAGCATGCATGGATTGAGAATTAGCTGGAAAACGTCTTTAATTACTTACTACCCTTATACCCAGGAGTAGGTTAGGTGATGTGGCATCTTTCCATTTGTGTGCCGATGTTGTCGGAGTAGCCATCAACTTTTACATTATACTATGCACCAGTACTTCCCTGACAAACATCTGCACACCAATGAAATGCTGCCACATCACATAGTATTGCTTATCCCACTCCCATTGCCTAGAGTCCTATTTTATATTATTTTATATTAGGACTTTCGTATCTTGGAAAAGCTTTTTGTAGGAAGTTCCTCAACAAGGATGCTAGGTGGTGCCACCAACATATTTGCGTCATATTTGTTCATCCATTTTTAGAGCTTATTTTAGGACTTTTGACTCAAAAGTTGGTGTATATCATTCCTTTTTCATCACATGTCCTAAAATGAGCTCTAAAAACATATAAACAAGATGGATTCTACACAAATATCTAAGTAGGCACCACCTAGCATCCTTGCACAAGAACTTTTTGCGAAAGACTTATGTAAGAAATCCATGTCCCTAACATTAGTGGGACCACACCACAAAGCAGTGTGGATAATGACACTCATTGTTGAAACCTTCCTAAGGCTCACTATGATGTTTATTTGCCGTCTAACCTATAGATAAGGTCACATAAACCTGGAGTGATCCACAAATATCAGCTTGATCTAAAACTTCTGTGACTCCCAAGAAGTTTTCAATGGCAAGCATTCGTTCTCCACTCCCTTTTGTGGTGTGGTCCACTTGAGGTTTGGATCTACCTCATTTTTTGGCCAATACCATAAAATGATCTCCAAAAATGGATGGACGGTGTGGATATAATTATGGTGGGACCCATAGAACTTGGTGAGGTCAACATTGATGGAGGTGGTTGGTGTATTTGAATATAGTAGATTACAACCCAAAATACATTACATCAATTCGGTGCACTTCCCAGTATGGACCATATATTCAAAGAGTCCGGATCCTCTGTTATCAGGCAACAGAGAAATCCTAATACCCTAATCCTCATTGGTCCACGTCACCACTCACTAAAAAGATAAAATGAAAATAAAAAACAGCTTCAGACGCCAAACCATTAGGGTAACAGGAATTCTCTGTTGACCTGATAACAGAGGATCCCGACTCATATTTGAAAATGTTGTTTGGATACAGCTCGTTTCCTCATAACTATAGTGCCAATGCAACAGATCATATCTCATTAAGTCTATTTTTACTACTTTTATCGTGGTCCTTTTGGGCCTTTCTCTTGCCGGTTTGAAAGCCTTCAACTTGTACCAATTCACTCTTTTTAACCACACGATTCTTAGTCCTCATTGAATATGATTGTTTATTATAAATGTCTAACTTACAATAGGATCTAGTATTGGTTGATCATTAGCTCCATTGTAAGCAATCTGCACACAAATATACCTAATCGAGAAGTTTTGATTGATTTGAGAAATAAAAATATAATTCAGGTTGTAGTTTGACATGAGCCCTTGATCAATTCTGTTTTAAAAATTGATGCAAATGATGTATAAAACTTCTAATTTATAATTATAATCTATCTTCAGAATATTCGGGACATCGATCGGGGCTAACGTTTTGATTCTTCAAGGACTTGAAAGCTTTGAAGTCCATGTATTGTATAATTTCAAGAAGTTCAAAAAATTCAGCAATTGCCTTGTCTTGAGACATGTAGAAGACCCCAGACATAAACGCCCATAGCTATTATGCTGAAAAAATAAAGGGTCAGCACAAATTTCCTTGGTAGTCAGCTTGGAGACACTAGGTAGTGCAATTAGATAGTATGAGGCCACTGTTAGGGCCCTCCTAGTTAATGCAAGGCCATTGCTTATGTCTTTCAAACCATTGTTAGTCTTAGGTAATTGGCTTAGTTGTTGAAAGGTCTAAAGGCTTGCATGAGGCTACCTGTCAACGTGATGAGTCCTTAGATTTTTTTCATTTTCATTAGATTTGGGCACCAGACAACTCAACTCGCCTGACTTGACTCGTCCCGAACCGAATGGGTGAGTCGGTCCAAACCGAGTCGAGTTTGAGTTACCCAATAACTCGACCCGAAACTCGATCCGATCAAACTCAACTCGATCCAAAACCGACTCGACTCAAATTTGAGTATATATAATTTTTTTTAAAAAAAAAACTCTAATTTCCAAGTATTTCTAACCCTATATGCTGACTCTGAACTTACTCCGACCCGATCCCAATTTCTCTCCCTCCCTCATCCTCCTCCTCTTCCAAGTTCGGCAACCACCCACCACCATCACCACCCCCTCCTCGTCCTCCTCCTCTCCTCCTCCTCCTCCTCTCTCTCTCTCTCTCTCTCTCCTCTCTCTCTCTCTCTCTCTCTCTCTCTCTCGCTCTCTCTCTCTCCTCTCTCCTCTTTCAAACCCGACAGCCACCCACCACACTCCTCTCTCTTTCTCCTCTCCACTCACTCCCTCCCTCCCTCATCTCTCAATCCGAATCGGTGCCAACTTGAACCGATTCAGTACTTTTGACTAGGTCGGACTTGGTCCGGATTAGTCCCAAATCTGGACTCGGATCGGTTCAGGCATGCTGGACTCGGTACCGAGTCAAGTCGAGTTCGGGTAAAGCATATTTCAAAACCAGATCGAGTCGGGCAGCCCTAACTCGGTCCAACTCAACTCGATGCCTAGCTCTAATTTTCACCTTATCTGGAGTGTTGATGTAGTAGTAGGGAAGAAGGCGGCGATCTCCTCTCTTTTTTCTGTATACTTCTAGTACGTTAATTTATCTACACCATCTATCACGTGTCCTCAACATTTAATTGTCCATGACTCTTAATAGCTATTTTTATCCAAAATGGGAAGGCCCAGTTGATAAAAGACTCTGATTTTCTCACATGTGCACTTTATTATATACATGCAAATATTGTTTAAATTCTACTCATATAAGTAGCCTTGGTAAAGGCCACTGGGACTTGGGAGATGGCATACAAACATCTACTTAGAGAAGTGCAGTCTCCAATCTCTATCCTTCCCACAACTTATATATACAACATGTTTAAGGTAGTTAGTACTGTTGATTTAATGAGGAGAATATATGATCTAGTCCTTGTTGGAAATGGCTATGATCAAAGAATATTCAGTCTTATTTTAATCTATTCCTCTTATGCAGATGGTTTACTATGGTTTTGTTCAACTTTTTTCGTCACCATTTATTCTCTAGCTATTGGATTTGTGGTTATGTCTCATGTCTATACTTCATATTTTGGGTGTGTCCCACCATAATGTGGCCTAATAAATCAAGTTGATTTTAGAATGATTGTTTTTCAATAAAGGAAAATACAATTTTAAATATTTAGCTTTCATTATTCTTTAGACATTTAGTGTTTTTATTATAGACTGCTCTTAATTTTATGGTATTTCTTATGTCTTATCAGTTTTTCCTCACATTACGACAATCAACATTGCATGGGCTACTGATATTTATGGTGGGCAGTTTGGCAGTTGATGCATAGGTTCTAAGAAATTGTACATGTGGCATACAATTAACTTGTATTAAGTCATCCAAATTGTGCTCCACAACATAGATATGAATAGATGGGCTATAAAATAGAAGATTGCACAACCTAATTGCCATAGTCATATGCATTTAGGGCCTGCTTGGATACCACCCAATAAATTACTTAAAAAAAAAAAAAAAAAAAAAAAAAAAACTTATATAAGTCAAGAAGTGACTTTTTTAGCTTCAATTTAGCCGGCGTTTGGGTTGTACGCATAAGTAGCTTATCTTGGTTTTTACTTATTTAGTAAATAAGATTGTTTGGTAAACAACTAACTCATCATCTAAAATTAAGGAATCACTTAAGTATTTATCCCTCAAGTTTGTTTGGTCCACTCTCATATTCATTGTCCATCATTTAGGCCAACCTTTGATGTGGATTGTTCATTTGTGAGGGCCCCACTTTTGATGTGGACCATCTATCATGTAGGGCCTACACTAAATGTGTGTCATTCATCATTAGGCGCCGATCTTTAAGGTGCATAGTCCACTATGTACAGCCCACCTTTGATGTTAGTCGTCCATCATGTGGGACCAACCATCATATTATTGTCCATCCTATGGGGTTCACCTTCAATATCCACAACCCATCCTGTGGAACTTCCATCATGTGGGCCCCACCTCTAATGTGGGTCATCCATCATGTGGGGCTTGACTTGGATGTGGGCCACTCAACATATTAGGGTTGACCTTTGATGTGGACCATCCATCATGTGGTGCCCAACTTGGATGTGGGTTACTCAACATATTAGGGTTGATCTTTGATATGGACCGTCCATCATGTGGGGCCCATTTTAATGTGGGTCATCCATCTTGTAAAGCCCACCTTTAATGTGGGCCATCCATCATGTGGGCCCCATCTTCAATTGGACTGTCCAACATGTGGGCCCCACCTTTAATGCGGTTTGTCCATCATGCAAGGCTCACCTTGGATGTAGGCCATCATTATTAAGGGCCAACTTTTGATGTGAACCGTCCATCATTTGAGGCCCACTTTGATGTAGGCCATCCATCATGTGGAGCCCTGCTTCAATGTTCATTGCCCATCACACAGAGCCCACCTTTGATGTGGATTGTCCATCATGTAAACCTTTAATGTAGACCATTCATTATGCGGGCCCACATTAATATGGGGTCATCCATCATGCAGAGCCCACCTTTGATGTGCATTGTCCATCATGTGGACCCCACATTCAATGGGGATATTCCATCATGCAGGGCCTCCTTTGATAAGGACGGTGAGAGAGAGCCTCCTTCGACCTTGACCGTGACTGAGAGAGAGAGAGAGAAGTAGAAAATTAATAAGTCAAAAAGAGAGAGAGAGAGAAGTAGAAAATTAATAACCCAGAAAGCTATATAAAAAAATAATTATTGAGATAAGTAGTTTGTAGTATTAAGTTACTTTTATAATTATGCTTACCAAAATAACTTAAGTGCGACAAGTAACTTAATGACTTAAATTAAATTAAAAAGTAACTTATATTTGGTGGTATCCAAACATGCATAAGCACCATTGCAAAAATAACTTATGTGATGAAAGATGTTTGCACAATTAAATCAAATATGAGGCCACACGTGCCAACGGGGCCTATATTCGGTTTACATGTGCAATTAGGAAAGTGCGGGCATTCCAGAGTCATACTCGACTCAATATTTGAATGAATGCATATGTCCCCTGCGTTGAGATGGATCGTTTAAGACTGAATTTTAGAACTTAGTTGTCCTCTCAATCATTGATTGTAATAGCGATCATGAAATTTATAGAAAGATATGGGGTTAGCCCTTCCTAATAAATTAATTTTGCCTTATGTTTTAGGGACTTGTTCTTTCACCAGTATTTGCAACTAAAAGCATATTTCTCATAGGAACAAAGATAAACAAGCTAAAATAAAAGAAACAAAAAATAATACCTTTTTTTTTTTTTTTGATTTATGAATTAATTCTAATTACAATCACAAAGTAACAAATAAAGCTAAAGAAAAAAAAAAAGAAAAAGAAAAAGAAAAGATAGACACATAGACCATCCGTATGGACAAACAATCTATAGAAACGGTCAGGACGATGTAACCATTCAAAGGTTAGCGTAGGCAAAGTTGCTTATGCAAACACCCATAGATATCGCTAGAGGAAGGGCTTGAACCTTCGACCTTGTGGTTAACAGCCACACGCTCTAGCCAACTGAGCTACTCCAGCTTACATGGAGATCGAATATCACGTATTCAATGCTATTTAATATGTAGAAAGGAAATCTTGAGTTTTAACCATAAGATTATAATTTTTGGGCGGTTATGATTGATAAAAGGTGACACCCGTAGAATCCACTCAAGTAGCCGTTAGAATGGTGTGCAGATTGGGTACTACCCCGCCAGGACCTAGCCAGAGACGATGAGAGAGGGAAATGATACTATGAGGTCGACCTCATGGGAACTTCCCATGAAGTCGAGCTGTGTGGGCCCACTGTGATATGTGTCGAACATCAATATTAGGTCATGGGATATCCCAAAAATCAGCCGTATACAGAACTCAAGTGGATCATGTCATCTAAAATCAAGTGAAAACATACCTAAAACATATAAAAGCACTTGGTGGGCCCACCTAAGTTTTAGATGTGGCTGAAACTTGGTTTGACCCCTCATTTAAGTGAGACACAAACAATGGATGGTCTGAATTTGTGAACCACATCTTGGTGGAGTCAATAAATGATTATGAATGTTTTAATGAGAGGATAACCCCTCTCAACTATTATATGTGGTGTGGCCCAACCAAGTCATAGATTAACTTGATTTTTAAGCCTGTAGCCCATCATGGAATGGTGCATCATACTGATGGGGTAGATGTTTGACAAGCCCCCTCCCCCCCCCCCCCCCCCCCCCCCCCCCCCCCCCCCCCCATGGTGCATCTGACTGATGGGGTACATCGACAGGTAGATGTTTGACACACATAACAGTGAGGCCCACACAGCTCAACCTCATAGTACCATTCCCCCCTCATTGAATGGTTGTGCCCCCCCTACGTTTCAGATGGATCGTTAGACTTAATTTTAGGACTTAGTTGCCATCCCAATCATTGATTATAATAGTGATCAAGAAATTTATAGAAAGGTATGGGGTTAGTCATTCCTAATGAATTAATTTTGCCTTATGTGTTCTTTCACCAATATTTGCAACTAAAGCATATTTCTCATACGAATAAAGATAAACAAACTAAAATAAAAGAAACAAAAAATAATGCCTTTTTTTAAAGATTTATGAATTAATTCTAATTACAATTACAAAATAACAAATAAAATTAGAGATAAAAAAAAAGAGATAAATACCTAAACCATCCGTATGGACAAACGATCTATGTGAATGGTCAGGACGATGTGACCGGAGTGTTTGATCTTCCAAGTAGAGACTCGATTGATCAAGATCCAATAACAAAAGGCTATAGATATTTGTCCTACTCCTACGGTATTGCAGTAATGCCTTAGACAGTAGCTATCTAATCTAAACCTTAGATGTTCTACAGTATGGTTGGCCAGAATTAGAGGAAGTTAAAAACTATGCTACACTAGGCTAGGCTAAGATAAAAGATAATGGTAAAAGTAAAGGTAAAGATAAATTATATTTGGCATAGGTCTGAAGCTTTTTATCACATTATCCTTTTATAGCTTCTAGGGGCATTAAAACCCTCACTAGGTTTCCTTATTGGTTTAAGATCCTTCGTAGCTACGGCTTTTTATATGCTATTTCTATAAGAGATCTCCATTAATTTGAAACCGTTTTTAAATCTCTTGCCAGCATGGCTACAATAATTTCCATATATCTAAAATCGTTTTCAGGTCTTTGTCTCATCGGATCTAGTATGATGATGGACCATTTTAAGAGATTTGACTGTGAATGTTTGTGGAACCGATGGAATCAGTCCCATTAGATCCAAATCATGGCCTAATCCATTGGTTCCAATCAGCTCAAATATTGGTCCGACCTTCGAATATTCATAATCGCTACGAGAACTCCAAATGTCTTTAGGAAGATCTCTAATTTTAGAAGGATTGTGACAGACGGCCTTTCCAAGTATATTCGGATCTATGATAGAATCCTTGCCTTGGTGGGTCTTTAAAAGATATGACAAATACACTTCCTCAATCACATGCTACACAAATTGGGACTACATGACGTATGGTTTTGTGCCACCACCTTTATAATGAGATGTGTATTACTGAAGGGTAAGGGTAAAAGATATCTTCAAGCGCATGTACGATTAGTGAGGCAATTAAGCATGTAGTACCAACACATGGCAACATCATATTAGTCTACAAAGGCATGTCAAAAATGAGTGTAAACAAAAACTACTTGTCTCTATGTAAGTTTTTTTTTCCTTACCTTTTGACTTAGTACTTTTCTACTTCCGTCTTTCTCGCACTGTCTTACATATTCTCTCTCATCTCTCCATGTGATGGACAGTCCATATTAAAGTGGTCTTCATATGATGGATGGTTCACATTGAAGGTGGGGGCCCACATGATGGACAATTGACATATTAGGTGGGCCACATGATGAATGACCCATGCTAATATGGGCCCACATAATGGTTGGTCCACATAAAAGGTTGGCCTTAATGATAATGACACCCATCCAAAGTGGCCTCATATGATAGACGACCCGCTTCAAAGGTGGGGCCCACACAATGGACAGTCAACATCAAAGGTGGGTTCTACATGAAAGGTTGTGGACATTGAAGGTGGGGCCCACATGATGGATGACCCATATCAAGGTGGACCTGACATGATAGATGGTCCACAAAAGGTTGTCCCCTAATGATGAATAGCTCACTTCTAAGGTAGACAATCCACCTTAAAGGTGCGGCCTACACAATGGATGGTCCACATCAAAGGTGGGCTCCACATGATAGGTGGAGGACATTAAAGGTGGACTCCACATGATGGACAATTTATTTTGATGGTGGGCTCCACATGATGGATAATTTATTTTGATAGTAGCCTCAAAGGTGCCCATGATGAATAGCCCACATCCAAGGTGGCTTTGCATGATGGAAGGCCCATGTCAAGGTGAGGCTCACATGATGGACAATCCACATTAAGTGTCCTTGCATCATGGATAGCCCCAACATAATGAACAGAAATCGGATTGCATGCCGAGTTACTTAGTTCGCTCTAATCATATTGAGTAAACTGAGTTGGGCCCACCTTGAATGTATGTGGTCTATCCAGGCCATCTATCCCCTTTTCCATCTAATTCAAGGGGTTGAGCCCAAAATTGAAGCATATCCAAAGATCAAGTGGATCATGCCACAGGAAACATTGGGGATAATGATTTCCACCATTGAAACCTTGCTAGGCCCCAACAGTGATGTTTATTTTCAGCCATCCATCCCCTTTTTCATCTAATTTAAGGGGTTGAGCCCAAAATTGAAGCATATCCAAAGATCAAGTGGATCATGCCACGGGAAACAGTGGGGATAATGATTTCCACCATTGAAACCTTGCTAGGCCCCAACAGTGATGTTTATATATATATATATATATATAAGCTTAAAAGTGGCCAGGGAGATTAAGTGGTTCCAGGTAAATGGCCAAAGTAACCAGGATACTAGACTCAACTGGTCCCTACAATTTGAATGGGCCAAATATCGCTAGAGGAAGGGCCACACGCTCTAGCCAACTGAGCTACTCCAGCTTACATGGAGATTAAAAATCACGTATTCAATACTATTCAATATGCTACTCCAGCTTACATGGAGATTAAAAATCATGTATTCAATACTATTCAATATGTAGAAAGTCAATCTTGAGTTTTAACCATATGATTATAATTTTTGGACGGTTATGATTAATAAAAGGTGACACCCGTGGCATCCACACAAGTAGCCGTTGGAATGGTGCGCCGATTAGGTAATACCCCGCCAGGGCCTGGCCAGAGACGACGGTGAGAGAGGAAATGAGGGGGAAATGATACTGTTAGGTCGACCTCATGGGAACTTCACATGAAGTTGAACTGTGAGAACCGAACGTGATGTGTGTCGAACATCAAAACCATATATTTGATGGATCATGGGATATCCAAAAAAAAAGCCATATACAGAACTCAGGTGGAGCATGTCATCTAAAACCATGTGAAAACATGCCTAAAATATATAAAAGCACTTGGTGGGCCCACCTGAGTTTTAGATGCGGGTGAAACTTGGTCTGACTCCTCATCCAAGTAGGACACACACAGTGGATGGGCTAGATTTGTGAACCACAACTTGTTGGACCCAATAAATGATTGCCGAATGTTTTAATGGGATGGTAACCCCTCTCAACTGTTGTATCTGGAGTGGCCCACCCAAGTGATGGATTGACTTGATTTTTAAGCTTGTGGCCTACCATGGAATGGTGCATTTGACTGATGGGGGTAGATGTTCGACACACATCACAGTGGGGCCCACACAGCTCTACCTCATGGGAAGTTCCCATGAGGTCGAGCTGTGTGGGCCCCACCGTGATGTGTCGAACATCAACACCGTGAATTTGATGGGTCCCCTTTAGGTTATGAGATATCCTAAAAATCATCTGTATACGGAACTCAGGTGGGCCATACCATCTAAAACCATGTGAAGACATGCCCAAAACATATAAAAGCACTTGGTGGGGCCCATCTGAGTTTTGGATGCGCATGAAACTTGGTCCGACCCCTCATCCAAGTGGGACACACACATTGGATGGGCTGGATTTGTGAACCACATCTCAGTGGGCCCAATAAATGATTATGAATGTTTTAATGGGAGGGTAACCCCTCTCAACTGTTGTATGTGGTGTGGCCTGCCCAAGTCTCGGATTGACTTGATTTTTAAGTCTGTATCTCATCATGAAATGGTGCATATGGCTGATGGGATAGATGTTTGACACACATCACAGTGGGGCCCACACAGTTCGACCTCATAGTACCATTTATATATATATAATATATATATATAATATATATATATATATATATATATATAATATATATAATGCCAGGGTCGCCAACCCAATAAACTAACAATTCTCAGTATCTCTTTATTTTATTTGTTAGTATATAGTTTTCATAAAAGTGCATGTAACCTCAGGCATCCGCTGTAAATCGCTTGACGGGGGCTTGGAGGGAAGACAGATATGCAGCATCCACCTTGTCCATGCCATCAAACATATAACCAAAAGGCCTCATTTTTATGTACCTTCCAGAGCCAGGCTCTACCTTGAGTTCACCATCTTTCCATACTATTCTTCCTCTTGAAATTGTCACTTCCACTTTCCCCTGCAGATAAAAATAAAATGAAAATTTCAGAATCTAACTTGTTGGAGTCTTTTGTAAGAATTCTATAAGGTGGGCCTTATTGATCAACGGTCTAGATTGTCCTAAGTGTTGGATAATGTGATCGGGCACACCAGTAGACCCCACTAAGTTGTGATGTATCTAAAATTCGGGGTGGTATACTAGAACTCTGACACACAAACAGTGTTCTAATGAGACTGGGATTACCAAATTCGTAGAGCTGGGTCCCCAATCCAACACAACAGAAGGAAGAATTCCCATTCATCTGATCTTCATACTCAATGCACAGTAAGGTCCTTTTGCAATTCCACATGCGGTTTACATCTTTAAGGTTCAAGGCATGGTTGGACTTCTATTTTCTGGTGCAATACTGAGAACATGTTGGGATGGATATAGAATACATATTATTTCAATATTTCTTGCAGAGGAATGATCACATACAACTAGTTTTATGGTACCAAAAAAAAAAAAAAAGATGTGAGCTTTAGAGCCTTGCTAAGCACACACTGGCGCAATAAAGTTCATGTTCATGGACTGACCATTTACATGATTTCCCAAAAATGAATCTGGTTCACTCATCATGTGGGCTCCAGAATTGGAAAAGGTGGAAGGAAGAGCCTTGTTTAGAAAAATGTGGCCCACCTGACTAGTGGATCAAACTGCTTCTTGGGTCAGGGCATCAATGTAGTGGTGCCTTTAAGATGGATGGATTGGATCTTGGACCTATCACGTGTTTGGCATGTACACGAGCAAAGCTCTGAGCTTTAAACACAGAAAAAATAATATGACAGGTTTTGAAAATTTTTATTTGAAGATAAAAAATCCTTAGCTGCATCATACAACTAGTTGTATATTCCTCCATGTATACTATATATTTTGAATACCATTAAGAAAATATCCAGTGTAGAAGCAAAAGATGTGTAATGAAGACTAATCATATGATCCTCTTAGGTCCACAGTTTCTACAAGTGGGACCCACTGTTCTGAGATCCAGATTGGTGATCTGATAGGCAGATTGTAAATTGACCATATGACCCTAATTATTTCCCAGATGGAACAAAAGAAACCTTTGAAATCCATGGCTTCAAATAGTTATGAGACCCAGAAAGGAATTACAGCAACTGATCACATTCAAGTGACAAAACCCAAAAAAAAAAAAGGTGGCGGATTGGATGGCTAAATTTTTGAGGTATGGTCCATCCATGGTGGGGCTCACATATCCAAGTCCTGGAGAATAGAACTAACAATACAATACATATGCTTGAGTCAGGGATGAAATAGTTCCTAGTGTAGAGAATTAATCAGTATGTGGTGATTCATGAGCCATATTTGAAGTATTCGAGTGTTATGCATACCTTGCCTTTCCACCCTTCATAGACGTTCGTATCCAATCTTGAGTGGTGTGTCTTTGCTGTTATTTCAAAGCTTGAATTGGGGTTTAGAATGATTATATCGGCATCAGATCCGACAAGTATCGCTCCTTTCCTTGGGTATATGTTAAATATACGGGCACTGCGATTCACTCAAGTAATCAATGTAAATATATTTGTGTAAAATGTGTGTATGTATGTATGCATGCATGCACAAAAGTTTCGGTCTCCTTGGTTGGATCGAGCTGATTATTGGGGCATCCCTTTTCATGTGGGACAACCTTATTGGATGGGTGAAATGTCATACAAACACCATGGTGGGCCCCACACGCCAACCATTGTGCCTCAGTGCATGGCAATCCAGATGGTACATTTAGTAGGCTCCATGGTGTATGGTCCACATGGAAAAATCTTATTCGATGAAAGATCCTCACATCCATAAACAAGTGACGAAAAGTGCAAGATTTTTTATTTTTTTAAAATTCATTAACAACCCTTTTGTGGATGGTGAAGATCTCAATCAGTGAGTTTTTTTCCTTGTGGCCCATCCATAGTAGAATCTAGTAGATGAACAGTACTGATCACAACATAGCAATGAACAAGAGGCAAGCAACAAGGGGAAAGCAACAGGGATGATAAATGCTAGCAAACATCTATCAATGTATGAACATATTACAAGCACTGAGATGTACATCAGAAATAAAGGTATCACTATGCTACTTATGGGTGTAGCTTCAGTGGATTCCTAACTATGTGAGCCACAAGAGTTTTGGATTAAGCTGATATTTTTCTGGTCCCTTCATCAAGGTCTTTGTGACCTTATCAACAGGTTGGATAGTCTTTAATGGTGAGTAGGTGTGGTCCACCTAAGATTTGGATCTGCTTCATTTTTTTGGGATCATGCCCTAAAATGAGCTGTCAAAATGGATGGACAGTGTGGTCTTAAGGCACATACATCATGATGGGCCCCACAGTCAGGGATCCACCGAAGTCATGCCCGCTACCGGTATGGTGCATCACCATGCAATTAGCATGTGGCATCAGAGACATGGTCATAATGAAATCATACCATTCAGTGCTTGTGATTTTCACATAATCAGTTACTGATATTCTACCAGATTCCTGCACCAAAACAAGTGTTTTTTTTAGAGAAGCTAAGTTATAGCAAGGGAAAAAACATTGGATTATTTGATTTTACCAAACCAGTTGCAAGTCAAATTAAGGCTGCTTACCACCATTGTATCCCAAACCAGATGCATCCTCTCTTCAATACCTGAAATCCCAGAATGTTGAAAAATAATGCAAGAATTAACAAGTCGAACGGCACAAAGTTCTTTTCAAATCTGGGCATTGAAGTAAACTCACACATACCATTGACACCATTTGGAATCTTCCGAAAATCATCAATGCCCAAAGCTTTTTGTTTGGAGTTGAATGGACAATGATCTGTTCCTACAAGCTGCATGTCAATTAAAAGCTTATGAGAGAATGGGTATTTGAGTACTTTTTGGGCAGCCAAACACTTGAAAATCAGAACGAAAGCGGTCATCTTCCAGCCCTCACCATGTATGCACCATCGCCCCAAAATGAGGCCGGACGATGTTAATCGAAACTAGCAAAATATGGGCAGGGGTATCGAAATTGGGTAATTAGGATCGTCCAACCAGTTTGATTTTTGGGACAGTCCAAGTATCTATGGCTGGGTAGATGAACGGTCCGGATCTTGTAAACATTTTACACGTCCTCAACACTGGTGCAATTAGCATTCCTCTAATACATAAAAGCAATGTAGTAATACAAGAAGCGATTATGGCAGCGGCAGTGCTAGATGATGATACTAAAGGCCTATGATGAAGTTGATTAATTACAATGTAGCTGGTGCTTATACCAGAAGGCCCTGTTTGGGATCAAGGAAATGAAAACTGAAATTTGGTATATCCATGAACTAGTCAATTCATGTATTTGGATTTGGCAAATTCCAAAATCCACTATTTGGGATTCAAACTACAAATCCATAGATTAGGGAAGAATTTATTGCAATGGCAGGGCATTCATTGCAAGGAAATATCATAATTGGAAGGTCTCACATGCAAGTTGTAGATGAAAAAACATGCAACAAAGTTGCATGTGGGGCTTAACATGGTGTATGTACAACATCCAATTCATCCAACAGGGTTGCCCTATCAGTTAAAAATAGAATGGCCCAAAAATCATGTTGATTCAAACATAATGTGGGCCACATGATACTAAACGATGGACAACCACCCAAAAACCTTGGAATTCACAGGGTGGTCCCACTTGATGGTTGGATTGGCATGATTTGGGGAGCATCCAATTTTCATTATGGGGCAACCATATCAGACCGGTTGGATGCCATACAATTATACATACACCATGGCATGGTGGGCTTGACACCCCCAACTAGTTGTGTGTGAGACCTTCCCATAAATTTTTTTCTTTTAAAAGAATCTCTCATTTTAAAGATTTTGCTGAGCCTTTTTTTTTTTTTGCCCCAAATCCACAAATTTGTGATTGGTAAATCCCCAACCAAAAAAAAGGGGGGGAAATCCATGGGTTTCGCAAATCCCTCACCCCAAGCAGACCTTAAGGGATCGTTTGGATGGTGGTAAATGGGGCAAGTAGTAAATGATTTACTAGAAAATCATTTACTACTTGTGTTTGGATGCTCTAATTTGCTAGTAAATCATTTACTAGTTTTAAATGATTTACTAGCAAAGTCCCCTTCTCATTTACCAGCAAAAAGGTGAGTTTTCATTTACTAGTGAATGAGGAGATGGCAACGACTCTATTTTTTTGAATAAAAGCCTATAAAGCAGATTTCGTTTACCATTTACAAGCTATCCAAACACTGTAAATGATTTACTAGTAAATCATTTACAACTTAAAGCCAAACAAACAGGCTGCAAATCATTTACAGCCTTTAAGTGATTTACTAGTAAATCACTTACAACATAAACCATTTACCACCATCCAAACAAGCCCTAAGGGGAAAAAACCTGGGACCGATCCAGAAAACAGCAATCCTGAAAACCAAGTCTAAGCATTTTTTAGGCATGCAATTACTTTCAAAGATAGAAGGATATTGGTGGAAAATCTTATTACAGACAGGTTTGACTTACGAGAAGTTGCGATGTTGCATTTAGAGGAGATGACCCCCCTAAGAGAAGTTGCATTTAGGGGAGATGACCCATTGACTCATATCACATCTATGTAGTGAGTCCAGTGACCTCAAATAAGGGTGGGTTGGGATTTTGCTTGTTGAGCTCTTGAACCTAGCTCACCACAGGCCAGTAACATGCTTGAATCCTAGGTTCAGGGGTTGGGCCTGGGACTTATACAAAGCCTGTAAATAAATGGATTAAGCCTAGTCCCAGGTTACACCAATTTTACTATATTGGTTCACACTCATCCAGGAATGTTTGTGTCGGTCATGGGCCGGTCCCATTTTGAATTTCAGGCATGATTGCTAAACTGTTGGGATCATGCAGAACCGTGTTCAAACAGGGGCCATTTCTCCCCCACTTAGCTAAAGATTTAGATGAGGAGATGAGGATAAGATCGGATAATCTTTGGTCTCATCCAAACTCCCTATCCTTCCCTATAAATGGGAATAGGTTCTCTCGTGAATAATACATCAAGCAACAACGAGAGTAAAAAGAGAAAAATGAGAGATTGATATTTGTCCATCTAGCTTGTCCTTTCAACGATCTAAGCCATAAATCATAATCCGAGGCCATCTATACCATAGAATCAGAGGGGTGATTAGACCCATTTTGCTCTAGTAGTCGTTGTTGCTTGATGTATATTCGAGAGAAAATCTTCCCATTTATAGGGAAGGATGGGGAGTTTGGATGAGACCAGAGATTATCCGGTCTCATCCTTATCTCCTCATCTAAATCTTCATTTAAAGTTGAATTTGTAATTCAACTTCAAACTAAAGAAAAAAAGATTAACAACAAGAGGCTAAACCTCATGGGAACCACTCACTAGTGATTGCCCACAAGTGTGCCCCATTGGCCCATGTCCAACACTAGCATCCTGCCTCCATGCTTTCTATTGTTGTTCTGGAATGTGTTACAGGCATCATTCCAGACAAATAGACATTCTATGAGGTACTATATTCATCCTACATTGTTTCAGTCAGGTCTCTCTTTACAACCTACATGTTGTGTCTGGTGTGTGCGTAATAGATCATTTCATGCAATCTTAAGAATAGAAAGATACCTGCAAAATTCCCATTGAAAGGGCAGCTTGAAGGGCTTTATCATGTCCCACTTTCCTAATTGGAGGACTCATCAAATACCTACCACATGAACCAACCACATGATGCTGCATAACTTTAAGAATTGAAAAGAAAACAAATAGAACTCAAAGGTATATGAGGTCTTGCTTGGCTGCAGTGGTGAAGTCAGGGTGCCAAAGCCAAGAATCATCAAGGACCAGCCCAGCGACAATGGGTTCTCCAATGACCCTCTGCCCTGCATTCAGACAATAGCGACTAGTTCAGTCCAGTGTTTTCAGTAGCACTGAAGCGTAGCGTGTAGCGTAGGTTACGTAGCGTAGAGAAAATGCTATGTAGCGTACGCAAGTAGCGTAACTCCCAGATAACGTAAGCTAAAGGGTATGTGGCATAAGCTACAGTGCATGTAGCGTAACGTATTGTGTAGCGTAGAAAGCGTAAGCTACCTGAAATCTCATTTTTTAAAAGTATTTTTTCTATGATAGTCTAACACCTATTTTAAAATGGTGATGACTTCTACCTATGACACATGGCACTACATTAAACTAATTTGGACCATCCAAATTGTGGTCCATATCATGGATAGAGCACTTAGATCAATCTAGACCATCCAAATTATGGTCTATATCATGAATTTGTGATGTTTCAATATAAAAAAACGTCACACTTAAGATGTCTAAAGGCAGAGAGAGAGAGAAATAGAGAGAGAGAGAGAGAGAGAGAGAGAGAGAGAGATTTTGTATGGAAATAAGTGGTTGATTATAGATTCGTAGTCAAGAGCTCATAGAAATTATGCATATTGTAAATTTTATCATATTTTTTATTATTTTAATTAAAAAACATTACGGATTGTGTGGCGTACACTACACACTATAGAGGGCCAAACGCCACGCTATACGCTACACACTATTTAAAACACTGGTTTATTAGTACACAATGCATTATGAGCTGTTTGGAGTCTTCGCATGCATTTGGATGTTGCTGAATATGCATACGGAAGAATGGCCACCAATGGCTTGTTTCTTAGATTTATAGCAATGAACCATTTCGAGCTGGTATGGCCCGCTTTCCCCATTCCATTGAATAATTGGATGGACTCTCCACTCTTTCACAACAAAAATCCATTTTCAACTTAAAGTGGGCACCATTTAAAAGGGCACATTTTCCATTTTTGTGCCCTTCTGCAAATGGTACCTTAACTATGAAGAACTAATGACCTGATTTTTTAGCCTCAGCAATCTCCTCCATTGCATCAGCGCTCATGACATGAACTATATATAAAGGTGTATTCACAAAGCTTGCCAAGCGGATAGCTCTTCCAGTCGCTTCTCTTTCCAGCTGCACAAGCATCAAAGATGACAATCCATGGAAAAATCATAATCCAATGAACATGTGATCAAGAAGACAGAACAAGGGTCACCACTTTATGGCTCCTCTTGAGTAAATCTTTTAGGGCAATATTGTTGATCTTTTCAAGCAAGTTGAATTTCTTAAGATTTGAGGGGCTTGGGCAATCCATATGATAGATATTTCTAATTCAAAATCAAAGCTTAAAAAAAAAAAAAAAAAAAAACAATAGTTTTGAGAATGTTATTATTCCACTTGTAATGCAGTACATTAGCCTTGTACTGGTGATCTAAGGAAGAAAATATATTCCCAAAAGAAGCCTAATGCTCGCTCTCCAAGTACTTCCAAAATGTATAGGAAAAGAGATTATGACAAAAGTCAGATAAATAACAAAATTTTACAACTTGGCATCAACATATATTTGTTCAAAGGAAAACATATTTTAAACATACCTCTGGAGGCCTCGAAAGTGAATGGCCCTCTGGGCCTGTTATACCAAGATCGATCATCCTCTTCTGCCCTGCAGCAGCTGCATCTCCATTTTCAGCATGAACCATAGCCAAGGCGCCAAGGGACTTGCACTTTTCCAAGCCTTGCACTAGAAGTTCATCGTTGATCATAAGATCCCCTTTGTAGGCCATAAAGAATTTGAAAGAGTTTATACCTGTTAGTCATCCAAAAAAAAAAAAAAAAAAAACCTTTAGAATGGTAGTTGAAATGCAAAAACAACCACTTCAATCTGTCCATTGACGGTACTTGCCATTAATATCCATTCTTGACTTGAATGGATTTATGTAATAGAAAATTTAAGCAAAAAGACAGCTGTTCACCTACAATGCATTGAATGTGAGCTTCACATGCAACAGGTGCAAGCTAACCAACATGAATACACACCATTTTGAGCTGTGAAAAAGGCAGGCCCCACAAAATATACAGGCCCACTCATCAAGTGGCCACCCCATAAGAAAACAATTGACCATTCAAATCAGAATTGCCAAAGGTCTGATTCAGCGTACAAGAGCAGTCCCCTTGATGAGTGGACTAGATTGACTTTTGTGGCAGGTGATCTTCATGACAGGCATGCCTTTTGCATCACTTGGATGTTGTACGACGTGTTGGCACCTGCAGAGCCATTGCATGTGAAGTTAATATGCAATGGATTGTAGATGAAAAGATCTTGATTAAAAATATGCTAACCATTCTCCTTAACCATGAGTTCCATCTCTTTCGAGACGACTTCATCGAATTTTGTGATGGCCATATGAAATCCATAATCCATGCACGAGATTTTTGCTTTATTCAAATAGGATTCATAGCCAGCAGTTAAACTTCCATTGACTGGTATTACAAAATCAATGTGCATCGTCGTTCCCCCAGCTAATGCAGCAGCCTGACCACTGAAAAAGTCATCGATAGTTTCAGTGCCCATAAACTTCATTGCTAGGTGTGTGTGAGGGTCAATTCCTCCTGTTACCAAAACAAAAATTTACAGTTCATCAGGGCCAGATTTTCAAGATGATAACCAATTGGAGTCCGTGTTCTAGGAAAGCTAGAAAATTTCACCTGGCATGACATATTTCCCTGTAGCATCAAGTACAGTTACATCGTCAGTAACCTGTAAACAGAATATTAGCAGTTCTGATCATTGTTTTACCCATATTTCAAAATTATTTATTAATTTATATTAAATATTTTAGCAAGATTTCCCCAATAATATCACCAGAAAGAACATCAAAATCTCAAAATCTCCCAAGAAATTCCAATGCTGAGAAACTGCTGAGCACAAGATTTGTCACTATGGTTCATGTTAAAGTCCCTTGATATATATTAATATGCTATCCCCTAATGGCTCGAGCTTTTAGAACAAGTAGTTGTTTGACATAGTATCAGAGCGGAAGGTCTTGTGTTCGGATCCCGGGAGTAGCAAATATGTCTCCCTAATATATTCTCCCATGGGGGGCCATTTATGGCGTGAGTTGTGAGTGTCCCTCCACCCTTGCCCAGTGTCAAAGTCCCTTGATATACATCGATATGCCATCCTCTAATGGCTCGAGCTTGTATAACAATGAGAAAAAAAAAAAAAAAACATAAAATAATAAAAAAGGTTACAACGTTATCTGATGGAAGCACCATATCAAATAAATGTAGAATACAAGATTATATTCTATACAAGAGAACATACAAGATACAGATTGATTGAAAATCTTGAACTGTATTCTGTGCTAGGCCCATGCTCACTTGCCAGTTAAGCAATTGACGACTTTGATGCTTGACTTCAACGAAATGGTGTGTTGAAGTTTGGAACTTGCATTGTTATATGCAAACAAAGGACAGCAAAAATGAGATTCATAAACTGTTTTAAGCAGAGTGATTTAATTTTAAATTTTTTTTTTTTTAAATGATTGCACCTATATGAAGTAAAAGCACTATATTTCACTTTGGTGCGACAATGCTATGACACCGTCTTTAATATCCCATCTCAACCTAGAATATGACTCAATAACATCGCCAGCTTGCTTATGAGAACTATCTGCTAATCTATGCCATGGATTGAAATCTTGGTTTCTAATTTCCACACCCGACTCAGTTGATGCCAAGTCCAGGCTATTTCACTGGTGCCAAAATGACTTGAATTAGCAATAAAGTCAGTATGAAGCCTTAATGTGCATGATTCGTAGGTGACTTGGAAAAACAAAAACAAAAAAAAAAAAAAAAAAACAAAAAAAAAAAAAATCAACTATTGTGTGTCATAGGCATGGAGGAATCGCAGATACAGACAGGTGACGTTATGCGACTTGGCCAGGTAGGGGCTCTTCTCTTTTTTTCTTTTTCTTTTTTGTGATTTTTTTTTTTTTTACACATGCACCCGACACACACCCACGCACGCCGTAGTGGGATTTCACCACCTATGGGTATCGGAACCCAAGACCTCGTGTTGAAACTCCTCAAAGTCTACCACTGAGGTAAGGACTTGAACCCAGTTGGGGCTCACTTACTTCAGGTTGAAATCCCTACAGGACTACAACTTTCCATGTCGGGTCCATGAATCATCTAATATAGGGTCAATGCTAAGTCCATGTGGATGAGTCGACTCAGTATCATAAAATATTTTAAACATGATCCATCCCCATTCATTTGATCAATACATCAACCATCTAGTCTTCATTTTGCATGGATTCTCGAATCGACTTCGCCATTTAGCTTAAAATGATATTCAACATTCATGAGTTTTTTCCTTGCATGAAACACTGATCTTGCTAACACATCTAGTGTGATTAAATTGTCATTAGCTATGATATGTATGCTGTATCGCCCAATGCATATTGGTTGCCTCGACAAAAACACAAATCTACGATGATATCTATGCTTTTCACCCTATATCTTCCCATGATGAATCTATGAATTTTATCAGACTCAAATACAGACTACTTTTGCTAGAAAAACAGAATTTCTGCAATTCATCCAACTGCACCTGTCAATCCACATTGTGGGGTAGAAAACCTCAGAATCACACTGATCAAACAATCTTCAGCATTCTATTTTTCACCGCAGAAGTTGGACCACTCACCATTTTTACTGTGGAAGGTTAGGATCTTCCAATTGGTGTGAATTTCAGTACATGTTCTAGCTAAAAATAGAATGCTGAACAGTTGAGATCAGACAGTGTGGACTGAGACATATAAGTGCCACATGCATCGCAGATACATTAAACTCTTCCTTTGAAATTCAAGCAAATCTATGATGAATTCTGTTTCATATCTGGTTTCAGTTTAAGCAATCTAAATTTCTGAAACTACTTAAATTCTTGAAAAAGAAAGAAAGAAAATTCTACAGACAGGATCTTTACCTTGATACTGGGCCCCACAGTGACTCATCCAACCACACTTGGTTGGGAGCTCTGTTTTCACTTACCTGTAACTTGCTTATTGGCCAACGGTTTGATATTTTAAAAGAGGAGATGATGGGGAAAACACACCTCCATTACAGCAAAGCTACAGTCATTGAAGAAGCTCTCTCTTTCAGGGTATCATTTGTTATTACATTTGAATTGGGCCCAAGTTGGTGAAGCTGTGACAATGGGGCCCACATAACATATGTTTTGTATATCCACACCGTCCATCAAATTTGCCAGCTTATTTTAGAGCATGGGCCCAGAAATGAAGCAGATCCAAGTTTAGGTGGGCCACACCATAGGAAACAATTGATTGAACATCCAACATTAAAAACTTCCTAGGGCCCACCGTAATGTTTATTTTCCATCCAACTTTTTGATAAGGGCATGTAGACCTGGATGAAGGGAAAACACAAATATCAACTTGATCCAAAATTTTTGTGGCCCACAAATTTTTTTATTAGTGAGTGTTTAGTCACCACATTTTCTTGTGGTGTGCCTACCTAAGATTTATATCTTCTTCATTTTCCGTCACATGCCCTAAAATGAGCTGAAAATTTTGATGAACGGCGTGGATTTATACAACATACTTCAAGGTGGGCTCCACAATCATAGCTATTGCTTCTTTTTTTCTTTCCATCTATCAAACTTTTGAAAATATGGGCCCATTGTGGATGAGCCGTAGGCCATGAGAAATCAGATGTCCCATCTTTTTTTATTGTTGGTGATGACCTATGGTTAGACCTTTTATAATTAGTGTGTGCTATCAATTTTACGTACATATATGATATAAATGAATAGTTAAGAAAAGTTGATCATGGGTCCAAATTCTTCGTGTATATATAATGGACCACTTAATGGCACCGGTATGTTCGTGGCCAACCCTTCCTGATGAATGGTCCACATTTCACATATGTAATGCACTGACATATATGCTGCAGATGGCCTCTTTAATCTTCCTTGCCTTACAGTAGACAGCGTGACGTTACCACTAATATGCATCTTACCATAATTACATTTCCGCAATCTTCTTCTTTGTTCCTTTAGTTAATGTGAAATTAATTACCTATCAATGTTGTTTTAGTCAGCATCGTAACATTATCTTCAATGTTTTGTATTCGAAGTGACTAGACCACGTTAGGATATTTTTAAATTTGCGGGCCCACTTTTATAACCCACTTGATTATTGATTTACTAGAAGAATTGATTTAAATATTCATCTAAATGAGCTTACAAAATAATATATATTTTTTTTCAAGTTTTTTAATATGTTAATTAAATTTTGAAATGATTCCATATTTCATTTTCGCTTTCTTTTTTATTTTTTTATTTTTTTATTTTTTTATTTTTTATTTTATACACACACCCACGCACACCCTAGTGGGATTTCACCGCCTATGGTATCGAACCCAAGACCTTGTGTTGAAACTTCTGAGAGTCTAGCACTGGGGTAAGGATTTGAACCTCATTTTCGCTCGGTGTGAATATATAAATTCTTACTTATAACTAATTTATATATTACTCAAATACAAAAACCAACTTAATTATAAATAAGTCACTTGTAACTTTTATCTAACTTCTAATTTATAAATAACTTAATGATTACCCAAATACAAATATCAACTTAATTATTAGCAACTCACTTACCACTTACATCAAAATAAAATTACCAATATTCAACCTTCACTTGTAAGTCACTTGCTACTTAAAAAACTTACACATCCAGACACGCCCTTATAATCACACCGATCAAGCAATCCTCAGCATCTGAATTTTCACTGTGGAAGTTGGACCACTCACCATTTTCACTGCAGAAGGTTAGGACCTGCTACATGCGCCATCTAAAACAACAATCTTAACGGTTGGGATCGAACAGTGTGGACTAAAAGACAGATCGGTGCGACATGCATCACCAACACACTAAACTCGTCCTTTGAAATTCAAGAAAATCTTAATGATGAATTCTCTTTCATATCTGGTTTCACTAACCGATCTAAACTTCTGAAATGACTTAAATTCAAAGAAAAGAAAGAAAGAAAATTCTACGGACATGATCTTACCTTGATGTTGGGCCCCACAGAGACGACGATCCCATCCTCGATGTAAACATCAGCCACCTCCTGATGATGAGCATTGACAACGGTCCCGCCCTTGATCAAGATCTTCAATGCGACACGTGCGGACCGCAGTTCAGGTCACCGTACCTGACGTCACTGCAGAACTGAAAATCTCATCCGTATGTCAGTAAAAACGCTAGAAATTGAGAATTTATCACGAAACGATATTTTCCGAAAGGCTTACTTACTTCTGGGATTTGCTGAGATTGGGAGATCGGAAAGAGAGTGAAGGAGAGGAGAAACACGATCGAGATGAGAAGGAGACGATTGATTTTGAGGGTTTGAGGGAGGAGAGATTTACGATCTGATGATATTTCTCGCAACGAGAAAGAGAACGAGAGAAGCTCTGCTGCTGCTTCCATTGCTACTTTCAAAGCAGAGTGAGTGAGAACTCTTGGCGCGGCTCTGTATTTCTTTAGATTTTTAATGGAAAATGTCTTATGTACAATCAGTTGGACTGTAAGTAATGATCCACCTCTTCAATAACTTCCAATATTTTGCGTTTATACCAAATCCAAGCCGTTCAATAAATTTTAATTATCATTATAATCACTAATAAAGTACAAAATACTAACAATTATTAAATCGGCCACACTTCTTCGATGTTTAATCAAAGGACATAAATATTTCATATAATGTAATCTACACAATAAGTATATAGAAATTATTTTATATTATAATCCTTATGGTTTTACCAACCTATTGAAAGGCTGGGATTTTACTTGAACTTAAAATATTATATATTACCTATGGTTGGACTGTACTCTTTTGTCCAACCGGTTGAACTTGATACCTTATCTTTTGAACGGACGTAGATTAGCTACTGAACCCGACAACTGAAGTGACGTCACCAAATTCCGTGGAGAAATGCACCAGAGCTCTCATGCCACTATAAATTATAGTGCTCCTAGTTTCATTGGGACGCTTAAAAGATTTATTCAATTGATCTAGACCGTTCATTATGTCAAATGAACATTTCATGGGCTACCATGAAAATATCACTTCAATCTGACAAAAATTACCCATTTGGTCAATGAAATTTAATATGAAAGGTGAAGATCATTTGTAAAAAATAGTTCCGTTCAACAATTTGATCTATCAAAATATTATGGTCCACAATGGATATCATATGATTATGAAGAATCACTTTTTAGGCCATTTTAACCATCCCATCCATGGCTTGGAAAAAGGTTGGTTGAAAAAAAGACCAAACCATGGACGGATTGGAAAATCAGATCTGAATTATTTTTTCCTGGTAGTGTATAGAATATGTTCTGGGATTAATGGATGGTTCAGATTGATCTTTTGGGCTATCTAACAACTTATATGCAACTAGGAGCACTATAACTTATAATTTCTCTAATCCTACAGGATCATTTTTATGAGGTTATAACGTTCTAACTTAACCGTGTGGGGGCCACCTTGATGTATTTTTTGTATATCCACGTCGTCCATATTTTTTCACATCTCATTTTATCACGCTATCCCAAACCTTAAGAAGATCAAAGTCTTAGGTGGACCATATCACTAAAAACATTGATGAATGATTAATAAAAACTATATGTGGGCCACAATAGTTTTGGATCAATATAATCTTTGTATTTTCACTTCATCCCGTTTTTATTGATATTATCAACAGGTTGGATGGCAAATAAACATTACGAAAACCTTAGGATGTGCTTTTTGGAAATTTTAATGGTGAAGCACTCAATAACCACTTTTTCCAGTGGTGGAGTCCACTGAGATTTGGATATTTTGCCCTATAATGGAATGGAGAAACGAATGGACGGCTTGGATATACGAAAAATATTCAAGGTGGGCCACACGGTAAGTGTAACACCTTACACGTGTTCCCGCGCATTGAACCGTGTACACGAGATTTGGAATTTACCAATTAGTGCCTCGAAGAGGAACGGAATTTCCGAGGCCGTGTTGTTTTTTCGGAGAAATTTACATTTCCATCCTTCTATAATTGTTTCTTTACATCTAACCTATCCAATCAGATGGACACCAACATTTTTACCGGATGAACAAAAAAAAAAATATAAGGGATCCAATCATAAAGTGGGGTAAATAATAAAAATAAAAACATTATATACAATATGCAAAATATCCTCATCCCAGTGTAGGTCATATAAAGTGTAGATCTGATCTGCTTGTGTTTTGTTCATGTTATCATCATGGTTGGGTATGTTAGTCAAGTTTGATGCTATACACATATCATGTGGACCGCACAAGTCTCAACCTTAAATACTTTTTTTTTTTTTTTTTTTAAAAAAAAATGGGGATGTTTAGGGGTGTTTGGCACCATGGATTTGGGAAGATTTGAGGGAATTTGAGGGGTTTCAAATCCCCTTATTGCTTGGTAGCCTAAGGTAATTGAGGGTTTCAAATCGAGGGGTTTAAAAATCTCCCCTCGAAGAGGGGGTTTGAAATCCACTGGCAGAGCCTGGATTACACCTAAAATTCATTTTAATAGTTACATGTGTAACATGTGTCACCATACTATTATTCTATTGGGTACATGTTCCGCTAATGTTATCTAAAAACAATTAGATTATCAATGACATCACCATTAATAATTTAATATGATAATCAGCACCATCTAAACATTACTCCTGCAAATCAAAAGTTAGAATAGTTGGTTAGTCACTGGACATAATTTTTTGCCTGTAGTCCATTTGAGACTTGGAATTTCATCATTTTTAGGCAAAACATATATTTTAGTAGGCTTATTACAACCATTGTGTCAAACATTACATATGTCACTAATTAAAGCTATTAAAGTTGATTTAGTAATTAAATTCAAACTCCCATAAATATACAATGTATAGATACTTTTGGAATAAAGTTGATTCCCAATCCATGATGCCAAACACAATTGGATGATTTGGAATCGAGGGGTTCCAGATCAATACTCCCAAACAGGCCCTTGTAATTTCATCTCGAAAAGCTCTTTCATGTAATTTCTAATGACCTGAGCATTATTTGGTTAAATATATATGAGCATGTTTGGACTGAGAATTAGCTGGAAAACCTCATTGATTACTGACTACTACCCTTATCCCCTGGAGTAGATTAGGTGACGTGGCACCTTTTCATTTGTGTGCCAAAGTCGTCAAGTGGCCATCAACTTCGACAATGTACTATGCAATGACCTTCTCTGACAAGCATCAGCACACCAATAGTAAGCTGTTACGGTAAGATCTCGATGCGGAATCGCCAATAGGGCCTTTTCGTGCTTTCCTACCTGTGATGTTATTGCTATTGTGGTAGATAAGGATGCTTGGATCTTCCTTTCCTCTACACCCGTTGAGAACATGGGATAGGACGATAGGACTATAGCTTCTTTCGATTAGTGTTGATTAGGGACCTGCGGCTTTGATTCAAACTAGAGAGGACAGGGAAGTTTGGAACCATCAAGACTCCTCTCCCTAAAAAGCTCCACACAAATTGGTAATCCCAATTACTCTAAGATACTGAATGCATATCACAGTTATAGCATTTCATCCCTTACACGAATTTATAGATATATTGGTTGTATTTGATGTCTTAAATCTAATTAGATTCTGCGCAGAGTTTTTCACAAAATTGCGAAAGTGCGGGATTCTTTACGATTTTGTCTGAGATTCTTTATACGACTATATATGAGTATAAATGGGATTGAGAGGTATTCTAAGGAATTCTACGGAATTCTAAGGCTTTCTAAAAAGAATTTAGGGTTTCTAAAAGGGTGGAGCAAGGGAGAGATTTGAGTATTGCTTGAGTTTGGTAAGTCATTTCTCTTTGTAATTTCTGCTTTCATAGTGAAGATCTATTGCTTTGTGTTGCGGTTTTTTTTCCAAAAGGATTTTCCATGTAAATCTTTGTGTTCTCTTATGTTTGTTTGGTGCTTTTGGATTGCTATCTTAGATCCATCTCTATGTGATTCCGCAACACAAATCCCAACAATAGTATCAGAGCAATCGTTAGGGCACGGATCTGGATCTGCAGGATTAGTATCAATGGGAAACGTCAAGTTTGATATTGAAAAGTACTTACGCAAAATAATTTTGAATTATGGAATATCAAAATGATTAGTCTATTAACCAAGCAAGACGAAGTTAAGCCTCTTGAGGAGTAGAAATCGACTATGAATAACGAAGACTGGAATACTCTTGACATGAATGTTTTAGCTTCCATCCGTTTGTCTCATGGATGAAGTTCTGTACAATGTTTTGAGGGAGAAAACTGCGGCTAGTTTATGGGCGAAGTTGGAGGATATCTATGCGAAAAAATTCTCTAAAAATTGCCTACACCTGAAGCTACAGTGGTATAACCTTAAAGATGATAGAGCGTGGAGATCTGGAGGCCCACATTAGCAATTTTAATAAATTGATTTGTAAACTGCTGGATATGGAGGAAGTGATCAAAGATGAGGAATACGCATGTATGTTGTCGAATTCTCTTCCGGCATCGTATGAATCATTCAGGAACAATGTGCACCGCAAATAAAACCCTGAGTATCGACACCGTTATCTCAGCCCTTCAAGGGAAGGCCATGAGAAAGATAAACGGTGGCATTAGGACATCTTCTGCTGCACTTTTTACGAGGAGAAGAAATACTGAGCGAGGTACAGGATCTTCAAGACCTAGATCCAAATCCAAGGGCAAGGGCAAATGAAAACTAAAGTGTTAGAACTGTGGGATGAATGGACACATGAAGAAGGATTGCACAAATCCTAAAGCAAAGAAAGAAAACTCAAAAGCTTCTTCCTGGAAGGCCAATGTTGTCACATCTGATGAGAAGCAAGTGGAGGTGATGTTTTGTTTGTATCTATGGTCGGACGCTTGCATGACAATCTTAAAGATGAGTGGATCCTTGACACATAAGCATCATATCACATGTCTCCTCAACGGAGTTGGTTCGCCAGTTATAAGGAATGCGATGGTAGACAAGTCTTTATGCGCAATGACAATGCCTATAATGTTGTGGCTATAGGTACGGTGAGCATCAAGATGTTTGATGGGATAGAGCATACCTTGACTAATGTCAGGCACGTTCCTAATATGAAGAAAATTTTGATTTCTCTCGGTGCACTCGAGGCTATAGGGTGCAAATTCACTGGTATTGATGGTATCCTTAAAGTTTCAAAAAGGGCACTCATGGTTATGAGAGCGCAAATGCATAGAAATCTTTACAAGTTAATCGGAAACATTTCAGCAGGTGCAGCGGTTATTGCAGATTCCACGTCTGTACGTATGTGGCATGCACGTCTGGGTCACATGAGCGAGTGGGGCATGAATGTACTATCTGATCGTAGTTTGATTCCAGCTTTTAAGAATTCTGATCTAGATATATGTGAGCATTATATATATGGCAAACAATCTAAATTATCTTTTAAATCTGGAAAACATGTATGTAAAGAAGTGCTTGATTATGTGCACTCTGACGTATGGGGGCCATCGCCAGAGGTTTCCGTTGGGGGGTCGTCATAGTTTGTTTCATTCATTGATGACTACTCTCGGAAAGTTTGAGTTTACTTCATGAAACGTAAATCCGAAGTTTTTACCATATTCAAATAATAGAAGGCAATGGTAGAAAAACAGTCAAGGCGAGAAATAAAGGTTTTAAATACTGACAATGGCAGAGAATTTACTTCCACTGAGTTTAATGATTATTGCAAGAATGAATGGATCATTAGGCACGACACAGTGCGCCACACGTCCAAACAAAACGGTGTGGCTGAGCGAATGAATCGGACTCTCTTGAAGAGGGCCTGTTGCATGTTAAGTAATGTTGCATTGGGTAAGGACTTATGAACTGAGGTCATTAATACGACATGCTATTTGGTGAATTGGCCTCCTTCTACGACAATTGAATACAAGATCCCAGAGGAAGTGCAGAGTGGTCACAAGATGGACTACTCAGATTTGTGCATATTTGGTTGTGAGACTTACTCTCATGTACCGCCAGTTGAGAGAGATAAGCGAGACTATAGACCAAAAAAGTACATCTTTGTTGGATATGGTGTTGGTGTGAAAGGTTACAGGTTATTCGATAAGGTCACACGTAAGGTCATTACTGGCCATAACGTCAGATTCGATGAAAGCTTCCTATTCCACAAGAATGATAAAAATGAGCAAGAGGAACCAGAAAGATCGATTATCGACGTCCAGATTGACACAGATGATACTTAGGAAGAGACAGATGCATATACATAGGTATAGGAGCAGGTGGAGGAGCCACCTGTAAGAAGAAAGTCACTGCGTGATCGCAGGTTACCGGCAAAATATAGGGACGACTCTAATATTGCATATGCCTTCATTATAGATGAGGGAGACCCGTCTACTATTCAGGAGGCTCTTAAATGAGCCTGATGTAAAAAAGTAGAAAGCGGCTATGGACAATGAAATGGACTCATTACACAAAAACCACACATGGGAGTTGGTGGATCTTTCAGTGGGCTAAAAAGCAATCGGATGCAAGTGGTTATTCAAAACGAAACATGATAGATACAAAGTGAGGCTGGTAGCGAATGGGTATGCTCAGAGAGAAGGAATCGACTTCACAGATATATTCACGTCGATAGTTAAGCAAGCATCTATCAGATTCGTGTTGGCGCTGGTTGCTTAATACAATCTCGAGCTGGAGCAGATGAATGTCAAGACTGCATTCTTCCACGGGGAATTGGAAGAGTAGATTTTCATGAAGTAACCACAGGTTACGAAGTTAAAGGGGCAAAGAAAAATGTTTGCAAGTTAATGAGTTATTGTATGGCCTGAAACAGTCGCCTATGCAGTGGTATAAAAAATTTGATTATTTCATGTTGAATTAGAAACTTACTCGGAGTGAATACGATCACTGTGTCTATTACAAGACACTAAGTGATGGCGAATTCATCATCCTAGTATTGCATGTTGATGATATGTTGATCGTCAATCATGATATGTCTAAAATTAACGTACTGAAGACTCAATTATCAGGGACATTCGAGATGAAAGATCTGGGGGCTACAAAGAGGGTTCTCGGCATAGATATTCATAGAGGCGGGAAGAGGAGCAGACTTTGGTTCTCATAGGCAGAATACCTTAAAAAGGTACTGATCAAGTATGGGATGGACCAGACAATGCCGGTGAGCATTCCTCACGTGGTTCACTTCAAGCTTTCCTCTGAACAATGTTCTCAATCAAATGAGAAAAATCAGGTTATGTCTCATGTGCCTTATTCGAATGCGGTTGGTAGTTTAATGTATGTCATGGTCTGTACGAGACTAGATATTTCACAGGCAGTCAGTGTTGTGAACAAATACATGTCAAACCCCAGCAAGCAATATTGGGAAGCGATGAAATGACTACTTCAATACATTCGAAGTACAAAAGACTACGTCTTAACTTTTGAGAAAACATGGGCAAAGTTGGTAGAATATGTGGATTCATACTATGCAGGCAGTGTGGATTCCACAAAGTCAACTTCAGAATACTCATTTGTACTAGCGGGTGAAGCAATTAGTTGGATGCCGAAGTTTCAGTCTGTGGTAGCATTTTTCACGACCGAAGCAGAATATATGGTAATGATGAAAGCGTTTAAGGAATATGTTTGGTTAAAAGGCATGATAAATCAATTGAGACTTCAGCAGAAGGATGGGCCGGTTAATTGTGATAGCGAGAGCGTCATCAATTTAGCTAAAAATTCTGTTTATCACTCCATACTAAACACAGTGATGTTCATCATCATTTTATCTGACAGGTGCTCGAGGAAGGAGGCATAACTCTGGAGAAGATTCACCTAATGTGAATCCAGCGGACATGCTCACCAAGGTAGTTCCTACAGAGAAGTTCAAGTTCTGTGCAACTTATCTGGTTTGATAATGATGTAATAGGAGGACGAAGTATGCACAAAAAACATTGATGAAGCTATGATGAGAGACAAAGATAAGAGAAGGGAACAAGAAGCTACATATTTGAAGATTGAAGACATGGTAGAGATTGTTATATTTGATGTCTTAAATCTAATCAGATTCTGCGCAGATTTTTTTTTGTAAAACTGCGAAAGTGCTGGATTCTTTCCGATTTTGTTTGAGATTCTTTCTACAACTATATATATGGTGTAAATGGGATTGAGAGGTATTTTAAGGAATTCTAAGGCTTTCTAAAAGGGTTTTAGGGTCTCTAAAAGGGTGGAGTAATGGAGAGATTTGAGGATTGCTCAAGTCTAGTAAGTCCTTTCTCTTTGTAATTTCTGCTTTAATAGTAAAGATTTGTCGCTTTGTACCGTGGTTTTTTCCTGAAATAGTTTTTCACGTTAAATCTTTGTGTTCTCTTGTGTTTGCTTAGTGCTCTTGGATTACTATCCTAGATCCATCTCTGTGTGATTCCGTAGGACAAATCCCAACAGTATTACAACATAATGGGGCCCACTGGTGCACCCAATCACACTATCCAACCTTTAGGTTAATCTAGACCGTTGATCAATAAGGCTCACCTTATAGGATTCTTATAGCCACATCACCCTAGTAACACCTAATCCACTTCCCTAGAGTCCTGTCTAACATTAGTGGGAGCGGGCTAGGTGCAGCCCGACCTTTAAGATGGTGTTGCCTTGCCGTGGGATCCACCTTAATACATATACTCAATATCCATGCTGTCCATTTAGATCATTTTATAGAGCATAAGCTCAAAAATGAAGAGATCCAATTATCAGGTGGAGCATGCGATGGGAAGGAGTGATGATTGAATGCCCCGTCATTAAAATTAAGCTTCATAGGATACATTGTAACGTTTCCATAATGTCTATTAGCCATCCAACCCATTGATAAGGTGACATAAACCTCGATAAAGGGAAAAAAAAAAAAAAAAACATGTATCAACTTGATCTAAAACTTTTGTGGCCCATTAATAGCCAATAACCAATGTTTATTGTGGTATGGTTCACCTAAAGATTAAACTTGCTTCATATTTTTTGCTCATGATCTAAAATAATATGACAAAATGGATGAACAAAGTAAATACATGCATAAAGGTGGATCCCATGGTAAGTGCCAATTAAAGTTGTCTAGTTATTGACGGAAGCAGATTGTTGTCATCGTCGTTGACTTCAGTGGTGTGTTGACGTCACCGAGTTTTATGGGACCCACCAAAATGTATGTGTTATGCATATATTATCCATTTTTTTTGTCCTTTTTTTTTTTTTGAGATCATTTTAGGGCATGGGACACAAATTGAGGCAAATCCAAAACTTAAGTGAACCACATCACAAAAGCAGAGGGGACAATGGCACCCCTCACTGAAACCTTCCTAGGGCTCACCATGATGTTTATTTACCATCCAACATGTTCATAAGATCACATAGACCTAGAGTGGTCCACAAACATAAGCTTGATCTAAAACTTATGTAGCTCCTAAGATGTTTTCAATGGCAAGCATTCAATCCCCACTCTCTTTTATAGTGTGGTCCACTTGGAGCTTTAGATCTACCTCATTTTTTAG
Source organism: Magnolia officinalis (assembly GCA_021015155.1). Lineage (NCBI taxonomy): Eukaryota > Viridiplantae > Streptophyta > Magnoliopsida > Magnoliales > Magnoliaceae > Magnolia > Magnolia officinalis. Next base: position 66,615,606 of record JAJHSJ010000009.1, on the reverse strand, counting down.
CCCATATCATAAAATGATCTCAAAAAATGAATGGATGGTGTGGATATAACACATGCATTATGGTGGGACCCACAAAGCTTGGTGACGTCAACGTTGACTAAGGTAGTTGGTTTGCCCAAATCTGCTCATTTGAATATAGTAGAATACAACCCAAAATACATTGTACACCAATGCGATGCACTTCCTAGTATAGGACCATATATTCAAAATGTTGTTTGGATACAACTTGTTTCCTCATAACTACAGTGTCAATAGAACATTCTCCACACGTGTTGATCCGTAATCTCCTATAAACTCATCACGTGCCACCAATCGGTGTCCCCACACGATGAACGACAGATCTACTTGAATATAGGACGACCATTCATGCCCACAAAGAGGGTTTTATGGTAGGTTAGGTAGATTAGATTATGAAAAGATCATAGACCTTTACTATTCTACATCCCACACAGATGAATATAAATGCTCTATTCCTGGTCCCTTGTACTCTCTCATTCACCTTATATAGGCGTTGGTGCAGTCATAGAGGAAGTTCAACGTATTTGGGACTGTTTCCTGCTGAGAGCGGTGTAGATCATGTAGGGCTGTACATCCGGCGAGTCAAGTTGAGTTGAGGTGGGTAAGCTTGGCTTGGTTCATCCGTGCTCTCTTCAAGCTCAAGTTCGAGCTCGGCCTCGAGCTTACCATTGGAGCTTGGCTTGTTTGCCAAACCTTTCAAGTCGAGCTCAAGGCGAGCTAGTGAATCAAGTCGAGGCGAGCTTACCTCGAGTCAAGTAGAGTCCGCTCCCACCCGACCCGACCCAACCCAACCCAACCCAACCCAACCCAACCCAACCCGATACCCCACCCGCACCTAACTCAACCTAGCAACCCGACCCCCAAATCAAATATTTTATATATATATATATATATATATATATATATATATATATATATTATATATATATATATATTATATAGAGAGAGAGAGAGAGAGAGAGAGAGAGAGAGAGAGGAGAGAGAGAGATTACCTTGTTGTTTGTGTTGAGAGAGAGAGAGAGGAGAGCTCGGGCGAGTGTAGGCCGTATGACTAAGATAAGTCGGGCAGAAGCTGAGTTAAGCTCAGGCGAGAGAGAGAGAGAGAGAGAGAGAGAGAGAGAGAGAGAGAGAGAGAGAGAGAGAGAGAGGCTCAAGCGAAGCGAGTTAGGTAAGGAAGAGAAATGATAAGAAAGGGACGGACAAGTATCGTATGGTTTAAGTTTTAATTTTTAAATATAATTTAATATAATATATATTTGAGTCGAGACGATCTCAAGCTTCAAGCCGAGCCAGGTTCGAGTCGAGTCAAGCTCTACTATGTTCGAACATTGCTTATTTTCAAAACGAGTTGGGTCATATGAAGCTTAACTCTCCTCGAGTCATTATTTGAGTCAAGTCAAGTTGAGCCAAGCCGAGCAAGCTTTTCGAGCTAGCTTGGCTCGTGTACAACCCTAATATCATCGTATTTCAAAGGCATGGTCTTGACCACAGCTAATGTTTATATTATAGATTGTGATACTATAAGATGAGTCATTTCAATGATCTCCTCTTTTTTTCTCTCTTTACTCCTATTACATTAATTTATTTATATCATCAATCATGCGGCTGAACATTTGATTGTCCATGACTCTTAATAAATACTTTTATCCAAGATGAGAAGGCCCACTTAATGAAAGGCTCAATTCTCTACCTTAAAAGAATCACCGTCCTTAGCACAGCACAGCTGTCCTAACCCAATGTCCAAGATTAGTGAGTAGGATATCACGGTCAGGTTTTTGATACATGGCATTGGTTGGAACAAAAAATGGCATGGTTCAAGGCCAAATGCCCTGTTTGTAAACCCTAAAAATGATCGAGGCCTGATCTTTTTAGGGCATGAACCCTAAAATTGAAGAATATTCAAAGCTCAAGTAGACCACACACATGAAACAGTGGGCCTACAGTGATGTTTATTTATCATCAAACCTGTTCATAAGGCCACGTAGACATGGTTTAAGGGAAAACACAAATATCAGCTTCATCGAAAACCTTTGTGCCCCCCAACAAGTTTTCAACTGTAGGCATTCAATTTACACTGTTTCCTGTTGTGTGGTCAACTTGAGCTTTGGATATGCCCTAAAATGATCTGGTAAAACGGATGGACACATGGATAAGATACATACATCACGGTGGGCCCCACAGAAGTGTACTGAGTTAGTACACAATTCCGATTCCCTCCAACTCCAATGAGATGGTGTTGTGTGTGTTTGATCCATAGATGGAGTGTTTGATCCATAGATGGAGTGAAACCACTTCTCAGTGATCCAACATTGTTCATATCGTAGGTCCCATTATAGATGGGCCAAACCTCAGAAATCAATGTCAACTGACCACACATAGGTAACACATCCCTTACCCACAATCCACATGTGCTAACATGGCAAGCATGTGAGAGATCTGAGTTCTCCATCTGGGGTCCCAAACAGGTAAGATGCCCTAACACCATAAATTAGGCCAGTCCATTCATTAGATGGGCCACGGCGCATGAAACACAGACCTAAAAAGCCAACAGCTTACAGATCAGCTAAAAGAGGACTTACATGATGGATTAGGAAATCCCAGCGGCCAATATTACAGAGCCTTTTAAGTTGAATGTGTACCCTCTATTTCTCAACCTATCAGTAGATGAGGAATCGAAAGCCTACAGTTGTCCTCTCAAAGAGATTTTGGGTTCGATCCAGTGGGACACAATGGCCCACACTGCTTGCAAAGATGCAAGCCACACATCATTTAGGCCACTCATCCACCAGACATGTAGGACGCTTCAATCCAGACCATCAAAATGAGGGGTCCCATTGCAGATGGAGTATAGACCAAAAATCACAATGACCAAACAATCCTAATGTGCTAGATGTAGATTTATAATAATATTTCAGAGAAAGCGCTGAAAATAGTACATGATACAAAATTTTGGGTCTTACATTTCTCCACATTCGGCTATCACACATGCAAGCTTCGGCCTATTGTTTGGCCCAGTAGCTACGTTCTCGATCTTCCTCATGACCAAGAGACCTTCTCCAAGAACTCTCTGCAAGAAGCTAGATAATGATCAGGAAAGAAACATACATGGTGGATACACTATTTTTGACACTTGCTAAAGATCAGACAATGGCGATGAGCCTGGGCCATTGCTTAGAAGTGGTCCCAAACCTCAGGCTGTGGGCCCCACTCGATTGCCATCCTCTGATCAATTGGATGGGTGTTGAATAAGATGATATTCCCATCTCCCTGAACTCACAAGAATTTCAAAACAGAGGTCATGAGTTCGAGTAGTCATTGTGGTGTATGTGGGTGTGTGGGTGGGTGTGGGTGTGAAAAAAAAGGAATTACCGGCATGGATTTTGAAACATGTATTTTACGACATACCCCAAAAACTACATGTTTGTTGTCGAGCCAATCGCATTTCGAGCACGTTATAAAGAACTGCCAAAACAATTGACATGGTGTCTGCAGATTAGCTAAAAGGCTTGAAGTAAAAAATAAATATAAAACAGACATGGGGTCATTGACGGAAGAGTTTAGCTGTGTCCGGCTAATGACACCTCTCATCTATCCCATTGGGGGTGAAGGTGGGCCATGGGCAACGCAGTCAGATCAAGTGCTTCAACCCAAGGATGATGCAGGAAATGTCCTGAGTGGGATGTATGCCTTTTATTCCCATTTACAGAAATGCAATCAACATCGTGATCGCTTGAAATGACATTAAGAACGAAAAGGCTTCAACACTTTGTCGATATACAACATACCTGAGATCCATTCGTATTCGGTCCACTATTTGCCTGAAACAGAATGAGCAAAAGGACAAAAACAGCAATTAATCAGTGTCTACATAGAATGACAGAGTGAACAAGTATAAGATAGCAATTAATCCCTGTCTGTACATAACACCAAGTTTGTGCATGAGTTGGACCATGCACTCGCACATATACACATATTTACAAATGGAATGAAGTGGTACAGGTGTGGCCTGAGCCCAGCCCACTTTTGGTTGGGTGCCAGCTGAACCAAGAGGACCATGGGCTGGGCAGGGCTCAGGCTGATATTTCAGGCACGATAAATAATTGGACCCAGGGGCCTGTCTATGATTTTTAACCGTTGACTTACATGGACAATGTTCGGACAGCGCAGATCATCATATTAAAGTAATTATAGTGATGCAATTGATAATCTAATTGTTTTGGGATATCATCAGTGGGCCATGTGCCCAATAGATTAATAATCTAGTGACACACATGCAACTCTTGGAAGGATTTTAGATGTAATCCAAGCTTTCACCATGGATTATACACACACACACACACAGGCTTCCAAATCTGACAAGCAGGCCCACGCTTCACAGATCCAGACCAGTGATGATGCAGGACAATTAACCACTTGCTCTAAAAGCTCGAACTGTTAGAGTATGGCGAATTAATCCCTTTATCTCATAGCCCAGGCCCCACATCTCATGGGTTAGGACCTCAGCCGAACCCCCTTCGTGGGCCCCAAATCACATGGCCGCCCACCCCGAGTGTGTCCCCGCATCCCACGGGCTACTCCACTCGAGCCCGATGTGAAATGCGCATTACTCACCCCTGGTAAGGAGTCTCGAACACGAGACCTCCCCCGTGGACCCCAAATCGCATGGGTCACCCACCCCGAGTGTGCCCCTGCGTCCAACAGGCGACCTCATTCGAGCCCAATGTGAAAATGTCCCTACATTAATCACCCCCGGTGAGGAGTATCGAACACGAGACATCCCGCTCTGATACCAATTTGATGCAGGACAATTAACCACTTGCTCTAAAAGCTCGAACTGTTAGAGTATGGCGAATTAATCCCTTTATCTCATAGCCCAGGCCCCACATCTCATGGGTTAGGACCTCGGCCGAACCCCCTTCGTGGGCCCCAAATCACATGGCCGCCCACCACCCTGGTAAGGAGTCTCGAACACGAGACCTCCCCCGTGGACCCCAAATCGCATGGGTCACCCACCCCGAGTGTGCCCCTGCGTCCAACAGGCGACCCCATTCGAGCCCAATGTGAAAATGTCCCTACATTAAGTGACCTGTTGCATCCCACCAGGGATGGACCGTGCTCAAAAATCCCCTCAACAGGACAATCATACAGCAACAGTCCACATTCAGCTGAAAAAGTCCAAAGACTGATCGCTTAGATCTTCCAATCCAGGAGCTTTTTTTGGGATGGTAAGTCCACGGTAGGATGCAATAGAACAATGGTCTGGATTACCAACACATGGACCCACTTGTCAGAACTGAAGACCCATATGTTTTGCACAGAATCACAATTCATGTATCCTATGATTCCTGATCTCTAAAATAATATGGACTAATAGTGTGGTCTAATTTACACTGAAAGGTCACCGATAAATGATTAATAGTTTATATAATTCTGTGAACAGGTGAAATCACTGAAAAAAGAAAAGCATGTGAAATGTACAATACGAAGAAAACTAGTAAATGCATAATACAAAGCGATTCGGTTTTGAATAAAGAAGACTGGTAAGTATACGACTAGTATACAGCGAGTGACTATCACATACGAAACTACATACCATGGATAATAGACCAGGACCGGTGTGCTTTGCTATGAAGTTCTCATCTTCAAACTTACTTCCGTAGATGCATACACATCCGCTACCATCACCCTGAAAATACGAGATCATAGGGGTCAGATGGTATGAAAACACAAGCATCACATCTGAAACAATGCCTAAATTCATTTTACAAAAAGGATTTGCTAGGAAATAATGCAAGAGTGCCAGATTGTGCTTATCCTGGGAAAGATCTTTTCTCTGGTTGCTGCTTGGGGTTGCCATCTTTTCTCTGATCCCTGTGATGATTTGCGTCACCAAACAGAAGGCAGATGTGGCAGCTTGATTTGTTTAACTACATCACAGGAGCTGACACATTCGTTTTCAGGAATGTATAGCCTTTTTGAACTGCTGGACACTTTTTTGCATAGTCAGCCTCTGGACAGTTGGACACGCTTTTTTGCATGGTCAGCCCTTGGACAGTTGGAAACATGCTTTTACATGGACTGATCAAAATTAAGGTTCTGAGACTCCCTTGCTCTCTGCAGAAGGGCTGTAAACAGGTTGGCTGGCCCGGTGGGCACCATAAGTACTGTAAACAGGTCTCTATAGAAGGGCTGTAAACTGGTCAGCTGGCCCAGTTGGCATCATGAGGTCTGTCAGGTCAGTCGAGCTCAGCTTGAGTTGATGGCCACCTAACTAAAAGTTGAGGTCAGTCAGGTCGGGTTGAGGTTTTGGCCCAATTAACAATTGGACGAGCCTGGGGTATACCTAGGCCATAGCCGGACCTAGCATGTTGCAAGCCCTATTTGAGATTCTTAGTTGAGAATAGGCCACAGAGAAGCTAATGCATGGTCATTTTAAATTTACAAAAAAGTAATAATAAATAAACAAATAAAAATGCCATAGACATTTCCAGCAATACAAACATCAACAACATGCACCGACCTTCACAAAATCACCAGCCTGGATCATAAAATCTTTAATCACCCTATGAAATTGGCATCCTTTGTAACCAATTGGTATTCCAGCTTTTCTGCAATCATCTCGGATCAATGGAAGAATATAAATTTGTGTTTTCTCACCCAAAGGAAGATGCTGTCAATATTATATAAAATCTAAACTTAGGAGCATATAACATCACAAGTCCTAAAATTATCACAAAATCCAAACAACAGGATTTGGTGAAATCCTAAGAATGATAAAAAAGACCAGTTCGGAGTATATGTATGGGACCAATTTAAAATTAGTGCCTCATGTTTCCAAGGAAAGATGTATTGCCAACCATAGAATCCACTTGTTCTTGAACTAAGCACTTCCCTGATAACTAGCAGCATGTTTATTACTGTGACATTCAAGCAATATCTATATGCATCGAAACGTTAAAAATTCATCAGCTCACAATTTCCATCTTTCCAACATTTTACTATGGAAAAAGTCAGCAGGAAGATTCACATGTTTCCAAGAAAATATTTTCCATTATTTGGCCATCATTTGACTAAGAACTTGGCCAAAAGATGGCTAGGACACGGATTTTGAAATGATCAGGCCAGGCTTATGCAAATTTTTCATTTTGCTAGCCCAGCCAGCCCAACTAAGCACTTCCATTTGATGGCTAGAATGCTTAACAGCTGGAATGTTATATAATTCTGATACCTGAGCAGTATGCACATACCATACAACCCAAAGGATACACACAAGCACATTTATATTCATCATTGCCATCATAGCCTTGTCCCCAGCTATTTGGGATCGGCTTTACAATAATGGTAGCGGTGGTAGTGGCAGTGATGACATATATTTCATAGTCTTGTCCCAGTCTTTTGGGGCCATCTTTACAATGATAATGATGATCATCTACTTTCACAAGGGCCAACATGAACAGAAGAACATGGTGTATGTGAGGATATTGAGATGGATGTCCAGGAAGACCGGGAAGGATAGAATTAAACATGAGATCATTCAAGGCAACCATGACGTGGCCCCAATTGGAGATTAAATGAGGGAGAGCCGATTCAGATGTTTTTGCCACGTGGAAAAGAAACTCAAGCTTGCCTCAGTAAGGAAGGGAACATTGATTTTGGTTGAAGGACCTGAAAGGAGGATGAGAGGGACCAAAAAAGACATGGATTGCAAGTTGTGAGAAGGGATATAAAAGTTTTTTTTAACTTATCAAAGATAGCACCTAAGAAAAGATTTTTTACGAAACGGGATTCATAAAGCCAATCTCAAACAGCTTGGACAAGACTATCAAAGGTGACTATATTTCATAAAATGTGTCAACTTACAGCTTGCTGAAGATGAGTGTCCACCTACCTGTACTCACCAGTGCAGAACTGCCTGCCATACAACAGAGAGAAGGCTGGTGTTATGCACAGCATTTCCACAATGCAAATTGCAATAATGAATAGAAAAAAGCAAAACAGAATTACACAAATGATTAAGCTGGCATCTTCAGAAACTATGGTGAACTGTTTGTGGGACATTTAAAAGTATATCGATTATCACATAGTTTATGAATAATTCTAATGCCAATGGACTACTACAGATTCAAGCAGTTGGTATTCGGTATTCCCATAAAGCTTTATAACCATTGTTCAGTAGACTAAAGAAGGTGTAGATTATAACAATAATGAATGGCAAATTTCTATTTAAGAGCCTGTTTCATGGAGTGCAAATCCCTATTTTTTAGGATTTGCCTTCATCCAAAAGCCCAAACATGCCATAAATGTGGCATAAGTGGTCGAATGATCAGATTATCCTTAGAAAAATATTATTTCACCTAGAGGTTCTTTTTTTTTAATCCTTTCTTTCTTTTTGTTGGTGGGTAACAAATTCTATTAAAAATAAGAGTTCAGATACAAAGTAGGGAACAAGTTCCAACACACAAAGCATCCTGTACCTCTCTCTTCTGCAAGAGCTGCTGCAATCAAATTTGTGTCCCTGGATATGGAGGAAAACAAACTCTTTACCCTTGACATCAAATCTCTAATTTCATCAAGGATGAAAGTAAGTCTCAAGGTTCACGGCAACCTTAGGTCAGCCAAATCGTTATATTTTTGGAGCTGCCTTCCACCACTACCACAGTGGAATGGGAGGCAACAAAAGTTTCAGAGGCCTTCCCAATTGTTTTAAACTCCAATTCAATCAAGTCCCCCTCTCCCGCTGGTTTGGACAAGGACAATAGAACATAACCATCTTGATCTCTAACAGCGCATAGCACTCCAAAAATGCCCGCACTTCCTGAAGAATGTCCCACGAAATTTTCCACTCCCATTAGAGGTTTCACAATGTATCTTTCTCCTTAGTATTGCCCCCTCCCATGTGCACCAGGGGCCACCTCATTATAGATCCTTTGATTTTAAGGGGATACAATGCCCCCCCTTGCACCTAAAGCATATCCTATTGGGAGAACCATCATATCTTGGAGCTACAACACCCCTTGAACACAAGCAATATACTACTTTACATCCCCACATGCACGTACATACAAACAGATAGCATGTTTACAGGGGCATATGACAACGTAAAGCAATGAGTTTACATCTAGTGGAAAATGAAAAACCACTACTTCAATAATAAACAATCAGTCTCACCATCATCGTTGTCGTCATAATCTTGTCCCAGCAATTTGGGGCTGGCTTTATGAAGCCTATTTTGCCAATCAATCTTATCTAAGGCTCTATATGCCCCCAGTGTTTGAAATATCGATATCGCGTTATGTAGCGCACCCTTGGGATACATACGGATACGTATCGGTCATCGCATGGGATATATTGCATATTGTATCGCTGTTGTTGGAAACATGGGGAAATATTGGGAAATTGGTCGAATTTTTCAATGAAACTTCAGTGATTGTTAAAAAAGACATCAATACACACTTATAAATCAAAACATTACAAAAAAACAAGTGCATATAATATGTTTTCTTTGTATGGGGTCCTAATCTATGCGTCGTCTAATTGAATTGATGCAAGTATATTCAAAGTGTATTAATTTTTCAATGAAACTTCAGTGATTGTTAAAAAAGACATCAATACACACTTATAAATCAAAACATTACAAAAGAACAAGTGCATATAATATGTTTTCTTTGTATGGGGTCCTAATCTATGCGTCGTCTAATTGAATTGATGCAAGTATATTCAAAGTGTATTAATTTTTCAATGAAACTTCAGTGATTGTTAAAAAAGACATCAATACACACTTATAAATCAAAACATTACAAAAGAACAAGTGCATATAATATGTTTTCTTTGTATGGGGTCCTAATCTATGCGTCGTCTAATTGAATTGATGCAAGTATATTCAAAGTGTATTCATATAATTTATAAATGTAAGAAGACGTGTGGAAACACAAGCAATACATTCAAAAGCAAAAGAAGAATCACTAGATCAGGTTACATACATGTTTGATTTTATGTTTGGACGCAAAGATTGCAACCGATTTGCGAGAAATTGGGAAATTTTGACTTTTTAAAAATTTTTCACAACTCGGCCCATCTCCTACAAATCTCAACATCGAAGCTCCCAATCCTTGATTTATAATGCAAAACATGAAAAATTATAATTTTGTAACAATTTGACACTGATTTAATATGACTTGCAGGAAAAAAAAAAAAAAAAAAGGATCGAAAATTGAAAATGCTCATCGGCCCGTATTGGCACCATATGGGGCCAATAAATCCAAAAAGGCCATATTTCAAACATTTCTCTTCACTTGTTTCTTCATATCAACCATGAAGCTTAAAAACTAATTTTCTAATTTATACTAGACCTAGGTTTATTTTGAGGATTAAAAAAAAATAGAGTGAAGAAGATGGTATCGTCGAAATGCAAGGGCCAATTGGGTGGAGAAGTCAATTTGGATTAGACAACTCTCCAAAAGATCTTGACATGAAAAAGGAGTTTTGGAGACGGTTGAGAGCCATTTAACGAAGTCTTCTTCTCCTCTTTTTTTGGTGTGTGCGCATTTTTATTTTATTTATTTTATTTTTGGGTGGGGGGTATGTTGAGCTCATTGTCGAGATACACTCATATGAGCTCTTGGCTCCTCTAATGGATGTTTTGATATGGGAACAAATGAAGGATGGGAAACGGCAAAGAAGAAAAAATGGCGTAAAAAAGGAATACTTCACCCTCTTCATGGGGGGTATGTTGAGCTCATTGTCAAGATACACTCATATGAGCTCTTGGCTCCTCCAATGGATGTTTTGATATGGGAACGAATGAAGGATGGGAAACGGCAAAGAAGAAAAAATGGCGTAAAAAAGGAATACTTCACCCTCTTCATATCTAATACTTCTTTAAATCTAACAAAAAGGATCTCTTAGAGCACTTCTCCCCTTTCAGTGAGGTTGCTGATGCCTGCATCTTGCTGCTCAAACACTTGGGCAGACATGACGCGAATGGGAAGCCATAAGAGCCATCAATGCGCTCAATGAAGTGGAGTTGGGTGGTAGAATGATCAAGGTCGACTTCACCCATGAGGAACGCAACGATGTTCCTGAAGAGCATATATATGAAGGATCATCCAGAAATCAATTGGAAACAGTGGTGGCAGCTGAAAATCGCCAACATCCGAGCCACAAGAAGGAAAGAGGCCTAAACTTCAAAGAAGTGTTCATATAGGGTATCGCTTTCCAAGGATCAGAAGAGCGAGGAGGGACATCGCGAAAACAATGGTTATGGTAAATGAAAAGGAAGTCAAACACCAAACATCCCTTCTGCACAACGTGATTATAGGATTCTCAAGGCATGCCTTGAATGAGCAGACTATGCAGCTTATTTCTAGGGAAGCTCTTAGATGCGAGGGTGACACAAAGCTAAGGGTAATGAAACTCTCTCTTCATCAAGTTATCTCTAAAAGCAGCTCAGAAAACTCATGTAGATGAATCCTCCTCAGGAAATCTCTGGCCTGTTTGGTCCGTGAGATTAAATGGTATGAAATTGCATTAGATGGAATTAACACCATTATTGCACAATGATTGCATGTCTAGAAATACCATGGTATTTTGGCCATCCAATCTTCATGTTTGGGATCAAATTCTTCCTTCGGGAAAAACAATGCATCAAGCAAAACCCGCATTTAGTGGATCATGGAATTGTAATCAACAGACTAGATTCAAAATTGATGTTGGTCACTTGTATACATATATAACTCGGATGTCACATGTAAAGGGTGCATATGGATGGACAGTGTGGATAAGATACATGCATCAATGTGGGGCCTATAGATGTAGTGGATTTCAAAATCCACCAGAAATCTCACATGGGACCAAATGCAATTCCATCCCACATGATCCCAACCCTTCCCATCGCCTCCAAACGCTGGATGGAATTTGCAAGGGACCAAATGCAATTCCATCCCACCTAAGCCCACGTTCCAAACAGACCCTTAACTGATGCCCTGATAGCTATGCTCCCTTGGTCCAAAGAACTCTGGGCAACTCAGAATGTAGTATGGCTCCGGATATTCGGAACACCACTACATGCACGGTTTCTCAAAACCTTCTCATAGCTTGGTAGTTGCTTTGGCACAGCGATTGAAATTAACCCACCAATGGTGTAAGGAGAGGTGCTGGAGCTTGCCAGGGTTAAGAACCTGTGCAAGAATGATGTGAGCTTCAGCTTCAAATGCTTGCCTGTTGGAAAAATATCATTCAAGATCTCATTTGTGGTAGAGGAACCTTCAGTAAGCAACTCCCCTCTTCCGGCTGCCAACCTCGACAATCGAACAAAGAGGAAAGGAAGCAATGATGGCGTGGCCTTGCACACGCAAGATATTCTTGCCAGTCAACCCACATCCAACAATATCAAGCCAGGTAAAGCTCACACTATCAACTGAGTTCCACATCATCAAGGGACCCACCACCAGAAGTTTCCTACGTAGCGGAGAACAGGAGGGAAAGTTTTTTTTTTTTTTTCCAAACTCAAATTCTTCTTCAAATCCGAAGACAACTAGAGTAGAGACGGATAGACAGTTATCCCTAGATTCATACCTTGACGGACCCAGTGGACTCAAGTACCTAGCAAGCTAGGACTCACAACTGAGAAAGATCAACCCCGACACTCTAAGCTACTACTCGATCTCTTTGGAGCCGCACACTGAAGCTTGTGCTAAAAGACCATTGTCACCAACACCTCAAAGATCACTAGCAAAGGTCTCTGATATAGATTCACACAGCGAAGAAGAAGTTGACAGTGATCATCGCGGTTCACTACACTCCTTCCATGATACCTCTTGTCGATAACAGCTGGGCTAGTCATAGCGATGAGGAAGGTTCTTTTTCAGAGCATTTTACATCAATGTCACAGCCAATGCTACCCCCATCAGATCAGTTCCATGGAGCAGCATAAAGAAAATAAGTTGCAGTGACAATCACGACGACAAGGGAAGAACTACAAAATCTCTTTGCACGTAAGTCAGAGATGCAAATGTAGGGAGACCACCTATCGTAGATGATCTCCAGCTTCCAACAAAGTCCAAGAAAAGCAAGTCAGATCCGAGAAAGCTTCAGAGATTGTCCAGGGTAGAGATCAAGAACAAGGTATCATGGAATGTAAGAGGGTTAGGGGCCTCCAAGAAGAGGCTGGTTGTTAGTAATCTCATTAGAAATCACAGCTTTGACATTATCCTAATTTTCAGAATCAAAGTGGAAGAGTTTGAATGACAGAACGATAGCTAATCTCTGGGGAAAAAGGAATTGTGGCTGGTTAGCAGTCTTGGCCATAGGTTCGGTTGGGGGAATTATTGTAATCTAGAATTGCAACAAATTTAGCTGTGTGGGCACAACTATGGGCAAATTCTCCATCTCAGTCATGCTGCAAGACAATGAGGATAGTTTGAAACAGGCGATATCAAATGTGTATGGCCCCATAGAGAAAGCCTCTAGACACCCTTTTAGGAGCTGAAAGAGGTCTATTGAAAATGGGGAAGCCCTTGTTGTATCAGAGGAGACTTCAATGTGATCAGATTTGACAGAAAGAAAACTGAAGGTTCAAGCAGACTATTGGATTCTCGAAAATTTTAGCGAATTCAACAGTGATTGCAATCTCATCGACCTTCCAAGCTCAGATCATTTATTCACATGGTCCAACAATCAAGGTTCCCCAATTTATGCATATTGGACGGATTCCTTGTTGATGGGGAATGGGAAAGGAGAATTCCTTTCTCCAAGCAGGAACTATGTTAAAGCCAGCCTCAGATCACTGACTGATTCTCCTCTAGATGGATGAGGTAAAAAATGAGCCTCAAGCTTTTAGATTCAAAAACAAATGGTTGAGGATTCAGAATTTCAAGACTCTTACGGAGGAATGGTGGAAAATTTGTCAAGCACAAGGATGGACAGGTTACAGGTTTCTAAAGAAGCTCCAATTTATCAAAATCAAATTTAAAAAAAGTGGAGTGCAACGATGAACAAGGTAGAATCATAAAGATAGGTGGCCACTGAAGAATCCACCTGATCTCTCGACAAGAAAGAAGATGAAGTGGGCCTCACTCCTAATGAAAGACTTCTGAGGATTAATCTCTCCTTTTGTTATCTCAATGAGATTTCTCTACAAGAGGAAATAGTGTGGTGTCAGAGATGAAAACAGACGTGGCTCAAAGCAAGACTGCAAGAGACGGTGACACTAGCTTTTTCCACAAAATGCAAATGGCCGAAGAAGAAAAAACATCCTTTCCAATATGACTTGTTAACGATGTGTTAATGGAAGACAAAAGAAATCAAAGAGGAAGCGATTAACTTTGTCAAGTGATTATACTCAGCAAACAACCATCAAAGACCCCACCCTTAAGGGAATTTCCTTCCAAACTATTTTAGCGGAAAACACATTTATCCTGGAAAAAAGGAATTCAGTGAGGACGAAATCCACAATGCAGTCATGGGAATGGGTTCAAATAGATCTCTAGGTCCAGATGGATTCCAGACGTGGGCTTAGGTGGGATGGAATTGCATTTGGTCCCATGCAAATTCCATCAGGTGTTTAGAGACGACTGGAAGGATTGAGAATATGTGGGATAGAATTACATTTGGTCCTATGTGGGATTTCTGGTGTATTATAAAATTCACTACATTTGTGGGCCCCACATTGATGCATATGTTGTACCCATGCCGTCCATCCATATGTGCCCTTTATACGTGACATTCGATTTATAAATGTGTACAAGGGACCAACATCGGTTGTGACTCTTGTCTGTTGATTACAATTCCATAGTCTAACAAACACGGGTTTCGCTTAAAGCAGTGTTTTTACCAGAGTAAGAATTTAACGCCAAACGTGGGGATTAGATGGCCAAAATACCATGGTATTTTCCAGACATGCAATCATTGTGCAATAATAGTGTCAATTCCATCTAATGCAATTCCATACCATTTAATCCCACGGACCAAACTGGCCATATGGGATTCTTCCACACCATTGTTGGGAAATTCTCTAAGGAGAACTCTTAAAAGTGTTCAAGGAATTCTTCTCCAGTGCCAAACTTAGCAAAGGTATGAGTGTTACCATCATATGCTTGATTCCAAAGGCTTCAGGAGCTAAATGGATGTTTGAATTTAGACCCATCTGCTGGATAAGCAGCATATACAAAATTATTGCAAAGGTCCTCACGAAAAAGCTGAAGCTGATTGTGACTACAATTATCTCACCTTTCCAAGGAGCATTTATCCTTGACAAGCAAATACTCGATGAGATCCTCGTGGCTAATGAATGCATTCATTCTAATAAAGGAGACAAGAAGGAAGATGTTGTGTGTAAAATTGATATGGAGAAAGCTTTCAACCATGTCGATTGGGGATTCTTGTTATGCATGCTTAAGAGGATGGGCTTCGGGAGAAAATGGCGTCGTTGGATATTTGAAGGTCTCATCTGCTCAGTTTTCAATTTTGACCAATGACTCCCGAATTGGCTTTTCTCCAGCTCAAGAGGTCTTAGGCAAAGGGATCTCTCTCCCCTTTGATATTCTCAATTGCTGTTGAAGCTTGAGTAGCATGCTATCCAAAGCTGAAGAGATGGATTTGATTTGCAATGAGTACATCCTCCATATCCCACCTTCAATTCACCAATGATACTCTCGTCATAAGTGAAGCTAAGGAGTCCCAAGTTCAAAACTGGAAAGGCATACTAAGAAGCTTTGAAGTTGTCTCCAGGCTCAAGCCTCTTGCGCTGCTTTCCTATAACTCACCTACTTTGGGCTTCCATTAAGAGGAAGGGTGGCTGCTTCATCTTCGTGGAAGCCCATTATAGAAAAATTTAAGAAAAGGCTTGCAAATTGGACCAATAAAATTGCCTTAGCTAAGCTGCCCATCCCTCCCTCCCTCCCTTGGGCTTCCATTAAGAAGAAGGGTGGCAGCTTCATCTTCGTGGAAGCCCATTATAGAAAATTTAAAGAAAAGTCTTGCAAATTGGACAAATAAAATTGCCCTAGCTAAGCTGCCCATCCCCCAACTCTTAACTCTATTCGAAGTATCCTCATCAATCACTCCCATCTTTTTGGATAATAGAATGAGGGTATCGAAACACATTACACTGAGGAATCTCTTGAGCAAGGTATGTGAAAATGGTTGTGTAACAGTCATTATGTAACGGTAATGGCAGAAACCATTACTTGTTATGGGGCCATAATGGCCATTACAGAAAAAATGGCCCGTAACGGCCTATTATGGAGCTGATACAAATTTTTCAAGAGAGAGAGAGAGAGAGAGATGGCCACAACGGCTGTATTGTAACGGTAACGGCTGTCACCGTTATGGCCACCACTACCATTATTGAATACCTTGCTCTTGACCGTGGATTCTAACTACCTTGCCCCTATACTTGATCTTATTGAAGTTGAATTCCAAAGGGAACATCTTGAGTCTATCAATTTTTAAGCCTCTAAACTCCAGAACCTTCCTCCAAACCTCCGATTTAGCGGTTTCCCCCTCTCTAGTCTCATCGAACAGCACTACATCATCCACAAAAAACATACATACACAAAGAGACCCATATTGGACACTAGCGGTTAATCATCTAAGTGCAAAAAAAAAAAAAAAAAAAAAAATGACTTAATGGTAACCTTTCTACTTTGAAAACATCAGTCTAACAACAGGCCATTTATCAGTCCTAACAGCACCCTCATACATGTCTTTACTGACATCGATATTACCTCCTGGGACCACCTTCATCGTCATCAGCACCACACAACCTCCTTAGCATGCCTTGCAGGATATGCTCATTGGACAGTCTGATTGGCATGCACATGACACCCATACAGCGAATAGCCGGTAAATTGAAGCAAACGCACACTGTAGTCTAACCAACCAAAACAATCATGGACTCTGACCCTGTAGATACTTTTGCGAACGATCGCATTTGGGAAGAGGAAATTAGGGTTTATGCATCAAAGAGAGGACAAGTTATATGAACCTCTAGCCTTTAGTTTGAACAAGGCGGGCTGCATCGCCAGATGATCCGAACCGTTAATCAGATGGTCCCCAGGCCCCCAACACTATCGGGGGATTCCACAAAATCGTAGCAATCCAATTTTTATCCCATCTTCCTCCAAACGCAGACCGTTGACCAGATGGTTAGGATCGTTCCATCAGGGAGATCTTTTTAGTGGGGATTCTCCATCCACGTTGGTGTCTACCACATAAGTGGTCTGGATCACCAATCCATGGGGCCCACTCAACTGAAAACCCAGAGAGATTGTTCATACGATTCCGAAGAGAGAAAGAGAGAGGTACCTGAAATTCTCAGCGCTTTTGGGGGTGATATCAGCAAAGAGCTCCATCTTGATTCGACCGGCTGGGATGGTTCCGATGGTAACATCGAAGAAGACGATTGGGTTTTTAGGGTTTGGAGGCCTCTGATGCCATTCCACTGCTGCTGCTGTTGCTGCTGCTGCGTTTCCTACTCCTCCACCAGACGCCATTACAGAGAAGGGAGAGCGAACGAGTCCTGCTGTTGCTGCAGCTCCTCCCTCCTAAAATGGGTTTTTAGATGGGTTTTGGTAGAATCCGGGGAAACGGATTGGCTACTCCCCCTGACACCAGCCAGTGGCTGATGGTCGGTGCTCTGTGGGCCCCACCATAATGTATGTGTTTCATCCATACCGTCCATTGACTTTTATAGATCATTTTATAGCATAAGACCAAAAATTAGATATATCAAAATCTCAATTTGACCACATTACACGAAGCAGTGTTGAATGAACTTCGACCATTAAAAACTTTTTGAGGGCCATAAAAGTATTAGATCAAGCTGATCTTTGTTTTTTCCCTTCATCTGGTCTGTATGACCTAATCAACAGATTGGATGTCATAAAAACAGTACAGTGGGCCTTATGATTATTTTAATGGTGGATATCCAATCAATCATGTTTTCCTGTGGTGTGTTCCATCTGAGATTTTTTATCCCTCTTAGTGTTTGGATGAAACACTAAAATGATCTGAAAAAATGGATGAACGGAATGGATGAAATACATACATCATGGTGGGGCCCACAGAGCACCGACCATCAGCCACCGGGATGGTGTTAGGGGGAGTAGCCAGTCCGTTTCCAGAATCCGGTGCGCTGAGTGACATATCTAATGCGGGGCCTGCCTGCGCTACTCGACGATGCTCTGTGGGCCCAATATATGTATATGTTTCATCCACACCGTCCATCCATTTCTCCACCTCATTTTAGGGCATGAACCGAATAATTAGGCACGTTAAAATCTTAGGTGGAGCATACAATGGGAAACAGTGATGATTGAACGCTAACCATTAAAATATTCCTAGGGCCACAAAAGTTTTGCATTGAGCTGATATTTATGTTTTCCCTTCATCCCTATTTTTATGACCTAATCAACGTGTTGTAAGTTTTCATTGGTGGACATTCAATCACCACCATGTTGTTCTGTGATGTGGTCCAACTGAGATTTGGATTTGGCTATTTTTTTAAGTTCATGTTCTAAAATAATGGTATAAAAGAATAAATATATCATTTGGACCCACGGAGCATTAGGCTATAAAATGGATGAACAAATACATCATTGTGAACCCACTTAAGATCTATGGAGCAGCAATTAGGTTATAAAATAGATGAACAAATACATTATTGTGGACCCACATAGCACTGTCTAGTAGCAATTAGGGTATAAAATGGATGAACAAATACATCATTGTGGACCAATGTAGCACTGTCCAGCAGCAATTAGGGTATAAAACGGATGAACAAATACATCATTGTAGACCCACATAGCAATTGTTTAGCGGCAATTAGGGTATAAAATGGATGATGAATACATCATTGTGGTCTCATTGTGGTCCCGCATAGCACTGTCCAGCAGCAATAGGGTATAAAATGGATGAACAAATACATTAGTGTGGACCTGCATAGCACTGTGTAGCAACAATTAGAATATAAAATGGATGAACAAATACATCGTTGTTGGACCCACATAGCACTGTCCAACAGTGATTAGGGTATAAAATGGATGAACAAATACATCATTGTGGACCCACATAGCACTGTCTAGCAGCAATTAGGGTATAAAATGGATGAACATATACATCATTGTGGACCCACATAGCATTGTCTAGCAGCAATTAGCCAATTAGGGTATAAAATGGATGAACAAATACATCATTGTGGACCCACATAGCACTGTCTAGCAGCAATTAGGGTATAAAATAGATGAACATATACATCATTGTGGACCCACATAGCATTGTCTGGCAGCAATTAGCCTATTAGGGTATAAAATGGATGAACATATACATCATTGTGGACCCACATAGCACTGTCTAGCAGCAATTAGGGTATAAAATGGATGAATAAATAAATCAATGTGGACCCACATTGCACCGTCTAGCAGCAATTAGGGTGTAAAATGGATGAACAAATACATCAATGTGGACCCACATAGCACCGTCTAGCAACAATTAGGGTATAAAATTGATGAACAAATACATCATTGTATACCCACATAGCACTGTCGAGCAACAGTGTCGCCACTGTTAGTGTCAATAGGCCACCCATGCCGGTAACACCGACTTTAGTATGCGGGCCCAACTTGGTGCATGTGTTGTATATCCACGCCATCCATCCTTAAGAATAAAGCAGATTTGGTGGACTAGGTACAAGAGCCATAGCGATTTACTATTAAAATTTTCCCGTGAGCCATGATATTTGTGTTCTCTCTTTATCTTCGTTTATAACTTTATCAATAAGTTGGATGGAAAATAAACATAATGTTAGGTCTTGTGAAGTTTTTAATGGTGGGCATTCCATCGCCACCATCTACCTATGGTTTGGTCCACCTAAGATTTATATCTGCTTAATTTTTTTTTTACTGTTGCCCTAAATGGATATACAACACATATATCAAGGCAGACCCATGATCATAGCTTGACCAAATTCACTCCCATGCAGCTCATCAGAAGATGCAGGGCACACCTTACAGTGGATCCCCTTTCCTCATGCAAGTTTTGGGCCCAAGCCTTGTCCATTGGGACCCCCTCCCCCCCCCCCCCCCCCCCCCCCCCCCAAAAAAAAAAAAAAAAAAAAAAAGCAGGGCAGTGAGTGAAAACCTCTGTGGGCCTCACCACTATTTTATCAACTCATTTTAAGGCATGAACCCAAAAGTGAGGCAGATCTAAACCTCAAGTGGACCACACCACCAGAAAAAAGTGATAACCTACCATTAAAAACTTCATAATGAGTAGGTCACATAGACCTGGATGAAGGTAAAACACAAATATCAACTTGATCCAAAACTTACGTGGCCCCCAAAAAGTTTTTTAATGGTGGGCGATCAATCACCACTGTTTCCTATGGTGTAGTCAACCTGAGATTTGGATCTTACTCATTTTTTGTCTCATGTTCTAAAATGAATATGAGAAATGGATGGGCGGCGTGGATAAAACACATATGTCACGTTGAGGCTCGCAAAAGCTTCTTCCAACTCCTAACAGTAATGAGGTCGGTAGTGAATGGGTGAGGCCAAGTCCCCCTCCCCACCATCATCCAAAATAAGATTCAAATTCAAATTCACTGAAAAATCTTTTAGCTTTGTTGCATCGGGGCCATTTGATATTTCATCGTTCAAGCGTCCATAAAATGTCCCTAATTCAGATAATTAGGTTAATGAAATCAGCCCTAACTTGCTCTAAATAGTTTGGACTATCCTAAGAAAGGTTGTTAGCAAGTTTGAGTACCATTGTTTTCGGAATTGGGTTGATTAGCTTTGGGTCTTGTTACTTGGGACCGAACCTAGATTTGATCCAACTTCAGTTCTTATCAAGTCTTGAGGGAGGGAATTTTTTTTTAAAAAAACTCAAAATTAGGTTAAGTTTGAGTCACAATTCCAATGATGAAAAGAGGCCTATTTAGAACACGGGATTAAATGGTATTAAATTGCATTAGGTGAATTTAACAACATTATTACACAATAATTATGTCTATAAATACTATGGTATTTTGACGGTCCAACTCCACTTTTGGAAACAAGTTCTTTTTTTTTCTTTTTGTAGGGGGCACATCATATTAAGTGAGATTTGCATTTAGTGGACCATGAAATAGTAATTAACAAACTAGATTTCATAATTGATGTCAATCACCTGCATGCATATGCAACTCGATCAACCAGTAAAAGCATAACACAATAGATAACATGGATAAAACATATGCATCAATGCAGAGCTCACAGGTGTTGTAGATTTTGAAATTTACTAGAAATCCTGTTATATCTCCTACTGGAGCTTGATGCATTCCATCAGTTCTAGACTTTTGGCATAATTGTTAAATTTTAACAATTGATATTAGGGCCAATGCTAGGTTTGTACTTGAGTTATAAAAGGGGTAACTTATAAAAAGGCCAACTTGACCAGAGTGAAACCAGCCACATCATAGAAAGGATTAGGTGGCCCACAACATGAAAAGGATTAGGTGGACAACTAGAGTGCCACTTCTAATGGATAAGGGCTACTTGAGTACTATCTTTGATTTTTGGCCTTATTTTTTAGAGAAATTTATGACTGTAAACTCCACCTTTTACCACTGTCTTTTTTACACGCTCCCAAACTTTACTTTCCTAAACTACGAAAATACCTTTTACATATGGCTACTAATTATATTAGTAGCCATATGTAAACATGAAATTCTAAGAGGCAAACATGAAATTCACCAAGTCAAACCAATGGCTATGAATTATAACCGTAGCTATTAGCATGTAAACATGAAATTAACAAGGCTCGTTGAATTTGCCTCGTTGAATTTCATGTTTGTTTGCCAATGGCTACGTTTATAATCCGTAGTGATAGGTTTGGCCCGTTGAATTCATGCTTGTCTGGTTGAATTTCATGCTTTGCTAAATGCTAGGGTTATAATTCGTAGCCATAGGTTTCACAGTGCCACCTAAACGCAAGCATATTTTTGTCTGAAAATAGTGTCCGTACAGAACAGCTTAGTTTGAGAAAGTAAAGTTTGGATCGTTTAGAAAAGACAGTGGAGTTTACAGTCGTAAATTTCTCTTATTTTTACGGCCATCCGTTTTTTAAGCCATGCATGGGATGGTTACAATTGCCTAACAAAATGATTCTTTAGAATCATAAGCAACACATGATGGGCCCTAACAATTAGATGGATCAAATTGTTGATTGGACCTATTTCTTGTGCAAGTGATCTCAACCGTAGATATTAAATACCATTGGAAAATGGTTCATATTTGTCAGATTGTTGTTATGTTTTGCATGGTGACCATTAAATTTGCGCCGAACCTAATGAACGGTCTGGATCAATTAATTAGACCATCTAAGCTTCCCAATGCAACTGGGAGCACTATAACTTACACTGCTCTCAGAGCACTAGAGCATCTCTCTATTACTATTATTAAGCGCCAGCTTGAGTCAAACATACACATGATCAAATCTAGTTTTCAGTCTGAAATTTTCTGAACTCTGAACTACAATTTTGGGATTGGTCATTTGAGCTTATTGAATTGAATTATTGCAATTGGATTACAAAAACAATCATACAACTAACAAAAGAATCAAACAAGGCTTCTTCAAGAATTTCTAATTTACAGAATACCAAAATCTCTTAGATTCCTTACAAAGGCTTCTCCAATTTGAGAACCAAACTTTACAAACACGGCAGGATAGCCGATGGGAGCTTCGACCCAAGCTTCGAATCCTGGCCGTCGAGGGCTTGAATGATCGAATGGAGTACCATATAGTTTCCCTGTCCAAATATGAATCCAAGAACATCCTTCAGCTAATGGAAAGTAGGCCTTGACTGTGTTCTTACCTTTGTCGAGGACCGGCACCACCAAGATCTCAGTTCCAACCAAGAACTGCTGATAGGTCAAGCTGTGAACATGGTCGTCATCTGGGAAGTGGATAAACAGATGCCGAGTGACGGGCAGCCCTTTTTGAGCAGCTTCCTGGATTAACACAAATAAAACATGAGTTCACATAGCACATAATGAGGATGTGGAATGTTTGTTTGGCTCTGTTGTGGTACTGGTGGGGCCCACCTTTTGATAATCTGGGTCAATGTTTTAAAACTCTGGCGGATCCCTGTCTTGTTTTTGGTTGGGTCAGTCCAAACTGGTCCGACCCATGACTTCAGCATGGAACACAAAGGTATGAAATAGACAGAATAGAATGTATGACCAGGACCAGATGAACCACCTGACTTGAATGATTGGACCGGTTGATCCTGACGGTTTGAATGGCTTATTTCCCTGAATGGGAGTTGAGCGACCTGACCTGTTTTGGTAGGTGGGTCCGATCCAATCCAGTCCGACCATCAGGTCCTGTCTGTGTTTTAAACCATGGACCTATTACACTTACCTTGTAGGCCCCATCACGGGATGAGCCAAGTTCTTACATCTCCCCCTATAAGATTATCCTAGCCATTTGATGAAAATGGAGAATTGCTAGCAATGGCTGACATTTAATCGGGCTCAATCGAAAGGTTAGGATCATTTCCATACGAATACATTTGTTGGGCCAAACACATGCTTGATCAAACATGCTAACACTTCCTCAGTGGCAAAGAAAAATTGGCCGTTTGTACTAGTGTGCGAAATTACCTTCACAAGTTGGATTCTGTAGAACTCCCATGCCTTGTATACTTTTGCGAAACGTGCGAAATGCGATAAGGTGCGGTCATTCGAATAGAATTGGGTGTTGGCAGATGGATTGTTTCCCTGTTGACAACCATCAAAGGACAGCAATAGTTCAAGTTAGCAAATATTTCGGAAATTGATGAGATCAAATCATGTTAATGGCATCCACAACATTAAAATTCATGAAAAAAAAAAAAAGAAAAGAGATTTTATATTAACGTCCCAAATGGAAACTATTGTAGTAATATCTTGTTGTGGGCACTTTTTAGAAAATACCAAGAAGACACCGAAATTCTCAGAGAGAGAAACGGCTCTTAAAGTTTCAGTCAGCAGTTTCCTTAGTTGATGCCTTGCACTCGAATCCAAGATCTGGACCATTTATCAACAAAAAGCCAAGAACAGAAAAATCTCTTTGACAGAATCACACTAACCGCACACAGTGACCTCTGGAGGATCGGTAGAAAGGAATGGCTGCTATAGTTAGCATTGAATGAGAATTTGATGGGGTGGGGTCATCAAACCCATGCAATTTGCCAATAACTGCATGTTAATGGCAGGACCCACTAGATGAATGGTCTGGATCATGGAACATTGTGTCACATGTCTAATTCGAGTCGTGTTGCTCAATGTCTTGCTCTCATGCTAGATTGCCCACTTTAAGGTATATGATCTCTACCACATGATCTTGGACAATCCAATCACCATTAATTTGAGCAGAAATGATAATTTCTATGACAATAGGGGTTCGACTTACTTCGTGGGTCCGGAAAACCGTGCTGAATGCATTCAACTCCATCCATCGGAGAAGCAATTCTTCACTTCTTCGGTACCCAATTATAGGCAAGTTAACTGCACAGTAGCCTCCAATGTCACTGTGGTTAAAGGCAAAACCCGAGAGTCCACTACTCAGCAAGCCTACAACGGCGCTCTTTATTCCGTCGTTGTTCTGCCAACTTACCATTTGGTCGCCTTCCCAAAACAACATGGCCCACTTGGGACTATCTCTGAAACCAGCCCTCACTGAAGAAGACCAAGCTCTCATCATCATCTTCGCCATCTGTTGCTTGACGCGTTGATTTCCACTCATCAACGAATTCCCTATTTATTTTAGCCCATAGTTCAGGGTATCTGTTGTGAGCGGAAATTGGATCTTCACCTGACCAACAAAAGGTCCCTAGTTAGTTTTGAAATGAAGAGATACAATGTTCAATCGAGCATTTGCTTCGCTCAATCAAATGTACATGTGGGGCCCAATTTTGATAATCCTATTGTCCATATGGTGGGTTGGTGGTGTACAAGAGATGCCCCAAAATTTCCCCATCACAGATGATCCTAACCATCCAACCATGCTCCATTAAATGTGGATCATTGGTTGCAATGGTCCAGTTTAGTCAGATGTCTAGGATCGTCTGACAGGGGAAATAGCAGGCGAGCATTGCTTCATCCAATCAAGTGTACATGTAGGGCCCAACTTTGCTGGTCCTATCGAGATACCCCAAAATTTCCCCATCAGATGATCCTAACCATCCAACCATGCTCCATTAAATGTGAATCATTGGTTGCAACAGTCCTGTTTAGTCAGATGACTAGGATCATCTGACATGGGAGATAGTAGGCCATGGTCCATCATATGAATGAGCCACAATATCAACGGTTAAGGTTACTGGAAAATAGGTCCCATCATATGAATGAGACAAGCAGATCAACAGTTAAGGTTAACTGAAAATATGCCCATTATATGAATGAGCCAACCAGATCATGTATGGGTAAAACTAAAAAAAAAAAATGGCATTCATTTTATCCACTATACTATGCCAGGGAGAGCTAGAATTATAGACCTGAAAATAGGCAAGCATCTAACGGTAATCCTTCACCAAAATCTGCCATCCAGCCCCTCACTCCACTATCCACCATTTCACGTAAGATCTTCTTGAACCAACCACCAGCAGCGGGGTGTGTGAAATCCAACATTCCTACATCAAAAGCCGTATTCGGAATCATGTATGTTTCACCAGCTTCATCTTTCACCAAGATGCCCAAGTCGTTCGCCTCCTCAAAAAGGTTCCTCTTTTTGTTTGGCTTATCATCTATCTGCAAAGAAAGGGAAGCTTCAAGAATCGTACCTGCTCACTTTTGAAGAGGATGGGCAGAATAATATCGTGAAGAAATGCAATTGTTGAGATGATGAGAAACATCGCATGGCAATCTCTTATTTTTATATTATTCTTTTAAAAAAAATTTAAGCCTGTTGCAACTGCATGTTCTCTCATTTTTATCATCTTTCAAATTCCAACATCCTTTTAGTTAGCTTTGATGAGGCAGAAATAAATACCGGAGCCAGACACGGATTGCAGTAGGCCATCATTTTGATGTTGTGAGATCGAAGATCGTCTACTAGTTTAGTCCATCCTGCATATCGAGTTGTGTCGACTTCCCAGTTCCACCACAACTGTGAGCCGATTATCGTTTCCCTCTGCCCCACCCAATCCTACACAGTAACCGTCCCATTTTTAATAAGGATAGACAATGCACAAACAAGTTACGTATGTAGAGAGATGCAATGGATAATAACAGAGTCAGATTTCAAATTTTGGATCCTACTCTCCTCATATGAGATCCGGGCCATTCATCAATCCCTCCGAGTATGTTGCAGGGGCCTGGAAATTAGGCCAGCCTGGTCATCTGATGACCCAACATTTATGAGAGACACGAACAGTCATAAGGAATTGACTAGCAATCCAAATTCAACATACACGATTCGACCATCTGATGAATGGTTACAAGTAAACGGCCAGCCTGATTAAGGCCTACCAGATGAACAGCCTGGATCTCTCACTAATGTGCGACAATGGCATGTGTAGGAAAGTGTAGATTAGCTCTATAGCAGGAGCTGCAGTGATGCAGGACAATTAACCAGGCTGATAGAGCATGGCGAATTAATCCCTTTACCTCATAGCCCAGGCCCCAAATCCATGGGTTAGGTCCTCAGCCGAACCCTCATTGTGGACCCCAAATCCATGGGTTCCGTGGGCCACCCACCCTGAGTGTGCCCCTGCATCCCATAGGCCACCCCACTCGAGCCCAGTTTGAAAATGCCCCCGCATTATGCAGGACTTATGGATCCATGCATCAATGTATGCATATATGTATGATATGTGAATGTATGTGTATTCGTATGCATGCAAGCTGAATTCTCAATGCACATCATAATCCTGATTACTCACCTGTAACCAGAATGCAGAAATGGGAACATTGTAATCCTGCAATCGATCCCAAACACGGCATACAGCTTCCGTACCGCCTTGCATTCCGACAACAGCACCAGATATAATCCATTTTGGAAGCTCTGGTGGTCTCCCGATGGTGTCTGTAAACCGTTCAATAAGCTCAACTGGGGTATTCCCATGCAATATCCTTCCTTGAACACTGTCACTGTATATCTACACATGATAACCAATGACAAAAGAGTGAGATTGGCAGGAATGACTCCCTATAAATGCTTCACGTACACGGGAGTACATGTGAGCCTTGCATGAGATGGGCCCCAACATGAATAAGGTCAACCCATTTGTCAGAGAGGCCACCCGTGTATGTTGAATGAAACCATCCATGTATATTTAAGATTATCAACCAATTCAGTTAGACAGAAAATAAAACATTGGGGACCTTTTTCTAGCATGATAAAGATGAGAGCAGGCTATTGGCATTGACAGCATAAAAATGCCATGACGAGGAGAGGGAATAGAGTAAAAAGGAGAGGATGTCACAAGCACCACGAAAGGCTGAAAGTAGGGGTTTTAAGCCTAGAAACTTCCTTGCTGGTGGAAAGAATCAGTCGAAGATGCATTTGCCATTCTTCTCCATAATGAAGAAGTTTGAACGATAAATAGACAAAAGCCACATTCGCAATTTGGATATGCTCTTTAGCTTGTTGTTGGCCTTTTGGCTCTTTTTGTATTTTGTATTTTCTTTTTTAATAAAATGAGATCCATTCATTTTTTTAAAAAAAAAAGAAAGACAAGGCTCTGTGATGTAGGATGGGTCATGGGGTGACTCAATGGAGTGCCAAGATCACATGAATTTGGGCCGGAGGTGCCCTGATTGGGCAAAAAGGGCCTAAATCCACACTATAGCTTGCAACGGCCATAACTTTGCATCCAATTATCGATTCGCACACATAATGTCATTGGAAAGCTATCAACGAGCTCTACGACGTGGCAATTGACAGATTTGGTTGGCCTCAAGGGAATTTCTTGAAGAAAGGCCAATTTCTAAGTAAAAATTGCGTTCTAGTTCAAAACTTGCTATTTTTATTAAGTTACATTTTTGCTATTTTTAGGGTTTTAAGAGTGGTTGTGGTTCAAAGTCTTTGTTTTAGTCATCTAACGGTTGTTTATGAATTTCGGTAGTGTTAGACATCTTTACTATTTTAAATATTTTTACTATTTCGGAAAAGTTTCCTAGTTTGAGTTGGAGTAGGAATAGTGCCTCTTTTGATTACATAAGGCCATCAAGTACATCATAGACATCACTTTTATTTCTAATTTAGAGATTTCCGATCCTTATGAATTCAAGGATCATCAACTACGAGAAGATAGTGATCTTCTTCCTTAATCCACAGGCCCACTACACCACTCTACATTTGGAATCTTTGGATGCACAACTGAATTGAATTGCGAACATTTAGTTTAATCATGAAGAAACAACAAAAACTAACAATGTTTCCCAGTATTCATAATGAGGGAATAGCTCCCGATTTGCAGTTACGATCCTTTCCAACTTGAAAATACCATAATTGCATATTGAAGCCGAGACCCTGAATATGGATACCGAGGAAGGAAATTGCGGTTTGGTTATTTGCATTATTAGAATAGTAATTCCAATTCAACTCAATAGTACACCCAAACACAACCAAAAACAAAAGTTTCAACATCAATTATCCCATAGTAGCAAGATCTCAGTCGCAACAAAGGAGTTATAATTGATTTAGGATAATCCTCGACTAACAGTTAAGTTGGATTTGTCTTCTGTTAATGACTAGAAATGCTCATCTCTCTCTTTCATATATGCACCGTTCAAGAAGACAGAACATCTGCTTATGGGGGTCGATGTGTGTCACAAACCACAAATAACAGATAGCCCGCTTGTCTCTACTCCTAGAAGAACCAACCAGAATCATTATTTTGGGCTGGTTTGATGGAAAACAGATAGATTGCTCCCAGCTGAATCCATTTTGTGTCTATATCAAATGTTTCAGCTGGAAGAATGGATTGAGGGTACATCCAAACATGGCCTAAATCCTTTTGATTAAAGCCATCACTTGCATTGATCTGAAACCATTTTTCCCACAGAAAGAAAGGACGAGGAAAAAAAAAAAAACTGCAATGGATACAGTTTCTTTCTGAATTACCTGAATCTGTACTCTATCCCTTTTTGTTAGATCGAAAATCGAATAGCCGTATCCTTCAAGATAAAGAGACTTCATCTTTGATGTCATGTAGAATGGTGAAGGAGCATAAGTCGTGCTCGAATCGCCCCCAGACCTGCATGCAGGAAAAAATATATTCTAATATAAAAACATGAGAAATAATTCAGTGGGAAGACATTTGTTATTTGGCTTCGGATGAATCTTCTCTACCATATGATCATGATCAACACCACACCTCACCTCTTAAAGTCAGTGAGGCCCACTTCCCACCACCTACTGATCTTGATTGGATCGGATGGTTATAAGATTTAAACATGTTAGTATTGGTTCCTAAAACCATTTAAATTGAAAAAAAAAAAGAAGATCGTCAATCTGAGGTTAGGCATAGTATCTCGGGCTCTCAGTTAGAACAACTTTCATCAGTATGGATGATTTGATGGCCCAGACAGTGGATGGCTCATGCCCCAAATGTTTTCTCAATGGGACAATCCTAACCCTTTGATTGGTAGCCTGCAACTAGATAAGATGCATAAAGAAAAACAACAGTGATCCACATTTAACTGAAAAAAGGTTCAAATATTAGGTGGTTAAGATCAAAATTTTAAAAATGGTGACTATCGCTACCATTACAATGGTCGCCATTAAACAGTAAAATGAGAAAAAATAGGGAAAAAATAGCCTGAAAAGAATAACCCATAGCAAAAAGTCACTATCCTGCAGATCATCAAATTGTTGTGTTTTCCTTGTGCTATGATTATAACTCATAACCAGCATCCAATCAAGATGATATGGTGATATAAAGCAGGCCCCACTTCGCCTAATTGCTTTTTGGAACATCGAAACAAGCAGGACCCACTTCCCATCATCGTCTGATCTTAATCAGACAGCCACAATAATAACTCGTAGAAAAATGTCGCTGTTGGTGTTAAAACACTTGCATTAGGAAAAGCAACTCTATCATTGAATTACTGAGGTTTTCTACATTTTAGGATGATAACCATAATCACCAATCAAAACAAATTAAAAATCCAAGAAATTAAAACATCGGATTATGGAGCGAAATCTACCTGTAACTAACTAAATTAGCTGCAAGAGTAATGGGCTGATCTCCCCTCCCAACACCTTGTTCTTGCACGAATATAGGCACCCGCCTGCCTTTAAATTCCATATGAGAGAACTGCTCTCCAAACCCGTAAAACCGCTCATCTGCCTCGCTCGTGTATGTGATGAAAACTCGATTGAATTCCTTCAATTCTCCAACTTTCTCTTCCTCTCGTTCCTCGTCTGATGACAACTTCGTGAATCCCTTGTGCCTCGAGAACCACCCGATCCGCCGCTTCTGAAACTGACCGAGCCTCCACCGCAGGCTCCGGAAGCTTCTGGAAGGTTTCGGGAACTCCTTTGGGCGGTGCAATTCCAAATTGGGTTTTCCGAAATCGACTTGAAAACCGACTTGGTGTTGGTTTTCCTGGTAAAGCAAAACCCGATATCTCGCAGAAATCAAAAGCCTCTTCACCCTTCCTAATTTGATTTTTTTGGTTTCAAAGTCGGACTTTTTTCCGCCCATGGATTTCAGGATCTTCTTCCCACTGAAAATCCATCCAGTTATAATCAAAACCGGGAATTGGGTGTCTCCCAATCGATCCGAAATGGAGATTTCCGAATCAAATTTCAAAGACCCAGATGAGAAATCGACCGTTGATCGATCCAGAACCTGTATATCTTCAACAGACTGATGGTTGCAGATGAACAGAACATCTCTGTCTTTTATCACAAACGATCCTCTGCTTTCTTCCACCTCTGTTTCTACAAATGCTGCAGAGACAAAGGCCTGCCCTGAGGCGGTGGACCAGATGCTTCTGTGTGGCGGTGATTGGTGGGAAATGGAGAGGGACCCACCATTTTTATGGGTGTGATGAAGCTGGAAATCATGGCCAATTGGGAAGGTTTGGTGGTGGTGGGGGAGATTCTGGCTATTATAGACAAGATTTCCAGGGATGAATGGGAGAGATTTTGGGGTAGAAGGGAATGGGTTGTTAAAGCGCTTGTGGTGCTTTTTGGAGAGTTTCATGGGAGGTGGCATGTTTGGATTGGCAAAAATTGCAATTTGAATCTATACAGAAGATTCAAAATCCAATGCATGTATATAGACATAGAAGAAATGTTCCAGTGCTATCAGCACACTAAGTTATAGTGCTCCAAATAGAATTTGGACACTTAAAAAGTTGAATCAATTAATCTAGACCGTTCATTACTTATAAATAACATTTCAAGGGATACCATGAAAATATCACACTAATCTGACAAATAATAACCATTTTGATCAGTAGCCCTAAATATCAATATTATTTACATAAAAAATATGTTTAATAAAAATTTCGATCCGTCCATTTGTTAGAAAACACAATGGATTGGTTATTATTCTAAAGAAACAGCTTTGTTAGGCAATTGTAATAATCCCATCGATGGCTTGAAAAAAGAATGGGTAGAAAAATAAGGATAAATCATGAATATACTGTATCATTTTATCAGCGTGATTTTCTTATAGTAGATCATGGAATGTTATTATAACTTAATGAACGGTTAGGATCGATGGATTGAAGTGTCTAAATTAAATTTCTGCAACTAGGAGCACTGTAACTTATAGTGCTCTGAGAGCGGAGCATGTCTCTATACATAGATGGTTAGATTCGCGAGGGTGATGGGACTGGGAGGAAGTCTCTTTCGGCATTTTGTGGAAGGACCTGAAACCGTGTCTTCACTGCGGGAACTTTGAATGGTGTCCTCCGTCAGTTTGTACAAGTGGGGCCCACTTAGAGTTAATCCGACCGTTGATTTAATGCAAAACCGGTATGGATGGATCATTTTATGAAACTTTTTAGATAGAAAATTCGTAAGTCTTCCGATCAGTGTCGTGAAGATAGACGGCAAGGAAGAAATATATCCAAAACGAGTTCTTTTTTACTCCGTCGCGACTCAGAATCCATCCTGCGTCGCAGCCCACTGTAGCCCGGATGCTGAGTGGTCTGATGATCTGAACGGTCCATGTTGTGGACTTTATTGTATAAAGTACCAGTTACTGTGAACGGATCATTTTGACAGTCAAAATCCCTGTATATGAATTTATTACAATGAAAGAAAATTTTCAATGGCTGACATTCATCTAAAAGGGTTAGGATCACCACCAAAACCTCAACGTTGGACAATAGCTTATTTATGTACACGGTTCAAATCAATGGACCTTTTTAGCATGTGGGCCCAACTGGGTGGCTACAGAAACCGGATCCTGTGTCGCGACAGACGCAAAACGATTTCCATTTCTCTATAGTACTATAGTTGCTTGGAAGAAAGGCCTTCAGGTTGGACGGTTAGGATGTTATTCTCATTAACGGTCCTCTTTTAGATGTGATCAAGACCGTCTGATTGG
Source organism: Magnolia officinalis (assembly GCA_021015155.1). NCBI lineage: Eukaryota > Viridiplantae > Streptophyta > Magnoliopsida > Magnoliales > Magnoliaceae > Magnolia > Magnolia officinalis. The sequence continues at coordinate 66,583,055 of JAJHSJ010000009.1, read as the reverse complement.
TATTATATTGGGGTTCGGTCCGGCAGACTGGGTATGTGAACCTGTCAATCTATATATCTCTTCTCCACCGCATATTATTCAAACTGCACGTGGAATTGATAATTTTAATAAAACAATACATTTTTATTGAATGAGTGATTTTTTTAAATGAAAATGAAAGCAAGCTTCGGTCGGAAACGGATTAGCTACACCCCCTGCCACCAGCCAATGGCTGATGGTCGGTGCCTTGTGGAACCCACCACGATGTATGCTTTTCATCCATGCCGTCCATCTATTTTTTCAGATAATTTTATGGTATGAGACCAAAAATGAGGTATACCCCAATCTCAAGTGGACCACATTACAGGAAACAGTTTAAACGAGTGTCAACCATTAACAACCTTTTGGGGGCCATAAAAGTTTGGATGAAGCTGATTTTTATTTTTTCCCCTTCATCTGGGCCTGTATGACCTAAACAACGTATTGGATGTCAAATAAACAGTACAATAGGCCTTAGGAGGATTTTAACGGTGGATATCTAATCACTATTGTTTTCTTGTGGTGTGGTCCACCTGAGATTTATATCACTCTCATTTTTAGTATCAAGCACTAAAATGATCTATAAAAATGCATGAACGGAAAGGATGAAACACATACATGATGGTGGGGCCCACAGAGCACCAACCACCAACCACAGGGCTGCTGGTGGGAGGGGGACTAGCCAATCCGTTTCCGCTTCGGTGCCCGATCCTTGTCTAAAAACGCTCCGCGAACTAGGAGTTGTACGAACAGTTCAAAGGAGATCAAATTTACGTCGCCTCCAAAATGATGTATTTATTATATCCAAGTTCATTTATTTTGTGAGATTATTTTAGTGATTGACCCGAAAAATGATTCATATGCAAAGCTTAAAGCTTAAGTGGACCACACCACAAATAAGAGTGGGACAGTGATTATAACAGTTAAAACATTCATAGGGCCCTGTTGAGAAGTGGAGCCACATCTGGGGCTGCCCACGACCAGTCGAGATTGCGCGGATTTCGTGTTGCAAGTCCTTTCGCAACTGGGATGCGAAAGGAGTTTCACGGATTTTGGGTCGCAAGTCTTTTCGCAACTGGGATGCGAAAGAAGTTTCGCGGATTTCGTGTCGCAAGTCCTTTTGCAACTGGGATGCGGAAAGGGAAGTTGTCAAAACTATAAATTGGGGTCCCTAAGGCTATTTTAGGTTAAGGTAAATTTTAGGAAATTATTCTGATATGTGGGCAAAGGATTTTCTCTGTACTTTCAAGGGAGAGGTTAGTATATTGCCTTGTAATCTTCGTTTCTCTTCATGGTAAAATTTTGCATCCGTGGCTTTTTACCCTAGTTTGGGGTTTTTCCACGTATATCTTGTCTTGTGGTTTGTTTTGAATTGTTTTGATCTATTTCTAGTTTATATTTCTTCCTGTCTATCGTTTGTGGGTGAAGCCTTAGATTGGATCTAGGCTCACTGCGTTGTTGGCGTGCTGCGCAACAGGCCCACCATAACACTTATTTTCCATCTAATCTGTTAATAATAATAAGGTCACACAGACATGGATGAGAAGAAAAAACAAATATAATATTGATCCAAAATTTTTGTGACTCCAAAAAGGTTTCAATGGTAGGAGTTCAATCTCCACTGCTTGTGTGGTACACTTGATCTATGAAACTGCCTTAATTTTTGGCTAAATCCTTACAACAAGCTCGCTAAATGGAAGGACAGTCGGAATATAACTTAGCGATGTCAACATAGGTCGGTGGTGTGTGGTACATTAACTAATTTGCTTTTATATTTAAAACTCAAGTAGGCTACACGGCAAGAAATGATGGGGATGATGACACCCACCAGTCTACCATTAAACTTCTTAAAACCCACAATGATATTTTTGCCCTAAACTATTTGTAAGATCACATAGACCTCAGCAAGGGATTGAACAAATATGAGCTTGATTCAAAACTTTGGTTGACCTTGAGAAAATTTCAAAGTTAGGTGTTTGATTGCCGCTATTTCCGTGGTGTGGTCCATTTGACTTTTGAATCTACTTTATTTTTGGGCTTGAAATCTTAGAAAAAAGAGACATGCAATCATGTTGAGCCCTATAGAGCTTGGGCCACATTGTACTATCAGGATATTTGTGGTGGTGGGTGTTGGAAGCAATCAGCTTCATTTGGTTTGCCTTTTAATTATGTATTTTCAGACTTTGATGGAAAGGTTTTGATTTCTTTATTGAGGGGTTTTTGACCATCTACAGTTTCGACCAATAAACCAATGGTCAATATTAATTAATAATAGGCCACGCTCGAATATGGTGAAAGCTCATATTTTACTACAAATATGACACGTATCAATTGACCTCTTCCAATTCATTAATCATTCTGAGCAAAAAAATACGCACAACTGATGAGCTATAATACTTTTTGTTTTGATTTTCTGTCATGAGCCCGAAAAATGCAGAAAATTTAAATATTAGGTGGACTACAGTATAAGAAACAGTGGTGATTGACCATTAAAAACTTCTTAGTGGCCACAAATTTTTTAGATCAAGTTGATATTTGCGTGGCCCTTCTATCCAGGTCTTTGTGACCTTATCAACAGGTTGGATGGCAAATAAACATCACAGTGGCTCCTAAAAAGATTTTAATTGTGGGCATTCAATCACAACTTTGGTGCTTTGTAGTTGAGATTTAGATATGATATATATTTGGGCTCACACCTAAAAAATTATCTAAAAAAGTGGATGGACGGCTTGGATATAAGAAACATACATAACAGTAGCCCCACAATCAAGCTTAGTCGGGCTATTCATCATTGGTCCTGGTCTAGGGTGACTGGAACAATAGGCTTGTTTCAAACCGTAGCTCAGTCATTCCGTTAAGTTTAGTGGCCGAAGCTTTAGCCTTTTAGGTTAGATAATCTAAGATAAGTTGGGCAGCCTAGCTTATTACCATCCCCTATTGGAAAGGGTTTTTCTTTTTGGAAAAGGAAGCGTATTTGGGTCATTAAAACACTATTTCTGAAGGGTTGACCGTGTGCTGGATGTTCTCCTCCTTAAATTTTGGCATGCTGAGATGTTGGCACACGTGCACTATAGAAATGTTACATATGAAAGATTTAGAAATGTAATTAAAGTGCAAAAGATATAAGTTTCGATTTATAAGAATATGTTGTTAAATGTCTTCAATTTGTACAAGAAACAAGGGTTCAATCGATCGACCACCTTGATTGACCGATTGAATGAGTCTCGAATTACACAAATGGGTCTTTGGACAATTTCAGACAATCTTGATCGATCGAATTTTCGGGTCGGTCGGTCGATCGATCAACAATATTTGGAAATACTTGTAAACTCTTTAAACACTTTTGACCATGTTCGAGGGATTGAACATGTGGGGCTCAATCGATCAATATTGATGCTTAGATCGATGGCGTGCGCAATTTTATGTAATTGCGCAATTAGTTTCCTAGTCTGAGTATTATAATATATATATATGGATATAATTGTGGGATTAGGGTAGAACAATCAAGGCTTAAATGTTTATAAGATTTGGAGAGGAGAAAACTGGTGTTTTCTGAATTGTAAGTGCATTTATCTCTTGTACTTTCTATTTTTATAGTGATTGTTGCGCTTTTTGCTGTGGGTTTTCACACAAGAGTTTTTTCACGTAAAATTTGTGTACTTATGCATGTTTTGTTTGCGTTTGCTTATTGTCATATGATCTGAATTTGGGTTTTGCTTTCGCAGTCCTCTTATAAGTGGTATCACAACTAACATTGGGATTCGAGCTTAGATTTAAGACATGACAATTAAGGGAATCAAACATGAAGTATGAAATGGAGAAATTCATCAGGAAAAACAACTTCAAATTATGGAATTTGAAGATGAGAGACATTTTAGTTCAGCACGGGTTGCAACATGCACTCCTTGGTGTAGAGAAGCGTCCAACGTCTATGAACGATGAAGAGTGTGAAGAATTGGATGAGATGACAAAAACCTCAATCTAAGTATATTTGACATATGATGTCCTTTAATGTCCTTGATCAAAAGACCTCCACGGGACTTTGGAATAGTCATATCTTAATGATTAAATCAGCGTATTTTATCAAATACTTTGTAAATTGACGAGTGTGGAAGTGAAGATTGGCGAGGAAGACGAGGTCATAATTCTGTTGAACTCTCTTCTAGAGTCTTATGATAGCTTCGTGTACACTATGTGTCATGGTAGAAAGACCATTGATGTCGAGACTGTCATCTCAACTCTTCAGTCGAATATGTTGAGAAAGAAGGACAACAGTTAGAATCCTCTATGAATGCGTTGGTAGACAATGGAAAGAATTCTAAGCCAAAAAAGGGAAACTCGCGATCACAGTCAAGGTCTAAGGGCAAGGGAAAGATGAAGAGCTAGAATTGTGGGAGACATGGGCATATGAAGAAAGATTATTGAAATCCTAAAGCCCAGAAGGGAGAAAATCAGATGAAGTGCTGAAGGAGGCCAACATGGTAGAATCTAGTGAAGAGGTGGATGGTGGTGATGTCTCGACTGCATCCAAATCTGATTATCTTAGTGATATATTTTGAATTCAAGGGTCTCATACCACATAACTTTTTAGTGAGATTGCCTCACTAATTACAGTCAGTGCGATGATGGACATGTATTTATGGGTAATGACATTGCATGTAAGGTTGTTGGAATTGAAACGGTGCGCATCAAGATGTTTGATGGGACAGAGCACATCTTGACGGGACATGTTCATGAGCTGAAGAACAATCTGATATCCTTAGGAGTTCTTGATACACTTGGGTGCAAGTTCATCGGGTTTGATCATGTCCTAAAAGTTTCAAAAGGGGCACTGATAGTGATGAAAGCGAAGTAGAGCGGTAACATTTACAAATTTATCAAGAATATCATATCGAGTGGAGCTACAACGTTTGTAGTGGAGCCTATATCGGCATGATTATGACATGCACGTGTAAGCCACATGAGCGATCGCAATATAAAGGAACTTTCTGATTAATGCTTAATTCATGTTTTTAAAAGTATCGATTTAAATATATGTAAGTAGTGTATATATGGTAAACAATCACGATTATTTTTTAAATCTGTAACGCAAGGGAAATATGACTCGAGCAGTCCAGATTCTTGCATCAATACATATGTAAGGGTATTCTAGATTATGTATATTCTGATGTATGGGGGTCGTTGCCCGTAGCTCTAGATCGGGGTCATCATTTTTTATAGCATTCATAAATGATTACTCTAAAAAGACATGGGCATACTTCATGAAGTATAAATTAGACGTTTTCACCACCTTCAAGCCGATGGTAGAAAAACAGTTAGGACAAAAATTGAAAGTGTTAAGGACCGACCACGATGGAGAATTCGCTTTGAATGAATTTAACCGATTTGTAAAAATGAGGGAATCGTACATTATAAGTTAGGCACATACTAGAGTAGAATGATATAGCGGAACAGATGAATCAGAATCTCTTAGAGAGAGCCCGAATCATATTGAGTAACGCTGTGTTAGGCAATGAGTTATGGACTGAGGCCGTTAACACGATTTGTTACTTAGTAAATTAGTCTTTGTCTATGCCAATTGGTTGTAAAATTTTAAAGATGTGGAGTGATAATGATGTAGACTACTCAGGGCTACGAGTATTTAGTTGTGACGCTTACTCTCATGTACTGTCAATTGAGAGAGATAAGATATACCAAAGGGCGAAGAAGTGTACTTATGTTGGTTATGGTGATAGTGTGATGGGTACATGTTCTATGACCGGGTCACACGAAAGATAATGATAAGCCGTGACATCAAGTTTGATGAGGATTCCTTATTCCATATGGATGAGTATAAGGAAACGGAAAAATTAGCAGTAATTGACATTGAATTCGAAAATGTGAGACACATGTTGAAACCAAGTAGGAGGAAGAAGTATAACAACAGGTGGAGTAACCACCTGTAAGGAGAAATCTACCTACAGATCACAGATTACCCGCTGGATACAAAGATTACTCAAATATTGTATTCGCCATCATTACAGATTAAGGGAATCCATCTACCTTAAAGGAAGCACTGGATGACTCAGATGCTGAGAAGTGGATGACGATTATGTAAGATGAGATGGACTCTCAGTACGAAAATGAGACATGAGAGTTAGTGGAGCTTCCCGTTGGTGTAAAACAATTGGATCCTAGTAGATTTATCGGAAAAAATAAGATAGATACAAGGCAAGATTGATTGCGAAAGAGTGTGCACAAAAAGAAGGCATTGAATTAAGTGAGATCTTCGCATCTATTGTCCAATAGGTATCTATCAGGTTTGTGTTAGCGTTAGTTGCCCAATACAACTTGGAACTGGAACAGATGGATATAAAAACTACTTTCTAACATGAAGGGTTAGAAGAGTAGATCCACATAAAGCAATCAAAGGGGTTCAAAGAAGAGGGCTTAAAAAATAAAGTTTAAAGGTTGAGGAGGTCGTTCTAAGGTTGGAAACAATCGCCTGAGCAGTGGTACAAGTTGTTTGATACTTTCATGGTGAGTTAGCGGTTCACTATGAGTAAATATGATTATTGTATCTACTTAAAAATGCTGAGTAATAGAGAATTCATCTTACCTTAATGAAATGCTTATCGCCAGTCATAGCATGTCTGAAATCAACCTATCGAAGACTCAACTATTAGGGACATTCGAAATGAAATATTTGGGGGCTGAAAAGAAGATTACGGCATAGACATAAACAGAGATATGGAGACGAGCAGGTTATAGTTACCTCAGGTGGAGTACATTGAGAAGGTATTGGTGAAGTTTAGGATGAACAAGGCTAAACCAATTAGCAAACCCCATACTGCTTACTTTAGGCTTTATTCAGATTAATGTCATATTATAGATGAAAAAAAAGTATGTTATGTCTTGTGTGCCCTATTCAAGTGTATAGACACCCCACCTAGGCTAACATCTTGAGAAAGCTAAGACAATCTGGGAACTATGAGCATATCCTAAACCAAACCCTAATCCGAACCAAACCCTAATACCAGCCTAAACCCTAACCTTAGACAAAACCGTGATCCAAACCCCAACCAAACCTAAGCCATCACAAGTCATCGTTCAAACCAAAGCATACCCAAACCTTCACCCACAATCAACCTATTTCTCGGTCCATTTTTAGGTCACAATCGAGCCAATTTTGAACCTTTTAAAGCCAAATATAAAAAATGGACTTTGTTTCACCCTCAGGACTCAAAAAAGGACCCACCGGCCAAATTTCGGGAGAAATTGTACCCGAGGCGGTAGTTTGACTACCCCGGGCGGTAGTCAAACTACCGCTTCCTCTCAAAAAATGTGTGTGGAGCCAGCCACACGAGTTTCGGACCCAAACCAACCCGGGCGGTAGTCAGACTACCGCAGGCGGTACTCGGAGTGCCGCCAAGTGTAGCTCGTGTGTGGACATCTGGGGACAGCTGTCCCAGCGTCCGAAAGTCAACTTTCTCCTAGAATTACTCCTCAATCCGAGCTTATTTACCCTTTCACCAACCCCATAAGCTAATGAGAGCACGACACGTGGCGTCTCTCTCTCCAACCAATTACCTATTGCCACATCAATATTTACCCCTCCCAAAGCCCAAAATTACCACATTGCCATTAGAGAAAGCTATAAATAGCCCTCTCCTCTTCTCATTTCAACACACATCAAACCAAGGGAGAGAGAGAGAAAGAGAAAGAAAGAGAGAAAGAGAGTGAGGGTGAGAAGGAGCTCCCAAGCCCCAAAGTCCTGATTTTTCAGCCACTTCTTAGCCTCACCTCAACCATCTCAACCCCTTTAGTATAGCCCGAATTAGCCATGGTGTACTTTATGTTCTAGTCATCTCAAGAGCAAGCCAAAGATCCATCCATTTTACATACAAGTATTCATCATGACATCTATTCCCTTCTCAACCCCCCTGCTTCTCTAGATCTAGTGAACGTATGCTCTATGACTTGTCATGCATCGGATCCTGTCACATCAGAAATTTCTAGGTGATCTAGTCCAGTTTTTCTTCACCTTTTGGCATAAGCATCATCATATCCGCCTTCTAGGTACGTCATTGGATTTATGCTCTGTGGCTTGCCGAAATTTGGATCTTGCCACATCAGAAATCCACGTGTATACCTAGTCCTATCTCGACCACATCATCCATCCCTTGAGATTGTTTTACCACATAAAGTAGAGACCGTACATTTGTACGGGCAGAGAGGGTACCTAACACCTTCCCACTTTATAACCGAGGTCCCTTATCCAGAATCCCGGATCGCAGATCAGAAGTCACTCTAAGGTAGGAGAGTCTTCGGATTTCTCCAACCTTACATATTCCGTGGGTTCTAGCCGACTACGGGATTCTGAGATTAATTGGCTAGTGGCGACTCCAACATTCATAAATTAGCCTAATCACCCCCATCATCAAAACATAACATTTAAATAAGCGTGGGCGCCAATTTTCAGTGTCTACAGAGTGCAATTAGCAGTTTGATATATGTCATGATCTCTATAAGAATAAATATTTTACATGTAGTCAGTGTTGTGAGCATATACATGTCAAACCATGACAAACAACATTAATAAGCAGTAAAATAGCTACTTCATTATCTACGAGGTATATCGGACTATGTCTTTACATCTCTATAATCAAATGAAAAGTTAGCAGGATATGTGGATTCAGATTACGTAAGAAATGTAGACAACAAAAGATCAACTTTTGGTTACTTATTTGTATTAGCGAGTGGAGAGAACAATTGGATGTCGAAGCTTCAATATATAGTTACACTTTTCACAACAGAAGCAGAGTATATGCTAGTGACAGAAACATTCAAAGAATGTGTTTGGTTAAGAAGAATGATGAACGAACTCAGACTTTAGCAGAAGGTCATGCCAGTTAATTGTGACAGCGAAAACACGATGAATTTGGCGAAAAAATCAATTTACTTTTCTATAACTAAATATATTAATGTTCGTCATCATTTTATCTTATAGGTGCTTGAGGGAGCTAGTGTCACTCTCGAAAAGATCCACACAAACGTGAATTCGGCGGACGTGCTTACTAAGGTGGTTCCCACAGAATAGTTCCGATTTTATTCGACTTCTCTAACTCTGGCAAAAGATTAATGAAGACAGAGTATGCACAGAAGCGATGACAATAGAGAAGATATGATGGAGATGATTATAGATGAAGGTTGGAGCAATGATTTATGATGATTGAAGCTATGGTGGAGATTGTTGTCAAATGTCTTCAATCTATACATGAAACAAGGGTTTGATTGATCGACCACCTTAGTCGATCAATCGAGTGATCCCTGAATTATATAGATTGGTCTCTGGATAATTTTGGATAATCTCGATCGATCGAACTGTCGATCCAATCAATCGACAATATTCAAAAATACTTGTAAACTCTCTGGACACTTTTGAGCATGTTCAAGTGATCGAACATGAACGAGGTGAATAAAATACATATATAATGGTGGGGCATATAGAGTACCATTGTATACATATATAGCTTACATGTGTATGCCATCCCAAGCATGCAAGACATAATCCATGCAATCTACTTTAGAATTTCATATGAGTCTTAAACCATCCCAAAAAAATAAGATGGCCCTCCTTGATGTCTATGTTAAATCCATGCTGTCGTACCATTTTGCCAACTTATTTTAAGGCATGAGCCCAAAAAATGTGGCAAATCGAAATCTCAGGTGTTCCATACCATAGGAAAATGTGATAATTGAACACCCACCATTAAAAAACTTCTTGGGGCCACAAAATTTTTGGATGAAGCTAACATTTGTATTTTCCCTTCATCTAGGTCTGTGATCTAAACAACAAGTTAGATGGAAAATAAACATTACGGTGGGCCTATTAAGTTTTTAATGCTAGGCATTCAACAAGGATTGTTTTCCTGTGGTGTGATCCACTTGAGATTTCGATCTACTTCATTTTTAGTAGTGGGCTCCACCATGATGTGTTATATCTACACTATCATTCATTTTTTCCAATATCCTTGTCTTTCTGTTATTATCCATGTCTTTCTGTTATTAATATTCATAGACAAGGATAGTTTAGTCCCTCCATTATTAAATGGCACAACGCAGTCTTATGATAATTATACTAGTTTTATCATTAGTTAATATACTTGGGAGATTCTAATGGGACCCACCTTATTAATAAATACAGCCATCTATTGTACTTTTTAGCAATAGTACTTTGGACCACTATAACAAAAAATCAGAAAGGATGGTTGTATTTATTTTTTAGCTTACTTTACAAATGCATACTCACGAGGCCTGTGGAGTGTGTTTATGGCATCCAACCTGTCTAGAAAGAGTCGTGGCTTGGCTATGACCTTGAAACAACAATTTAAGTGGGACCTTGACCATTGGGGCACCTCGATGTGTGGACCGTATATCTAGCTGTCCATCTATTTTGCCAGTTTATTTTAAAGATATGGTCCCAAAATTGTAGATAAAAATTTCAGGTGGACCATGCCATATATAGGAATTAGTGGTCATTGAGCAACCACCATTAAAAACTTTATAGGGTCCACCGTCATGTTTATTGACCATCTAACCTGGACCTGTGACTTAGCTGCTACCCCAAAACTAGTGATGTGGGTGAGACCCCAACCATAGGGCCATAGGGCCCACCTCGATGTATACGTTGTATATCCATGCCGTCCCATTTGTTTTGCCAGCTTATTTTAGGCCATGGTGCCAAAATCGAAGCAAACAAAAATTTGAGGTGGACCACACCATAAGAAACAATGCTCACCATTACAAACTTTCTAGGGTCCACCTTAATGTTTATTGACCATCCAACCTATTGATAATGTCACACAAACTTGGGTAAATGGGGAAAAAAAACAAATATCAACTAAATCCAGAACTTTGGTAGACCAAAAAAGGTTTTTAATGGTCAATAACTACTGTTTCCTGTGGTGTGGTCCACTTGAAATTTATATCTACTTCAATTTTGAGACCATACCTTAAAATAAGCTAGCAAAACAGACACCTAGATCGATAACTCAAGTGGTAGACTGAGTGAAAGATACCTCGTTTCAACACTGAGGTCTTGGTATCGATTCCCTACTGGGTGGGTGAACTGACAGTGGGTGTACTAACAAGCTAACCGAAGAAAAAATATTAAAAAAGAAAAAAAAAAAGAAAAAAATAAGAAGAAGAAGAAGAAGAAGAAGCTACCTTCAATTTCTCACAGTATTCTAAACAACATTAGCAATTTACAAGTATTTCATCAAACACTTGGTAGACAACATTAAAATCAAGATGCGAGGTTAATTTTATTATGTAAAGTTTTTTTTTTTTTTTTTAATTTTATTATTATTATTATTATTTTGTAGTGGTTTGTTTCGTATCCATACCTTCCTCGCCACCAGCCGATCCTGCGGAGAATGTATACATCCGAAACAACACTTCATTGAAACATTTCATCAAACACTTGGTGAGCAACGTCAATGTCAAAATAACCAAGTCACCGAATTGATTCGATCGGAGCTTGATTTAAGTTTTTTTTTTTTTTTTTTCACACGCACACACACCCCCACACACTCATGCTAGTGGAATTTCACCACTAATGGGTACTTGAACCCTTGACCGGGTGTTGAAACTCCTGAGAGTCTACCACCCGAGCAAGAGTAAGGACCCAGCTCGATTTGAGTTGAGGTTCAATACGAGTTGCTTTGAGCTTGGACAAGCTCAAACTCGGCTTGAAATTCTCTCGACCTCCAAAAATCGACTTGACCTGAGTTAACCGAGCTAACTCGGTTGACGTACAACTCTACTAGAAAGGTTCCCTCGTGAAAGTACATATCCCATTGGTTCAACCATTACTTGGCCACTGCGAATTCAGATGTTTTTGATGGTTTTTGTGACTGGGCCCCATGGTATTGTGTAAGTCTTATCTAACCCAAGCATTATTTGAGCCCCATCGTGATGATGGGATGACTAAAAAATTAGAACTATGCTACTATTAGGTGGGCCACACCATAAAGAATAATGGAAAGCCATCCATCCATCTATAAATCGTGTGTCGGCCGATGCGATATGGTTGGACCGGCCTGATTTTTGGGAGTCCAACTTGCATGTTGGGCGGCTCTTATGAACATGCCATGGACAATACCAGGTGGGCCTACATGGTGCTTTTTATTCTTATGTTGCGAAAGGGGTTCTTCTGAATTTTCCATACGATGCATTTGCATGGAATTCAACTAAAGCTGCTCATGCATGTAGCCGGGTTTATTGTACGTTTAGACATTTATAATGTATCTGGACGTGTTTGTGAGGCTGATACTTTATCATGCATCTAGACATGTTATGCGAGATTTGTTTTTTTGACCATGCGCCTCTGGCAATGTCTAAAATGAGCAAATAACATGAAAAGGAAAGGAAAGGAGGAGCAGATGGGAGCCGATAGGGTTAGTTGTTTCCCTAAAAATGGGGCCCACCTTGATGTGACGCAGATTTCGTCCTGCCCCAGTCTCTAGCTGGGAACGGGCAGCAGCTTTGAGTGGCCATGGGTCTTATCCCCACCGTTCATCCTCTCTCATTTTTATTTTTTTTGGTATCATTCTAGGGTATAAACCCAAAAATGTGGTAGATCCAAGGGTCAAGTGGACTATACAATGGGTATTAAACTCTAACAGTTGAAAACTTCTCGAGGGCCACAGGAGTTTTGGATGGAGCTGATATTTGTGTTTTCTCTTCATCCATGTCTACGTAACTTTATGAATAGGTTAGATGGCAATAAACATCAATGTGAGCCTTAGAAAAGTCTTAATACTGAGAATCGTCATCAGGGGCGGCTCCAAGGGTAGGCAGTTGAGGCAATCACCTAAGGCCCCCAAATTATGAAGGTCCTATATTATAGAAAAATTAAAATTTCTTAATTATGAAGGTTCTATATTATAGCAAAATTAAAATTAAGAAGAAGAAAAAAAGCCTAAATTTTTTGAAATAAAATTTATTAAAAGACCTACAAAATAAGAACATCTAAAAATTAATTTACATATTTGAAATTGAAAATAAAAAACAAATCCTAGAAACTAGCACTATCAATAATAACCGTCTAACTCTATCATCTCTTTCTAAAATAATAGCATCATTCCCAATAAATTCTTCTTCTAAAACCTAGGACCACAACTACCTACTTTATCACTAATTAAGTTCTCAAAAAATTAAATTCTAATGTCATTTTTCCAAATTAAATTCTAATTTCATTTTTCTAAATTAAATTCTAACTTCATTTTTGGATTTATCTAAAAAAGTTGCAATTGAGATGGATATAAAAGCTGTATTCCATAAAAAACGTGTTATTCATAGGAAAAAACAAAATGAAGAAAATGATGATGAGATGATGAAGGCAGCAGATGAATCTTTCAAAATTGATTATTTTTATTATATTGTAGATCAAGCTATATCTTCCATGCAGGATAGATTTGAACTATTTTCAAAGTATGATGACATATTCGACTTTTTGTTTAGTCTTGAAAGATTAAGATCTTTTGATAATTACACTTTAGAAAAAAAATGTCTCGATCTTGAAAATTTTCTTAAGCATGATATGCATTCTGATATTGATGGTTTGGATTTATTTTCATAATTAAAAGTTTTAAAAGAAGTTATGAAAATGAAAATTAATACTCCAATTGAAAACTAGATTGATTTCCAAATTGTTTTATTGTATATAGAATACTATTTATCATACCTGTTATAGTTGCATCTGCAGAAAGAAGTTTTTCAAAACTAAATATTATAAAAAATTATTTACGAACAATTATGTCTCAAGATAGATTAAACGATTTAGCAATTTTATCTATCGAAACTGATTTATTTGGTAAACTTGAATACACAAGTTTAATTAGTAATTTTGCATCTAAAAAGGCAAGAAGCAAATTTATGGTTTAATTTTGAATTTATTAGTTTTTTTTTAAAAAAAATTAAACTAAAAAGCCTCATTTTTACGACTTGCTTAAGGTCCCCAAAAATGTTGAGCCACCCTTGATCGTCATCACCGCTGCTTCCTGTGGTGTGGTCCACTTGAGCCTTGAATTTGCCTCATTTTTGGATTATACCCTAAAATGTTATGAAAAAATGTATGGACGTTGTAGATAAGATCCATTCATCACGATGGCCACTCAAAGTTGTTGCCCATTCCCAACTCGAGACGTGCCAGTGGGACTCAATCCACACCAGTATATGTAAACAGTGATTACAGTATCTGATATCAAAGAGGAGCTGGAAGATTTCTATATTTGAGACAACCCAAAGGGGTTGAATATATAGAGATTTCAGTCATCTATACAAGGAAAATAATAAAATCAGAATCCTCTACCTATGGAAACGAACTATACAAGGTATACTAGCTATACAAGGTATACAAGGCATACAAGGCATACAAGGCATGTGAGTCTGTCTAACATCCCCCCTCAAACTAATGCGGGTCATCGACAAGTAATAGTTTGCCAACTAGAAATGAGTGACGTGCAGAAGTGAAGAGATTTGGTGAGAATGTAGGCAATCTGATCATGGGATGTAACATGTGGAAGAGAAATGAGCCAGGATTGAAATTTCTTGCAGATAAAGTGACAGTTAAGTTCAATATGCTTCGTCCGTTCATGAAAAACCGGGTTAGAGGCAATCTGAATGACACTTAGATTATCGACATGGAGTGAAGTAGGATTCTGCAGAGGAATGCTCAAGTCGGAAATAAATCCAAGTAACCAGACAAGTTCACTACACGCAGCGGACATCGTTCGATACTCGGTTTCTGTGCTCGATTTGGAAACAGTGGTCTGCTTCTTACACTTACAAGAAATAAGAGAAGTGCCGAGAAAAACACGGTAGCCAGTGGTAGATCTTCGTGTGAGAGCGCAACCGGCCCAATTAGCATCCGAATAAGCACGAAGGTCCAGAGTCGCCGTGGAGGAAAAGAACAGTGATCGATCTAGAGTTCCATGTAGGTACCGTAGGATGCGCAACGCCGCAATCATATGAAGAGTCTAAGGAGCAGAAACAAACTGACTGACGACTTGGACAACGTATGTAATATCAGGGCGAGTCATAGTGAAGTAAACCAGACTCCCAACCAGACGACGGTATAAGTCAGGCTGCGCAAGGAGATCACCATCGTCACAGCCATATTGAACGTTAAGTTCTAAAGGAGTCTGAATTGTCTTCTGATCCGTCAATGATGCCAAGGCAAGAAGATCATTGGTATATTTACGCTGGCTGACCAGGATCTCACGTTTATAACATGAAATTTCAAGCCCAAGAAAGTATGTTAGATAGCCAAGGTCTTTCATCTAGAAGGATGATTGCAGAACTTCCTTTAAAGCCGATACGCTAGTAGCATCACTACCAGTCAGAAGTAGGTCATCAACATAGACGAGACCAATGAGAATTTCGCAAGCAGTGGTGCGCAAAAATAAGGATGGGTTATGACTACTTTGAGTAAAGTCAGTACTTATAACAACATCGTGAAAGCGTTGAAACCATGCCTGAGGTGTCTATTTGAGGTCATACAAGACTTTATTTAGGCAACATACCTTATTGTTAGGGATTAAAGAGCCAGGAGGAGGTTTCAAATATACTGTTTCGTGGAGGTCTCCATGAAGAAAAACATTTTTCACATCCATCTGAGCAAGTGGCCAAAAGCGAACGGAAGATATTGACAGAAGAGTACGAACAGTTTTCATCTTGGCCACGAGAGTGAATGTCTCATCATTATCAATTCCATATTCCTATTTTTATTCCTGAGCGACAAGTAGAGCCTTGTATCGATCCAATGATCCATCAGACTTGAGCTTGACAGAATAAATCCATTTGCTACCAATTAGTTGTTAGTCAGTGGGTCGAGTGACAATGTCCCACGTATGATTATCATTCAATGACGCAAGTTCTTCTACCATTGCCTTCTTCCAACAATCATGAGTGGTTGCCTGAGTGTATGAAGTATGAATAAAGATAGTATTCAGAGTAGCATTCATGGCAGACATAGAGCATATCAAGCCATCAGGCTCTCGATGTACACGAGCGGAACGACGTATCGAGGTAGGTTCAGGATCTGCAACGGGTACAGTAGGTTCGGGTTGAGAAATAGGTGGTGGATCTGTACGTGGTCGACGCGAGTAAACCTGCAACAGACAAGGGAGAGTACTCGAGGCAAAAGGAATATCAGAAAATGTGGTTGGACCAGGAGAGTTTGGGGTGTGCGAAAGAGGAAGAGATGAATGAAAAACAATATGTTTAAGAAAAAGAACATGTCGTGAAACCCAAACACGATGAGAAACCGGATCATAACATCGAAAATCCTTCTGAGTTTCTCCAAATCCCAAGTACATACATTTGATCGATTTTGGAGATAGTTTATTACGCTCACGTGAAGCCATGTAACATAACAAATACAACCAAAAACACAAAATGTGGAATATGCAGGAGGTAAGTGGGTGAGAACAAAGTTGTAACGCCCTGAAAATCGGGGGTCTTACATACACTCGACTCCCAAGTTCCCGAGTGTCACTTATAACCAATTTTCATTAATGCGTTTAATCAGATTTAAATGCGCAGCCTGAAATTTTCTAGAACATGAAACACAACCATACAAGTCTACTGAAATGAAAGAAATCTATCATATATACAGGTCCAAAAATATAAATGGGTCGCACAAGGTGTTGCCCAACAAAAAACATAAAAAGAATGATATGTCCAAGAGAATAGGACTGAGTTTGCTACTTAGCAATCCAACGTCCCGTCTACTGATCCGATGAGGTCCCGCTCATCAGCTGGAAGTAAGACAACTCGTCCTCCTCCTCAAGGCTCTCGCCGCCCGTCTCATCATACTCAGCATCACCTACATCTACGGGCGAGTCTGGTTGGTGTTTTAAAACACCGTCCCAGAGTGGGAGTGAGTGATCAACTCAGTGTGAACTATTAATCTTAAGTTATAACCGGCATCAATTGTAATATGAATTTAATGAAAAACAGTCAATCATCAACTCCTACAACTCTTATTAAATGCGCATGCAATGCGATGATATGATGCATGCCCTTGCCACAACTCTCCCTTGAGCGACTCCATCTGACGATCACATATGGCAACACTCCCTTAGAGCGACCTCGACTGCCGAGTCGCCACCCTAACAAATGCGATGCAATGCGATCGTGTTAGCCGAGTTATTAGTTAAGTCCATTCATCCAGTAGATTGGGGAATTTGATACACCCTGCGTATCAATGCTCTAAGCTGGTTGCGAGGTCAAGGCCCCATCAACGCGTGAGGCCGAGTCCCCGCAGTCCGTGATCCCGTCAGGGTCTTCATCCCCGACTCCATGCACATAAGGAATGCAGAAAGGGAGGGATCACTCGCGGTCACTACGGGGAGGCGCGATACTCCAACATAGGCCGACAGCTCAGACAGTGTCTCATTCCACCGTGCCCGGCTCACAAGACTGTGGACCCGTTACAGTCTAGGTATCAATGGGCCACAATGGTTGTAAGGTGTTCCAGGTTCCATACATAGGTGAGCAAACAAGGTTGGTCATGCAGTAGGCTAGACCGCACGAGTCAAGCGAGCTTGAGACAAGTGACCTCGGACACAAGAGACCCATGTAGTCGAACTACAACCACCCGAACACACTGCCCAAACCCATGAGTTTAGCCTGAGGGTAGTCCCACCAATGGAACTACCATCTCTCCTCATGATTCCTGACCAACCCAAGGGCGTGATGGGATCCATAACATGCCAATTCTACAGATTATCAACTAGCATAGCGGCCACATGTTCTCATGCATCTAATATACCATTCAGATTCTCCTAGCAAGCATGATTAACCATAACATGAAACAAGTGCATGTGAGTTGTGTGTGTGTGTGCGGAAGTTAAGCACTCCCTCCAATTCCAGAAATCATGTGTACAAGGGTAAAAATCATACACACATTGAAACACCACATATGAGAAAAAAGGATAGAGCAATCATAAGCAAATTATCACCCATACATAATATCATGTGAGAGGCAAGATCAACACCAATATGAAAGCTAATCATGCAATCCATACAATTCCAACAATATACAACTCCTAGGGTTTCTCTAGATTATTCAATCATAACATCCAAGCAATCAAAATCATTAAACCCATACTAAAATTGGTGCTAGGCCACCTAAGAATAATAGTCCGCACTTTAGGATTTGTTGGAGACTTGAAAATGACCTAGGAACGTCAATTTGGGGGCCGGTTGGTCGGAATCCCTAAAGCAAGCTCATATATATGAGAAATCTATGCAAAAACCCCCTTCCTCACAAGGGTTCTAAAGCAAAGGGAGGAGGAACCTTACCTAAACGATTGACGAACGATTTTAGTGGTTGTGGTGTAGGGTTTCCTCTTGGAGATGAGGTAGGGAGTTGGAAGGGATGATCTCCTTGGGCCCCACCACGATCTAAGGTCCACCTTGCTCTTCTTCCCTCTCTCTTTCTTCTCCTTTCTCCTCTTTCTCTTCTCCCTTTTCTCTCTTCTCTCTTTCCTTCTCTAGGGTAAAATCGTATGGGGAGAAGGGGTGCCCAAATGAGGCTCTTTTATAATGCTAGATTTGGTGGAAATGACCCCAAGTGTTGGGTTTTTACTATACTAGACCTATGAGAGGGTCTTTCTAAGCTCTATGGCCCACTATGGGGTGTACACATTGATTTACACTGTAGGATAGTTAGCTCTAATGATGATCTACGTATGGATATGATCGGCCCGCCATTTGGATGTGTCAATCAACGGATATAATTATAAGTATGTTTAACGGTCACCGATAGTCGATCGGAGCCGCTGCTATACGAATATGAGCAGGGAAATATTCTTAATCCAGGGTAAAGTTTGGTCGTAAACCGACGGTCCGAAATCCTCAACTTGGCATAAGAGTGGACGACCCAATTCACTTAAGTTCCAACTCCTTTCCTTGGGGTATTTGTACTTCTCATGCACTCGTCCTTTGGTTCAAGTTGAGCGGTTCTGGGCACTACCGAGGTCCGACTCTCGCGATGGACGTCGAGCCCAACAAGACGACATTACTCTATAATTTTGGACTAGTGGCCCACCAACGAGCGGTCTAGAGATTGTTTGGAAAATCGGGGCATTTCTGTGATGAATTTGGTAGTGAGATTTCTCGTGGGCAATGATTAGTGTTTAGATTAACTATGTTCATAGTGTGACCTATTTATAACTAGTGAAGGTGGAGATTTGGTCGTGCTTACTCTAAACCGTCGATTTTAGGCTAAAAGAGTAACGGGGTTGCTCTAATGGGTCTCTGGTCACGAAATTTATAGGACGGGCTTCACGGCTTGATGAAGGGTCATACAAAGTTTAGGAACAAATGGATGAACGATTATGGAGTTTGATCAAACGGTTCTAATTGTTAAATGGCCTTGTGAGGTCTATTCTAATTGATGGGGCATTTCTGGTGGCCCTCTGGCCATGAAATTTATAGGATAAGTAGTCTATGGCCCGATGAAGGGCCATGCAAAATTTGAAAATGATCAGATATGGGGTTTGATCGTACGGGCCTGATTTATGATCAACGATCACCGTGCCACGATCGGGACCCAGATTTTGTGGGCGGGCGTAGAAAAATACATTAAACATTCACCGTAAATTTGGAAGAAATCCGACGGCTGGAAAGCCTGGTATCTCGATTTTATTTGCAAGTGTCAGATTCCAATCTGGCATTGGTGGGGTGCATTTGGCAAGTGCCAGATTCCAATTCTGGTTGTCCACTGGGTCCGCAGTCCGTAATGGACCGCAAGCCCAGTGAGATCTTCAGTTTTCTAAATTTTTAGATTTTTCTGACCCTCCTCGGTCGTTGGGAGGCCCACACGGGCTATTGTTAAGTGTAAACAGGCCATCTGGCTTGGCGGCCCGCACTCGGTCTTATCATAACCAGACTGGTCCACCCCAGTATAAACTAACATTGAGTGTTAATGGTCATTAAGTGATATTATAAGTTAATAAAAAAAATTAATGATTTTTGGAAAATCCAAAACAATGAAAATCCACGATGTTACAAAAGTATGGAGATTTACTGTTCAAAACGTTGGTTGACATCCGGTTAATCAAGTAAACTGAATGTAACATTTCTTCCGCCCAGAAAAAACAAGGAACACTCATAGCTGTCATTAAAGTGTTGGCAGTTTCAACAATATGATGATTTTTTTTGTTCAGCCACCCCATTATGTTGTGGAGTATCAGAATAGGTGGTTTGATGAATAATCTCATGACATTGAAGAAATGTACGAAAATCTGTTGAGAGATATTCCCCCCTGAGTCAGAGCGGAGAGTTTGAACTTGAACCCAAAATTGAGTCTCCACCATAGAGTGAAATATCTTGAATTTTTCAAAAACCTGTGACTTCGAGTGCAGAAAGTAAATCCAGGTGTAACGTGTGAAATCATCAATGAATATAACATAGAATCGTAACCTAGAGAGAGACATAATTAGTGAAGGACCCTAGACATCTGTATGCACTAGTTCAAACATAGAAGATGATTTTGTAATACTTAAGAGGAAAATGAATACACTTACTTTTTGAAAGACAACAAGATGAATAAGAATAATTAAATCTTTTTTATTAAGAGAAACGTTCAAAGGGCCTGAACGATTTGCTGGAGCATCGCAAGAGTCAAAGGTGATGAAAGACCTTCAGCAGAAACAGTAAATGCAGTATCACTAACAGACGAGTCGGAAGAAATAGTGGCAGCAGTAGTAGAAAGAGCATGCCACAACCACGACCACCATGTCCACGGCCGAAAGAAGATGCATAGGCACGTGTACGGCAATCTTGAATACTATGACCAGTCCGTTGACAATAAGTGCACTATTTTTTGCATTAAGCGACGACATGACCCACCTTGTTGCAGCCACGACAAGTCAAAGGAGTGGAACCACAGGTTGGTGTAGTGGTGGACACAGCAAGCACCATATCAGATGATCCCGGAGTTGAGGAAGGAAGAGAGAGAACTTTCAGTCGTTGTTCATCAGCTAATAAATCATTAATAACCGAATTCAATGAAGGAGTAGGGCTACGGTTTAAGAGAGCAGCCCGACAATGCTCAAATTTTAGACACAGCTTCATAAGAAACTGTCGAACTCGTGAAGTCTCGCGCATATTTGGAATATCTTAAAGTCATGAGAAAATGTTGGATCCATCATAGCCATCTCTGTCCAAATTGTGACAATTTTGGAGTAAAATGATTGAATACCATCGTCATCCTAAGTAAGGTTAACAAGATCCTATTCCAGATGATATAATCGGGTCACATTACTCTGTTGATAAATTGTCTGGAGATACTCCCACATTGCCTTAACAGTGCAATGAGGTGTGAGGCCAACAACAATATACCGATCGACCGAATCGAGAATCCAGGTAATAATTTGTCCATTGTTCATTTCTCAATCAACTAATTCGTCGGCATCTGTGGAAATGAGGATAGTAACAGATCCATCAATTAGTCCCCACAAACCACTACCCTTGAGAAAGTTCTGAAAATGGATAGCCCATAGAGAATAGTTAGTATCATCAAAACTACAACGTGGGGCCTCTGTACGTGATGAGTCCTTGTCCATTAATTTGAAGCAATGTAAAGCACGCAAAAAGTCGTGGCAGAAGGTCTTAGATGTACGTACCTTGCAGCAGGAGGTACCCAAGGGATTGCAGTTTCTGGATCTGGCGTAATAGCAACAGGGGTCGCTGGATCTGAAAAATCTAGATCTGGAGTAGCAACAGGGCTTGCTGGATCTGGAATGAAGTTCGGCAACACTAACAGATCGGAGAGCAGAGGGGCGTGCAGTAGGAGTGGTTGGATGATGCTGTAGGGGTGGTCGGACGAGCAAGTGCAGTTGGACGACGTTGTAGAGGTGGTCAGACAACGCAGTGATGGTCGAACGACGCAGTAGGGGTGGCCGAACGACGCAGGGGCGGTCGGACGAGTAGGGATGGTGGCCGAACGCAGCAGGGATGGGGGCCGGACGCAGTAGAGATGGTGGTCGGACGCAGGGATGGTCAGATCTGACAGGTGGTGCCGGTTTTGGATCAGTGAAGCTTTGATACCATGTAAACAGAGATTATAATATCTGATACCAGAGAGAAGCTAAAAGATTTCTATATTTGAGACAACCCAAAGGGGTTGAATATATAGAGATTACAGTTCTATACAAGAAAAATAATAAAATCAGAATAATTTATCAATGGAAACGAACTATACAAGGTATACAAGGCATACAAGGCATGTGAGCCTGTCTAACTGTATATACATGGCGCCTTCCATCGGTTTTACCATGTCATTTCAGGATATCAGCCCAAAAATTAAGTAGATTCAATTTTTAAATAGACCACACAACAGTAGTGCTTGACTATTAGAAACTTCTTAAGGGCACAAAAGTTTTGGATCAAGATGATGTTTGTGTTTTTCTTTCATCTAGGTCTGTGCGGCCTCATAAACTAGTTGGATGGCAAATGAATTTATAGCAGGCCCTAGAAAGTTTTTAATGATGGCTGTTTAATGACCGCTATTTCCTGTGGTGTGATCTGCTTGGGATATGGATCTACTTCGTTTTTGGTACCGTGCCCTAAAATGAGCTGGAAAAAATGATGGATGATGTGGATATACAATACATGCATCAAGGTGGGCCCAACTATCAGTGAAATTTGATATCGTGATATTTTACAATATTTTAAAGATCTCACCAGCTTTAATTTTTTTTATGATTTTATCATGAAAGCGCTAAGAACTTAACGTGGAATTAATATTAAAAATGTTAAAATTTGCTCTTCACACTTAATATTTAAATAGGAAAATTATTTATTAATTTATAATGTATGTTTTAATTGTTTTTTAGTGAGGTTTTCCTGGGTAAGAAAATCCAAATTTGAAAAGCTCCCAAGGAAATCCAAATCCAAGAACGGGCTGAAAACGAGATTTGTCACTATGGACATTACAAAAGTTAATAAAGAAATGATGACCTAAGTTGGTTGCATGCTAACTTGTTATACAACCTCATTTTTCCTGCTAAAATGCTGCTTGTGAAGACCATCGATACAATACATCACCTAAGGTCAATCAAGAAGGTCATCAATCTTGAAAATTTGCATTGATCCACTTATCAATGTGGACCACACATCTATGTGGATTACAACAAGGTGGCTCATCTGATCAGTGAATTGCCCTGATTTTTGTGCCAGGCGACCTCTTTAATTTTCAAATCAAGAAGGTCATCAATCTTGAAAATATGTCTTATTGTTTCTTCATGTTCCATGCAATGGGAGTTTTTTGTATTGTTTATTTTAAAGGTTGATTGTTGGATTTTTGAATTGTAAATTCATAAATTTGAAAATTTAGATGTAACAAAAATTAAAATTAAAAGAAAAATAAATGAATGGAAATAATTCGAGTAAGGAGAGGGTAAATCTATTGGAATCGAGGTGTGATGAATTATCCGTCTTGAATTTGATTTGTTTTCATTAGGGCGTTGTCTGCATTGCAATAGAAATGTTAGATAATCAAACTCCGGGATACCTTCGAACGTTGTCTTGTTATATATACCAATGCACTCAATGTATGAAATTTTGAATCAACAGTGTGATTTGAAAATATATAAAAACAAAACAAATGAAAAAAAAAAAAAAAAAATGTCCTTGAGAGTCAAATGCATATAAAAAATGAAATTAGTAGTCTTTTTTATAGACTTCAATGGTTACCTTAAAAGGGTACCTGAGCACTCCCACCAACCCATACACTGTTTGGGTCTTCAAAGAAGATAGTTGGATTTTTTGTTCTCTTTGAAAATTAAAAAGAAAGCGACCGTAATAATCAACCATTGCAAAAATTCAAAATTTTAAAAATTAATAATTTTCTTTTTAAACTTTTGGCAAGTATACCCGTGCACGCAAATGCACCACATCGCATCCCATCACATCATGGCCCTGCTCCCCCCAACCTACAAGCCATGACACATCCAAAGTAAGCCCCAATTCTTAGATCTTCTAGATTAAGAATAAGGTCTTTTAATTCTTAAAGTGGGCCATGATGACAAAAGAAATGGATTAGTCATGGGTTCTTAATCATGCTTCAGGTGTAAACTCTCCAGACATTTTATTTTTTATTTTTCATTTTTTATTTAAAGAAGGGAGTGGATCAGGTGTTAGCCAAATAACACTTATTATTTTATTTTATTATCTTTTAGGGGAGCGGAATAGGCGTTAGGTAACACCCACTGAGGCAAGTAACACCTTAGGGCCCGTTTGGCCGGGCGGATTGGAAGGGATTGGATGGTTTTGGAAGGGATTGGAAGTTAAATACCGGATTGTCCGGGCGTGCCAAACAAACTGGGTGATTTGATCCTGGGATATAGCAATCCCATGGATCTTAAGACAATCCACTGACAACACCATCATTACCTTTAGGGCCTGTTTGGCCGGGCAGATTGGATGGGATTCGAAGGGATTGAAAGATAGATCCCGAGATTGGCCAGGTGTGTCAAACAGACACGGGATCCTGATCCCCTGGGATATAGCAATCCCATAGATTTTAAGACAATCCATTGACATCACCATCATTACCTTTAAATCTCATTCAATCCAACCTAATCCCTTCAAAATTGCCGGGACGTGTTTGGTTTGAGGGATTGAAAGGGATTGGAAGGTTTAATCCCGAGATTGGCTGAGCGTGCCAAACAGACCTGATATAGCAATCCTGCGAAATAGCAATCCAATAGATCTTGCACCAATCCACTGATACAGCTATCATTATGTTGAAATCCATGCAATCTACTCTAATACCATTCAATCCCATCTAATCTTCCTAGCCAAACAAGCCCTTAAATCTCATCCAATACACCCTAATCCGTTCAAATTTCCTAGGATGTGTTTGATTCGAGGAATTGGAAGAGATGGGAAGGTTTAATCCCGGGATTGGCTGGGCGTGACAAACAAACTCGATGTAGCAATCCCATGGATCTTAAGACAATCCACTGACAACACCATCATTACCTTGAAATCCATGCCATCCCCCTAATACCATTCAATCCCTTGCAATCCACCCGGCGACCCTTAGTGGGTTATCCTTACCGTGGCACATCAAGTAGATCCAAATCTCAGGTGGACCACACCTCAGAAAACAGTGGGAATTGAAAAACTCCCCGAGGCCCAAATTAAGCGGTTTTAAAATATTTATTTGCCATATAACCCCTTGATGAAGTCCAATAAACATGGATGAAGAGAAAATATAAAGATTAGCTTGATCCAAAACTTCAACAGCCAAAAGTTTTTAACGGTCGTTTACAGCCTTTTCCAGCGGTGTGGTCCACTGGAGATTTTGATCTGTTTAATTTTTTGGATAAGGTCCTAAAATGAGCTAAAATAACGGATGGGCGGCATGGATATACAGCAAATCCATAAAGGTAGTGGTCCCCACACAGTAAGGGGGTGTTACCTGGCTTACACCTAATCCGCTTCCTTCTTTGACTTGTATACAGTGACACACGTGCGAAGGTTTTATCGCAATTCGTCAAAATGGCACACGTGTTATTTTTTATTTTTTAATTTTCCGACAATGCATCAAGTCATGTTTCCGAGCTTTGTACAGAATCAGGCATCTAGTCATGATATGGGACTATTCAAAATTGGCAGGACTTACGTGGCAGTCTAGAGAGAGACGATGCGTTAAATGCAAGTCTATATAGTATACGTGGCAGGGTGACGTGCGAATCGGATCCGCGCATAAGATGGACTGTAGAATAGATGGTCTATATCTAAAAAATCAGACATATCAGACAAATCCTGTCCATCTGATCTGTGGCAATTAGAGAGACGGTGGAAAACAAAATAGATCAAAGTCCAATTAGCAGTGGGAGAAACTGCATAAAAAAACAACGGACAGGATTTTCTCTCGGATTTTACTTTTGAAAAAGGAAAGCCATCTGTTGTGGTGACAGCACATGGGTCGACCCATCGATAGTCATCCTGCCACGTGTCGTTAGGGGGATGGAGAGTCATGGTCTTCGTTTGATTTTGAAATTGTGGGGCGTCTGTTTTTGGATTTCCAGAGAAATTTTCCACAAGCTCGCGTACACGCTTACTTTCATGCGGGTCCCATTTTTCCTACCGAAGCTTAGCATGTGCGAGAGATCCGAGCCGTCTAAATAGTGGGGGTCCACCAAGATGATCGCATGTTCCACGAATCGGATCCGATCATCAGATGGGCCACACCTGGCTATCCTACCATAAAAAAGCCACGTGGGGCCCACCGCGATGAGTGTGACGGACGCGGATTGCGTACTACCCCCGCCCAACCCTAGCTCCGAACGGGCAGTTCTGTGAGCGGGCCCACCATGATGTATCTTTACATCCAAGCCGTCAATCCCTTTCCTCATATTATTTTAAGGCATTAACACAAAAATGAGGTAGATTCAACGATCAAATGGACCACACCACAGATGACTCTTGCATTTAATGCAACCGACATTTAATGCTATGTGCATTTTAATGCAACCAAGCTTATTACTTGGTGTGGTCCATTGATCGTTGGATCTGCCTCATTTTTGTGTTCATGTCTTAAAATAATATGAGAAAAGGGATTGGCGGCTTGGATGTAAAGATACATCATGGTGGGCCCGCCCACAGAACTACCCGTTCGGAGCTAGGGACGGGCGGGGTATTATGCAGTCCGCGTCCGAGTGTGACATCCGCTCCGTACGTCATTTGTGCCGGCTCATCTTACCACGTCAGCTCAGAAATAATGCTAATTCACAGCTCAATAGGACCACGACGTAGGGAACAGTGGGATGGAAACACAAACGGTTAAAACCTTCCAATGGCCCACCATGATGTTTATTTGCCATCCTACCCGTTCATAAGTACGGGCCCATCAGGATGATTGCAAACAGTCAAATGTCAGCTAGATCCAAAACCTTGGCAAACCCCACAAAGTTTCAATGGTAGGATCCCATCCTACTTTACACATGCTGCTGACCAATTGATTTTAGATCAATCACTCTTATGTCCTTTTTCACTCCATTTTATTACAGCTGAAAGTGTTGAGATGTGGAGCCACATTTGGGGGTTGCACGGTCGGTCGTGGCCCTGCTCGACCGGTCATGTGGTTCGCTCGACCAGTCGTAGACTGGCTCGACTCAAAGTCCAGCGAACATCAATTTTTGGGGTCCGAAGTGCTCGACCGGTCGTGGGGTCCTCTCAACTGGTCGTGTAGGCTGCACAACCAGTCGAGGTTACGCAGATTCGTTTCCGGATTTGATGCAGATTTCAGAAATTTGAGTCGGTTTTCGCAAGAGTGCAAAAGGGAAGTTGCCTAAACTATAAATAAGTGTCCCTAGGGCTTTTCTAGTATATGAGAAATAATTCTAAGGTGTTGACAAATGGTTTTCTATGTGCTTCCAAGGGAAAGGTTAGTATATTGCCTTGTAATTTTCGTTCTTCTTCATAGTGGAAGTTTGCATCCATAGTTTTTTAACATAGCTTGGGGTTTTTCCACGTATATCTTGTCTTGTGGTTTGTTTGCATTGCTTTGATTTGTTTTTAGTCTATATTTCTTTTTGTTTATCGTTTGTGGGTGAGACCAGAGATTGAATCTCGGTTCACTGCGTTGTTAGCGTGCTGCGCAACAACTGCTATCAGAGCTATTGGTTTAGTTCTATTGGGAGCGATGACAGAAGAAGGGAAGACTAGAATTGAGAAGTTTGATTGTTCAAACTTTGCCTTCTGAAAGATGCAGATGGAGAATTATCTGTATCAGAAGGACCCCTATATTCCTTTAAGAGGAAAAGAGAATAAACCAAAAAATATGACAGAGGATGAATGGTTTTTATTGGATAGGAAGACTTTAGGAACAATCCGACTCTCTTTGTCTAAGAGCATCACCTTCAATATATCCAAGATGAAAACCATAAAAGAATTAATGGAAACCTTTGCCACCATGTATGAAAAACCTTCAGCGTCCAACAAGGTTCATCTTATGAAACAGCTATTCAACATGAAGATGTCAGATGGTGGGAGTGTGACTGAACATCTAAACGAGTTCAATACAGTCACGAGCCAGTTAGAATCCATTGGCATTATTTTTGAGGATGAGGTCAGGGCGTTATTGATCTTGTCCAGTTTGCCAGACAGTTGGAATGGTTTAGTGATTGCTATGAGCAATTCTTCAGGGTCGATAAAGCTGAAATTTGATGATGTAGTCGGTCTAATTCTCAGTGAAGAATCTAGAAGAAAGGCATCAGGAGTTTCAGGGGATTCAGGGAATGCTCTAAACGTTGAATGAAGGGGAAGATCACTAAACAAAGGAGGCAACAAACACGGGCGTTCTAAGCCGAGAAAGAAGTCAAAGGGACCGAAAGACGAGTGTTGATATCATGGCAAGAAGGGGCACATAAAACTCGATTGCAAGGCGCTTAAAAACAAGAAGGAAGCTCTCAAGGCAGGAAGGATTCAGTGAATGTATCTAAGGAGAGTGACACAGAGGCGTTGATCCTGTCTCTTGATGCGAGGAATGAGTCTTGGGTTATAGACTCGGGTACTTCGTTTCATGCCACTTCATGTAAGGAAGTTCTGCGTAATTATGTATCAGGGGACTTCGGGAGAGTCTACCTGGGTGATGATGAGCCGTGTAGTATTGTTGAAAAGGGGGACGTTCATGTAAATCAAAAAGACGAAACGGCTTTGAAATTGAAGGATGTTAGACATGTACCGAGTTTGAAACGTAACTTGATTTCAGTGGGGCAGTTGGCTGATACCGGTTATGTGACGACCTTCACTAGTGATTCCTGGAAGATCACAAAAGGTGCCTTAGTGATATCTCGAGGCAAAAAGGAAGGTACTTTGTACGTGACTTCAGGATTGTATAGTTCACTCGCAGTCACATTAACTAGAGTGAATGGACAGTTATGACTTCAGAGGTTGGAACATATGAGTGAGAAAAGGGATGAAAGTGCTATTGTCAAAAGGGAAGCTACCAGAGCTGAAGTCTATTGACTTGGAATTCTGCGAGGACTGCGTGTATGACAAGTAGAAGAGGGTAAGCTTTAAGAAGACGGGACGCGCTCCAAAGACGCATCTGTTAGAGCTTGTACACACTGATGTGTGGGGACCGACACAAGTATTATCTCTTGGTGGCTTACGTTATTTGGTTTCCTTTATTAATGATGCTAGTAGAAAACTGTGGATCTATTTCTTAAAACATAAATCTGATGTATTTGATGTATTTAAGAAGTGAAAAGTTATGGTAGAAAACAAGACATGTAAAACAGTTAAATGTCTTAGATCTGATAATTTTAAGGGGGGGAGTACTGTGATAAGAGATTTGAGGAGTATTGTGCAGCAAATGGAATCAAACATCAGAAAACGATTCTATGGACACCGCAGTAAAATGGTGTGGCTGAGTGCATTAACATGACCATCCTTGAGCTCGCCAGGAGCATGAAGTTACATGCAGGGTTGCCCAAGACCTTTTGGGCAGATGTTGTGAATACTACCGCATATCTCATCAATAGAAGTCCCTAGCACCATTGGATGGTGGGCTACCAGAAGAAACGTGGACTAGGAAAGAAGTGAACCTTTCACATCTCAGAGTGTTCGGTTGCACTTCATATGTTCACATTGATGCAGAGCACAAAAACAAGCTGGATGCGAAGTATAGGAGGTGCATGTTTATAGGCTACAGGCAACATGATTTTGGCTACAGGTTTTGGGATGCAGAAAACAGGAAAATCATCAAAAGCAAGGACGTAGTCTTCAATGAAAAAGTAATGCATAAGAATAATGTGCAAGAAAATAAGGCCGAGAAGAAAGAATTCGTAGAGTTGGAAGAGTTACCGGACACGGGTGTTACAACGCCATATGATTATCATGCATAGGAGCATTATAAGGTAAAGCCGCATACACCGGTTGTGAGGAGATCTACTCTAGAAAGGAGACCCACAGTCCGATATTCACCCTCCTTGCATTATCTACTGCTGACAGATAATGGTGAACCAGAGTGTTTTGAAGATGCATTACAGTCGGATACACGGGTTAAGTGGGAGCAGATCATGGATGATGAGATGGACTCTCTTGAGTCTAATCTTACATGAGAGCTAGTCACTCTACCCAAGGGTAAGAAAGCTCTTCATAACAAGTGAGTTTACAGATTGAAGGAGGAGCACGATGGTTCGAAACGGTGCAGGCATCGATTTCACTGAAATATTTTCACTTGTGGTGAAAATGTCTACGATTTGTATGGTCTTGAGTATAGTGGCTACAGAGGACTTACATCTAGAGTAGCTAGATGTTAAGACAACCTTTCTTCATGGGGACCTTGAATAAGAGATATATATGCATCAGTCGACAGGATACGTGGCACCAGGAAAGGAGAATAAGGTGTGCAGACTGAAAAAGAGTCTATATGGCCTGAAGCATGCCCCGAGGCAGTGGTACAATAAGTTCGACAGTTTCATGTCGGGAAACGGTTTTAGGAGATGTCGAGAAGACCACTGTTGTTACTTGAAGAAGTTTGAGACGTCGTACATCATCCTTCTTCTGTACGTTGATGATATGCTTGTGGCCGGTTTAAGCATGAAGGACATCTCAGATCTCAAAAGACAACTATCTAGAGAATTTGTCATGAAGGATTTAGGAGCTGTAAAACAAATCTTAGGCATGAGGATAAAGCGTGACAGGAAAACAAGAAACTGGTTTTGTCACAGGCAAAGTACATAGCCAATATATTTGATTGATTCAATATGGGAGGTGCTAAGCCGGTTAACACTCCATTAGCCAACTACTTCAAGCTATCTAAGGAGTAAGGGGTAAAGACACAAGAGGAACGAGACTACATGACTTAAGTCTCATACGCGTTAGATATAGGGAGTCTCATGTATGTTATGGTGAGCACGAGACCAGACATTGCTCAAGCAGTGAGAGTTGTTAGCAGGTTCATGAACAACCCCGAGAAAGAACATTGGGAAACTGTGAAGTGGATCCTTAGATACCTGGTAGGTACTAAGGATGTAGGGCTATGCTATGGTGGATCAGAAATCAAGCTACAAGGCTACGTAGATTCAGTTTTAGCAGGAGATATCGACAGCAGAAGAAGCACTACAGGTTATGTTTTTTATCTGGGTAGTGTTGCAGTCAGTTGGGTCTCTCAGTTACAAAAGATAGTATCTATCAGTACAACAGAAGCGGAATATGTTGCGGCTACAGAAGCGTGCAAGGAGATGGTGTGGATGCAAGGTTTCATGGAAGAGTTGGGCAAGAAGCAAGCATATTGTATCAGAGTACAATACACTTGGCTAAGAATTCAGCCTTTCATTCAAGAACCAAACATATTGCCATCAGATATTACTTCATACGTTCGTTACTGGAAGATGGATCGATTGCGCTGGAGAAGATTTAAACAAGTGAGAATCCTGCGGATATACTGACCAAGGTGGTCACATGGGAGAAGCTGAAGCTTTGTTCAGCTTTAATTGGTCTTCAGGCTTGAAGACAGGGAGGCGATGCACTCCGAATGAAGAAGACAAAGGTTTATGGCGATGTGTCTCCAAGTGGGAGATTGTTGAGATGTGGAGCCACATCTGAGGGTCGCACGACCGGTCGTGTCCCCTGCTCTACCGGTCGTGGGGTCCGCTCGACCAATCGTGAGCAGTCGTGGACTGGCTCGACTCAAATCCAGCGAGCATCAATTTTTGGGGTCCGAGGTGCTAAACCGATCGTGGGCCATGCTCGACGGGTCGTGGGGTCCTCTCGACCGGTCGTGCAACCTGCAGGACCAGTCGAGGTTACGCAGATTCGTTTCCAGATTTGATGCGGACTGCGGAAATTTGAGTCGGTTTTCACAAGGGTGCGAAAGGGAAGTTACCTAAATTATAAATAGGTGTCCCTAGAGCAATTTCATTATTAAAATTTTTATTAGACAATTCTATCATTTCCGCTTAAAGGTTGGTGATCTACGAAGCTTTTTGTTGCATAAGCTCTCTATAACAACTATTATAGGATATTGCATGTCCTTTCATATTGGTTTAGCAGGTTAAAATGTGACTAAAAAACACATAAGATTGGATTATATTGGTTTGGTAGGTTAAAATGTGAGAAAAAAGGCACATAAGATTGAATCTCTAGGCTGAGGTCGATGCAAAACTTAATTAAATTATCGAACATTCAAGTTAAATGAGGAAATGAAAAATTGTAATGACATTTTCAAAAATAGAGCTACAACTTGGAATTGGGAAAACCTATATCCAATTAACCCAATCTAAGTTGAGTTGGATTGTCGGAGTCCTTGTATTAGGTTAGGGTTTGGAAAAATCCAACGCGATTTGAAATCAGGTAAAGTTTGGGTGATCAAGAAAATTCAAGTCTGGTTACACTGGGTTAGGAATGATCACATGTACCTAATAAGATTAGGTCAAGTTGGAGTTGAGTATGGAGAAATTCAGGCAGAGTTTAGATTGGGAAACTCAGATTGGAATTAAGGGCAGTCAGGTTGCGGGTTGGGTCCTCTTGAGGTCCTGCCAAGCTCAGGTTAACCTTCAACTTAACCCAACCAACCCAAGTTGCACCCACTAATTCTTAATCATGCCAGATATGAAATTGCAACTACATTCATTCAAAGTTGAACTTGAAAATAATGTAATTGAGATTTGGAGTCCATTGCATAAAATGCTAGGGAAGGTAATTTCAATCCAATTGGATAGTGCATCCAAACACACACTTATGATATGACGTGGCAAAAGGTACAGATCCATGCTTACATGGGAGGTAAATCTTATGGGATCCTTTATACAAATAGACACCAATACTCACTTTAAAATATAGACTTTTCAAATACATTTACTTTTTTCTTCTAGTTGAACCAAAATCGATTGGGCTCTAAGGGTGCATCGTGTGTCAATGGGCCGGGCTCAGGCCTGAAAATCAGAATTTTGAATAGGCCTGGCCCAAAATAGTTCAAAATCCAGACCGAGACCTACCCAAGCTTGGCCCATTGACCGCCCAGGTGCAACTTGGGCGGGGTTGGGCTAGGTTGAGGATCAACCTCAACCTAGCCCTAACCCAACCTCAAGAGGATACAACCCATAACCTAACCCAACCTGAATTCCTCTATGCTAACCCTAAGCAGACCTAACCTAACTCGACTCGACCCAACTCGATCCAAATACATGTGATTATTGCTAAACCAACCTATTCCAACCTAAATTTGCTCAACGCGAACCCAAACCAATTTCAAATTGAGTTGGAGCTTCCAACCCTAACCCAACCCAAGGACCTTGCTGACCCAACCAAAACTCAAGTTGGGTCAGCTGAGTTCAAGTTGACCCGAACTCAAGTTACAGGCCTATTGGGCTACATGTCCAATTGGATTGGTGGGCGTTTATCCAAACATGCCCCAAAATCAATCTTATGACCTTAGACTTTATGTTCATGCATGGAATGAGAACAGCATTCTTTAATCTTGGAGGGCACACATTGATGTTTTTAACTTTGAAGACAAGTTTGAATGTTGAAAAGTATGGTGAAGCGGGTCTAATGGTCCCTATCCAAACACACTGCAAGATTATTTTATCTAGGGTTGTCAGTGGGTTGGGCTAGCCTGTCGGGGTTTCGGGTTTGACCTGCATCAAACTAGACTTGGGTTGGAGTATCAGGCCCAAGGGTCGAGTCCTTAAAATTCAAGCCTGCTTATCAATCGGGGCAGGCTTGGACCATGTACAATAGTCAATCAGCTTGGCCTGAAAGTTAGGTTTGCAAGAGAACTTAAAAATTAAAATAATTTAAAAAAAAAGAAAAATTTGCCTAACCAAAGACTATCCACTAGGTGATTTACCCCACATTAGACCCAGGGCTGAAAAAATCAACTCTATCTGTGATTCAGGCCGACCACATGTTGGAATTAGTGCACAGGGCAATGCTCATCCTCCTAATTGTTTATCTTAATGTGGTTCACTTGAATCATATATGGTCCTGATTTTTGGTCCCCATGGTGTCTAATAGTTGAATTTGGATTCTATGCGATTATCGTGGAGAGCCTTGTTAAAATTAAAGATAATGTCTCTCTCCAGCTGCTTTTTATAGTATGGCCCATATGAATCAGAACTCAGCTTGAATTTTTGGCCGCAAGCCTAATGTGGGATTACACATCTAATGGTCAAAGTAGATTTCAAGTACGCATCATAGTGGGCTTATAAAAAATCAAGGGTGTCATTCCTCTCCCAACTATTTAAATAATATAAATCCATATATTTCCACTAACATTAAAAACCTTAATTTTATGGGGCCCACCCTTGATTTTTTATGAGGCCCACCGTCGATGTGTATGTGAAATCCACTCTGACTATTAAATGTGTAATCCCATGTTAGGCTTAGGGGAAAAAAAGGTTGACATGTGATTTGTGTGGGTCACCTCAAAGGAAACTGTGGGGAGAGAGACGTCCACCATTGATTTTTACAACCCCTACCATGATGATTATATGAACTCCATTCTAACTATTAAATAGTACACCAGGATTTAGGCATAGGGCCCAAAATTCAAGCAATATGTGATTGGCTACAATTGCCTAATAAAAGTGATTCTTTAGAGTCATAACTAATCCATGATGACTCCTAACAAATAGATAAATCAAATCGTTGGACTTTTTTTTTTTTTTTTTTAATGTAAATGATCTTGATCATCAATGTTAAAGAACATCAATAAATGGTTAATATTCTTCACATCAGTATCATGTATGTTTGTGTACTAGCCCTTGAAATATTGGCTCGAAATAATGAACCATCTATATTAATGGATTTGATTTTCTAAGTGTACAGTGCAACTTGGAGTACTATAAACTATGATTATTGTTGTCAAATTATATAAAATCGCATAAGCCATTAGTCCAATTTAATCACTCATGCCATTGCATAATCGCATAAGTGATCACTCAAGTTGATGGCTTTTTTAAAAAAAAATTTAAAAATCGAAAAAAGGTTTTTATAAAATCATACAAGAAAAAAAAGAAGAAAAAGAAACTATGTCTAATTATTACAAGCGATTGGATTAGATTTATTTAGCAATTTTATTATCATTTGATTGTTAGTCAATTGTATTTATTTAGCAATTTTATTATCATTTGATTGTTAGACAATATATACGTTTAGTCATATTATATTATATCTAATAAAACAAATTTAAACAATTAACAAGTTACACTACAAATTGAAAACTACAAAGTTAAAAAATTGTCTTGATAACTTAAATCTTAATGAATCGGTGCATACAATACAAGTTACAAGTTACAACTTGTTACAATTTACAAGAAATTTGACCATTGGCCCTTATGTCATCGCATATTAGAGTATGCCATGATTATGCTATTGCATAACCATTGCTCACGCATACGCGACCATGGCATGTTTGATCTGAGTATACGCATGCGATTGTGCAATTGCATAATTACTTATGCAATCGTGCATGATAATACTGATTATGGTACTCTGTAAGGAGCAAAGTCGCCGAGTTATTTTTTCACACATACACACCACATGGGCACTCGAACCCAAGACCTCAGTGTTGAAATGCACTCTATCTACCAGTGAGCCATGGTTGGAACCCGTCAAGTGATGGCTTTTAGATGACTCTTTGATGTGGATATTTACTAGGGGTATATGTAAGACTCGTATCCTAGTCCGTACCGTTCCGTAGGCTTCCGCAGTCCTTCCGGTCGAATTCCGGCAACCTTCGACCTTTATCTGACGTTTGCGCACGATTCTAAACTGAGTCCTGCAAACCTAAGTCGACTCGAGCCGAAACTTGTATCATAGTGACCGCGCCGTCGCCGCGGTTCTAATGCCGCGACTTGCACATCGAATCGATACCCAGGCCAGGAGATATGGATCCTCGTTCATTCCGGAGAAAACGCCGCGCGTTGCGAATTTTGAGGAATTTCTACAATGTGTCTCATCAATAATCAATCATCCAAGTCAAGTACACACCATACCCTAAGTACAACAATCCATCCTTCCTTTTCCCTTAACTCAACTCTCTCTCCCCTCACCATCCCTCTTTTACAAGTTTTCAAACAAACCCATCCCTCTTTACAAAATTTCAAGCTAAACCCCATCACCCTTCCTTACAACCACCATTCCACCCATCCCTTTTATCCTTTATTTTCTCTTTATCTCAATTCTCAAACACTCTCCTAAGCTCCATACGTCCAAGCCTTCCCAAGCATTTCCAAGAGCAACAAGTGTGGCCCACTTTCCCTACCCTCT
Source organism: Magnolia officinalis (assembly GCA_021015155.1). Classification (NCBI taxonomy): domain Eukaryota; kingdom Viridiplantae; phylum Streptophyta; class Magnoliopsida; order Magnoliales; family Magnoliaceae; genus Magnolia; species Magnolia officinalis. The sequence continues at coordinate 66,546,743 of JAJHSJ010000009.1, read as the reverse complement.
CATCTCTCATCCACACCATCAAAACCCCATCAACCTCCATCAAAAGAGAAGGTAATGAGTATAGGAGTCCAAGGGATTAAGGAGAAGGCCGATAGGTGAGTGATCCACCGTTAATTGTCTTTTTAAAGGGCCCACTTATGATGGAACCCACTTGATGTATGTGTTTGTGATTAAAGAGGGGCCCATAGTGGCGGGGTCCCTCCACTCCACCGATCTCTCTCTCTCTCTCTCTCTCTCTCTCTCTCTCTCTCTCTCTCTCTCTTTCATTGTTGATGGCCCACCCAATGATATATATATATTGTATCCATGTTGTCCATTTAGTGGACCACACTACAACCCACTGGTGGAGCCCACCTTGCTGTCCAAACTTGGATGAAGGAAAATACAAACATCAGCTGATCCAAACCTTGGTGGGCCACCACATAGACCCCACCATGGCAGTGTGTAGAGCCCACCATGATGCTTGTTTTATATCCATGTCGTCTAGCGTCTCTGGATGCTGGATGGGCGTGGTTAACATGGAGTGCGTGTACTGGCATGGGTGTGTACTAACTAGCTAGACCTGGGTGGGTCGCTCATGCAGGCCCCACCTTGATGCATGTACTTAATCCAAGCCGTCCATCCCTTTCCTCGGATCATTTTAGGCGTTGAGCCGAAAAATATACTCAATCTGATTTCCTGGCGGCCCATAGCATTGAGAATAATATTTTTGCTATTGAAATACACCTTGACACTTCTGCACACCGAAATATACCTAATATTGGGCTTGATAGGTTTGTATGGAGCCATGGAAACCAATGGTCGGGTCTAATTTCTTTGATGTAAGCCCCACCTGTGAAAAACCATAGGAAAACATTTAAATATATATATATATATATATATATATATATTATATATATATATATATATATATATATATTATTATATACACATGTGCAATAGCTGACGCTGCTGCTGTCACGGGCTGGGACCCACGGCCCCAGCCGTGGGCCCCATTGTGATGTGTATGGGCCGTCAACACTGTGCATTAGGTGGGCCCTTAGGGCGGTGGGCCCCCTTCCGAAAAATCAGCCGTGTACAAGCTCAGGTGGCCCACGCCACAGGGAATAGTGAGGATTGACGCCTACCATTGAAACCCTTTCTTTGGGTTGCAGGAGGTTTTGGATCATTTATGAAATTTGTTTTTACTCTTCATCTGGGTCTGTGTGACCCTACCCACGGATTGGGTGGAAAATAAACATGACGGTGGGCCCAGGTCCATGTGACCTTATCAGCAGGTTGGGGTGCAAATAAACATTATGGTGGGTCCCAGGTACGTGTGACCTTATCAATAGATTGGGTGGAAAACAAACATTATGGTGGGCCCCCATGTCTGTGTGACCTTGTCCACAGGCTGGGTGGGAAATAAACGTTATGGTGGGCCCCACATGGGACCCACTGATGTATTGTGATCTACACCTTCCATTAGTGTGGGCCCCACCATGAGGTATGTACCTCATCTATGTCGTCCATCCTTTCCATCCCTACGGGATCCACCATGATGCATGTATTGCATTTAAACCGTCTAACCATTTTTGAAATAAAATTTTAAGGCTTGAGACTAAAAATAAGGCAGATCTAGGATCAGGTGGACCACATTATAGAAAATAGTGAGTTTGAACGTCCACCATTATACCCTTGGAATTTTTAATGGTGAAAATCCTTATCATCACTTATATTTGGGTGTGGCCCATTTGATGTACGCGAGGCCCATTGTTGAGGCCCATCTTAATGTATTTGTAACCCGTTGTTGAGGCCCACCTTAATATATATATATATATATATATATATATATATATATATATATAAGAGGCCCATGTTGTGAGGCCATTGTGATGTATGCAAGGCCCATCGGTTATGGTCCATTGCAATGTACATAAGGCCCATTGGTGGTGGCCCATTAATACGACCCACTTGATGAATATAAGGCCCATATGATAGCTCAATTGATGTACTTAAGGCTTAATGGGATGCAATTAGGTCCATTGCAATGTATGATTCCCCCGTGGTGTACATAATGATGTTTATAACGGGTCGTGCCTTGGGAACACTGATGATTAGATGCCCACATTGTAAGGATGATGTCGGTTAAATGTCTGCATTGTCACTCTCCCTAAGGCCCATTGATAGGCCCATACTTGTAGTGTGTAGGCCGTCTAGGCCTATTTTCAATATGAACAGAGCCTATCACCATATAACATGTTTAGTATAGATCCATAATTTATGATCATACGTATCATATGTATGTCTGATATGAGGAGTGACTGATTATAGCATATGCCTATGGGCGGATTATTTACGGGCTCTCTAATAGGCAGAGTTGCCCTACATGAGCACGCCGTATGCGCATGATTGTTGCATGTTTGGTAGGGTGATTCATGCATTTGTATCGTAGATTGTGATTATTGTATGCCCTTACGACATCAGGGCCACAGCCTCAATCGATACATCATGGATGGCCGGATTGGATACTGAAAATACTGTTTCTAGCATCGGGGCGCCATAGATGTCCCTGGGTGAAAATCCATAAACCCGATGGTACCAGAAGATGGCTCCAACGTCGATACCGAGTGGATACACGAGAGCGCAAGGGCTGTATACCAGTAGGCCGCGTCTCCCATTGTGTCGTGGTCGGTTGGAAAGGGGTGTGACCTTACCCTCCTAATTGAGGGGACAATTTCTAGGTTGAGTTTGACCAGCTTGAGGAATCGGTCCGCTATCGACGAGCCGGGCCCGATATTGGCAGGCGAATAGTGAGGTCTCTTCTACTCTCTCAGTTGTGCGTTCGGATAGAGGCGGCAAGCTGGCGTAAAGTGTACTAGACCCCGGTGATTACCTAAACTGAGAACCGTACTGATTTGATGCTCTAGTGAGGAGCTGCATTGATATGTAGATGTGGATAGGCATGCTTGACTTGCATTATGCATCGCATGGCCTTGATATGGCCGATAGCATTCATGTTCTGTACTGCATAGCCTTGGTACGGCTGATTGGATTCACATACTCATCAGCACGATTCCGCATTACTCTGACCTTCATTCTGATCACGCTTATATTGCGCATACATTTACACCACCCTCTAAGCTTTCCATAAGCTTATGCACGATTGATGCGTGCAAGTAACGATAGGACGCAGTCGTAGCCTCGCCGCAGTTGGAGCGTGCAGTTGAGTTTCAGGAGCTTTCGTTATTTGCATTATCTTATATTTCCCTTCAGACGTATTATACTTAAAGTTTTTTTATCATAGTGGATTTTGTGATGGTGTTTTTGTGGTTATTGTTCGTGGGTTATGCTTATGGTTATGCTCATTACAAATCAAATTGATGATTGGAAATCTTCCTTGTAACATTCCAGGATCGGAACTTGGTGTATGGGTGCCGGGAGCCGAGAATGGGGTACTACGGAGGTTGTCAGTGCCGGATTTGACGATCGAAAATTTTGTTAGCCCGCTTTTCGAGTTCGGGGCGTGACAGTAGATGTTTAAAAAAGTGAATGCCTTAGAAAGTAGCGTGCCTTGACTCAATAAGGATTCTTGATCATCTTAGGTTGACCTGTTGCTATTCTTTCATGATCTACATAATAGTATGGAGTTTCATCATTGTACCTATTTTATTTTGTTATCTTTCTGTGTTTTCTTGTCAATTCAACAGTTTGAAAAGGATGGGAATGCATGTCACCACTTACTGCAACAGTGACCATGGTAGAATTTGATTGGGTCATGTGAGATGGAGTTTGAAAGTTTCTAAGTTGGGAATGTATTCAAGGAGGCCCGTTTCTGACAATAGCATGTGGCCCAATCAAATCCCACCACATTGGGTCATCATGTAATCCGTGTTCATTTGAAAGTGGTTCCATCTTGATTGGCTCATCTTTGATGGCGACCTGTGGTCCAATTCATCTTGACTAACTCATCAGGCAACATGCTTCCTATTAAATAACTGGGATGGCGTCTCAATCTGCCACATGCAAGGGGTTAATGTGTCTCCCTTTCTTTCCAGCAGTATATTTGGGTGCCTAATGATGAATAGTCCATTTCTCTCCTCTCACATGGGTCCCACACAATAGACAGTCTATATAAATGATTGACTATTAGTAATATGATTAATATGGGCCATTCATTTTCTAAGGATTAAGAGGATGTTTGTATCACCTAATTAAAGTTACTTTTGAGAATGATGGGCAACAAAATGCCGGGATGGGTCCATGGTTGACTATTTAATTTATATTTGGATCTTTTCTAGCATAACTAATACGAACAGTCCATTTTCCTAGCTATTCAGTGAAGGTTAAGATCATCCAACCAAAGTGATTTTTAAGAAGGACGAGCAATCAAAGATAGGGCTTACATGATTAATGATCAAACTTTTTATAGTATTATCAACGTGGACAATTCATTTTCTCAGCCACTACTCAAGCAGTTATGATCATCAGATCAAAGTAATTTTTAAAGAGACCAACCATCAAAGGTAGGCCCCAGATAATGGATGGTCCAGATCAATGGTTGGATTACAACCGCTAGTTGGGTGGTCAGTATCATCTGATCAAATTGATTTTTGAGATGCTGGGCAATCAAAGGTGGCACATGATGGATGGTCCAAATCTGTTATTAGGCATTTCTAGTATGATCAGTAAGCCCAACTAGTATTGGATGATTAGGATCATTGGACCAAAGTGAGTTTTTGAGAGGGATGGGCAATTAGAGGCCACATGATTGATGGTCCAGATCAATGGTCATATACTTTCTAGTATGGTCATCTTGTGGAGTATGATTGAGAGGGTTGGGCAATCAAAGGTAGGCCTCACATGATGGATGGTCCAGATTAATAATCAAACTATTACTAGTATAATCAATGTGGACCATCCATTTTCCTAACCACAGGTGTGATGGTTAGCATCCGTATAATGAAGTGATTTTTGAGATAGATAGGCAATCAAAGGTGGGACCCACATGACCAAATATTTTCTAGTATGATTATGTGTATGCCATTTTCTCAACGACTAGCTATATTGTCACAACTGTCTGGGCAAAGTGATTTTCTAAAGGGATGGGTGATTAATTGTGGGCCCACATGATGGATGATCATATCAATGACTAGAACTCTATATGATGGATGATCTATATCAATAATTATACTTTTTTTAGTATGATCAATGTAGATCATCCATTTTTGTAATCATTAATAGGATGGTTAGGATCATTTGATTGAAGTCTGGAGAGATATGAGAAGCTCATGATGGATGGTCCATATCAAAGATCAAAAATTTTCTAGTTGTTAGGAAAATGGATCATTTGACTGAAGTGATTTTTAAGAGATGTGCAATGAAAGATGTGCCCCCACATGATTGACGGTCCAAATCAATGGTCATACTTTTAAAGTATGATTTATATGGACCGTTCGATAATTCGAAGTCATTACTAGTATGGTTAGGATTGTTCAATCAAAGCAATCTTTGAGTGAGATGCTGATCAATAGTGGGACCACATGGTGGACAGTCCATATCAATGTTCATCACACGTGTGATCAGCATGCATGTGTACCATTTTAATTGGGCCCCTCATGTTCATCTTGAGCTTCATGTGGTTATTTTAGCATGTGAAATTAGGGGTGGTAATAGCTAGGGTTTGTCCACCGGTCAAACTAAATAGGTAGAGATAGAGCTGTCAATGGGCCGGGTTAGGGCCGGGCCGAGTACTGTTTAAGCCAGTGGAAATTTTCTGAACCTAAGCCCAAATCCAGCCCGGGACAACCCCACCTATGGGTACTGGAACCCTTGACCGGGTGTTGAAACTCCTAAGAGTCTACCACTGGAGCACGAGCAAGCACCCTTTGGTCCATTCTTAAATGTGAGTGTGGTCATGCCAAGCTGGGTTGGGTCATTTGAGCCTGACCCATCTACAACGGATCAAAACGGTTCAGCTTGGGCTCGACGAATTTTAAGTGGTTCAGGTGGACCATGGGTTATTAGGTGGGGGTTGAGCTTGGACACACACACGGATGCGCATATATAGGGAAAAGATACCATAAGTTCAAGATCTATGGGCCCCACTGTGATGTGTGATGGATAACCGTCCTGCACCCTTCCGTGGTGGGCCATGGGCCTGAAAATTAGGCCAATTCATCACTTACGTGGGCCACACCACATACAATAGTTGAGAGTGGATGCCCGCCTATTACAACCTTCCAGATTGTATTTAGGGCCCAATGAGATGTGGTTTAGCTATCTAGCTTATCCATTGTATGTATCTCACTTGGATGAGAAGTCACCCCAAATTTTAGGCCATTTCAAAACTCGAATAAGCCCCCACCAAGTGCTTTTAGATGTTTTAGGAATGATTTCCCATGGTTTCAGATGGTATTACCCTGGCTGATTTTTGGCACATCACGCAACTTAGAAGGGACCTATGAAATGCATGGCGTGAATGTCCATCACACATTATGATGGGCCCACAGAGCTTAACATCATGGGCAGCTCCCATGAGGTTGACTCCACAATAGCGTTTCTCGGTGTGTGCATCTATATGTATGCACACTAGAGCTGTACACGAATTGAGTTAGCTCGGTTAGCTCGCTCGATTTGACTCGGTTTGAAACTGAGTTTGAGCTGAGTTCGAGCTTGCCCGAGCTTGACTCAACTCGGATCGAACCTCAACTCGAATCGACTCGATGACTCGGTTATTTTGATGTTGATGTTGCTTGCCAAGTATTTGATGAAATGACTCAATGAAGGGTTGTTTCATGTGCAAACATTCTCAGTGGGATTAGTTAGTAGCGAGGAAGGAACGGATATGAAACAAATCACTAAAAAAAAAAAAAACAAACTTCACATCATAAAATTGTCATCAAATCTTGATTTTGATGTTGCTCGCCCAATGTTTGATGAAATACCCGTATGTTGCAGTTATTGTTTTGCATTCTGTGAAAACTTGAAGATGCGATGTATGTGTTTGAGAAAATGCCGCATAAGCTTGAACTCGCTTGATATGCTGACCGAACTAAGCCGAGCTAGCGAGCCAAGCCGAGTTCAAGCTGGGGTTAGCTACTGGTCAAGCTGAGCCGAGCTGTGCCAAGCTCTAATCGGTTCAACTTGTGTACAACTCTAATGCACACATACACACATATATGCATGTACACCCATATACATATGGAAGATGAGAACTGAAAAAGAGAGAGAGAGAGAGAGAGAGAGAGAGAGAGAGAGAGAGAGAGAGAGAGAGAGAGAGAGATACAAGAACGATCCACATTCAAATGAAAACCAGTATATGGTCCTGGTCTATGTATAGTGGCAAGAGCCACTAGGTAGTAACTGTAAACTAAGCTAGGCTATACTAAGAAACATAAAGGAAAGATAAATAAAAGATAAGCTAATGTGCTTAGCATATGACCCCGAGCTCTTCTTCGATTGCTTCGTTTATAGATCATCAAGGCGGTGAAAACCCTCGTCGGGGCTTCCTTATTGCTTCTGGACCCTTCGCGCTCACGTCGCTAACATGGATATAAAAATCCTTGATTAATCTAAAATTGTCGGCTTGTGTTGGAAATAAAGAGTTCCAACTCAATCTGGGCTAGTTGGTTTCCCATATTTTCTTCTTGTAGCTAATACGTCGCAAAGATCACTATGGCCCATTAAAGATCAAGCCTAGAATCACCAAAGTTCCTTTAGACTTGGGCCACTAGATTAGGTTCTGGGAACCTCAAGGGTTGATATGGAAGGGACCTCTCTAAGAAATCAAGGTCACTCGTTCGTAGGATCTCGCCATCTTGATGGTTTGGAGGAAAATAGATGGATAAGATTCATCACATCAAGATCTCCCAGACCTTTGATTAGGGATCGATCGAACTAGCTTTTGGATTTAATTCTCACATCCTATTGATTCTAATTAAAGTATGGGGAGAAGGATGAGTCTATCTTGCCCGATTTGGATATAAGTTGTTGTTGGGTCCACTAGACATTTGTCACACCCCAAATTCCGGGTACCCAAATAGGGTATTTAGGACCCGAATTCTAAACTCGTGATCTATATAAAAAATTAAAAATAAAGTATCATTAAGAAACATTCATTTCATTTCCTCACATCATATTCCACAAAATTTAAAATCCAAACCACATACTAAGATAAATAATTCCACAATCTCCTATTACCTCAACCCATAATCATTTAACTCAAATTAAGAGAATTATAATTCAAGTCTAAAGTTTTATTACATCTATAATTCTAAAAGAAATTTAAACTAATTATGTACATGATGAAATATCACGTGCAACTAATCGCATATGGTACTCCGAGTACTAATAATATCATCCGACATCTTTGAAATATTCATAACCCAGAATGGTTAAAACACCGTAAGTTGACAACTCAATATGATCACATCAATCTCGAGTTGAAAGTTTCATAAATGTTACCAACTATAAGCCTAGCACATCAATTAAAATAAGGTAAGTATTGAATTTAAAATCACACTCAATCATTCGTCATTCATGAATATAAATGAATAATTTGTTCTAACACAACTTTTCTTATAATGTTAAGAATAAAAGTGGGAGAAACACCTGTATGTGCTGATCCTTTTAGGGGATGACCCACGGTAGGGCACCAGTGTTTATCCTTACAGGGTGTGACCTTTGGCAGAGCACCAATGCAAACTTTTATGGATAAAAAGCCCAGGCAGAGTACCCGTGTGTGCATATCTTTTAAGGAATCACCTCAGGTAGAGCACCCGTTTCGATCCTTTCGGGAATGACCCTGAGTAGATCGCATATATCGTGCCAATCCTTTTGGGAATGACTCCGGACAGAGCACCGTGAGAATCATTAAATCTTTCTATGAAACTAAAATAGCTCACATATGACACATTCTATAAGTTTACAACTTACACATCGATTCACAATTTAAGATTTAACGTTATCTACCATATAATAGCATATCAAATTAGCAGCATCAAATAGAAATACAATTTCAGTTTAAATTATGCATCAATATTTAAAAGTAATAATATTTATACTCATTCAGATTTAAACCATGATAGTAATGCATCTAATTCAGACTTACATTTTTCATATACAGTAATCAATGATACGACAGATATAATGTCCATTTTTATAATAATAACATCTATTATCAAGACTGGATAGTTTATAACATCAAATGGAAGAACAACGTCTGTATAAATAATCGGCTCAATCCGGTTAAGAACATCTCAATGTTTAACCCATATAAGGTAATTATTTATGAAATTTCCAATAGGGAATTATCACTTGGCTTAGGAATGAGATATTAGAGGCAACGCTGGACTAAGCGGGTTGACTTGAACTGGCACGAATACAATTGGTTCGACTCAGTCGATCAAATTGAAGGGCTAAGTACCTCGGTTGGGTGACGACTTTGGAGAAGATTTGTCTAAGCTTACGACCAGTCTATATACGACAATATAGGGTTGGGATCTACTGAAACCTGATCGAATAAAAAATCAAACGCTCATATGGTTTCATGCTGGAAATTATTTATGCATAGAGAAATCTCAAAGCTATAGATCTGAATGCCTGTTTTATATATACATGATTCATGCGTGACAAAGGAATACCTTTTACGAAATTTGAATCAAAATATAACTGATAAATGATATTATGGATGATGGTTAAATGAGAAAGAAGACACCACTTCTAATGATGATTTCTAAATCAATGCGTCTCAAAAGGTTTTGGCTTATCTAAATGATGAAGATCGATACCAAGGAGCTTGGTGTAATAAGAGATGAAGCTTTAATGGAGATTTTTCAATAGGTTCAAGGGTTCATGGCTTTGTCGCGGCTTGCGTTAATAACGCATGTTGTTTATTTTTTATTTATTTATTTATATCTCTTATGAAATATGTCAGATGGACGATTTGAATAAGATCAGTGTGAAGCATTTTCATTGTAGAGCAATGAAAAATGAGAGTGGGAGAGGAAGTCAATTCTACTGAGTTTACATTAACGTGTATTGCACATTGAGTGTGTGTTTTTTTATATGATTGGTCAAAATGTCGAGACCCACCGAATGAACGGTCCGGATCGGGCCCTAGGCCCACATTCCCCGTGGTTTAGAGGGGACAGATGAGTCCCAGAACCCTTCTGTCGACACGAAGAAGAAGAAGAATATGGGAGAGAGAGTCGGGAGGGTTTGGCTGCACAGCTCATCATTTGTTTTTTTTTTTGTTTTTTTTTTTTTTTAAACAGTGGGCCTATAGTAGTGTTGTGGCAAATCCATTCCGTTCATTTATTTTTCTTGCCCATATTAGGACATAGGCTAAAAAATGAGGTTGATCTAATGCTAAAGTGGGCCACACCAAGTGAAACAATGGGAGGGGTTCCCACCATTAAATTTGAAAAGTAGGTTATTACAACATCGGTAATTTTCGAAATTATCTGAAACGCTACAGTCTCTCCAAAAATCTCTGGGAAGATCCCCCATTTTTTAAAGGACTGTGAGAGATGACCTCACCGAGAGAATCATGATGATATTTTGTAATAAGATATGTCCTTCTCATCAAGTCTCTTGTAGACATGGTAGGCACATTGACTCATTAATGGGCACGATAATCACGACCACATGGCATATGATGATTCGCTCCCCTAAAGGAAAGCCTAAGTGCTCGTGCCTTCGCATTTATAGCATAATGTGTATCGCCGAAGGAAACGTAAACGACGACACTCTCGGCTGAGAGTGTTGGGGATTTTTGGCCTGTGGAATCACACAGATCTAGATCTAGGATAGCAATCCAATGGCACCAAGCACACACACAAGAAAAGAGAACACACAGATTTAACGTGGAAAACCCTTGCGGGAAAAAATCATGGCACAAAGTGACAGATCACCACTATGAAAGCATCAATTACAAAGAGAAAAGACTTACCCGATTCGAACAACCTCGAATCTCGCCCTTGCTACACCCTTTGATAACCCTAGAACCCTTTAGAATACCTTTAGGAAGTCTTAGAATAATATTAGAATAGCCCTAGGGACCCCAATTTATAGTTTTGACAACTTCCCTTTCGTATCCCAGTTGCGAAAGGACTTGCGTCACAAAATCCGCGAAACTCCTTTCTGCATCCCAGTTGCGAAAGGACTCAGATTTAAGACATCTCGCAACAATCTCCACCATGTCTTCAATCTTCAACCGTGTTCTTGACAGCTTCTGCATCTCTCTTATTTCTGCATCACATCATAGCTCAAGATCACATTGGCCAACCAGCGCCAATCACAGATCTGATAGATACCTGCTATACTGTCGGCGCGAATATCTCTGAGAAGTCGATCCCTTTTCTTTGAGAATAACCCCTCGCTACCAACCTCGCCCTCCATTTATACTGTATCCTCCTGAAGGTCCACCTGCATCCAACCGCTCACCGGCCCACTGGAAGCTCCACCTGCTCTCATATGTTGGTCTGGTACAACGAATCGATCATATCGCCCATAGTCACCTTCCACTTCTTAGCACCAGGCTCACTTAGAGTCATCTGAATAGAAGATGAATCCCCTGCAATATTGGAGTCGTCCATGTACCTCGCTGATGTCCTGCGATCATGTCATGTGGTTCTTCTCACAGGTGGCTATTCCACCTGCTCTGTATCCTTGTCCGCTCGTCTCAGCCTTCCTACCCTACCCGCTCATGTGGCCATGCCCAACATGCCACACACGTGCAGAGGTGGAATCCGCTACATCCACCGTAGCTCCATCTTTTGAAGTGCTCCCGATCAACCTGTAAACATGATCGAGTCGTTGCACTTTCATGACTACCCGTGCCCCCTTGGATACCTTAAGAGCACCATCAATGCCTGTGTACTTGCATCCTTTTGCCTCAAGCACACCAAGAGAAATCAGATTCAGCTTCAAATCAGGAACGTGCCTGACATCAGTCAAGGTACGCTCCTCCCCATCAAACATCTTGATACACACAGAATCAACAGCCACAACATTACAGGCAAAGCCATTGCCCATAAACACCTGTTCACCATCGCACTCCCTGTAGCTGGTGACCAACTCTGATGAGGAGTCATGTGAAAAGATGCCCCTGTGTCCAGCATCCACTCGTCCTTACAATCATCGTATGACCGCTTGAGCGAAGACACAGATAAAACATCACCATCACATACATCTGACGTGGCAGCGTTGACCTCCTTGTATGAAGCCTCAGAATCTTCCCTCTTCGATTTAGGATTTTCACAATCCCTCTTCACAGTCCTTCCTTCCCACAGTTCCAGCACTTAACTTTCCTTGCCCTTGTCACTGGATTTGGATCTAGAACCAGAAGAACCTGTACCTTGTCCAGAATTCCTACTCACTGTAGATAGTGCCTCAGAAGACGTCCCCATGTCGCTGTTTAGCTGTCTCATAGCCTTCCTTTGAAGGGCTGAGATAACGGTGTCGATACTCAGGGTTTTATTCATGCTACACATTGTGTCCTTGAATGCCTCATAGGACGTCGGGAGAGAATTCAGCAGCATACATGCGTGTTCTTAATCTTTCATCACTTCCTCCATATCCAGCAATTTGCAAACTAATTTATTAAAGTTACTGATGTGAGCCTCCAGGTCTCCACCTTCTGTCATCTTGAAGTTATACCACTGCCGCTTCAAGTGTAAGCGATTTTTCGAGGATTTCTTTGCATAGACATCCTCTAACTTCACCCATAACTTAGCCGCAATTTTCTCCCTCATGACGTTGTAGAGAACCTCATCCGTGAGACATAAACGGATCGATGATAAAGCCTTCTTATCAAGAGTATTCCATTCATCATCAGTCATAGTAGATTTTCGCTCCTCAAGAGCACCATCCTCGCCTTGCTTGGTTAACAGGCTAATCATCTTAACCTTCCATAACTCAAAATTATTTTTCCCTGAGTACTTCTCAAACTCATACCTGGTGCTCGCCATTATTACTAATCCCTCAGATTTAGATCTGTGCCCCAACTTTAGCTCTGATACCACTTGTTGGAGATTTTTGGCCTGCGGAATCACACAGATCTAGATCTAGGATAGCAATCCAATGGCACCAAGCACACACACAAGAAAAGAGAACACACAGATTTAACGTGGAAAACCCTTGCGGGAAAAAACCACGGCACAAAGCGACAGATCACCACTATGAAAGCATCAATTACAAAGAGAAAAGACCTACCCGATTCGAACAACCTCGAATCTCACCCTTGCTACACCCTTTGATAACCCTAGAACCCTTTAGAATACCTTTAGGAAGTCTTGGAATAATATTAGAATAGCCCTAGGGACCCCAATTTATAGTTTTGGTAACTTCCCTTTCGTATCCTAGTTGCGAAAGGACTTGCGTCACAAAATCCGCGAAACTCCTTTCCGCATCCCAGTTGCGAAAGGACTTGCGACACAAAATCCGTGAAACTCCTTTCCGCATCCAGTTGCGAAAGGACTTGCGACACAAAATCCGCGAAACTCCTTCCGCATCCCAGTTGCGAAAGGACTCAGATTTAAGACATCTCGCAACAGAGAGTACGTCTTATGCTATTTGTAGTTATGTTGTGTTGACACGTGATGGCCTGTGACTGGTCCACAACAGGGCACCGAAAATGAGTGTAAACATATTCAAATAAACATGATGTTGAGGATTCACTCCTCATGGGCTCCACTTGATTAGCGGATATGACACTCGTGTGGCCCATGACCTCAATGTTCTCGATTATGTAGTACAGAATGTTGGGGGTCGCGTGAAAACAAACACGAAAGCAAAATGCACAGAGGACAAGCAAGTTTTACGTGGAAAAATCCCCACGTGAAAAAAACATGGCACAAAGCGACAAGCAATCCACTATGAAAAGCAATATTACAAGAGATTATAGACTTACCGATCTAAATAACCCCATAAGCCTCATTGAAATCCCTAGTTATATAACCCTTAGGAAAATCTTAGAGAACCCTTACCTTACCATAATCCCGTTACGCCCGATTTATATAATACCACAACTAGAATGGAAAACAAATCGCGCACGTACGCAGTTCTGCGCACACCTTGGATGACATCGACAAACATCGAGGATCAGTCGATGACATTAAAGCCACCTTCGATGCTATCGAGTAGTAACTTTAAAACTGTCCAGCAATCAGCTGAGATTTTTTTCAATTTTCTCGATGGGATCAAGCATCTGTTGATGGCATTAACATTTGCTCGATGAAATCTAGTGGTCTGGCGATAACATCGATAGACTATATTACAAATAGATTTAAGACATTAATAACAATCTCCACACTTCATTGCTCCTTCCACCACCATCTCTAATCACCTTTCATCATAGCTTCATCATTGTTTTTGGTGCACACTCCATTTCATTAAGCCTTCGCCAAGTCTAGAGAAGTTGCAAAAAACTTGAACTTCTCTGTAGGAACCACTTTCGTAAGCATGTCAGTCAGATTCACGCTTGTATGGATCTTCTCTATAGTCATGCCTCCTTCCTCAAGCACCTGTTGGACAAAATGATGACGAACATCGATATGTTTAGTACATGAGTGATAAATAAATTTCTTCACCAAATTAATCTTACTTTTACCGTCATAACTAACTGGCATGACCTCATGCTAAAGTCTTAACTGATTTATCGTTTCTTTCATCTAAATATTCTTTTAATGCTTTTGTCACTGTTATACTCAATTTCAGTTGTGGAAAGTATCACCACAAACAGGAGCTTTGACATCCAACTGATTTGAGCACCCGCTAATACAAACGAGTAACTATAAAATGATATTGTATTATCTATACTACATGCATAGTCTGGATCAACATACCCTATTAACTTGTGGTATTACTTTTCAAACATAAAGACAGTCCTGCGTACCTCGAATATATCAAAATAGCAATTTCACTACCTCCCAATGTTGCTTGTTGATGTTAGACATGTATCTGTTAATAACACCCACAACATGTGAAATATGCGGTCTTGTACAAACCATGACATACATTAATATGCCAACGGTGCTCGAATAGGATATACGAGACATCACTTACTTTTTTTCATCTGTAGTAGGATATTGTTCAAAAGAAAGCTTAAAGTGAACATGGGGTGTACTAATTGATTTCATCTTGTCCATACTAAACTTTATCAATACCTTCTCAAGGTATTCAACCTGTGATAATCGTACCTTGCTCCTCTATCTGTCTCTGTGAATGTCTATGCCGAGAATCTTCTTTGCAGCATCTAGATCTTTAATTTCAAATGTACTTGACAACCGAGCCTTCAACGTATCGATCTTAGACATGCTATGGTTGGCGATAAACATGTCATTTACGTACAATACCAGTATAATGAACTGTCCACCATTCAGTGTCTTGAGATAGACACAATGATCACACTCACTCCTGGTAAATCTCTAACTCATCATGAAAGTATCAAATCTTTTGTACCATTGCCTAGGCATCAGTTTCAGGCCGCATAATGACCTCGTCAACTTCCAAACTTTATTCTCAGCCTCTTTTACTTCGAACTCTTTTGCCTGCTTCATGTAAATCCATTCCTCCAACTCTGCATGTAGGAAAGTAATATTCACATCCATATGTTTCAATTACATATTTTATTAGGCAATCGATGCCAATACAAATATGAAGGACACATGCTTAGCTACGGTCACAAACACATTCCTTTCTGCACATACCCTTTTACGACCAATCTTGCTTTGTATCTATCTTGCTTCTTCTTGTAAATTCACTTACAATTAATCGATTTACTCCTCATTTGAAGCTCAACCTACTCCTCATTGGAAGTTCAACCAACTCTCATGTCTCATTCTTATGCAGAGAGTGTTGGGGGCCTTGCACAAAACCTTAGGATCTAGCCTCCTGAAATAAACCAGAATTATGGAATAATAAAGTAATGAAATAAATCAAAGCATAAACCACACCACACAAGAGATTTTTACGTAGAAAACCCTCAAAGAGGTAAAAATCATGGGACCTCGTCCAGATCAATAATCCACTATGAAGTAGAACGTTACAACCTTCTTCACTCTCGCAGGAGTGGTTAAACAATAAGAAAAACAAAGAAAACGGAGAGATCTAACCGATTATGAGGACGTGGAAGCGCTGAGATATCAAGTGCACAGTAGATCACCTCTGCGAGCAGAATCTCCCTTCCACAAGCTTCCTCTCTTTCTCTCTCTCTCTCTCTCTCTCTCTCTCTCTCTCTCTCTTTCTCTTTCTCTCACTCCTTTGACAGTCCTAAACCCTTTAACAAACCCTTGTAAAGCTTTAGAAAACTCTCTTGTATCTTTTTCATACCCTTCCCTTAGGGACTTCCTATTTATAGTTTTAGGAAACTCCCTTCCGCATCCTTGTTGCAAAAGGACTCAAAAATCCGCAATCCGTACAAAATCGCGGAACGAATCTGCCTAACCTCGACTGGCCGAGTGGATCCTTCGATCGGTCGAGCGGCACCTTCGACCGGTCAAACACATCCCATGACCGGTCGAATACCTCGAAAATCTAAAACCTCAACTCGCTGGACTTTGAGTCGAGCCCTGCTCGACTGGTCGTGCACCAGCCCTCGACCGGTCTAGCAAAGCTCACGACCGATCGAGCATGGAAAAAAACTCCATCAAATCTTCCCCTTTTTGACCCAGGAAGGGTTCACCTTCTTCAAGCCATTCAGGTTTCTACAAACCTTAAACTTGCCCTTGAGCAAAGCCTTGATCATCATGTCTGACCCATTATCGTCCGTGTGGACCTTCTCAAGCTGTAACACCTTTTGTTCTAAAGTATCCCTGATCCAGTGATATCGAATCTCTATGTGCTTCGACTTGGAATGCTGACTTGGATTCTTGCTCAAGTGTATGACACTTTGACTATCGCAATAGACCACGTGCTCTTCCTGCTTCAAGCTAAGTTCATGTAGGAACCTTTTCATTTAAAGCATCTCTTTACATGCTTCTGTGACTGCAATGTACTCGGCCTCTGTTGTTGACAATGTTACGACCTTCTGTAGCTGCTCTGCCAGGAGATCGCTCCCTCTACAAACGTGAACATGAACCCCGAGGTAGACTTCCTGGAGTCTATGTCACCTGTCATTCTGCATCTGTGTAGCCCTCTAACACAGGTTTACCGTCACCATAGCATAGGCTCAACCTGAATAAGCCTCTTAGATACATCAGTATCCACTTTACCGCTGCCCGATGCTCTTTGCCATGATTGGCAAGATACCGACTGACAACACCAACCGCATTGCTGTGTTTGGGCGTGTATACATCATAGCATACATCAAACTTCCTACAGCTGACACGTATGGTATCTTCTGCATCTCTTCCACCTCTGCCTTCGTCCCATCCAGTGGAGTACGGACCGGCTTTGCTGCTTTCATATTGAACCACTCTAGGACTTTCTCAATATACCGCTCTTGTGACAGTCAAAGCTTCCTGCTGCTTCTGTCATGGGTTATCTCCATTCTTAGGATCTATTTAGCCTGGCCCAAATCTTTCATCGCAAAAGACTTGCCCAACTCCTGTTTCAGTCTGTCGATCTTCTTGATGTTTTTTCCCATGATGAGCATGTCATCAACGTATAACAGCAGAACTAAGAAATCATTATCTGAGAACTTGTGTGTGAACACACAGTGGTCCGACTCCGTTCTGTCATATCCATGCTTCAACATAAATGAGTCGAACTTCTTATACCATTGTCGTGGAGCCTGTTTCAGCCCGTACAAGCTCTTTCTCAGCCTACACACCATATGCTCTTTGCCCTTGACTTCGAACCCCTCTAGTTGGTGCATGTAGATCTCTTCTTCCAGGTTACTTTGGAGAAAAGCAATTTTAACATCTAACTGCTCTATCTCCAGATTCATGCTAGCCGCCAACCCAAGCAACACCCGTATGGATGTCATCTTCACCACTGGTGAGAATATCTCCTCGAAGTCTATGCCTTTCCTCTGACAAAACCCTTTCACCACAAGTCTGGCCTTGAACCTCGTCTGTGAATTCTTCTTCTCAACTTTCTTTCTGAACACCCACTTGTTGCTCAAAGCTTTCTTGCCCTTAGGCAATTTCACCATCTCATAGGTGTGGTTCTTATGCAAGGATTTCATCTCCTCTTGTATAGCTTTCAACCACTCCCTCTTATGCTCGTCGGCTAGGGCCTCAGAATAATCTTTTGGCTTTCCCCCATCAGTCAGCATAATGTACTCATTAGCGAGTACCTCTTGGACGATTGTCTGTCCCTTGATGACCTCCTTACATGTGCCTTAACAGGTGGATCAATTGGGGGCTGCTCCCCTGGTCCATCTTCTGTAGGAATTCCATCGTCCTCTGCACCTTGCTATACTCCCCCATCATCAGGCACCATTGGAGGAATAATTGGATTCATGTCCTCTAGCTCTCCTGAACTAGGTTGGTTCTTCTCTAGCTTACCAATGTCTTCTATACACTGATCTTCAAAGAAAACCACATCACTGCTCCTGACGAGCTTCTTCTCAGTCAGATCCCATAATCTGTAACTGAACTTTTCATCACCGTACCCCAAGAACACACATTACCTGATCTTCATATCGAGCTTGGACCTCTCGTCCTTTGGTACGTGAACGGATGCCCTACATTCAAACACGCTGAGATGACCGTATGATGGATCCTGTCCAGTCCACACCTTCTTAGGTACTTCTCCATTCAACGGGGCTGATGGAGACCTGCTTATCAAATACACCGCCGTGTGCATTGCTTCTCCCTAGAACGTCTTGGGCAATTTCGCATGGGATAACATGCATCTAATTCTCTCTACAATGGTGCGATTCATTCGCTCAGCCACACCATCATGCTGGAGGGTCTTGGGAATTGTCTGTTCATGTCGTATACCCAGGGACATGTAGTACTCATGAAAGTTGCCAATGTATTCACCACCGTTGTCAGTGCGGATGCACTTCAATGATCTACCTCTCTCTCTCTCGACCATAGCATGAAACAATTTAAACACACCAAAGACCTCGTCCTTGGATTTCAAAGCATAAACTCAAACCCTCCTAGATGCATCATCTATAAAAGTGACAAAATATAATGCCCTACCCAAGGTTTTTGTCTTCATAGGATCACAAACATCAGAATAAACCAAATCTAATGCATGCACTTTATTAACATGAGAAGCAGATTTAACAAATGAAACTCTATGTTGTTTCCCTGATAAACAATCAAGACAGGTTTTGAGAGGTGTACCTGTCACGACTGGAATGAGCCGCTTCTTTGCTAGTAGCTGAAGCCATTTTTCACTCATTTGGACTAGACGCCTGTGCCACATGTAAGTAGCTGAATCTTCCGCTGCGTTCAACCCACCCTTACACACACTGACACTTGCTTTGTAAAGGGTGCAACACTTCTTTCCTCTAGTTGTGATCAACGAACCCTTGATGAGCTTCCAGCGCCCACCAACAAACCGGCTTTCATAACCATCATCATCCAACCTTCCCGTCGACATCAAGTTGAGGCGAAGGTCTGGGATATGCCTCACATCCCTGAGAACCAATGTGCAGCCCACATCGCTCTTCACACAAATATCACCGACCCCTACGATCTTCGATACGTCAGAATTTTCCATCTTCATGGTCCCATAGTCACCTGACTTGTAGCTTGTGAAGAAGTCCCTGCGTGGAGTCGCATGAAAAGAAGCTCCTGAGTCAATCACCCAATCAGTGTCCTGACTCGTAACCGTGAGACATATATCGTGATTTACTGAAAGAATAACTACAACGTCGCCATCTGAAGCGATCGCAGTGGAATCTGATTCATCTTCCTTCTCCTTTCATTTTCCTTTCTTGTCATTCTTCTTACCACGACATTCATGTTTGTAGTGGCCCTTTTTGCCACAATTCCAGCAATCAACATCTTTCCTGTTACTCGACTTGCCTCTTGATTTTTCTCGAGCCTTCCCGCCCTTCCTGTTCTTTCCTCTCCCTCATTCCTGTGTCACAAGGGTCTCTTGCTGAGTAGACCCCTGAGACTTCCTCCTTGTCTCCTCATTGAAGAGACAACTGATTACCTGTTCCATGTATATCTTTCCGTCTGGCGCGGACAAATCTTATTATCGACTGTTTTCCTCTCATATAGCCCTTCTAAGTTCAGCCATAGGCTAGCGGCTAAGGTCTCTGTAGACACATGGTGGAACACAAAATCATCCAACCATTGTCTAATAAACCTCACCGCCTTTCGGTCCATCTTCTTCCAATCATCATCAGACATATCCTTGGATTTTGCTGATATGCCTAAAATAGGAGAATATAGGTCCTTGCAATAAAGCAAGTCTTCCATCTTAGCCTTCCATATGGTCCAGTTAGAACCATTGAGGCTGATCATCCTTGATGAGCCACCTTCCATAATTCAAAACCGATCCTACCCGTTCAATGAACTTAGCTCTAATACCACTTTGTTGGGGGCCTTGCACAAAACCTTAGGATCTAGCCTCCCGAAACAAACCAGAATTATAGAATAATAAAGCAATGAAATAAATCAAAGCATAAACCACACCACACGAGATTTTTACGTGGAAAACCCTCAAAGAGGTAAAAACCACGGGACCTCGTCCAGATCAACAATCCACTATGAAGTAGAACGTTGCAACCTTCTTCACTCACGCAGGAGTGGACAAACAATAAGAGAAACAAAGAAAACGGAGAGATCTAACCAATTATGATGACGTGGAAGCGCTGAGATATCAAGTGCACAGTAGATCACCTCTTCGAGCAGAACCTCCCTTCCACAAGCTTCCTCTATCTCTTTCTCTCTTTCTCTCACCCCTTTGATAGCCCTAAACCCTTGTAAAGCTTTAGGAAACCTTCTTGTATCTTTTTCATACCCTTCCCCAAGGGACTTCCTATTTATAATTTTAGGAAACTCCCTTTCGCATCCTTGTTGCAAAATGACTCAAAAATTTGCAATCCGCATAAAATCATGGAACGAATCTGCGTAACCTCGACTGCTCGAGTGGATCCCTCGATCGGTCGAGCGGCACCTTCGACCGGTCGAGCACATCCCACGACCGGTCGAGTACCTCGGAAATCCAAAACCTTAACTCGCTAGGAGTCGAGCCCTGCTCGACTGGTCGTGCACCAGCCCTCGACCGGTTGAGCAAAGCTCACGACCGGTCGAGCACGGGGAAAAAACCCATCAGAGAGTCCATCTCATCATGCATGACCGTCATCGACTTTTCAGCATCAGAACCATCTTATGCTTCCTGAAAGGAAGACGAATCCCCCTCATCCGTAATGAGGGCGAATGCAACATTTGAGTCATCCCTGTATTTGATTAGCAATTCGCGATCTCTAAACATATTTCTTCTGATTAATATGTGGCTACTCCAACTGCTCTCGTACCTCTATTTGTGGTTCAGCTTCAAACTGTGTCTCACCCCTTTCAATTTTAATGTCGATCACTGCCGATTTTTCTAGTTCTTTGCTTTGTCCTAATGAAATAAGGAATCCTCATTAAATCTGACATTGCGGCTCAAAGTGATTTTTCGAGTGACCCGGTCGTACAGTTTATATGCTTTCACGACATCACCATAGCCCACAAAGGTAAGTTTCTTCACTTTTTAGTATAGATTATATCTCTTAACTGACGGTACATGAGAGTAAGCATCGTAAACAAATACACACAGCCCCGAGTAGTCAACATCACAACCGCTCCATACCTCTTCAGGAATTTTATAGCCTATCGGCTTAGACAAGGACCTATTAACTAGATAATAGGCCATATTCACAACTTTAGTCTACAGCTCCTTGGTCAATCTAACATTACTCAATATGCTTCAGGCTCTCTCCAAGAGAGCCCGATTCATACGTTCCACTACACCATTTTATTTAAGTGTGTACCTCATTGTATTGTGTCTTATAACCCCCTCGTATTTACAAAACTGATTGAACTCATTTGAAGTGAATTCATCTCCACTGTTTGCCCTTAAAACCTTCAGTTTCTACTTTGTATATTTCTCAACCATTGCCTTCCACACCTTGAATGTGGCAAATACACTAAATTTATTTTTTAGAAAATAAACCTACACATTCCTGAAGTAGTCATTTATAAATGAGACAAAAAATGATGACCCTCCAACGGAAACAACGAGCGACATGACTCATAAATTTGAATGCACATACTCAAGTACTCATTTACATCATGCATTCCAATTTTTAAATTTAGTCGATATTTTTACCACATATACAATGTTCACATATATGAAAATCAACGTTTTAAAAAACATGAATCAAGTTATGATTAGAAAGTAAATTCATACCGCGCTTGCTCATGTGGCCCATATAAGCATGGCACAAACATTCTAATGTGGACTTCGCTATCGACGTTGCAGCTCCACCCAATACAATATTCCCAGTTAACTTGTAAATATTTCTATTACACTGCACTTTCATCATTATGAAAGCCTCTCGAGAAGCTTTAAGAATCTGATCAAAATCAGTGAACTTGCACCCAAGTGCCTCTTATGCCCTAACAGAGATAAGGTTCTTACTAAGGTCATTAACATGTCTCATATTCGTTAGTATACATGATATGCTCCACCCCATCGAACATCTTGATGCACACCGAACTGATACCAATCACCTTACAGGCAATATTATTACCCATAAAAACATGTACACCATCGTTCTTGTTGCAACTAGTGAACCAAACTTTATAAGAAATCATGTGGTATGAGGCCCCCAAATCCAAAATTCAGTCGTTGTTGAGGTAACCATATTTGGATGCGGTCGAGACATCACCACCATCCACCTCCTCACTAGATTGCGCCATATTAGCTTCATTCGTCGCATTATCAGACTTTTCTCCCTTCCGAGCCTTATGATTCCGACAATCCTTTTTTCACGTGTCTTGTCATCCCACAATTTCAACATTTCATATTGTCATTTTTTTCAATTTGGAATACGATCAAGAATTGCCATTTTCATTTTCAGAATTTTTTCCCCTAGCAACCAACACATCTGTAGAGGTACCCTTGTTACTAAATTTCTTTTTCAAATGGTTCTTATGAATGCTGAGATGACAATTTCAACATCGATGGTATCCCTACCATAGATTAGCGTGTCTACCAGATTATCGAAAGATTGTGCAAATGAATTCAAGAGAATCAAGGATTGATCTTCCTCTTCGATCTTAACCTTTGCATTTATAAGTTTATATAGCAATTTACTAAAAGTCATCACGTGTTTGCTGATATTAGATCCATCTGTCATCTTAAAATTGTATAATTATTTCCTAAGATATAGACAATTGCCCAGATTTCTTCATATACAAACTGTTAAGTTTTGTTCATATCCCTGCCATAGTCTTTTGATCCAAGACATCATAGATAACATGATCCGCTAAACATGATTGGATTAAGGTTGTAGCCCTCTCATCGACTTCATCCTACTCTTCAGCGATCATAGATGCATGACACTTCTCATTGCCAATGTGAGCATGTTGTAATCATTATTGAACTAAAATACCTCTCATCTTCACCTTTCATAGTTCAAAATTATATTTACCAGTAAACTTCTTAATTTCATACTTCACGCTAGATACTTTCATTGACATGTTTCATATTAGAATTAGAAAATCCAATGTTAGCTCTGATACCACTTGTTATTCAAACGAGAGTAAAACGTACAAAGAACACACACACTTTACATGAAAAAATCCTTATAGGAAAAAACCATGGTACAAAGCGACAAGCAATCCACCATAAAAGTTATATTACAAGAGATGGATGGATTTACCGATCCGAACAATCCCAAAAACCTCATTGAAATCCCTAGCTATGCCCTTGAATCGTCATGAATATCTTAGAGAACCCTTACCTTATCCTAAACTCGATTACACTATATATATATATATATATATATATAGATATATATATATATATATATATATATATATATATATATATATATATATATATATATATATATATATATATATATTACAACCAGTTGATAACATCGAAGCCACCTTCCATGCCATCAAGTAGCAACTTCAAAATTGTCCAGTAATTAACTAGTTTTTTTTTTTTTTTTTTTTTTTTTTTTTTTTTTTGAATTTTCTCAATGAGATTAAGCATATGTTGATGACATTAACATCTGGTTGATGGAATTGAGCGGTCCATCAATGGCAAGACAAACTCTGTTACAAACATATTTAAGACATTAACAATACAGAACACATAACCGAGGTCGATATTATGTTGATGTGTCAAAGTATTATGAGCCTCACTATAATGTAAGTGTTATATCCAGCCTATTTATCCATTTTTTCATATCTTCTTTTTGTACTAGACGAAAAATAAGGTAGATCTAAAGCTCAAGTGGACCATAAAAAAAGGGGGGATTGAACGCCTACCATTGAAAACATCTGGGACCTTGAACAAATTGGATGGCGAATAAACATCATGGTGGGCTCAAACAAGATTTCAAAAGTGGTCGTCATTATCACTGTTGCTTCCTCAGTTGTGATCCACTTGAGCCTTGGATCTACCTTATTTTTGGTGGAGCTGTACACGAGTCGAGTTAGCTCGGTCAGCTCGCTCAATTCGACTCGAAAAAGCTCGACTCTTCTCGGCTCAAAGTTGGATTCGGATCGAGTCGAGTTGGTTTTTAGAGCATGAAAAAATTGCATGTCGAGTTCAAGCTTGCCCGAGCTAGACTCGGATCGAACCTCAACTCGAATCGACTTGGATCAAATTAGATCAGTGTCTTGGTAACTTTGAAATGGATGTTGCTAGCTGAGTGTTTGATGAAATGACTCAATGAAGTATTGGTGAGGAAAGAATGAAGATGCTGGGTATTTGATTTTGATGGTACTTGCTAGGTGTTTGATTTTGTTTGATTTTGATGCTACACATCAGGTGTTTGATTTTGATGCTGCATGTGGGGTATTTGATGAAATATTTGTAAATTGTTGTCACTATTTTGCATTCTATGAAAAAATTAAAATGCATTACAGGTATTTGATAAAATGCCACGGGCTCCAACGCGGCTCGAATAGGCCTGAGCAGTTGACCGAACCGAGTTGAGTTGGCCAGAAAAGCTCTAGGACGGAGTCCAGCCGAGCTCAAGCTGAGGTTAGCTACTGGCGGAACCGAGCCGAGCTGTGCCAAGCTTGTCTCGGATTAACTCGTGTACAGGCTGTCCTAAAAATGTTTTGGCAAAATTGGATGGACGGACGGATATAACATATAGATCATGGTGGGGCTCACAGAACTTGGCCACGTCAACGCAATACCCACCTCGGTGCTGTGTTCCGAGTCCAACTATACCGGACGCGGATTTCTTTTGCAGGAAGCGAACTTAGATGGCTCCACGGTGATGTTTTTGAGAAATCCACTCCATCCATCCATTTTGTGAGCTCATTTTAGGATATAAGGCTAAAAATAAGCCGTATCCAATACTCAGGTGGGCCAAAAACGAGAGGATTGAGCGTTTACAGTTGAAATATTCGTGTGGCTACAGAAGCTTTGAATCAGGCTAACATTTGTTTTTTCATTTCATCCCAATAAGAATGTCGTTATAAACGGTATACATGCATGTAAACGTCACCGCAGATGCTGGGAACGTTTCAACGGCAGGAATTTCCCTACACACATTTTCCTTCAGTGTGGACCACTTGAGTCTTGGATCCCACTAAATTTTGGTCTTTTAAACCCTAAAATGAGCTCAAAAAACGGATGGACGGAGTGGATTTCTAATAAACATCACGGTGGGCCCCACCTAAGTTTCCAGCGCAAGAACTTCCTGCGAAAGGCTTTCCCGTGCGTCTTCACTTCGCATTTCTCAGTCTGCGGAGATAGCCCCCATCGAGAGAGAGAGAGCTGCTGCTGCTTAGGGGAATTGAGAATGTCGTTTATAGCGAGAGCGGTGCGGGTCCCACCGAACTCGGCAACACTGGAAGAAGCGAGGAATCGGACGTTCAATTTCTTCAAGGCGGCCTGCCGATCGATTCCGACCATCATTGATATCTACAATCTCGACGAAGTCGTCACCGTCTCCGGACTCCGTAGATCCATCTCCTCCCAAATCCGCAAGAACGCCCACATCACAAACCCCAAGGTGATCCAACTCTTTCTCCCGATTCGTTGAGTTTCGTGGGCGTTTGATTTTTCTGGTAGATTGGTTGATTTTAGAGATGGGGTTTTGATTTTTCTGGTAGGTTGGTTGATTTTAGAGATGGCGTTTGATTTGAATTATTTTTTCTGATTGGTGGATTTAATTGATGGGTTTTGACTTTTGATTCATGCGCTATGATATGTTTCGTTATCAGAATGAATCAAATGTAATGTAATTTGGGTATTCAATTTTTTGTAATTGCTTTTAGATGTGTTTTTCTTATTTTGTCATGCAAATTTTATTTCTATTTGTTTTATTATTATTATTTTGAGGGGGGGGGGGGGATTTCTTGAATTGATTGAATAAGATGTAACTTCGGGGTATGTCTGGTTTGATATTTTGTGCTTGAATTATTCAGTAGATTGTTGTTGTTGCTGTTGTTTGTTTGTTTGTTTGTTTTTTTTTTTTGGTCTTTTTTAAGTTAGTAGATTGTTGGTTTTCAGCAATGTTTTCTTTAATTTCATGAAAAATTGTGTTTTATGATCATGAAATCGATTGAATACATGTAATTTGGGGTGTTGTTGCTTTTTTTTTTTTTTCGGTATTTGATTTTTCTTTCTTTCTTTGTTGTTGTTCTTCTTTTTGTTTTTTCCTCTTTCTAGATAGTTCTAATTTACTTTTGAAAGATCACAAACTTGTTTACTGGAAAGGAAAAATATCATATAAGGAATGGGCGTAAGATGACCAACACCATCTTTCACTAGAGTATTGGCCACATGCATTTGCCTTTGACATGATAGAATTTAATGGAGGTGGTGGTCCTCCGTCACTGAGGACTAAAGGCTGCTCACTGTTGAGCGATGCAAGATGATCGACGTGAGGGAGATCGTCTGAGTGGGGAGACTGAGAGAAGATCAATGGGGATGAAGCGGAGCGCAATGGAAATCGAGGGAAGTGAGAGATGAATAACCAGCTTTGTGTAAATCAAAAGAGGCAAAAAAAAAAAAACATCAAACAGAAACAAGGCATATACAAAGCATGCTCATCCAAACAAATGGCAATCAGATAAAAGCATATACATCAACAACCCACCCAAAAGAGGAAAACATGAACAGTGCATTAAGGCTCAGACCTATGAACTTGGTGCAAATTAGGGGCTGATTTTCGAAATCATTCCCCAAATAGTCGAAAATCAGTCCCCTATTTGGCATATAAACCCAACAAAAATCCCAAATTTCCACTAAAATAGAGTTCTCACCGTTAATCATTTGAGGAGAAGGTATTGGATAATCCCCAACTTTTGTATCCTTTGCTTACATCGTGTTGAGTCAGCTGATGACGTGTTCATGCACTGTGATTTCCTGGGCTGGTTTTTGGTGGTGCTTTGCTCAGTTTTTTGAGGTCCAATAGGTGATGCCTGGAATCATATCTACTTTTTCCTGGCATGGAATGGGGCCTGAAAAAGGAAAAAGAAGGGGAACTCTTTGGAGCGTTTTTCTTTTGCAAGCCTAAAGGCAATTTGGAAAGAGTGGAACAACTGGGCCTTTTGTAACCCTTCCGGGGCGTGTCAGGAAGTTTTTAATAGAGCCCGAAACTGGGCTTTGGCTTTGAAAGCTTTTTCTATGCAATTGATCTTCTTTTACTCCTTCATGGTGGCTAGATTCAGCCTTCTTGCTTGGATGATCTCTCATCATCCGTTTTTGTTTGGCTTGTAGAGCTGTTTCAGCCACCTTTATTTTTCTTGTTGTTGTTGTTGTTCTTCTTCTTCTACTACTACTTCATTTTCAATAAAGTCATGTTGCCATTAAATAAAAAACCTCTGATAAGAGAAAATGGAGGAAAGAACATGAGGTAGATACTACTTTGAACTTGATATTCACACCCATAATAAGAGAAAACTCTTCTGAGAAAAAAATCCAGTGAAAAAGACATAAAGAGCACTATAGAATCCAACACAATCCCAACACATAGGTTCCTATACAAGACTATAGTTTTCCTATTTAACTATGCTCTAGGATCCAAGATGTCCAATGTAACGTAATTGAAGACTTGAACATGAATGGATAGGATTAAATACATGGCCTTGAAGATGACCCACTCCAATTGTTGCCACATAATTGATAATTTCTCACCTTCATCGTCATCTAAGCCTTATCCCAATTAATTGGAGTCAGCTACATAAATCCTGTTCCGCCATTCCACTCAATCAAGGCCCATTACTTCAGTTAGACCATAGGTCATCAAGTCTTTTCTTCCTACCACCACGTCCTTTTGGGCCTTCCCCTTGCCCTTTTAGAGCCTTCAACTTGCTGCTGAAAATAAAATACAATGAAGGGAAAAGTGATAGAATATGCGGATTCACCCCAAAGACAACCTAACGTTATTATTCCCAGACATGATTTTAAAGATCATAGTGTGACTTATCTGCGGAATGAAATTGGTAAGACACCCTGATTCGTTTTCTTGTTTCATTCTGTCAACCATTTCAGACCTTGTCTTTATCTAGTGATTTGTCCCAGTCCCGATCGAAACTGATATGTCTCGTATGTAACCAACTCACATCTGACTTATATTTTGAACTATGCTCTGAAAAGTTTGCTAGAGACTTCTCACTATTAGTTCTAGAAGAATCTTCATTTTTTTTCTTTTGTTGGAATTAACAGAAAAAGAAGTACGAAATACATCAAGAGGGGAATGGTTAAAAGAAAAAGAAAAAGATAAAGAAAAATAGGGGGTGGGGGACAATGAGGGAAGGCCAATCCCTCCCTTGGCAAGTCCATCCGTAAATGAGTTTGCCTCTCTACGGATGTGGGTAAATGAAATGTTACCCTTGATGAGAGAAGTGAGTTTCCTTGAAGATAAAGGAAAGCCTCCATGGCTTATAATGACCCTTTCTTGCCCAAGAAGTTACATTGAGGATTCCTCTTCCACAATGAGTGCTAGGATCACTCATGAGGAGCCTCAAAACTTAACGAAGGGCTATGGCTGCCTCCCTCGAAGCATCTCACATGCCTGCCAGGCCAAAATATGTATGGCAGTTCTAGAAGTATGTCATCAGTCTTGTATCCAATCTCAGGAAACTAAGGGAATAATTTTATTCAATCAACATCATTGTTGTGTAGGAAGGACTTGGAAATGTTGGACCACCTCTTTATTGGATGCAAAGTGAGTTTGTAATATCTTTGCAATTCTATTTGGTTTATTTGAAATTGATTGGGATTGCAGATCTTAATATAGGATCCTGTGGTGGGTGGAATAGTGATCCCTTGGAGCCTCGAGGTAAAATCTTGTGGCAAAGGCTGCCTTAGTTATGCTATTCTGTAGGGAATTTGGACTGAAAGACCAAAATAGTATTTGAGGATAAATCATGAAGCCTGATCCAACTTGTTGCCAAGATCAAGTTGTCTTTGGCAAGATGGGGAAGTGCCTAGGAGGTGTTTAAAGAAATCCCTATTTTATGGTCTTCTCCATCACCGAAAGGAGATTATGTATGAGTATAGGTGCAGTCCTACTAACATGGGGCATGGTATCCTCCTCTGGCTGGCTGTTGGAAACTCAATATCGATGGGAACTCTTTCGTTAACGTAGGTGCTTCTAGAATAAGGGGAGTTCTAAGGGATGAGCAAAGGGCAATAAAAGTTTCCTTTTGGGGATGGTGGGAATTGGAAGTCAAATGGAGCATGCTTGTGGACTATTAAAATCGGGATGGCACTTTTAGTTGATAGGGTGGGTGGGTGAACCTTGGATGAGAAGAATTAACATCAGTGATTTGTTAGACATCAGGGACGCAGGGCCCCCTTTGAGTAAAAGTTTTTAATTATTATTATTTTTTTAATTCTAAATGGTGTATAATTAATAAAACCAGGCCAATGTAAATGATTTTTTCATGAAATCCCTGGAAGGCTAATTGTATTGGTTCTCTTGCAAAGGGGGTCCATAGGTCTTCTCTTTCTATAGGGGGTCTTAGGGGGTTCTATGGAAATCAGCTGCGCACAAAACAAACAACATATATTGATTCATGTTTGCAATTTCCCCCAGCCATAGGATTCCACCTGGGTTTTCCATATCCAATTTTGGATTCTTTGTATCCAAACATGCCCTTATTGCCTGCCACCCTTTGATTAATGTGGAAAGTGGGAAGAAGGAAACAGTTGGATGTTTTGTGCAAGGAGCAAGGGAATGAGGAGGTATTTGGTTGCATTCGTGGTGGAGTCATATCTTGGGCTCATAAGGAATCATGGAAAGATTTGGTGAGAAGATTGCTAGAAGTCATCAAAAGCATTAGCAATAGGGTTGTTAGTTGGAAAGCTTCTTAAATTTAGTTTGCTCTCATCTAATCTCATCTCATCTCAATCCAGGTTTGGTGGGTATTGTGGAATCATTAGAGATGAGTTAGGGAATTAGGAAAGTTTATACTTTTTCAGGCTTGATGGGGATTTGTACCTCGAACGAGGCAGAGCAAGGATGCTTTTGACTAGAGCAAAGCGGAATGGGATCGCCTACGACCACGGGCACAGAGATGTACCTGTGCCTTGGGCTGTGTTGGGCCCACAGAGATGTCTGTGACAAATTCACTCCGTCCATCTGTTTTGAAAGACCACAATAGGAGAAGAATCTAAAAATCAGGTAGATCCAAAGCTCAGGTGGGCCACACCAACGAAATAGTGGGAATGGAAACGTCCACCGTTGAAACCTTCATGGAGCTGATCATGATGTTCATATGCCATCCAAACTGTTCATAGGGTTATTACCACTCAGATAAACTGTAGGCACAAATATCATCCTAATACAAAGCTTTTGTCACCCCCAGTCGTTCAATCCCTACTGTTTTTTGTGGTATGGCCCACATGAGTCTTGGATTTGCCTGATTTTTAGATTCCTATCCTATTGTGGTCTTACAAAACAAATGGACAAAGTGAATTTGTCACGGACATCTCTATGGGCCCCACACAGCCCCGGGCATAGGAATATCTCTGTGCCCAGGGTCACATGTAATCCTCTTCCGAGCAAGGCAGCTTGCTCGCTTTCATAACAGGCCAACAGTGATTTAGTGGAGCTCTTCAAAAGCAATAGGGCATACTTCTTCTATGATGTGGTTTGCAATTTGGAGTGGTAGGGTGGCTCTGATAGGAGCTCTCAAAATGGGTAGGGGAAACTCAATGTATTTGGCAAGACAATTTGTTCGCCTTGAACATGTACCCATAGAAGGTATTGGACAAGTGATGGAATGTATTGATTGGAATTGGATGGAGAGAATTATTCCAACTGTATAATGCGTTTCATATTCTTTCCTTTTTGATATTTTCATATCTTACCAATAAAGAAGGACCCAAGAAAGTCGCCGTTTGGGGAGGCATAATTTTGAGCCTGGATGTGCATTTCTAGTGTTAGTTAGTCGCATAGAAGGTTGCTCGCATTTCACAAAATTTTGTATTTCAATTTTCAAAATGAGACCGTAAGATTAGTGACATAGATCTGAGATATTTAGATCTTTAGGTTTTAAGGGTATTTTGTTATTTTAAGTGCCTGATGCTAGGTTAAAAGTAAGGTATAATGGTTAAGATGAGTTAGTTTAGTTGTCTTTAGCTTGTTGTTCCTGTATCTAGCTTGGTTAATGGTTCCTTCTAGAGGGGAGATCTATTCCGAAGTCCTGTGGAGGTACTGGTTATGGTGCTGTCTGAACCACAAAAATGCCATAATCCTCCTCTTAAGCCTAATCTCAACTAATTGGGGCGGGTTACATGAATCCTTTTCCACTATTCCACTCTATCAAGGGCCATAATTTCAGTTAGACCATAGGTCATTAAGTCTTTTCTTAGTCCTTCCACCCATATGCTTTTGGGCATTCCCCTTACCCTTCTAGAGCCTTCAGTTTGTACCAACTCACTCCTAACCAGCATGTTCTCAGTCTTTGGTGCACATGACCAAACCATCTAAGTCTACTTACCCTCATCTTATTACCTATTGATGCTACTCCTAAATTCCCTCAAATTGTATTTGTTTTTAATTCGATCCTTTTTTGTCTTGTCACTCCATCTCAACATCATCATTTCTGGTACACCCAGTCCTATGAATATGTTATTCCTTAATTGCCCAACATTTTGTCCCATAAAGCATGCCTGGTCTTATAGCCATCCTATAAAATTTCCCTTTCAGTTTGAGTGGTACACAACAATCACATAAAAGTCCAGAGACACATTTCTTCCACCCTGCTTGAATTCTATGGGCAACACCCTTCTCAATCTCTCCACTCTCATGAATTATCGACTCAAGATCTAAAAGCGGTCATTTTGGGAAACTTTTTGGTTAGCAATCTTAACTAATTCCTCATTCTCACTCTTGTTACTAAAATTGCAGTCATTATACTCTATTTTAGTCCTACTAATTTTAAATCCTTTAGATTCCAAAGCACCTCTTCATAAATCTAGCTTTGTGTTTACGCTCTCTCATCTTGTCAATCAGAACTGTCATCCGCAAACAACATATAGCATGGGATTTCTTCCTGCAAATGCCTTGTTAACTCGTCTGTAACCAAGAGAAAATATGCAGTTTCAATGCCACCAAGCCTACAGTAATTGGGAACTCACTTGTGGTGTGATTCTGTGCAATGGGAGATAGAAAAGTCTGGTATGTTTTCGGTCAGATCGATGTGGTAATGTTTGGTCTTATGGCACTCCGAACAAGGGTAGCTGCTTTGGGTGGCCAGTGGGTCGCAACAAAGTCCTCACCGTTGATAATCTTGCAAGCGAGGAGGAATGGTCCTTCCTAATATTTGTGTTCTTTGTAAGAAGGATGTAGAATCGGCCTGCCATCTATTCATTTCCTGTCCTTTTGTCTCCTTTTTGTGGTCCAACATCCTGCAGTTTTTCAATATTTCTTGGGCTATGCCAGGATTCACGTTGGTCCTCCTCTCGGTTTGGCATGGTGGTATGCCTGTGGGTAGTGCTAGGCAGATGTGGAGATTAGCTTTGGTCGCAGCTTTATGGACCATATGAGGGGGGTGGAATAACCACTGCTTTAGGAATATTAGCAGTTCTCTGTCGTCAGCAGTTTTGAAGATTTTCTTGTTGATTAGTGAATGGGACCCTCATTGATGGGTCTTCCTTCATATTTTTCTGCTCTTTTCTTGCTTGTATTCTTTGCCTTTCCAAAAAAAAAAAAGAAGAAAGAAAGGGAACTCATCTCTCCACTAGTAGTCCTCACACTAGTCAGTGCTCCCCTATACATATCCTTAATTATGCCAATATATCCTCTTGAAACTCTTTTCTTTTCCCACACGCATCAGATTAACACTCTTAAGGAACTTGTCATAATCTTTCTTTAAGTCGGTAAATACCTTATGGAGATCTTCCTCTCCCTATATTTCTCCATCAATTGTCTATGTAGGAGAATAGCTTCAGCGTTAGACGTTCTGACATGAAACCAAACTGATTTTCTCATACATTCATCTCATTCTTTAGTCTTTGCTCAATCACTCCTTCCCAAAGTTTCATAGCATGGCTCATAAGTTTAATCCCACGATAGTTAGTGCAACTCTATATTTCTCGTTTATTCTTATAAATAGGTGCCAGGGTACCTTTCCTCCATTTGTTTGGCATTTTTTTAAAAAAGTCTTAGAATTTTGTTGAACAACTTTGTCAACCAAAATAACCCACTTTCTCCCATACACTTTCAAACCACTATTGGTATACCATCTATCCAAGGACTTTTCTTGTTTTCATCTTTTACAAAGCTTTTTTCACTTTAGATATCCTAATCCTACAAAAGAATCTATCGACTCCGATGACATTTGAGTTTATAGTTCCTTCTATTCCTATCCTCTTAGAATGACTATCTATTCACAAGTTTTGCAAATAGCTTCTCCAGTTTTCGTTGATCTCATTGTCCTTGATTGGTACCCTTTGGTTATTGCTTTTAATGCATCTAACATGATCTAGATCCCTACTCTCCCCTCTCTCATTTTTGCAAGTTTGAAGACATCTTTCTCACCTTCTCTTGTCCCCAATCTATTGTGAAGATCATTATGAGCTTAATTTTAGTCTCACTGCTTTCTTAGCAATCTTTCTGGCATTTCTATATTGTCTAAGATTTTCTACATTTGTAGTCCCTTGTTAGGCTTTGAAACATGAATGCTTTCTTGTTAATAGCTTTTTGTTCATCGTCATTGCACCACCAAGTTTCCTTATATGATTGACTTTTCCCTCTAGATACTCCGAAAACATCTTTTGCCACTATCCTAATGCACTCAACTATTTTGTTCCGCATAACATTTTCTTTTTCCTTGACATTCCACTTTCCCTCTTCTGTCAATTAGTTTATGAATAACATTGTTTTATTTCCTTCTAAATTCCCCCACATAGTTTTTGGACACCTATTAATTTCATTCCCTTTCTTCCATCTCTTGATGTAGACATCCATAACCATTAACCTATGTTGCACGGTCAAACTCTCTCTTCAGTACCACCTTGCAGTCCTTACATATTGGTCATTTCGTTTTCCAAGTGCAAAAAAATCTATTAGGCTTGTATATGAAGAACCGCAAAAATGTAATCCAGATAAAAAAAAAAAATGTTTTGATGATGCTTGGAGTTGCTGGAATGCTGAAGTATGCATGTTGGGTGTTCCCGTTGTTGTCATTCTAGGAGGTTTTACTTGGTTTCCTTAATTAAACATGCACACTGATGGTTAATGTCGCTTCATCAAACATTGATTTTTGCTAGGTATCAAGGAAAATTTCTTGCACCAGGCTAGATTACAATTCATGGACTGAGCTCAAGCTCGGGCAGAACCCTGCCTAGCCTGATTGTGGCCCATTGACAACAATCGGGTGTAGAAAAGGTTGTCTTCTTGACGAAGTCTTTATTTGCAGTGTCGTCATTGCTTGGGGGTAGACTTCTTGCATCAAGGTGTGATGCAGGACATGGAAATTAAATATGATATGCGAGATCTCAGGCTTAAGATCATGTTAGTTCAGAAACAATTACACAAATTCCATATCCCACATGAAAGTCCAAACATTCAATTAAGGGGAATCTATGCGAGTCCAGGCCTACACATGATAGGGCTAGATCAATAAAAATTATGAACCAAATGATACTCAAAGATAAGAAATAATCATCCACACATGCATAGTAATCAGTCCCTAATCCAAGGGAGTTAGAAATTCCAATTCGGTGAACCCTAGGGTAAGAAAAAGGGCATAAAATTGGAGATTTGAGTAATTTAGGGTTAGGTTTAGGGATTTTGGGTGGAAGCGGAGTGAAAGAGAGGAGAGAGACGAACTAGAGAAGTACCGCACGCGTGGACAACAACAATGACCTAGACGCACGTGCGTGTGATCCTGACCGCACGCGTGTGGGGCCCACTATTCAGAAAAAAGCCACCTTGGCCTTGGTCGGCCAGGGATGTACTCCAAAACTCAAAATCTCAGCTCGATTCGATGTACGGTTTGTGCGTGGTGCTCTGCCGAAGTTTCAGCCCTCCTGTAGGCTAGATTCTGAAATTCTGCTGTGAGGAGGAGAATTGCTGCAATAGATGATTGATTCGAAGTGTAGATGATGGGGTGAGATAAGAAAAAAACATGATAGAAGATAAGTAGTAGAGATGACGATGGATGGGGGCGAATCGGGATAGATGTGGCTTCGCACCACGATAGTTAACCCTTCGATGAAGGGAGAGCTTCACACCCAATTAGGCTTCACAACTCAGAGAGTAGGAAAATGCAAAATTTTTATTAATCTTCAATGAATGAAAAAACTACAAGGGGTGCCTATTTATAAGAAAACCCTATACTCCAAAACCCGCACCATGTGCGCAACCTATTACTTGGCGATGAAGTAAAACAAAAAAAAAACTAATCAAAGAAATCTAAAGCGTCCATGATGTTCTAAATAACATTAATAAGCAAAACCTAAAATATGAAATCAATCTGACTAGTGGGCCACGATCATGAGATCCCATGATGGGTCTTTCTTGACTAACGGGCCCACTCTTTTGAATCAAACTTCGTCTTCTAGCTAGGAGGTCCTCTCTGGACGTTGTCATCGATCCAGATCGACGGTGGGGCCCTCCTTCTGGCGTACGATCGTAGGGGGTGGTGTGCGTGCACGTGTGGACGGCGTGCGCGGAATGTCCCCATCAATTCTCCCTGGCTGTGAAGATTTCGCCACTGGCGAAATAAAACTTCTGAACCGTTCCGAGATGTAAGGATCAAGTCTCTGAAGCTCCTCCTCAGCGAGCCATGTATTGGTTGAAGCTGGACGTGACTTCCACTTGACCAGGTACTTCTGAAACCCGCCGTCCGACGTTGAAACTATCTGATGGTACAGGATATTCTCTATTTCCTCTCTGGGTGTGTGAAGGTTAGGTATGAGAGGCAGAGGCTGAGAAGAAATGTCAGGAAGAGTAGGTATGGAAGGTAGAGGCTGGGAAAATGGGTCAGGACGGGTAGGTATGGGAGGTAGGCTGAGAAAATGGGTTGGGATGGGTAGGTATAAGACGTAGAGGCTGGAAAAATGGGTCGGGAAGGGTAGGTATGGGAGGTAGAGGCTGGGAAGAAAGGTCAGGAAGAGTAGGTATGAGAGGTAAAGGCTGGAAAAATGGGTCGGGAAGGAGCCATGGTTCAAGGGATAAATATGGGGAATCAGGATGGGTAGGCGAAGGGTCGGACAAAGTATCAGTGGTCTCCTGAAAAGTAACTAGATCTTCCACATCGAATGTGAAACTAATTCCCATGGAAGGTGGAAGATCTACCTCATACACATTGAGACCGTTTCGTTTTATAATTTTAAAGAGTCCAGCGCTACGCGCGTGTAACTTAGGAACGACCCCCGGAGGGTACCGCGTGGGCTAGATGCAGACCATCACAGTCCCCAATATTGAATTCTTTGAAACGTTTATGTTGGTTTGTAGAAAATTTGTAATGTTCATTACTAGTAGTGATCTTCTGCCTGATTTCTTGATGCCATGAATGAATGTGAAGTGCAAAAGACTCTGCAGGCTCTGACGCCCTATGGGACAATGACATAAGGACTATGGGACAATGACATAAAGACAAGATCAATAGGTTTTTCAGGTTTATAAATAGTAACAACTTCATAAGGACTGAGACCTGTGGACCTATCGACAGAACTATTAAACGCAAACTCGGTTGTAGGTATTAAAGTGTCCCATGTTCTGGTGTGCTCTATATCCCTCCTAGGGGGAGACTCATCAGGTAGATCATCAGGAAAGACATCACGTAACTCATCCATTGCCGGAATGACCTCAGTGGGTAACTCTACACTAGCCTCTGGTGCACTCTCTCCAGCCACAAGGCCGCACATGTTGTACCCCTCAAAATAGTGGTCTCGATGTCTCTCATGGGGTGGGTGCACGGGTGCACACCCATAATTGATTCCTTGACCAACTTCATTCATTGGTCTATCCTCCAGGCCACCTGTTTGAGATTGGACATCTACCCCAATGGTGGGGTTTGTCCTAGCGATGGTCTTTAGTCGGGTAATGCGTACATCAAGCTGTTCAAAGCATTGGTCTATTTCCAAGCGCTTAATAAAAGACTCCAACTTCTGGGACAACTTGTTTAGTGACTCTTGCAATTGTTCCATGTTTAGTGTAGGGTGCCAACCAAAATTCAGCAATATAGTTGTCAAAATATAAGATTTTTTTTTTTTTTTTTTTTTTTTAAATTTTATTTATTTATTTATTAGTATTATTATTATTTAAAGATACAACCTAGTTTCAAAAAACGAAAAAGGAAAGTTTTTAAAACAAGTTAGGAAAGTTTCTAAAAAAAACAAATTACGAAAGTTTCTAAAAAAAACAAATTAGGAAAGTTTCTAAAGAAAAGCAACCTAGTTTCTTAAAAAAAAAGAAAAGGAAAGTTTCTAAAAATAGAAAGTAAGTTTCTAAAAAAGAAAAAGGAAAGTAAACTAGTTTCTAAAAAAAAAAAGGAAAGGAAATTAGTTTCTAAAACAGATTAAGAAAGTTTCTAAAAAATTAGTTTCAAAAAATCAGAAAAGGAAAGTTTCTAAACGTAGAAATAGAAAACTAAGTTAATTTCTAAAATAATTCAAATAAGAGGATAACAGAAAATTTCAGCAGCTTATGTCAGAGTTTATGGACCTCTAAACAACCATATATGATGAAAATTGATGAGTAATGGACATAAACAACTAAACCCTAAACATGTAATGCATTCCCCTATAAGAACCCTAGGCTCCGATACCAAATTTGATGCAAGACATGAAAATTAAATATGATATGCGAGATCTCAGGCTTAAGATCACGTTAGTTCAGAAACAATTACACAAATTCCATATCCCACATGAAAGTCCAAACATTCAATTAAGGGGAATCTATGCGGGTCTAGGCCTACACATGATAGGGCTAGATCAATAAAAATTATGAACCAAACGATACTCAAAGATAAGAAATAATCATCCACACATGCATAGTAATCAGTCCCTAATCCAAGGGATTCAGAAATTTTAATTCGGGGAACCCTAGGGTAAGAAAAGGGGCATAAAATTGGAGATTTGAGTAATTTAGGGTTAGGTTTAGGGATTTTGGGTGGAAGTGGAGTGAAAGAGAGGAGAGAGACGAACCAGAGAAGTACTGCACGGGTGGACAACAACAATGGCCTAGACGCACGTACGTGTGATCCCGACCGCACGTGTGTGGGGCCCACTATTTAGAAAAAGGCCACCTTGGCCTTGGTTGGCCAGGGATGGACTCCAAAACTCCCAAATCTCAGCTCGATCCGATGTACGGTTTGTGCGTGGTGCTCCGTCGAAGTTTCAGCCCTCCTGTAGGGCCAGATTCTGAAATTCTGCTGTGAGGAGGAGAATTGCTGCAATAGATGATTGATTCGAAGTGTAGATGATGGTGTGAGATAAGAAAAAGGGATGGTAGAAGATGGGTAGTAGAGATGGCGATGGATGGGGGCGAATCGGGATAGATGTGGCTTCGCACCACGGTAGTTAACCCTTCGATGAAGGGAGGGTTTCACACCCAATTAGGCTTCACAACTCAGAGAGTAGGAAAGCGCAGAATTTTTATTAATCTTTAATGAATGAAAAAAGCTACAAGGGTGCCTATTTATAAGAAAACTCTATACCCCAAAACTCGCGTCATGTGCGCAACCTATTACTTGGCGATGAAGTAAACCAAAATAAAAACTAATAAAAAAAAATCTAAAGCGTCCATGATGTTCTAAATAACATTAATAAGCAAAACCTAAAATATGAAATCAATCTGACTAGTGGGCCACGATCATGAGATCCCTTGATGGGCCTTTCTTGACTAACGGGCCCAATCTTTTGAATCAAACTTCGTCTTCTAGTTAGGATGCCCTCCCTGGACGTCGTCATCGATCCAGATCGACGGTGGTGGGACCCTCCTTCTGGCGTACAAGCGTAGGGGGGTGGGGTGGTGTGGTGCACGTGTGGATGGCGTGCACGGGATGTCCCCATCAAGGTGTGAGGCAACTCCAGCCTACCTAAAGTGATAACTTTTTATTGGGCAATGATAACTAATAGGTTTTAATCTTGAAAATATTGTAAACATTACCAATTGTCTCCAAGTATCTGTTTCTTTATTGGGAGGAGGGAATTGTGGATAATCTTTTCATCCTTTGCAAGATGGAGAAAACGGCTATGAATGATATCTTTTTGGATTTTGGTGTGAGTTGGGATTGGTGGAAACATTGCCAACTAAGTCGAATGATTGACCAAGCGGTCCGTCCTTTAAAAAGGAAGAATTTGGTGGAAAATGAACACTTTAGCTCTTATGTGGAGCATCCGGAATGCTAGGAACAATAAGGTCTTTGACATCACATGTTTGTCTTTGGAATTAACAAGAGATAAAGAGTCACTAATTTCGTGATTAGTTGTGTGGGCTTTTGTTAATTTCATATTGTTTCTTTTCTTTTCATTTCTTCTTTCTTTCTTCCTTCTTCTTTTAAAATTTTAAAAGGATTGCATGTCATTTTACATGATTTAACCTATGTTGCCAGAGTATGGGTGTGCTTTTCATGTATAGCTAGGATTGAGCATACCTCATAGGCATAAGCATGGTTAGACGGCTACCTCAAGTTGTGTTTGTATACCAATTCTCATGATTCACCATAAATTCTACATAACTGTTAAGTTTAGATTTCAAGACCCTAGTGGATTCGGAGATCGAGGTTATCTTGGTCATTGTGGCATA
Organism: Magnolia officinalis; assembly: GCA_021015155.1. Classification (NCBI taxonomy): domain Eukaryota; kingdom Viridiplantae; phylum Streptophyta; class Magnoliopsida; order Magnoliales; family Magnoliaceae; genus Magnolia; species Magnolia officinalis. The sequence continues at coordinate 66,506,443 of JAJHSJ010000009.1, read as the reverse complement.
GGTAGTAGTCTCAGATATCATGATAATGGTGACATGTGTCTTTTTCCCCGTTAATTTAGATACGTGTGGCAAATAGGGCAAAGGCTCATGCCCTTAGAGAAGGTTTGATGATTTTCTGACGATCTCTCCAATTCTCTCTATTCATTGATTCTGGTCAGGGATTCGGTTTGACTCTGTCTTTTTTCTTTCTTTTCTCCTCCTCTTCTTCTTCTTCTTCTTCTTCTTCTTCTAATTTATTTATTAGTTTAGCCATGTTTCTTCTCCTCTTTTGTTCATGTTTCATGAAATGTTGTACAAATGCTCTAGGATAAACATTTTGTTGGCCCTTGTAGGTAGAGAGAAATGATGTTGCTGACTCCTTAGCTAAAACGTCTTTATTGGAATTATTTGATAATTCCTTTTTTCCTTTTTGGATAAAATACAAGTGTAAAATTACATACCCTTTTAAGCCTCATAGTTTTGCTACTGCAGGGGCATTTTCACACATGGCTCAAGTGGGGTAGCCTATGGGATGCGGGGGCACACTCGGGGTGGGCGGCCTGTGTGAGGTGGAACCCATGTGATTTGGGGCCCACTAGGGGGCGAAACTCATCTAATTTGGGGCCCACAAGGAGGGTTCGGCCGAGAACCTAACCCATGGATGTGGGGCCTGGGCTATGAGAGATTAATTCGTCATGCTCTATCAGTTCGAGCTTTTAGAGCAAATAGTTAATTGTCCTGCATCAAATTGGTATCAGAGCGGGAGGTCTCGTGTTCAAGACTCATCATCGGGGGTGATTAATGTAGGGGCATTTTCACACTGGGCTCGAGTGGGGTGGCCTGTGGGATGCGAGGGCACACTCGGGGTGGGCGGCCCATGTGAGGCGGAACCCATGTGATTTGGGGCTCACGACCGAGCACCTAACCCATGGATGTGGGGCCTAGGCTATGAGATAAATGGATTAATTCGCCATGCTTAACAGTTCGAGCTTTTAGAGCAAGTGGTTAATTGTCCTGCATCATTTGCCCCAGGTTGTAGGTAGTTGAAGTTGTGTTTGACTTCTCAGGATTCCAAGCCATAACATCAATATTGTATTGGAAGGTATTAGTAATATACAACTGGAGATGATTATTGATTAAAAATTATAATAAATTAAATTAATTAACTAAAAAAATGAAAAAGGCATATATACACACACAACCCCTTTGTCCATCTGAGATGAGGAATTATGGGGCCTTGGCTCATCAGAAAATGTATGTTTTGGTGATGACGAGTGCGCATGCAGGGCCCATGGTTCAATGATATAAACTGTGGATATGTTGGGCCTTCAACAAGGATGGATTTCTTTAAAAAAAAAAGATCCAAACCTTTTGATAGTGTGGCCTTTAAATACGTGGCTGAGAGAAAAAAAAAAAAAAGAAAGAAAAGAAGCTATGGGCCCAACATGCCTGAAATCCTACTCATCAGCAAACCATATGTTTCCTGATGGGCAGAGCCCTATAATTCCTCATATGAAGATTGGTCTTGGCACCTTGATTAGTATGGATAGTAGGATTATTTTCCAAATGAGACACCTTGTTAAGAGAGAGTTGCTAATTAACATGGGAGCTTTTATTCGAGTCTTCCACACCAATTCTACTCTTATGAAATGATCAACCGCTATGGTTCTTCTCTTGGAATTGGTAAATTGGATCAAATTTCTTGGCTCAGGTGTATGTTTGGACTTTTGGGGGTAGTTCAGAAATTGCTGCAGGGCAGAATACATTTCTCCAAAAAAAATATTTTGTTTCTTTCAAGTGCCAGATCAAATGAAGGTGTTACTTTGGCAAACTGATATCCTCCCAGGTTTCATTTAATCATTTTCCTATGCTGCCCAAAAATGGTTGGCAAGTTCAAAAAGCTTGCCGTACAACAGTCAATCAAACATCCATTTGTGGTACTTCCAAACTCACCTTTACCAATGGCTTGGAACTGTTGACACTTAGACATGGAAAGATGTTCGCCAAGATTCTACAGTTTGTACAACATGGATGCAAATACAGTTTTACACTTGAAGGGTATTGAAGTATCTAACATGCGTACATGATCAGACTCGCGGATCTCCTTCATGGCTTTGATATAGTTTGCTAGTCTTCTCCAAATGCTAGGTGAAAAAAAGCCGGGAGATATGATCTGGGACCATGTCATGGTTACTATCATTTTTGCAATCTTGCATGTTTGGGATGATCTTAAGCCCAGCAGTAAAAAATCCCATTGTTTTGTTGTGATTACTAAACCATCACATCTGCACCAGAAAGGGAAGTTTTAGGGAAAATGGGCCCAGCTGTTAATTTGAGTTGTTTCATTTTCCAAAACAGGTCATTGACATGCTTCTCTTCAAAGGGATGGAGGAACTGAACAACATTGTGGAACATGCAAAGCAACGGCACCACATCATCGGCCAGTATGTTGTCGGGAGCGGTGGGCTTGTTCAGGACCGGGGCACGAAAGATGAGGGGAGCTCGGAGTTCCTGAAACAGTTCTACACCAGTAATTATTTCTAGAACTGAAAGATGAAAACCCAATTCATGTTGCTCTCTTTAATTTCTAGTTTTCTCGTCATTTTGCTTTGGTGGGTCTGATTTACTTTTGGTTTTAGACCAGAAAAAATAAGATCCCGAAACCCGCCCAGCTTAAAATTTGTATGTTGTGTTGGAGAGAATCATGCTGAAATTTCTTCTTCAGCGAAAGTGTCAATACAAGTACAGTAGATGGAAGTGAGTGGGAAATGATCACATGCATCCATTGCATCTGAAACTTTTGAATATGTTTGCATTTTGTCCTGCCAATGTGTCGTGCATGTAGGACACCCTGATTTGTGCAAACATATGGGTCCACCAGGAAGATCACCTGTTGTGGAAATCTGGATGGGCCACTCATTAGGTAGCCACACCTGTATGCTACTAAGTCAGACCATCTTATTGTTGATTTCAATGGTATGGCCTGCCCAATGGGTGTACTAGCCTGATTTTTTCCCCTGGGTTTGCAGTGCCTGTATGTGATTCATTTCCCGGACTACAACATTCTTTCGGATTGGTGGAAAACTGTGGAAATGAAATTGAATTCCAAAGATGTGATGTTTGAAACATCACATCTTTGGAATTCAATTTCATTTCCACAGTTTTCTTTAAAAAAGAAAAGAAAGAGTAAGATGATTAAAAAAGAAAATAAAAAAAAAACTTTGAGTCTAGATTTCCATCAGATCCAGTTCTTATTGTCCGACCTTTGAACACGTATGCTACAATAAAGAGGTTATCGTGGTTTCTTTTTCACGCATTACCTTTTCCTCATATCTATTGTTCGGGTTTCCATACTCACGTTTTAATTTCCTCAAATCCAAATAGGCCTTGTCACCAAAGCACGGTGTTTGGATAAGAATCCAAGATGTGAATATGGAAACCGCCCCGAAAAATATAACAAACAAAAAACAATAGAAATATTGAAGGTCAGTGGTCATACATTATTATTTGTTTTGAATGGTTGATTTCCATGGAATGTTGAGAAGTCAATGGTCAATGGCATATGCATCTCTCCCTATCATAGGAACGCCATGGATTAGCTTTTTGGGAAGAAATTAATTCACTCATTTTTCAAGGAAAAGCATAACATTGTTGGTCAATTCCTACAGCTGCTTTTACAAGACAAAACAATAAAATAGCTTTGTGACCATGAAAACTGATTTTACTTGCCAACTAACTATTTCCAACTTTCTAAACAGACTCAGCTGTAGTGTTGTCCACATATTTCAATATTATCTTGTCCACCCAATATTTTGATGTACCAAGGAGGAGAGCTATTTATGTGGACAGGATTTCTGGAGAGCTATTTTAGCACCCCCCAAACACTACACACAATCACATTTGGGTTAATATCAAAAGATGCCATGGGATCATCTCTTCAGTATATGCTAGTAACATCCATGGATGGACTGAACTTGCCCAAACATGATACATGGATCTTGAGTTTTCAACCCATCTGAAAGGCCCCTTATGTTGGGGTTGTTTGGTTGCTGGGAATTCTTGTTCTTAGCTTAGGGCCAGTTTGGACGCACCTCATCAAAATGGGGTTCATGAAGAAAGGGGTTTCAAGCCAGCTATTCTGGTCGACTTGGCATTCTGGTGCTTATTTTGTGATATCATGAGATGAGATGGGGTGTTTGCAAAGTCCATCCAAACACGCACCAACTATCTTATTTTTGGATGAAAATGGCATGTAGGCCTTACAGATTGGGAGGAATTTTTTAGGTAGAAGCTAGGTGGGGCCTACAGACTGTTATGTCCACGAAAAATTTACACCCTCCATCAGTTTTGCAAGCTCACGATGGAGATGAGCCCAAACATGAGTCAGATCCAAAACTCAGATGTGCCACACGATAGGAAATGGTGGAGATTGAACTTGCACCATTGAAAACTTTGTGGGGCCACAAAAGTTTCAGATCACGCTACTATTGTGTTTTCAGTTCATCCCACTGAGAATGACCTTATCATCGGTTTGGATGACTTCTAAACATCATGATGGGCTTTGGGAAGGTTTCAACATTCTCATTGTTTCTGTTGGTGTCAGGCAATTCGTGTCCTTCAGATTGTGTGTCCAAACGGGCCTTAGCATTATTGAAGGTTTTCAGTCCTCAACTTCTCTCTAAAAACAATGTTCTAACGGTTTCCACCCACTACTATAGCATTCATTTTCTTAGCCATTGAATCAGAAGATCAATGGCTAGAATGATTTTTGAGAGGGATGGCTGTTCAAAGGTCGACCACACATGATGTAAGTCTAAATAAATAACCTTTTATATTATAATTAATAGGGACCATCCATTTTCTACTTCATTGCATGTGGACATTGCTGCGTGTAATCTTCAAAAGTTAACCTGAGTGACTTTTGGGAAATGATACCAATAACAAACTTGTTATTGATCCATCAGAATATAAAATATCTCTCATTGACACTCCAAAAATCAGGCTCTTACATAATGATTGTGTACCTTCATTTCGAAGAATTTCATTGTCATGGCAAATACATGGGTCAGTTTGGGCAGTGGGATTAGAAGGGATTAGGTGGGTATGGGATTCAAAAAACATAATTATTACCCATGGCAGAGGGGTTGTCCCCTATTACCATGGGATTAAATTAATGCCCTACTTTGTTGATAATACGGTGGTACATTGAATGAATATACCCACCATCATTTGAAATTACTGAGAATAACATACATGTGTTATATCTAAACTGTTCATTTGTTTAGTAACCTCATTTTATGGCATGAGCCTAAAAATCAGATAGATCCAAAACTTATGTAGCACCAAAGAAGTTTTCAACGGTATGTATTCAATCCCTATTAATTTCTATGGTGGAGTCCACTTGAGCATTAGATTTACCTGATTTTTTGGCCCATTCTCTAAAATAATCTCAATAAATGGGTGGACGGTGTGGATATAGCCCACACATCATTTTGGGACCTACACAACTTTCCAAACATTGAGTGAAATTAGCCCACGACCCAATGCAATTCCATTTAATGCAATTCCAAGCATTTCCATTCCTCCTAAACAAGGTGTGGAATTGGCACAAGACCAGATGAATCCCATCCCCACCTAATCCCTTCTAATCCCACTGCCCAAACTGACCCTTAGATGATAGGCTCTATCATTAAAAAAAATAATAAAGAAAAAAAAGTGGATTTTTACCTGAAAATTCCTCCTAATGCATGATATTAACTGATAAGAGGTGAAAAGTTTAATTGACCCTTCAAGTGAATTATGAATAGGAGTCGAATTGCATTTTTCTAGTTACAAAGTTATATGGACCCTGCTGTGATGTGTTTCCAAATCCGCACCGACCACCAAATTGCATGACCCAAATTTAGGTGTAGGGCTAAAAAAAGATCCTCGTCCGTGATTTAGTGAGACCAAATGATTAGAAAAGGTGTATAGTGCTATGCCAACCCTCCAAATCACGGATTGTCATTACTTTTGGACCCGTACCTAAATTTTGGAGTGGTATCTAATGGTTTAATTGGATTTCACGTATTTATCATGGTGGGCCCTATAAAAATCAACAATTGAAGTCTCTCTCCCGACAACTTCCTTAAGGGCCTGTTTGATTTTCACCGTTTCACTGGGAAATGGTAAATCCCCTGCAAATGTGCTATTATTACCGTTTCACCTGTTTGGATATTGGTGAGGAATTTTATTTTTTGAAACCGGTTCAAAAGTTTGGGTAGTCATTTTAAGACCTCATCTTGATGTATACGATATATCTGTTCCGTCCATCCATTTTATCACAACATTTTGAGACATGAGAAGAAAAATGAGTTAGATCCAACACTCAATTGGTCCAAACCAACCAAAGAAATAACGGCCCAAAAAGTTTTTAATGGTAAGTATTTAATTCAAATTTTTCTTATTGTGTGGCCCACTTGAGCTTTGGATAAGCCTCATTTTTTAGCGTATATCATAAATTCATATGACATAATGGGTGAACGGTGCAGATATATGATATGCACCATGGTGGGACCCACAAATATTTTTCATTTTTACGTTGAAAGAGTAAGCCGCCGAATCGGCTATTGGAAAACGTGTCGGCTATTGGAAAATGTGCAGCACTTCACTGCAGTTCCCTGAGAAGTAAAAATGCCAAGGGAATACGCATTTCCAGCGAATTCGCTGAAACAGTTACAACAGTAAATGGTTGTAAATGGGTTATAATTATTTATTTTTGTAATTGTGCGATCACATCACTTGCATTTGACAGTGTTGATAATTTTGCTACATAATTTATTTTACCTAAAACTTCCTATAAAATTGATGGTTTTATAGTATGAAAATGTAATGATAACATTTTACTTTACCGCTTTTCTTTTCAAGTATAATTGATTCTCACCATAACTCATATTTAAACAAATAATTGGAAATGACAATAATGACTCATTTACTTTTGCATTTCATATGAAATTGGAAAACCAAACAGGCCTTTAATGTGGCGCATCTTAATCCCAGGTTTGAATTTTCTTCCAGTGAAATTTCATATATATATAATATATATAATATATATATATAATATATATATATATATATATTATATATATATAATATAGGTTTATTTCGCACCCAACATGTTATAAGATCAAAGAGAACCGGATGAAGGGAAAACGAAAATATCAGCTTGATCCAAAACTTCGATGGACCCTAATAAATTTTCAATGGTTGACGTTCATTTTCCATTCTTCCCTCTGGTGTGTTTTACTCGAGCATTGTATCTCCTTCATTTTTCGGCTCATTCCTAAACTAATCTTGAAAAATGGATGGACGGTGCGGATATAACATATATATCATGGTGGGCCAAATAACTTTGCCACGTCAGTACGAACGGATATCGGCAGTGTGTTATACCGTACGAATCCGAGTCCCAAAATAATAGTAGGGAGCGTATCAACTGTTACCGAGTAACACTGTAACACTCTCGTGGGTATTTGCCTAACTGTGGGGCCCACCTTGATGAATGTGTTGTGTATCCAAGCCGTCCATGAGTTTTTAAATATTATTTTAGTGCATGAAATAAAGAATGAAGCATATCCAAATCTCAAGTGGACCACACTACAGGAACAGTGGTCATTGAACGCTACCATTAAAAACAGTGGGATTACACATATCTTCCAAACTAGAAATGCAATTCCATACCGTATCAGGTGGGGAGCTGTGGTTTTCAGTTTTGCATGAATTATCTTTAAAGGGTAAATCCGTACGTGGTAAAAAAATGAAATTCTCGTGAAATGATATGTTAAAATGATTTGGACGGTGTGGATAAAAACACATACATCACGGTGGGCCCCACAGAGCTCCTCTCCAGGCAGGGGTAGGACGCTATCCACGACGCGTAGTAAAGGTACATGTGGATGGATTAACTCAAAATAAACCGATTTAAATTATGGAATGGACGGTCTCTAAGTCAAGATCGGTTAAACAATCTCAACCGTTGATTCTTGGAAACTTGCCCGCTGAAATAGCACCATTGTACATTTTTCATTCTTAACCGTCCAATAAATATCTACTGATCCGATAGCTCAGCAATCAAGTAGGTGTAATTTTTGGTACGTAGTCCATTTATACTGAGAACCATAACTTGGATGGTTTAATTGACTAGATCGAATGCGGAGTGTGCATTTAGAAGTAATTTGTAAGTGCCTGCGTATCATCCATCATACTATCCCAGAGTATCAAAATCTTTCTCCAAAAATTATATAAACGGCAAAGAGATTACGTGCTCCTCTTCACTCACTTCGTTCCTACGGTATCTAAAACGGTACGTTTCTTTTTTCTTTTTTGTTTTTTTGTTTTTTTTTTTTTTTTTTTATTGGTATGATGTGGCTTACAGTAGATGGACCATATAATAACAATCCCTCGGATGGGCCTCCTTGATGTATGTATTCTATATCCATGTCCGCCATCTCCTTGCCGGATCATTTTAAGGCATGAGCCAAAAAAATTTTATAAGTTTTTGTAACGTTTACTTGCCATATAACTTATCACATAAACCTAGATGAAGCTGAAAAATGAATATCAGTTTGATCTAAAACTTTTGTAGTCCATGATAAGCTTTAGTGGTTAATCACCATTGTTTCTTATCGCATGGTCGATGTGAGATTTGGATTTGTTTTATTTATGGGTTCATCCCTAAAATGATCCATCAAAATGTACGAAGACATGAATAAGTTAGGCCATATAGCTTTGGGTCATGCCCTAAAATGCCCTAAAATATACATTTAGCAGGCCACATAGTCTTGAGTGAGGCAATGGTCGGACCTAGTCCATTTCCCAAAGTGACACACGCTTAAGTAGGTAAAATCTTTTGGAATGAATCTACGAGATAGTTTCTTAAATTCGCAAGATAAAAAAAACTTAAATATTTTATTGAATAACGTGTAATGTTCATATGTTACACTACTAATATATAAATAAATAAACCTTAATTCGCAATTACAAAAATTAGCAAAATTTCAATCTCAATAAAAGTTAGCTAAAATAGTAAAACCCATCTAAAGCATAATTTACCAAAAATAGAAAGTCCATATAAACCTTATTGGAGGAGACCTAGTATGATTACAAGCAATTTCTAAAAAAGATATAAATCTAAAACCCTACAAAAAATATGACAAAAATTGAAATTATTAAAATCTATAAATTTTTTCATAAAATCTCGTTTTTAAATTGAAAGTGTATGTTTTCTTGTGAAACGGATATAAACGTGACCCATCACATGGGTTGATTAACCCCAAATAGCCTGCTACAGTAAAGATTGATAAGTTGTGCGTCCCTAATGATAATCGGATCAAAAGTTATGGCCGATTTACGATTCACACTTCAAATGGCAATTTCTTCCTATCTGAATTGAATTTCTTCAAACTGAACACGCCTAGTGTTACGCCCCAGACTCGGTAACCGGACTCACAAGGAACCCAATAACCGGTTCTGACCGCAACAGCCTCCGTAGTACCCCATTTTCGGCTCCTGAGGCAGGTTCCGATCCTGGAATCCTACAAGGAGGATTTTCATAACAATATAATCATTTCCAATATGAGCATACCCAAGATCACAGCAAGTATATCTGAGAATAACAAAGACACACATCACAAATCCACTATGAATTTGAACTTTTACAAATACCATAAGGTCCAAAAGGACATACATAAGATAATAGAAGAAGGAAAGGGAAAGTCCACAACACTGGGTCCTCAAGCTTAGCTCTACTCCAAGCTCTGCCGCTACGACACCTGCCTAGGATCTCCTGCACGCATCAATCGTGCATAAGCTTATAGA
>JAJHSJ010000009.1:66391705-66496509 GCA_021015155.1 Magnolia officinalis | reverse complement strand
CCCACATGGATCTATCCAAACTGCGCCAAATCTTACCTTTAATTGTAATAGATTAGGTTTTCAACGGCTGTGCCTGGTGTAGTCCCAGCCTGGATTTTGAACTGTTTCAGGCCGGTCCGTCGGGCTGGCCCTATTCAAAATTATAATTTCAGTAGGACTAAGCCCGGCCCATTCACAACCCTTATAATAGATTGAACAATCCAATTTCAAAAAGTACACTTAAGGCAATCTTATATCCACATATACAGCACATGTCACATTTGTCACATAAACGTACTTTTTCTTTTTCTTTTTCTTTTTAAAATACCCACACACTCGCACTACCGTAGGATTTCACCACAATGGGTACTTGAACCCATGACTTTGTGTTAAAACTCTTGTGAGTGTACCATCTAGGCATGGGTAAAGACTCCATTTGCCACATAAGCATGGTGCCACAAGTAAAACCATTATTACTGTTCAGTGTCATGTCCAAGCATTGAGTGACACATGTCATATGTGTTGTGGGCCGTTGCACAAAACCTTATGATCAAGCCTCCCAAAACAAACCAGAATTATGGGATAATAAAGCAATGAAATAAATCAAAGCACAAACCTCACCACATAAGAGATTTTTACGTGGAAAACCCTCAAAGAGATAAAAACCACGGGACCTAGTCCAGATCAACAATCCACTATAAAGTAGAACGTTACAACCTTCTTCACTCACGCAGGAGTGAATAAACAATAAGATAATAAAAGAAAAACAGAGAGATCTCACCGATTACGAGGACGTAGAAGCGCTGAGATATCAAGTGCACAATAGATCACCTTTATGATCATAACCTCTTTCTACAAGCTTCTCTCTCTCTCTCTCTTTCTCTCTCTCTCTCTCTCTTCCTCTCTCTCTCTCTCTCACACCTTTAATAGTCCAGATCAACAATCCACTATAAAGTAGAACGTTACAACCTTCTTCACTCACGCAGGAGTGAATAAACAATAAGATAATAAAAGAAAAACAGAGATATCTCACCGATTACGAGGACGTAGAAGCGCTGAGATATCAAGTGCACAATAGATCACCTTTATGATCATAACCTCTTTCTACAAGCTTCCTCTCTCTCTCTCTCTCTCTCTCTCTCTTCCTCTCTCTCTCTCTCTCTCACACCTTTAATAGCCTTAAACCCTTTAGCAAACCCTTGAAAATCTTTAGGAAACTCTCTTGCATTACCTAGAACAGCCCTAGGTACCCATATTTATAGATTTGGAAGCCCCTTTCCACACTTATGTGAAAACCGCTTCAAATTTATGCAGTCCGCATAAAATCCGGAACGAATCTGCGTAAGCTCGACTAGTCGAACAGAGTCCTCGACTGGTCAAGCGGCCCACTCGACCGGTCGAGCACTTCCCTCAACTGGTCGAGCACCACGGAAAAAAATAAACCAAACTCGCTGGAGTTTGAGTCGAGCCGGTCCTCGACTGGTCGACCATCACCTTCGACTGGTCGACCATCACCTTCGACTGGTCGAGTGAGGCTCTCGATCGGTCGAGCCTAGGGAGAAAAACCCCATCAAATCTCCCTCTTTTCGACTCAGGAGGGATTCACCTTCTTCAAGCCAGCCTGGTTTCTACAAACCTCAAACTTGCCCTTGAGCAAAGCTTTGGTCATCATGTCTGACCCATTATCGTCTTTGTGGACATTCTCAAGCTGTAACACCTTTAGTTCCAAAGTATCCCTGATCCAGTGATACCGAATCTTTATGTGCTTCGACTTGGAGTGCTGACTTGGATTCTTGCTCAAGTGTATAGCACTTTGATTATCGCAATAGACCACGTGCTGCTCATACTTCAAGTTAAGTTCTTGTAGGAACCTCTTCATCCAAAGCATCTCTTTACATGCCTTTGTGACTGTAATGTACTCGGCTTCTGTCGACAATGCTACGACCTTCTGTAGCTTGCTCTGCTAAGAGACTGCTCCCCCTGCAAACGTGAACATAAACCCCGATGTAGACTTCCTGTAGTCTATGTCACCTGTCATATCTGCATCTGTGTAGTCTTCTAACACAGGTTTTCCGTCACCATAGCACAGACTCAACTTGGATGAGCCTCTTAGATACCGCAGTATCCACTTCACCGTTGTCCAATGCTCTTTGTCAGGATTGACAAGATATCGGCTGACAACACCAACTGCATATGCTATGTCGGGCGTGTACACACCATAGCATACATTAAACTTCTTACAGCTGACGCGTAGGGTATCTTCTGCATCTCTTCCACCTTTGCCTTCGTCTTGAGACACTGTCTGTCGCTCAATCTGAAGTGACCATCCAGTGGAGTGCTGACCGGCTTCGCTGCATTCATATTGAACCGCTCTATGACTTTCTCAATATACCGCTCTTATGACAGCCAAAGCTTCCTTCTGCTTCTGTCACGGGTTATCTTTATTCCTAGGATCTGTTTAGCCGGGTCCAAGTCTTTCATCGCAAATGACTTGCCCAACTCCTATTTCAGCCTGTCGATCTTCTTGATGTCTTTTCCTATGATGAGCATGTCATCAACGTATAACAACAGAGCTAAGAAATCACCATTCGAGAACTTGCACGTGAACATACATTGGTCCGACTCCGTTCTGTCATACCCATGCTTCAACATAAACAAGTTGAACTTCTTGTATCATTGTCGTGGAGCTTGTTTCAACCCATACAAGCTCTTCCTCAACCTACACACCACATGCTTTTTGCCCGTGACTTCAAACCCCTCTGGTTGGTGCATGTAGATCTCTTCTTCCAGGTACCATGGAGGAAGACAGTTTTAACATCTAACTGCTCTATCTCCAAATCCATGCTAGCCGCCAACCTGAGCAACACCCGTATGGATGTCATCTTCACCACTGGTGAGAATATCTCCTCGAAGTCTATGCCTTTCCTCTGACCAAACACTTTCACCATAAGTCTGGCCTTGAACCTCGTCCGTGAATTCTTCTGCTTAACCTTCTTTCTGAACACCCACTTGTTGCTCAAAGCTTTCTTGTCCTTAGGCAATTTCATCATATCATAGGTGTGGTTCTTATGCAAGGATTTCATCTCCTCTTGCATAGCTTTCAACCACTCCCCCTTATGTTCGTCGGCTAGGGCCTCAGAATAATCTTCTGACTCTCTCCCATCAGTCTGCATAATGTACTAATGCGGCGAGTCCCTAGATGACCTCCTCACCTGTGGTTCAACAAGTGGATCAAGTGGGGGCTGCTCCCCTGGTCCATCTTCTGAAGGGACTCCCTCGTCCTCTGCATCTTGTTGTACTCCCCCGTCATCAGGCACTACGGGAAGAATAATTGGATCATTGTCCTCTAACTTACCTGAACTAGGCTGGTTCTTCTCTGGCTTACCAATGTCTTCTATAACTGATCTTCAAAGAAAACCACATCTCTGCTCCTAACGAGCTTCTTCTCAGTCGAATCCCACAATCTGTAACCAAACTTTTCATCACCATACTCCAAGAACACACACTGTCTGATCTTCATATCGAGCTTGAACCTCTCATCTTTTGGTACGTGAACGGATGCCCTGCATCCAAACATCCTAAGATGACTGCATGATGAATCCTGTCCAGTCCACACCTTCTCAGGCACTTCTCCATTCAACGGGGCTGATGAAGACCTGTTTATCAGATACACTGCTGTGTGCATTGCTTTTCCCCAGAACGTCTTAGGCAATTTCGCATGGGATAACATGCATCTGATTCTCTCTATAATAGTGCGATTCATTCGCTAAGCCACACCATTATATTGGGGGGTCTTGGGAACCGTGTGTTCATGCCGTATACCCAGGGACTTAAAATACTTATGAATGTCGCCAATGTATTCACCACCATTATCAGTGCGGATGCACTTCAATGATCTACTTGTCTCTCTCTCGACCATAACATGAAACAATTTAAACACATAAAAGACCTCATCCTTGAATTTCAAAGCATAAACCCAAACCCTCCTAGATGCATCATTTATAAAAGTGACAAAATACAGTGCCCCACCCAAGGTTTTTGTCTTCATAGGACCACAAACATCAGAATAAACCAAATCTATTACATGCACTTTATTAACATGAGAAGCAGATTTAACAAATGAAACTCTATGTTGTTTCCCTGATAAACAATCAATACAGGTTTTAAGAGGTATACCTGTCACGTCTGGAAGGAGCCGCTTCCTCGCTAGTACCTGAAGCCCTTTTTCACTCATGTGACCTAGACGCCTATGCCACATGTCAATAGTTGAATCTTCCGCTGCGTTCAACCCACCCTTGCATACACTGACACTTGCCTTGTAAAGGGTGCAACACTTCTTTCCTCTAGTTGTGATCAATGAACCCTTGATGAGCTTCCAGTACCCACTAGCAAACCAGCTTTCATAGCCATCATCATCCAACCTTCTCGTCAACATCAAGTTGAGGCGAAGGTCTAGAATATGCCTCATATCCCTGAGAACCAATGTGCAGCCCACATCGGTCTTCACACAAATATTACTGACTCCTACAATCTTCGATACGCTAGAATTTTCTATCTTCACGGTCCATAGTCACCTAACTTGTAGCTTGTGAAGAAGTCCCTACGTAGAGTCGCGTGAAAAGAAGCTCCCGAGTCTATCACCCAGTCGGTGTCCTGACTCGTAGCTGTGAGACATACATCGTGATCTACTGAAGAATAACTACAACGTCGCCATCTGAAGCGACCGTAGTGGAATCTGATTCATTTTCCTTCTTATTTCCTTTTCCTTTCTTGTCTTTCTTCTTACCACGACATTCATACTTGTAGTGGCCCTTCTTGCCACAATTCCAGCATTCAACATCATTCCTGGTACTCGACTTGCCTCTTGATTTATCTCGGGCCTTCACGCCCTTCATGTTCTTTCCTCTCCCCCGTTCATATGTCACAAGGGTCTCTTGCTGAGTAGACCCCTGAGACTTTCTCATGTCTCCTCATTGAAAAGACAACTGGTTACCTGTTCCATGGATATCTTTTCGTCTGGCGCAGAGTTACTTAGAGACACCACCAATGTCTCCCAACTGTCAAGTAATGAACTAAGCAATAGCAAAACCTCCAATTCATCATCCAGGACCATCTTCATAGCGGAGAGCTGGTTCACTATATTGCTGACCTCATTCATGTACTCGGCCACAGAACCACCATCTTTGAACTTGAGATTCACAAGTCATCTTATCAGGAAGATTTTATTATCAGCTATCTTCCTCTCATACAACCATTTCAATTTAAGTTATAAGCTAGCGGCTGAGATCTCCGTAGACATATGGTGGAACACAGAATCATCCAGCCATTGTCTAATAAACCCCACCGCCTTCCAGTCCATCTTCTTCCAATCATCATCACACATATCCTTAGATTTTGCTGATATGCCTAAAATTGGAGAATATAAGTCCTTGCAATAAAGCAAGTCCTCCATCTTAGCCTTCCATACCGTCCAGTTAGAACCATTGAGGTTGATCATCCTTAATGAGACACCTTCCATAATTCAAAACCGATCCCACTCCGTTCAATGAACTTAGCTCTGATACCACTTTGTTGGTGGCCGTTGCACAAAACCTTAGGATCTAGCCTCCCAAAACAAACCAGAATTATGAGATAATAAAGCAATGAAATAAATCAAAGCACAAACCACACCACACAAGAGATTTTTACCTGGAAAACCCTCAAAGAGGTAAAAACCACGGGACCTAGTCCAAATCAATAATCCACTATAAAGTAGAACGTTACAACCTTCTTCACTCATGCAGGAGTGGATAAACAATAAGAGAATAAAAGAAAAACGGAGAGATCTCACCGATTACGAGGACGTAGAAGCGCTGAGATATCAAGTGCATTATAGATCACCTCTATGAGCATAACATCCCTTCTACAAGCTCTCTCTCTCTCTCTCTCTCTCTCTCTCTCTCTCTCTCTCTCACACACACACACACACACCTTTGATAGCCCTAAACCCTTTAGCAAACCCTTGCAAAGCTTTAGAAAACCCTCTTGCATTACCCAGAACAACCCTAGGTACCCATATTTATAGATTTGGAAACCCCTTTTCGCACCTATGTGAAAACTGCCTCAAATTTACGCAGTCCGCACAAAATTCAGAACGAATCTGCGTAAGCTCGACTGGTGGAACAGAGTCCTCGACCGGTCGAGCGGCCCACTCGACCGGTCGAGCACCTCCCTCGACTGGTCGAGTACCAAAAAAAAAAAAAAAAAAAAAAAAAAAAAAACCAAACTCGCTGGATTTTGAGTCGAGCCAATCCTCGACTGGTCGACCACCACCTTCGACCGATCGAGTGAGGCTCTCGACCGGTCGAGCTTGGGGAGAAAAACCCCATCAATATGTGTTAATATTCAGGTGTGCTACGTACCATAATACATTTTCAAGAAATTGACATGTGTTATTATAGTACACTGATATTGCTAAAATTGGACCGACCAAACGCCTGGAATAAAATGGGAAGATCAAGGGATACACCCCAAGGTGAAGGGTCGGATATCAGCTCAGCCTCAAGTGTCGATCACAACTTCAACGACCAGCCTAAGTAGTGGTCATGTATACCGACCTCAATCGCCGAACTAATACTTCACAATCTCGACCAATGACCTTAGAGGTCGGCTTCGTATGCCGACTCCGAGGGACGGCCTTGACCATCAGCCTCGAGGACTAGCTTCTACCACGGACCTTGACCTCGGAAGTTGGCCTTGACCAGCGACCTCAGCTTCAGAATAGATGTAAGGATTATCTATGTATACAGATGGGATTACCTTCCGAGATCTCAGCCGAGAATCACGCCGAAAAAGAGTTGATATATAGGAAAAAATTCGTTCTATGATATGCATCTATCTAGCAAATTCATTGCCACATACATAATTGGTCTCAAGGGGTTATAAATATATACCCTTGTTAAAGAGAAAGGTACGCACAACCAATGCTTAAATTATTGGCGATATTATTGAATTATCGTCGATAATTTCGATATCGCTGGAGTTGCGACAGAAACTCCCTTTTTTCGTTTCTCTTCCTAATATCATCGATTTTTTTGGTGATTTTATCGATTTTTTGCGAAAAGTCCAGTTGTCAGCAAGAAATCGTTGTATCTACTTACCTTGTCACGGGATACCTATAGCAAACAGCCCATTTTCAACGATAAAAGGATCGATAACATCGGGGCGTTGCGTAAATACACAAAATATCCAAAAATAATAATAATAAATGGAAAAACTTGCGAATTTTCGTACCTGTAGAAGAGGAGGGCTAATCGTAGAAGAGGATAGGTGAATAGAAATTGCAGTGGGCCAATCGATCGATCGGTGTTCCATAAGTGCCATTCAATCTCTACTTTCCACTTTTTTTCTTCGAATATGTCAAAAATTTCAAACCTAAAGATGATTTCGACAAAGAATCTGTTGAAGGTTAGAATTTGAGAGATTTTCTTTCAGAAATTTAGGGTTTTGAGGGTTCCGTTCCGAAACCCTTTTCCGTTTCGAAAACGGCCTCTCAATGGGTTTTTATGGGAGTAGATTTGCATGGTGTGCGGGTGTGAACCTCAATGGCATGTGCGTCACCAAGTTCTGTGGACCCCACCATGATGTATGTGTTATATCCACATGGTCCATCAATTAGCAAGATCATTTTAGGTCGTGAACCCAAAAATGAGGCAGATCCAAAGCTCAGGTGGACCACATCGCCAAGGCAGTGGGGACAATGATTTCTACCATTGAAACCTTCCTAGGGGCTTTGGCCCACAGTGATGTTTATTTGTCATCTAAGCTGTTCATAAGATCACACGGAGATGGATGAAGGTAAAATACAAAAATGACATCGATCCAAAACTTTTGTGCCCCCTAATGATTTTTCAACGGTAGGCATGTTCAATTCACATTGTTTCCTGTGGTGTGGTCCATTTGAGCATTGGATATGCTTCATCTTTGAGATCAAGCCTTAAAATTATCTTGTAAAATGGATGGACGGGGTGGATAAAATACATAAATCACAATGGGCCCCATATAGTTGACTCAATACAATAAGCGTACTAATTTATACGGTGCGCACGTGTGACTTTTTTGGATCCGTGGATTGATGAGTCCATGTTTTGTGGGGCCATCATAATAATAAATATTTTCTCAAAGTTGTCCATTTATTTTGATAAATAATTTTAAGGCATGAGTCCAAAATGAGACAGATCTACATCTCAGGTGGACCACACTAAGGGAAACAGTGGTGATTAAATGCCTAGCATTAAAAACTTCATAGGGCCATTGTAATATTTTTTTTTATTTTTTTTTGCCATCCAACCTCTTAATCGGGTCACACTGATCTTGATGAAGCGAAAACACGGTTTAGATTATGTTAGATTTTGCCACATGTACCATTTTAAAATACTAGGTACCAAGTGTCATACACAACCAGAGTATCAAATACCTTCTTTTTATGAAACGGAAGCTGATTTGTTGTTACCAAGTAACAGCTTAGTGGGTGTTACCCTTACCATGTGGGCCCACCTTGATGAATGTTTTCCACATCCATTTCTTCAGCTCATCCAGGGACCTTATCAAAAAACTTGAGCTTATCCAAATCTATGGTGGACCACACCATTTGAAAAAGTAGCGAATGACTATTAAAAGCTTTTTGTAGGCCATGAAAGTTTTGGATCAAGCTAATATTTGTATATTCCTTTCATCCTAGTTTTGGTTGAGCTTATCAACGGGTTAGATGGCAAAAAAGCATTACAGATCTACTTTACATTGGGCCTTGGGAAGTTTTTAATGGTTACCCTTCAATCATCACTCTTTCTTGTGGTGTGGTTCACATGAGATTTGTATACACTTAATTTTTGGATCCATGTCTTAAAATGGGCTATAAAAATGGATGGACGGAGTGGATATACAATATATAACCAAGGTGGGCCCTACAGTAAGGGTAACACCCACTAAGCTGTTGCCTGGGTAACACCTAATCCGCGCCCTTATGAAATTGGGTGCGGATTACGAGTGACCCCTGTGTGGGGCCATAGAGATGTACGTCACAAATTCACTCTTTCCATTTGTTTTGAAAGATCAAATTAAGACAAAATTCTAAAAATTAGGTAGATCCTAAGCTCGGGGGGGGGGGGGGGGGGGGGCATACCACACACATGAAACATAGGGATTGAACATCTGGCAATGACAAAAGTTTTATATCAGGATGGTATTTGTTCCTACAATTTGTGTGTCTGGTAATAATTGTACTAACGGTTTGGATGACATATAAACATCAAATGGTTAGCTATGGCCTATAGGAAGATTTCAACGCGTTGTTGTTCCCACTGTTTTGTTGGTATGGCCCACCACCAGAGTTTTGGATCTGCCTGACTTTTAGAACATTGTCTTATTGTGGCCTTTCAAAACCTGGTAGGAGTGGATTTATAACGTACATCTCTATCATGCAAAAACTACACTGATTGGATAGTCCAATTCATCCTTGATTTGACATCTTTGAGTTCATTTGCTTTTACGTGTCTTAATTATTGTATGTCAGCTGCATTTGTAATATATAAACTCATTTCAGTTGCTATTAAAGTGATTTTTTATGGCATCGCATGCTTTTTGGGTCCCATTAAATGAAAACTAATTGTGTAATGTATTCTTTTCGCAATTTTTTATTCCTAAATATGTAGATATGTGTATTTAGGCATGTCTTGAAGTTTCACTGAAAAATTCCGTTGTTTTCCCCATGTTTCCCTCTTTTTCCCCACATTTCTGGTTTTCAACGATAACAATATTATATCTTTATCTCTGGCTAGCGAAACTTGTAGCGATACCGATAACTTAAACACTGCGCACAACAACCCCGATTCTTATATGCCCATTGTGTACCTACCCTAACTTAAGCATCGAAGGGCCCCCGGCTACAACCGGTGTGCCCAATGTCGCTTCATTTTGTAAGTATGCTACGGGCTAGTGGGGACAACCAAATTGCAACATATATACACCACATGACCATAAACATCCAAATGAACCCTTAGGAATTGTTTGATTTTTATTTACCATAATAAATACAAATAAATAGGTAATAATGACTTTTTCCAACTATTCATTACCAAAATAATTTCATTAGGGACTTTATTCATGGCGTAGTGGTAAACTCACAAGAGTTTCAACCCAAGGTCATGGGTTCCAGTAGTATTGATTTAAATTTGTAGGCCCCACTGTGATGTATGGGTTCGAGACTTCCAGTAGTATTGATTTAAATTTGTAAGCCCCACTATAATGTATTTACTTATTTATGTCATCATCGATACACTTAGGAAAATAGTGATTCTTTTTCAACCTGTACACGAGGTCACATAATCATAGATAAAGGGAAAACAAAATATTAGCCAGATTCAAAACTTCTTTGGGGAGTGTCCAATTCTCACCATTTCCTATGGTGTGGCAAACTTGAGGTCTGTATCTGCTTCATTTTTCAGCTCATCTCCACCGTCCAATTCTCACTATTTACTATCGAGTGGGCAACTTGAGCTTTCTCATCCCCACTGTTCAATTCTCACTATTTCCTATAGTGTGGGCAACTTGAGTTTTGGATCTGCTTAATTTTTTGGCTCATGCCCTAAAATGATCTGGCAGAAAGGATAGATGGTGTGGATAAGACAAACATTATGATGGGCCCCACAATTTTAAAGTTATTCTCCTGTATTAAAGAGGGCGCAGTCACCGTTACCTTAGGAAGCCAACCGAAATTATATAAGTAAAAGAATTACAATTGGAGTTAAAAAATCAAACAGGCCTAAGTTAAAAAATGGGCCATTATGCCGGACGGTGCTATTGCCTCCAAAAAATAAAAATGGCAGTGAGTCTTCCAACATACCCATTGCATGGTTGTATCATAATCCACACTCTCCAATTGGCTGCCCAGTTGTGGGTGGACCATAACCTAACGATTGTGTAAGGCCCATGTAAGCTGTGGGGCCCACCGTGATGTTTGTGTTATATCCACTCCAGCTCATTTTAGAACATGACCAGATTGGCACTACCCCCACCAGAACCTAGCTAGGTACGGTGGGTCCTGTTAGGGGATCTGTGGGGGCCACAGTTATGTATGTGTTTTAACCACACCTTCCATCCATTTTGACAGATAATTTTAGGGCATGAGCCAAAAATGAGGCTGATTGAAGGCTCAAAGTGGACCACACCGCAAGAAGCAGTGGGGATTGATAAAGCTAATATTTATGTGGGCCTAGGAAGTTTTCAACTATAGGAAATCAATCCCTACTGCTGCTTCCTGTGGTGTGTTCGACTTGAGCCTTCATTTTTGGCTCATGCCATATAATTATCTGTCAAAATAAATGGACGACCATCTCTAGCTAGGTCCTGGTGGGGGTAGTACCCAATCGGCACCCCGAACAGGGACACGGATTGCACCTGTCTCTAGCCACGAACGGGCAGTTCTGTGAGCAGGGCCACCGCGAAGTAGCTGTTTATCCACGCAGTCCATCCCTTTTCTCGGATCATTTCAAGTTATGTGCATAAAAATGCAGCAGATCCAACGCTCAAGGGGACCATGACATGCATTCAATGCTTTGTACATTTAATGCAACCCAAGCTAATTGTTTGGTGTGGTCCGCTTAAGCATTGAATCTGCCTCATTTTTGTGCACATACCTTGAAATGATCCAAGAAAAGGGATGGACGGCTTGGATAAACAGATACATCACGGTAGGCCCACCCACAGAACTGTGACCTGCCCGTTCATGGGAGTAGGACTCGGACCTAGGACTCGGACCGACCAGATCCAAACCTCGAATGGACCACCTCCACATGAAATCCCCTGTAACCACAAGCCCTATGGGAAACGGCACCGTTTCCTTTGTAGCCCACTCATGAGTTTTGGATCTCCCTCGTGCTTGGGCTCATGTCCTAAAATGAGCTAGCAAAATGGATGGACGTGGTGGATACACCACAAACATCACAGTGGGTCCCACAGTCCTGCCATGCCATCACACATGGACATCACATTTCTCATTTTTCAAGCTGTTTCATTTTCTTCCCATAGCATAATGAATACATTCCCAATGATATTAAACAACCGATATGGATTTATTGCCACTATTGTTCCTAGAGCCTTGCATGGAATAAACATACAACAATCCCGGTGGACCACGGCATTATGATACATGGACAAGATGTGGCAAGTGTCTCAACGACAGTAAAAGATACAACCCATGTTGAAACTTCTTGTAAACTACAAGATGTGCATCGACATCTGCTCACGGCCCACCACCTAGCCAGATCCGTGATCATCCGGAAGAATTCAAATTGTATCCACAGCTGCTTCACTCCCGTGGTCGGGCCAGCCACAGAGAGCTGAGAGCCCGGAGCCGGGAGAAATAGTCGTTTATGGCAAGAAGGGCCCGTGCAGATTGACGGGTCGTTAATATCCGGTGCATCTGTTGCAGTGTTTGTTGCCGCAGATTGTCAGCCTGACAAGTGCCGAACATCAATATCCCAATCATTTCAGTTCATGCATGAATGTATGCTCAAACCAAGATACATACGACATCCTCGGGTTCTTAGTTTGTATAAGTGAGGCCCATGGTTCAGAGTTTCAGAGCCATTGATGTCATGGACTGGACAGTGGATGGACCATCACCAACAATGCTCCTTAATAGGACATTCCTAACCCATCAGACTGATGACATGCAAATGCACGGTTACGGAAATACAAGCACAGCCCAACCTTTGAATTAAACAAGGCCAAAGATTTTATGACCCCATATGAGTATTCCATCTTGGAGATTGTTGGGCCATGGTCTGTCAATGGTCAGGTCCATCGGATCAACTGTCCGGATTAGAACCATCAGCCTCACTTGTAAAACTGAGAGCCTTAAGATACAAAGCAAAATCCTAAGGTGGATGTGCATGCATTCATATAATTCTGCTGATGTCTATACAAATCATTTCAATACACATGCATGCATGCAGCAAAGATAGTATTCGATGCTAAATGCTAATATTTAAGTTAGTCCACATGCACATGATCCAGACCATTCATTTGTAGGGTTTGCTGTGGCCAGACACACACAGGTCAAACATCACATAATCCAAGCCACTGACTACAATCCGAGAGGTTAGAAACACATCACACCAACAGTCAATGATCAATTGGACAAAAAGGCCTCTAATGTGACACAAGGATTATCTAACCGGTGTGATTTTTGGCAAATGGCCCGTCCAAGGTAGATCCTGGCATATGAATGGTCCGGATGTACATGCACACCACACATACCGTGATTGAGTGCTAAATAACTATAAAAATGGAATTGAGCATCAGATCCTTTCCCTGATAGTAAAAGCATGTCTATGAAAGGCAGCTAAGCAGAAGGAAATGAAAACCAAGGAGACGAAAATTTACCTGGCGCAGGAACCCCTCAAGGGTACCAAGCTTTCCCATGGCCATTGCCATCTGACCCATGTAATTCGCCACGTTCCCGGATGATCCAGAGGGTCCAAGAGATCCAGCCAGTGTTTCTGCCAGAGACTGTTGTAATGCCTCCATACCTTGAGATAGAGCATC
This sequence comes from Magnolia officinalis, assembly GCA_021015155.1. Taxonomy (NCBI): domain Eukaryota; kingdom Viridiplantae; phylum Streptophyta; class Magnoliopsida; order Magnoliales; family Magnoliaceae; genus Magnolia; species Magnolia officinalis. The sequence continues at coordinate 66,482,946 of JAJHSJ010000009.1, read as the reverse complement.
CTCCGCCTGTTGAGAGGACTGTTGCAGATTGCAGATGCTCATCAACTGCTGCTCGGTAAGAGGCTCCAGATGACTCACAAGAAGCTGCCATGGTGCACATTCAATCAACTAACAAAACCCATCAACACAAAACCCAAAGAGAAGACACATCCAAGCACAGCTCTGAGTCATCATAAAACCACCCATGCCATATTTAAATAGGAATGCAAATCACAAACACCTCCCGCACATGGAGGACATGTACAAGATCTGCACTTATCTGGTCAGCTGCATTTTTTATATGCGCTTGGCCTGAAAATCAGATTAGCAGAATGATTCTAACCATTCAATTAGAATAGCGTGCGGAAATTGGGGGGCATCATTTTGTTTCTCAAATCGAGTGCTTGGGATGTCAAACCAGCCAAATTTTTGGGCAGTGGCCCAGTAATGGTTGAGGTGGCCTGGATTGCTGCCACCACCTGCCACCATGGATTTAAGAAGTGGTTTCGGCATGGGACCAAAACCAGTCCAACTCATCCCCATTTAGGTCTCATATCAGTGTGGTTACTTGTTTCGTTTCAGACTGAAACTGATATGACCCGGATCGACGAATTTTCAAACCACACCTGTCACATTTCTCCATGAGAACTTGTGCTAAAGAAAAGGAAGAAGAAGAAGCTTATTTGCTGATAGTTAGCATTCCCTTCAGGCTAGTGCAATTCATTTTAGCAACAAAATCCATCACATATGCACGAACGCAATAATGACATTTCTAAAGAGCTATTATACAATTCTTGGGTCGGAAGTTTATATAGTATTGTTTGGGCTTTGTTTCACGAGTGGAGCCTGCGCTTCAATCACACAAACCTTTGATATAAGAGCCCCACTGTGGATGGTCCATGCGCTAGTCTGCTATACTAGAGGATCCTAGCCATCAAATATTTGGCTTTTTTGTGCTTGAACATGAATTGCTGCTGCAGTTTCTCAACAACCGTCTATTTAATGGCAACCCATTGAAGGGCTAGGCTATTCCCTCTGCAAGATTTTTTGTGCATGACCATCCAGAGTGTGGACCACAATATCAACGATTGGACCACTGAACAAGGCTCCTACTTGTACAAACTGAAATACTGAACAGTAATTTAAAAACTTCTGGCCCCGAGCATTGTATAATGCCTCTTTTCTTAAATGACTCAGAAAGGGGGATGCCTCATCAACTATTGTTGCTCACCTTGAGGAGTTCAGACGAACGGAATCCGCCCAGCCACATGAAGCACCTCTCTGCTGGAGTCTTCCACATGCCCGAAAGTATGTGGAAGACATCGGCTTTAGCAGCAACACCCTTGAGCCTAAAAATGTCTTCATAGTGAGCTATAACACTGTCAACAATAGACTGGAGCTCACCATCACCTGCATGGGAGTTCACAGCCACCCTCAGCTCATTGACCTGACGGTTATGCTCTTCCAGCCACCGTGAGTATTCTATGTCAAATGCCAAGGCACCTGCAAACAGAGGAGATAAAAAGATCGTTTTTAAAATCCTTTTCCTTAATTTGTATATTTTATGGAAAAAAATTGGTTTAAGAGCACGGTTAACTAAGGCTCCATATAGTGACATTTTGGGATATGCTTTCGTTGGATGAAAGCCAGGCGCCACAAGTGCCACATCAGATATGAGCCTGACATTTTGTGTGAAGCCTCTCATAGAACAGGATGATGCGAAAAACCACTACAAGTGATTCTCCAACCTATATGATAATGCGGGAGGCTTGTCACGAAATGACAGAATTTTTCTGTTGTGGAACCTGTGGGGCCCGTTCTCTGACAAAAAAAGACACCTGGAAATATTTCACCAGAAGAGCCAGGAGAAATAACCAAAGTTAAAAAAAAAAAAAAAACAAGTTAAGATCTCAAATATGTAAGAGACTAGATGGGGACCACAAAGAAACCTTCACCATTTAGAGAGAGTTACAAGCTACCCATCCAAATGTACAGTGTTGGATAACTCCTGTTTTTTTAAGAACATGCACATGACCATTTATAGAAGGAAAATACTGATAAAGTAATCATCTGCACGTGATTCAATATCGCAAGCCTTGTCAAAAGGAACAAAATGCATGGATTAGCAGCGGTTAGAATACCATTTCCACTCATCGAATGGGATTGATCTCCTGAGCTTGAAATGAAGATGCCCTGCAAGAGAGAGAGAGAGAGAGAGAGAGAGAGAGAGAGAGAGAGAGAGAGAGAGAGAGAGAGAGAGAACTTGATGAGTTTCGACAGGTAAAAGCAACATGCATGCTATGTAGACCTACCGAACTTAAAGTGTTATAACGAAGTGGGTAACCAAAGGATGCAAGAATCACACCTGCTGGCGGGCTCGTTGGAGCTCCTGCTCGAGTTGGGTTAGCTTCAGGCGGCTACTTTCCAGTTGTTGGACATATGCCTTCAAGAAAAGAAGATCACCATCAATAGGAATATCTCGTGAAACTAAAAGCCTATATGCAGATTACAATGAAAATTCAATGGACATGGGAAGGTGTGGGCTTGTGAGGATCAATGGCCTCAAGCAAAATGGACTTGACGAAATCAAAGTGCACATCAAACAAAAATGCTTTGTTTGAATGGACAAGCGAAATGAATTGTGAAAATTCAGATAAATAGGAAATGACAAGTTTTAATGACATTTGCTACTCTACTCATAAATGATTGGAAGTCAATTTACAGTTCAATCCACCCAAAACAACTAATTTCCGAATCTAGATTCACTCTGCTTCGGTCACCAAATTAAATCTGGTGAAAGGGAACCCAAAAATCTATTCAGACTCTTTATTTTGGATGCTTTCCTTCTCTGTGGTGAATATTTCTTGATGATAAAAACCTATTTGAACTGGATCTGTGATGATTCTTCTTATCAAAACTAATAAATAGTTTATATATCTGATGATTGGATTTTGAAACACGATTCATGTTTGAGCGCTGCTTGATTTTGATAGTTGGATTTTGGTTTCAAGAGATATTTCTTCAGGCTATTGATGACTTCAAGTTCCTACATTTGCTCTGTTTTTCACATTCCAAGACTAGTAGCATTGCTATTGAGGCAGCGGTTTCACTCAGATCAGCTTCTGATGATCTTTGGAACCTGCTTGGACAGGGTGTTAAATCACGACAGCTTTGGATTTTATCCAAAAGCATTTAAATCAGAAGTAGACACTGCTTTATCCAAAACATCCTGGATGGAAGTTGGAACACATTAAAAGGGTGACCGTTTTCAATTTGTTTCCTTTCATCTCCCACTCAAAATGAAATGGATAGAACAATTATTGCTGCCCCACCAGCAAACAGGGAATTAGTGTGTAGAATGGATTTTTTCAACAGGTCCAGAATGCCTTTTTTTTAGGAAGGAGTTATTAAGATAACTAATGGTCCAATATATCATAACAGTGCAAATAAACATTTGCAAGGGCAACCAATATAAAAATAAAATAACCCACTTTCTTCCTCAATCGGCTTTTTCTTGCAGCTTCACGATTTTGAGCAAGCCTACGAAGTGTCTGCAAGATAAACAAATAAACATACCATTAAATACTACTGGATTTCAGGGGAAACAATAGAAGCTAGTTAGTACTGTAGCTAATTAAAAACCTTCTGATCTCCTGTCTTTGATCTATCATTGGAATCAGATGCTGCTATAAAGTTAGACTGACCTGCTTCAAACTGAGCAGAGAAGGAAACCCGTCAATACATCAATAGTTCACAACGATAGCACTAAAGCATAGCTTCATATCAAGCAACAAGGAAAAAGTAGATGTGCATAAATATACCAATGCGTGTACACCAACTCAGCATACATTTTTCCTACTGGAATGGAATGCTTTTTTTTTTTTGGAGACTAATAAAACTTTTATTGAAAAACTGGTCAAAAGGCAAAAAAGAAAACAAAACAAAGGCTACAACCTACAACTCTAACCAGCTACCTGGGAAATAAGCAGAAGCTAAAACATTAGCTGCTTGCACCCATTCAATTACTCTCCTTTTTGCCCAGATAAAAACTTCAAGAAACCGGCCCCTTCAATTTTTAAAACAGCGGCTATTTCTCCCCAGCCGAAAGCTCCAAAGACCTGCTAATAGGCATAATTGCCATATTCGTTTCCCGATCTTGCTTTTACAACCTCCATGCCAAGCCAAGAACTGATCGATCGATCAATCTTGGAATAATCCATGAAACTCTGAACAGATTCAGGAAACCGGACCACAACTTTGATGAAAAGAAGAATGAATAAATAGGTGATCAATCGACTCCTCATCACTATAACATAAAAGACACATTTCGAATTATCATGCCACGCCTTCGAAGATTGTCAACGGTGAGAACCTTTTTCCACCCACCAACCATGTGAACACACCACCTTGGATGGACCACCATAACGCCAAACATGGGCACTCAACTTGATCAAGAAAACCCCCATCTAGTCACCTGTAGAAGGATTTTACCGAGAATTTTTCAGATTTTTTGGTGACCCAACCAAAGCGTCTTCCTCCAAGGTTAATGGGAAATGACTTGAGAGAATCTAACATCCTTATCAACTCTTCCACCTCTTCATTGACCAAATTTCTTCTACAAGGAGCCCAAATATCTTCCCCACCATGAATGGAGAAACACCTCTCGAACGAAATATTTGGATCTGTGGTGACACATGCTAGCTAAGGGAATAATGAATTCAATATTTTTTTTCAGAGCCCACAAATCATCCCAAAATTGTATATTCTTGCCATTGCCTAAAGAGAACCCCACACATTCCCAGACTTTGTCTTTTAATAAATTCACTAACTTTCATAGTGATAAGGCCCTGTAGAAGGAAGAAGCTTTTGTCCATCTACCCCCACCTGAACACCATACCTTCTACCCAGCACATCTCTCCATAAACTTCCATCCTCAACCCCAAATCTCCACATCCACTTACCCAACATTGCCTGTTTAGAATCTCCAGCTTGCACAATCCCGCTCCTCCCTGAGACATTGGTTTACATACTTCTTCCCATTTCACTAAATGGAATTTATGATTTTCTTCCGAACCTTGCCATAGAAAATCTTGTCTAATCTTTTCTAATGTGGCTTCAACAAATTTTGCGCATTTAAAAATTGACATGAAATAAATCGGAAGATTAGACATACCCTCCCTCCCAATGAAAGATGTTTGCCCCTCCAAGATGATCATTTCCTTTTAAATCTTTCAATCACTTTATCCCATAGATGCTTGGCCGGTTTCCCAATACATAATGGGAGCCCCTAATATGAGGTAAGGAAGAAACCTACCCCATATCCAAAATGAACTGCAAAAGCCTCAATCTCCTCCTTTGAAAGCCCCACCCCCCAATAGTTTGGTTTTACTTATGTTGACTTTTAAACCCAAAATTGCCTCAAAGCAAGTGATTATAGAACGGAGATTATCTATTTTCCTTTCGTCTGCCTCGCATAGAAGCACAGTGATGTAGGACATGAAAATTAAATATGATATGCGAGATTTCAGGCTTAAGATCACGTTAGTTCAGAAACAATTACACAAATTCCATATCCCACATGAAAGTCCAAACATTCAAGTAAGGGGAATCTATGCGGGTCCAGGCCTACACATAATAAGGCTGGATCAATAAAAATTATGAACCAAACGATACTCAAAGGTAAGAAATAATCATCCACACATGCATAGTAATCAGTCCCTAATCCAAGGGATTCAGAAATTCCAATTCGGAAAACCCTAGGGTAAGAAAAATGGGCATAAAATTGAAGATTTGAGTAATTTAGGGTTAGGTTTAGGGATTTTGGGTGAAAGCGGAGTGAAAGAGAGAAGAGAGACGAACTAGAGAAGTACCGCACGCGTGGACAACAAGAATGGCCCAGACGCAAGTGTGTGTGATCCCGGCCGCACGTGTATGAGGCTCACTATTCAGAAAAAGGCCACTTTGGCCCTGGTCGGCCAGGGATGGACTCCAAAACCCCCCAATCTCAGCTCGATCTAATGTACGGTTTATGCGTAGTGCTCCGCCGAAGTTTCAGCCCTCCTGACTCCTGTAGGACCAGATTCTGAAATTCTGTCGTGGGGAGGAGAATTGCTGCAATAGATGATTGATTCGAAGTGTAAATGATGGGGTGAGACGAGAAGAAGAAGATGGCAATGGATGGGCGAATCGAGATAGATGTAGCTTCGCACCACGGTAGTTAACCCTTCGATGAAGGGAAGGCTTCGCACCCAATTAGGCTACACAACTCAGAGAGTAGGAAAACGCGGAATTTTTATTAATATTCAAAAAATCAAAAGTACAAGGGGTGCCTATTTATAGGGAAAACCCTATACCCTAAAACTCGCACCATGTGCGCAACCTATTACTTGGCGATGAAGTAAACTAAAATAAAAATCAATCAAAGAAATCTAAAGCGTTCATGATGTTCTAAATAACATAAATAGTCAAAACCTAAAATATGAAATCAATCCGACTAGTGGGTCATGATCATGAGATCCCATGATAGGTTTTTCTTAGCTATCGGGCCCATTCTCTCGAACCAATACTCCGTCTTCTAACTAGGAGGCCCTCCCTGGACGTCGTCATCGATCCAAATCGACGGTGGGGCCCTCCTGGCGTACGTACGTAGGGGGGGCAGCATGAGTGCGCGTGTGTGCGTGATGTCCCCATCACAAAGTATCGTCCGCATATTGGAGATGAGAGATTTGAAAGTTTGAATTATCCACCCAAAAACCTTTCACTAATCCCACCAACACCCCTTGTTCTATCATTAGCCCAATTGCCTCTATCACCGCAACAAATAAATAAGGGGACAGTGGATCGTCCTGTCGCAAACCTCTAGAAGAAGAGAAATATACTGACAGTGCTCCATTTACCAACACTGAATATTTTGACAATCGAATACATGCTTGCATCCAAGCCCTCCATTTCACCACGCATCCCAAGCGTTGTAGCATATAATCGAGGAAGCTCCAATCTACATGATTTTATGCGTTTTCAATATCTAACTTGCAAATAATACCATTGTTTCCTTTCCTTTTACAAGAATCAATACATTCATGAGCTATAAGGACACTATTCGCTATCTGCTCGCCTTTCACAAATGCCCCTGAGATTTTGAAATTACCTCGTTTAGGACCAAACTGAATCCGGAAGCCAAAATCTTTGCCAATAACTTATACGGACCCCCTAAAAGACCGATTGGCCTGAAATCCCTAAGGCATTCTGTCCCTTCGCGTTTAAGGATTAAGGCAAAAAATGTTGCCCCAAACTCTGTAGCCAAATGACCCGAATCAATAAACTCATGGATAAAGTTAATCAAAACATCTTTCAACATACCCCAGAAAATCTGAAAGAAAGCAATGGGATAACCATCCGGGCCAGGAGCCTTGTCGCTCCCTAACTCTAAGACTGAAAACATGCATATAAATTTTTTTATAAAAGAAGGAAACAAGAAAGTCTCTTTGTTCCCAAATGAGAGGTTTTCACACATTTTTAACTAAAATAACTTAAAAGACATCAAGCAACACCAGTTCAATTTGCCGGAATTCAAAAAATTTCCAAGTTGCACTGGAAATATTCTGGCTTGAATGGATTGAAACAAATGAAATTTGAAACAGATTAAAATGGCCAAAACGACTAAAACAGACCATCCTAAGAAAGGGAAGGGATTTCAGTTTCATTTTGGCGACTGGAATGCAATGCTTTGGTGCTTCTCTTCTTTTTTTTGCCCCTGGAATGGCGATGATGTTATTAAGAACCAAAGAAAAACAGCAAAAGCATGGCAACACAAGCATTATGTGACCCTCTTATCACTGAACAAGAGACCATTAAAAAGTGGAAGAAAAAAAACCTGCAAAAGGACATCCCAGAAACCCCAAAACCCAATGACACTAAACATGGCCTTCAATGAACAAGCCCAATCCCCATAAAAGTCCTCCAATGAAAACCCATCAAATTCTTGGTTTTGGCTGGAAAAAAAAAAACAAAATTTACAGCTAAACTACACAGCCACAGATACACACATCCACGTGTGTGCATGTGTGTTTACATTTGCATGCATGCACAATCAAGAATATTACGAAAGCAAACTGATATGTGTACTACAATACATGGTCATATATTCATCTGTGATCCTGCTATGTTGCCCAGTGACGGACATTCATCAGGGGGCAACCAACATTAATGAAGGATTAACAAAGAGAATACAATTACATCAATGTACGGGTCCAAGGATGATGAACAAGCAAAGAAGAGGTTACTTGACTTAAAAAACAATCATGGTATCTAGAGAGAATATAAAGGTATAATACAAATTCAGGGTACAAATACGTGCATATGCGAGTGCCTGCATAAATGCATTAGTGTTGAATTGGAAGTTGGACGCCCACATGCATGTTCAACTACTGTCCTAAGCCTCGCAAGATATCATAATGCAGCAGAAATAGATAATCGAAGGGCTAAATCTACCAAAAAAGGAAGAGAAGAAATATATTTAAACAGCGCAAAGAAACTTTTTTTATTGATATCACTAAGACAATATTAAGGAAGAAAGTATATAAATTCATTAATTTTTTAGGGCATGTTTGAATATCACCAATTCCATGGAAATCAATGTAAATGGAAAAGGTTTTCCATTGATGTGACAATTTGAAATGTTGGGATGTCAGAGAAAAGGGAGGATTCCACAAAGCAATCATTGCATTTTTCTATAGTTTGGATGCTCTAGCATGAGAAACTAGGTGACTTTTGTCTCACAAATATGAGATCTCCACTTACTATCCAAACAAGACCCCTAAAAATAGAATCCATGTTCCGATAGTTGCCATGGAAATAATCATTGCCTAACCATTACCCCCTTTTTCCTTTTCACTTGGAATACGTATCCAAACATGGCCTTATTGATACTAGTACCACAAATAAAAAATTATGTAGGAAATTATATAAAGTTCATTCACCACAAAAACATAATACACCTTTTATAAATCTCAACCTGAAGCATCATAACATCATCAACATGAACAACACCATGCATGCACTCTTGTCAAAGCTGAAATTTCTACACTCCTAATCTTGTGGGCCATGTAACATAAAACAACTCCTGGCACAATCATCCCCTGTCAAATAGAGAAAGAAATGAAAGCACAACACATACAACTATGACACGAACAAGGGAAATGATATTTACAAACATGTTTTTTGACACAAACACCCATTTTTTCTACTGTGGGATTAGAATAGCACCAGAGGTGTAATATTCTAGTGCCAATAGTAGAAAAGAACGAGTGTAAGGAGAGGGCACAAATTCCATATCCCCACAAATGAACGAACAAACCATATCTTTTGGCATAACATTTTGGAAAAGTCAAAACGAGAAAGATGGAAGCATCACCCTTTGATTCTTCTCATCTGTATCCACATCTGTTGAAGTATCGTCAGTCCTAGGGCTGGTATCTGCCATTGTAGACTCTCCCCACTTATCAAAATGATTGCTAGAAACAATGTTAGGTTGTTGTCCCTTCTCTTGAGGTAATCTCTGTGATCCGACTCTTGGAGTTATATCAGCGGAAGCAACCGCCTGCTTTTTTTTCAAAAAAAAAAAAGAAAAGAAAAGAAAAGAAAAGAAAAAGAAGATAACCTCTTAATCAGAACAAGCAAGCTTCTTGAGTAACGCTAACTCATCAATCTCAAGAATGTCGATGATGGGTGCATTTGGATTTTGGATGTTTCCAAATCAGAAATATCAGATAGTTCAGCAGAATGAATTGTTATCCTTTTCACTGTTGGGGCAGCAGGGATTTTTAGAACTGCATTACACTGGGACAGGTTCCCATTTTTTTCCACCATTTCCACCCTGAAATCAGGGAAGTTTCATGTCAGACCTGACATGTAGCCAATATAGATTTGGGTGGAATAGCATCCAGCAAGTCCAACAAAGTTGAGACGTCCAAATGCAGCCATAATGTCAAAGAGGAATCAGAGCTTACCTTATTAAAATGGACGAATTGGAGAGAATCAGAAGCAACAGCCTGGCCACTCGACTTTGAGTTGAACACAGGATCTTCAATGCATGAAACAGATAGAGAAGAGAAGAAATCAGCATCTACTCCAGCAAGCCTATGTCACAATCAATCCAACCGATTAATGTACAATACAAACTACAAATGTTAGGATGCTGAAATTTAAAATCACCATCATCTATCTCAGTTGATCATTATTTATTTTGAAAACAAGAGCACTCAAAAATAACAGAAACCCAAGAGACATGATCGCATCATACTCAAGAAGAAGAACCTTTGTAAGTCCCAACAGCACCACATACAGCCACCATGGAATGTGTGTGGGTCATCCCAAGCCTGCATCAATGGGCCTCACCAACCAATCAGGTGGCCCAAAATGTACAAAAACAATGAATAGTTTGATATAAACTGCCAATAGTTCACATTGAATGTTTACATGTGGCCAACCCAATAAATGGACCACGTTCTAGACCAGGCATCTACAAGGCAGGGCCCACCTGATGCACAACTGGTATATCCCACACAGCATGTGCTTCACAAAACTCTCAAGAAGAACAATGCAACTCCAGAATGACATAGGAAGAAGCCCCAAACACACCCAAAAACCTGATATGGTGCTCTTGAACACCGTTAGAGCCATTACACATTTCCAACATAGACTAAGAACAGGAACAAGCACAAGAGACATATGGATGCTCAGTCATATTCAGGTTGACCTCTTACAAAGAGGAAGGCTTTGAATACATACTTCTACCAGGGTGGTCAACAGCATCCTTTAAACGAAATACAATAGATTGCTCAAGCACGCCAAATTCAGAAACATGAGTAGAATGGATGTGGCTCCCTTCTTTTCCTCTGAAAAAGCAAGTGAAAGTATTGGACACATAAATCAGCATAAATTACCAAAATTTGCAAATGCAAACCCAAAACCAGACAAAAGTTAAATCAGCCTATTGAACTCCAAAGCCAAGCTGATACTAGCACAGTTAGAAAAATGAGGAATTATAGGACACTCAAGCTGAGGCTTTGCACAGTTTACTTGGGTTTTCAATTCTGAAGGGTAACACCCATGGTTGGATCAGAGACCATTCTGCTGCATCCTATCATGGATTGACCACACCCCAAAAATCTAACAGATAGGAAGATCCTAGCCTAGTCTTGGGACTCTTTTTCAGTGGAATGTAATAAATTCCTCTTCTTCATCAATCATTTTTACATTGAAAGGTTACGACTGTCCTATTGGGGTGATACTGAGGGCATAGTCCATCAACGGTTGGGCATAACAGACCAATGTCCTGGATTTTTTATTTTTTATTTTTTTTTTTTGAAAAGCAACAGATTTTATTGATAGACTGCCAAACGCAGGAAAAGAATACAATGCAAAAAGAAGATTTTTTATTATTATTATATTTTTTTTAAAAGAAGGGATCAAGTGTTTACCACATATTATCAAGATATTGCACCACCAGTTTGATTCTTTTTATATATGGTCATCTTCAGTGGCATTAATGATTAAACTTACAAACTGCTCAGATGTCACACATACTTGCAAAGTAGCATACCTCAAAAGTATGCCCCAGCCAAGAGTTTGTATATGTGCTCTTGTTTTTAGGTTGAGATATTATACAACCTCAGGATCAAGGTTAGTACAGTATGTTTGGACTTTCAGTTAGTACAAGTGAGGCCCAAGGTCCTGCGGTCCAAAACATGGATAGGACAGGCCTATAACTTGGGATCATCCATCCACCAAAAATCCCCCATATTTGAAGACACTTAGCTATATAATAATTGCCTCTTATTAATTGAATGGATATCATTAGTTGTCTGGATAGGGGTAAAATCCCATATGGTGAAAGGGTGTAAACTCTTTACACCTTGTAACATTTTACAGGAGAAAAAAAAAAAGCAACTGATTCTGTTTAGGAGGCTTAGTAACACTTCCCATGTAAACACTTCAGGTCCACTGGCTCTTTCTTTTTCTTCCTTTTTTTTTTTTTTGAAAGAAAAAGAAACACTTGATCCCTCTCTCTTCCCAATACCTACCATCATCATGACATAATGAAATAGTTTACCTGTGAATTTCTTTGCATGTGTAAGTAAATATGTACATAAATGAGCCAAGCACATGGGCCCCACTTGTACACAAAAAATTCAAGGGTATTGCACACATTGCATAATGCGCAATAACTTGCAGCAGAGTTGGTATGCCCCGCTCTTTCATCAGTAGAGATTATAATTGAGTTGCAAGAGAGAGATTGAGGTGAATTATAGACAACATGCCAACATGGCACGCCTATTCAAAATTGGCACCATTAAGTGCATATTGTTAAAATAGTGACAACAAGGTAATGACGGTGGATTGGCAAGGCAAGGAAGTGATTTTGCCATCAAGGTGGAGATTGTTAAAATAGTGACACCAAAAGCACTATAGTTTTAACTACCTTTTAAGCCCATATAACTTATGTTATACATAAGCAAACAAGGCTCAAGTGTTTGTGGACCCTTGGAAGGTGTTTTTGGTATTTCACTCACGAAAAGGAAGCTTCTAGGGTAAGTTTTATGGAGAAAAAGGTGGAGTTATGAATTTGGAGAGGGTTTTCTTTTGCACACATCAAGGGAGGGTTTAAGAGGAGTTCCTTTTTCTTGAAGGCAATGTTCAAGGGGTTTCAAGGCTTTCTCAAGAGGTGCTAAAAAGTGTTTCAAGGTCTTCTTCTCAAGGTCTTCAAGGTGAAGAGGTTTATTGCTAGCATATGTAATAGTGGAGGGATTTCCTTTTTTAAGGCTAGATTGAAAGGGGTTTTGTTGTGTTCTTGAGAAATGTACCATATATCATATTCTTCGTAATCTCTACTTGCTATAGTGGATTATTTCTTTGCTAGATTGTCCATTAATATAGCCCAAGTGGCAAACAGTGCATATCTTGCGTTCTTTTATGGTTTATGGTTGGCCTTTTTCTCCATTATCTTCTTTCTATTTATTGCGCGTGATCCTTGCATATTTCATGTACCATTGGAATTAAATAGTGTTTGATTTTGGTGGTGAATCGTTTGGGCGGTGGTTCTAGTTGCATCAAGTGGTATCAGAACACTTGGTTTTGTATGATAAATTGGAAAAGTTGGCTAGTAGTAAATTTGAGGTGGAGAAATTTGATTGGCATAAAAATTTTGAGCTTTGGAAATTAAGAGTTCAAGATTTGTTAGTTCAACAAGGAGTATATAAGGCATTGCTCAGTAAGGCAAAGAAACCGGAATTTATGATTGAAGGTTATTGGGTAGAGATGGATCTGAAGGCATTGTCAACAATTCGCTTGTATTTGGCGGATCATGTTTACTTTACCATAATTAGTGAGAAGATAGCAAAAGGCTTATATGTCAGTTTAAAAGTATATGTGTGAGAATGGAGGAAGAAGATAAGGTGATGGCATTGTTATGTACATTACCAGAGTCTTATGACAACTTGGTTACATCATTAAGTTGTACCAAGGAAGATTCACTCGGTTAGGATATAATTTGTAGTGCATAGCTTACCAATGGACTTCGAAAAAGGATATCCTTGGGAAGTTCATGTGGTTCAAAAGTGGAAGCTCTTATAACAAGAAGAAGGCCAAATGACTGTGGGAGCAAACCAAATGACTCTTCAAGAAGCAAGTCTTGAGGCTGATCAATATTGAGGGGTGACAAAAGTGCTTGTTGGATATGTGGAAAGACCGGTCACTTGACAAAAGATTATTGGAAAAGAAAAAAAATATCAAATTCAAACAATGGTAAGCAACTTTTTTGAATCCAAGAATGTAGCCAATCAAGTAAAAGTATCAACATTGGACTCTTATTGAAGATGGGGTGTTGATGGCATGTTCTAACACGACATTTTATCAAAATTGGATACTTTGATAGTGGTGCGACTCATCATACATGTTCTCATAGATTATGGTTTAGGCCATTTAACACATATGAATCACATGAAGGTGGTGTTTTTATTAATGGGAAATTACTCAACTAGTACAACAGTTGAGGTTGGTTCGATTGCATTGAAGATGTTCGATGGAATGGCTATAAGACTTGAAAATGTGAGGCATGTATAGGGACTAAAAAGAAGCTTGATCTTACTCTCTAAATTAGATTCAGATGGTTGTAAATTTATAGGGCAAGGGGGAGTACTCAAAGTCTCCAAAGGAGCACGTGTCATTATGAAAGGCGTCCAGGTTAGAAATTTGTAGAAGTTGCTAGGAAGTACGGTGACAAATGGCATGGCAAATGTAGTTGTTGAGAATGGTGGACTTTCATTGCAATTATGACATAGGAGGTTAGGTTACATAAACGAGAGGGGTATGGAAGTGTTGGCAAAAAGAAATTTAATACCCATGATGAAGTTTGGAGAAAAGCAATTTTATGAAAATTGTCTCTATGGTAAATAGCATAGGAGGAAGTTCTCAAAAGGTAGTCACAGTAGCAAAGGCATAGTTGATTACATACACAGATGTGTGAAGACCGTCACCAATTGCTTCATATGGTGATGCACTATTCTTTGTCTCCTTCATTGATGACTTCTCAAGAAAAGTGTGGGTGAAAACATTAAGGTCCAAGAATGATGTGCTCATGGCTTTCAAGTATCTTAAGGTCATGGTGGAGAAGCAAACAAGGCGCTAAGTCAAGACTCAATTTACTTGAAATGAATTCTTTAAGTCCTGCAAAGATGAAGGAATCAAGCAATACTTTATGGTTGTTTAAACTCCTCAACAAAATAGCATGACTGAAAGAATGAATCATGCACTAATGGAGTGTGTACTAGAAGCATGTTGGCCAATGCGGGACTTGAAGAAGAAAGGTGGGCCGAAGCTGTATCAACGACTTGCTATTTTGTCAACCAATCACCATCCATAGCTTAAAGAAGAAAACACCTTAAGAGGTATAGACTAGAATTCCTTGTGATTATTTTTGAACTAAAGATATTTTGTCGTGATGTATTTGCTTTAAATCCTAGTTGTCAGAGAAATAAATTAGAACTTTAATCCAAGAAATGCATTTTTGTTGGTTATCAAAAGAGCAACAGGCTTATCATTTGTAGAAAATGATAGCTAAGAAAATTATCAATCAAAATGTACATTTTGACGAGTCTCATGTGCTTATGAGACTCAAAAGGTCAGCATGGGGAAAAATAAAGTCCTCGGCAAAATGATGTTCAACTTTTTGAAGATACACTGGAATGTTCGGTTGTAAACATTGTAAATCCCATGGATCAAGAAAATGATCAATGTGAAACTGAAGGAATTGAAGAAAATTAAGACGATGATGAAGAATGAGTACAACCTTTGATGGAGCATCCATGTCATAAAATCCATCGACCGACATATCTTATAAATTATGTGGATCCTAGAACTTTTTTTAAAGATAACTAAGCATTTATTAAGACACCCATCAAAGGGCATGAAAAGAATACAACGCAAGACTAAAAAAGAGATTAAGAGATAGCAGCCTTAGTTACATTTACATGAGCCCAATCCAAGTTAAAACCCTTAACTTTATTAATCACCCCATCCACTGAGGACCTCTCATTTATGAAACACCGCTCATTCCACTCCCTTCATATATCCCCAAAAAATAGCCATGGTGAGAAGCCTCCAAACTGTTTACCCGCTTTCCCACCTCCCCCTCCTTGCCACACCTAAAGAAGAACCTCTAATGACCCCAACATTACCTAATCCATGTGGAATGCCGCAAGGAAAAACTCCCACGCTTTTCGGACAAAAGAACAATGGAAAAATAAGTGGTCAATGGACTTCACATTTTCCATAGACATTAGATATATATTTAGAAGGATTACATACCTCCGTTGAAAATCATCAATAGCCAAAACTTTCTTTCTACCAACTAGCCACACAAAAACCACAACAAGAGAGGGGGGGGGGGGGGGGGACATTTTCACACCGGGCTTGAGTGGAGTGGCCTGTGGGATGCAGGGGCACACTCGGGGCGGGCGGCTCGCGGAACCCATGGATTTGGGGCTTGGGCTATGAGATAAAGGGATTAATTCACCATGCTCTACCAATTTAAACTTTTAGAGCAAGCGGTTAATTGTCCTGCATCAAATTGGTATCAGAGCAGGAGATCTCGTGTTCGAGACTCCTCACCGGGGGTGATTAATGTGGGGGCATTTTCACACAGGGCTCGAGTGGGGTGGCATGTGGGATGTAGGGGCACACTCGGGGTAGGTGGCCCGCGGAACCCATAGATTTGGGGCCCGTGTGAGGCGAGCGGCTCGTGTGAGGCGGAACCTATGGATTTGGGGCCCACGAGGAGGGTTTGGCAAAGGTCATAACCCATGGATTTGAAGCCTAAGCTATGAGATAAATGGATTAATTCGCCATGATCTACCAGTTCAAGCTTTTAGAGCAAGTGGTTAATTGTCCTGCATCAAGGGGCCTCATATAGAACGAATGATGGAAAGGATGAGAAGGGCCGGAATTGCAAGAGGAGTTGGCAATTAAGCTGCAAAGAGAATGAATAGAGAACTATCCAAATTATTGACCAATCCAGATGAAGGTGTCCTCTTCCTGAGACGAAGGAACAACATTCTTGAGACAATCCATAAGGTCAATAAACTCTATGAACTCATCGTCTGCTAGATTCCTACGGCACGGAGGGCTCCAAACAGAACTACCACATATAGAGTAGCATTGAGCAACTGAAACAAAGCAATGCGATGCCAGAGAAGCTAATCTTGGAAGGATATCTTGAAGTGCCTATTATCGCACCAAATATCCACCTAAAAGCATATACAGTGCCTCATTCCCAAAGGGCAAATGCAATCCTATGTGGATTCTACAACATTAAGGACTCCAGTCACAGAAAATCAAGAACCAAACTCTTTTGAAGAAGCTATGCAAGGTGATGATTATGAAAATTGGAAGAAGGCCATGGAAGAATAAACACTTGCACTTGGAAAATTCATACATGGTTTTTTGTGCCAAAGGGTCGCAAAGCAGTTGGTTTCAAGTGGGTCTACAAAATCAAAGAGTGCAAATGAAATGATAAAATCAAAAGACATAAGGCAAGGCTAGTTGGCAAAGGTTTTGCACAAAAAAGGAAGGTGTTGATTTTATGGAAACTTTTGCATCGGTTGTGAAACTTGTTTCTATTTGGTTTGTTCTTACACTTGTAGCTTTGCTAGACTTAAAGCTTGAGCAAATGGATATACATGTGACAACTAGAAGAGTTTGTTGTGGAGCAAGGAAAATTTTGTATGCAAGTTGAATAAATCATTATATGAGTTCAAACAAGCATCAAGGCAATGGAACAAAAAGTTTTGACTCTTTTATGTTAGCTCTTCAATATTAAAAAGTGATTATGACCATGCTTGTATTTCAAGTTTTTTTGGTGATGGAATTTTTTTATATCTTGGTTTTATATGTTGATAACATGCTTTTGGTATGCAAAGATAAAGTAAGGATTGATGAGTTGAAGGCTCAATTAAGTGAAGAAAAAAAAAATGATATTAAGGATTTAGGGCAACACATCAAATCTTTGAAATGGAGATAGACGGGATAGACAAAGTAAAACCTTGTAACTTTCTTAAAGAGGGTTCATTGGAAATGCACTTAACAAGTTTGGTATGAGCCAGGCAGAGCCTGTAAAGACTCCAATGGTTGCTCATTTCATATTATCTTCTGAATGAAGTTCAAAGTTGGAGGGGAAAAGAATATATGGCTCGGGTTCCATATATAAGTGTGATTAGAAGTTTTATGTTTGCTATGGTATGTACTAGGCCAGATATAAATTATGTGGTTGGGGTGCTTAGTTATTTTATGGCAAATTTGGGGAAACCACGTTGGGAGGCAGCAAAATGGGTACTTTGATCAGAGGCACAAGTAATTATATGCTTACCTATCATAAAGGAACAGAGGTGATGCATGGTTTTCTTAATGCGAATTTTATCGGTGATCTTTATAGGCGAAGATCGACTACGGGATACATATTCCATTTTAGAAACGGTCCTATAAGTTGGATGTCAAAGCCTCAAGGGACAGTAACATTGTCAACTACGGATGCAGAGTACATGGTAGCACAGAAACTTGTAAGGAGGCGGTTTGGCTTCAAGGACTAATGGGAGAGAGACTTTATTTGTCAACCTATGAATTTGTTTTGTGATAATATGAATGCCATTTATTTGGCGAAGAAACCGGTTAATCACAAGAGGACCAAGTAAATTGCAATTCAACACCATTTCATCGTCACGTCATTGAAGATGGCCAAATTCGTCTGTTGAAGGAAGGAACAAAGGAGAATGTAGTAGACATGCTCACAAAGACCGTTCAAGTGGAGAAGTTGGATTGGAGCTTGACTTCTATAGGCTTCAAGGCAAGGTAATAATGGTGGATTAGTAAGGCAAGAAAGTAATTTTGCTATCAAGATGAAGATCGTTAAAACAGTGACACGTCTCTGCGACAATGCGATCTTCCTCACGTTGGATTGACGATCACGAATTGGTGGACCTTCCGCTGCAAGGGGCCAGATTCACCTGGTCAAATGATAGGGCTGATCCTATTCTCGCTAGGCTAGATAGATTTTTAGTTTCGACTGACTAGCTGGAATGCTTCCCGTTAGTCTCTCAATCTCTCCTTCCTAGACCCACGTCAGATCATAGTCCTGTTATCCTTTCCATTGACAATGATAATTGGGGTCCGAAACCCTTCAGATTTGATGTCGCATGGCTGAGGTTAGAAGGCTTCCAGCAGATGGTTAAAGATTGGTGGGCAGGGTTCGTAGTAGATGGTTATGCCGGATTCAAAATCTACAAGAAATTAAGGCTCTTGAAAGAAAAGATCAAAGAGTGGAAATTTATTGATCTTCGAAAAAGGGAGATGGAAACCAGTGCAATTCTAGCTGAGTTGCGGGCGATAGATGTTGCTGCAGAAGTAGATCCAATGTCAAGGGAAAGATAGAACAGAAGAACGGAATTAATTCAAAGTTATTCAGTCAAGGTCCAGTCAGATGAAATTTTGTGGAAGCAGAAATCGCGGAGTAAATGGATAAAGGAAGGTGATAAAATTACGAAATATTTCCACTACATTGCCAGTGCTCGTGCAAGAGTAAATAAAATCAGCAGCTTAGTGGTTAATGGGGTCCGAACAGAAGATAAGCAAGATATTTCTGAAGAGGTGATTTCTTACTTCAGCAAGCTCTTCCACAAAGAAGAGTGGGTCAAACCAAATGATGCAAGACAATTAACCATTTACCCTAAAAGCTCGAACTATTAGAGTATGACGAATTAATCCATTTATCTCATAGCCTAGGCCCCACATCTCATGGGTTAGGACATTGGTCGAACTCCCCTCGTGGGCCCCAAATCACATGGGCACCGCCTCACACGGGCCGCCAACTCCGAGTGTGTCCCCCCATCCCACAGGCTACCCCACTCGAGCCCGGTGTGAAATGCGCATTAATCACCTCTGGTGAGGAGTCTCGAACACGATACCTCTCCCGTGGGCCCCGCCCACCCCGAGTCTGCCCCTACATCCCACAGGCGACCCCACTCGAGCCCAGTATGAAAATGCCCCTACATTACCAAAGCTCGATTATCTTCATTTCGATTCTTTATCCGGAGAAGAAGCTTATATTCTTGAATCCAAATTTTCGACTGTTGAAGTTAAGGAGGCGGTGGATGCGCTGGGAGGAGATAAAGCTCCAAGTCCAGATGGGTTTCCAATTATTTTTTTCCAGGCATGGGAGGTCTTAGAGGGAGACGTAATGGCCTTCGTCAATGAATTTCACGAGAGAGGTCGGTTATCAAAAGAGCTTGGAGCTTCCTTCTTAGCTCTGATTCCAAAGATTCCTGGAGTAGAATCCATGCAAGATTTTAGGCCGATCAGTGTTCTTGGTGCCCCTTACAAAATTTTGGCAAAAGTTTTGGCTTCCAAATTGAGAGGGGTGATGGGAAAGATTATCTCCGACAATCAAAGCGTCTTTATTCCGGGTAGACAAATAATAGATAGTGCTTTGATCACGTATGAATGTCTTAATTCGAGCCATAAATCTGGAGCCAAAAGTCTGTTATGCAAGCTCGATCTAGAAAAAGCCTACGACCACGTTGATTGGGATTTCCTTGAATATGTGATGTTGCGGATGGGCTTCGAGGTCAAATGGTGCAGTTGGATGAAGGAATGTGTCGGCTCTGCATCTTTCTCGGTTCTTTTCAATGGTTCCCCCAAAGGATACTTTGGCAGTTCTAGGGGTTTGCGACAAGGAGACCCACTCTCTCCATTCCTATTCCTTATTGTGGGGGAGGCTCTTTCCAGAATGCTTTAAAAAGGTCAAGATATGGGCGTCATTAGTGGATGTAAAAACAATGGATTGGACTCTCCAATTTCTCATATCCAGTTTGCAGATGATACTCTACTATTATGTGAAGCTAACCAAGACAAAATCAATAATCTATGTACGGTAGTTCAGTGTTTCGAGGCAGTATCGGGTCTCAAAGTCAATCTGTCCAAGTCGAAGATGTTCGGAGTTAACATGGACGAAGTCGAGACAGCTCATTTCGCTGAGTTCTTTAATTGTTCAATGGGTAGTCTCCCGACCACTTTTGTTGGTCTCCCATTATGTGTGGGAAAGCCTCCAAAATTCTTATGGGATAAAGTTATAAACAGATTCGAGTCTTATCTAGCTAGATGGAAATGTAGATATTTGTCCTTGGGCGGCCGTCTTACTCTGATTAAAGCGGCGCTCTCCAATCTGCCGCTATATTTCATGTCCCTATTTAAATGTCCGAGAACGGTTTTAGACAGGCTTGAAAAATTGAGACGAGATTTCTTGTGGTACGGTAAGGAGGACAAGAAGAATTTCTACCTGCTTGATTGGAAGATGGTGTGCAAGCAAATCCAAGAAGGCGGAGCAGGTATCGGGACCCTCAGGAGTATGAATCGAGCCCTCTTAGGCAAGTGGATATGGAGATTGGGTACAGAAGATGGAAATCTGTGGAACTGTGTGGTTAAAAACAAATATGGTAGATTAGCAGGTGGGCAGTGGACTAATGATTCATCTGCCTATAGGGCTTCTGCTTTATGGAGAGGTGTGCTAGCTACGAAGCAGGAGGTTCTTAAAGGCATCGTCTTCATCGTAGGTAAAGGTGAAAAAATTCGGTTCTGGGAAGATATCTGGGTGGGAGAAATAGCATTAAAAAAAGAATTTCCGAATATCTATCGGTTGGCTCCAAATCAAGCTATCTCGGTAGCTGACAGCTATCACATACAAGGCAAGGATATAGTGTGGAATCTGGCTTGTAGAAGAAATCTTCAAGATTGGAAAATAGGTGAATTGGCGGCCCTCCTCAATCGCATCGGTAATGGCAAGCCTGATCAGTCTTGCTCAGACAGGCTGCTGTGGAGATTCGAGAAATCTAGTACACTTTCGGTCAAATCCTTATATAGTCTCATCTGCGGGAAAGTCAATGTTTCAGAAGAGATTATGACTGACAAAGTGTGGAAATATAAGCTTCCTCCAAAGATTGCAGCCTTCGGTTGGTTGGTTGGTAAGGGAAAGGTGCTGACAGTTGATAACTTGAGAAAAAAGGGAATGACAATCACGAATATCTGTCTTTGCTACATGGAAAATGCAGAATCTGTGAATCATCTGTTCATCCACTACCCTTTCATCAACCAGATTTGGTCAACAATTTTATCTTGGTTCGGTGTGTCTTGGTCCTTTCCAGATTCGACGGAGAGGCTGTTAAAAGCTTGGCATGGTATCACCATTGGCAAACAAAAAATCATGTTATGGAGAATGGCCATCCTGGCTGTCTGATGGACGATGTGGAAAGAAAGAAATGAGAGGTGTTTTAAGGGAGTTTCCAATTCGGTGGGATCCATAGTGGCTAGAATTCACTATTATATTACTGAATGGGCCGTTTTTGTTATCCATCCATTATATTGTAATCTATTTTTAGTTGGTGACTAATTGCTCCACTATCTCAACGGACTGTCTCTTCTTTTGTAATTTTCCCTGTTCTAATGAAAGTGACTGTTATCATTCAAAAATAATAATAATAATAATAATCACTATGGTTTTAACTGCCTTCTATGCCCATATAACTTTTTTTAACATTACCTATATAACTTGTTATACATAAGTAAACATGGCCCAAGTGTTCGTAGACCCTTAAACATGGCCCAAGTGTTCGTGGACCCTTAAAGAAGTATTTTTGGTATTTCACTCATCAAAACAAAGCTTCTGGGGTATATTTTATAGGGGAAAAGGTGGAGTTACGAATTTGGAAAGGGTTTTCTTTTGCACACATCAAGAGAGGGTTCAAGACAGATTTCTTCTTCTTGAAGGAAAAGTTCGAGGGTTCCAAGGCTTTCTCAAGAGGTGCTCAAAAGTGCTCTAAGGTCTTCTCCTCAGAGTGTTCAAGGTGAGAAGGTTTATTGATAGCATACACAATAGTGGAGGGATTTCCTTTTTTTAAGCTTGGATTCAAAAAGCTTTTGTTGTGTTCTTGAGAAAGGTACTCCATACCTTGTTCTTTGTAATTCCTACTTACTATAGTGGATAATGGATTATTTCTTGTCCGAATTGTCTGTGAATGTAACCAAGGGGTGAGCCACATATATCTTGTGTTCTTTTGTGGTTTGTCGTTTGACTTTTTCTCCAGTATCTTCTTTTTATTTATTGCACATGATCCTTGCATATTCCATGTGCCATTGGAATCGAAATAGTGTTTTGATTTTGGTGGCGACTTGTTTGGGTAGTGGTTGTAGTTGCATCAAATGGACTAGAGCATGAAATCACAATATCAAACGATTCACACTGTCCAAATTCAACAGGCAGGTAAAGGTGGTCTGATCAGTGTGGTTTTCAGGCTGTGATCCATGCACACTAAAGCCAACACTTTGGACGATTCGTGTTTAGCTATATTGGAATGAGTCAAAACCATTTAATAGTGTGGACATGAATCAAACCAGCTCAAAAGTAAACATATCCAGGAAGCAAAATTAATTAAAATAAAAAGAAAAGGCAGGGAAAGTACTACAACAGCAAATTACTGAAAGCAATCAAGTGAAAGAGCCAAAGAGAGAATTACAGTGACTGCGTTGCCAATGAAGGAGGAGCGAAGCTCGGCATCACGCCTGTCCCTTCCTTCTTACTACCCATCCATCATTATCACTATCATCACAACCACCACCACCCCAATCTTCTAAAAAAGGAAGAGAGAAAGAAAAAAAAAAAAAAAAACCAAGATCCCAAAATTATCTTAATAAAACCTGAAACCCTAATCTCTACAAATCCAAGACAAACCCAGATATCAGAAAACCTAACTCCCAAAAATCCAACTCCAAAACAGCAATCTTTTCAACCCAAATCACCGCATTACAACAAGATCCATGTGCCCAAAAGCCCTAATCTCTAAAAGCTTCCATTTTGGCTCATTTTCGAGTAATTTCTCCAGAAAATTCAATAAACCCAGATACCAAAATCCCAAAATCAAAGTACTCAAAGACCCAAAATCTCAAGAATCCGCCAAAAGCTCCTCAAATCGCCGCCTCTACCATCTCGCTTTCGACGATTTTTATCCAAATTTCGATCAACCCAGGTATCAAAATCCCAAAATCGAAGCACCCAAAATCTCCAAAATCTTCCAACAGCTCCTCAACTCGTCTATTCCGATCGTTTTCAGGCAATTTTCTTCCGAAATCTTCACCAACCCAGAAACCAAAATCCCTAATTTTCTCAGAACTTCTTTGAGCTCTTTTCTGCTCTTTTTCTCTCTCTCTCTCTCTTTTTCTACTCTTTTCTTCTCTAAAAGCTCTGCTGCAAGAAAAATAGCTCTCTTTGACTCGATTTCCAGAGATTTTCAACAGAGCAACCTTTTGTTTCTTTGAATTTTCGAGAAATGCAAATTGCACTCACCTCGCACGTGTAAATGCGTAATACGTGTGTAAGATAGGGTCGGTTTGCAGGCCGCCTCTGGAATCCCATTGCCTGGTGACCTAGACCAAACTTTGTGGAACCCTCCATGATGTATGTATTTCATCCACGCCGTCCATCCATTTTTAAAGAACATTTTATGACATAATTCCGAAAATTAAGCAGATCCAAAGCTCATGTGGACCACACCATAGGAAACAGTGTGTATAATGATGTCCACCATTGAAACCTTCCAAGGCCCCACCATGATGTTTTTATTTCATCCAATCGGTTAATAAGGTCCGTCAGAAATGGATGAAGAATAAAAACAAATATCATCTTGATCCAAAACTTCTGTGGTCCCCAAGAAGTTTTTTATAATGGTCGTTCAATCCCCACTGTTTCCTTTGGTGGGGCCAACTTGATCTTTGGTTCAAGCCCTAATATGATCTGAAAAAACGAATTTACGGCGTGGATGAAACACATACATCACGGTGGGCCCCACAGAGTTTGGTCATGACAGGTCACTGGATGAGCCGCTTTCCCCGCTCCGCCGATATTCCACACTTTTAAAGCAAAGGAGCACTATATAACTTACGGTGCTCCCGAGATCACTGTAATTTTTATTGGATTTTGAATTTCTTTACTTTTGGAATGAAATCCCTGCCTTTTTAGAATGGTGGATTTTTTTAATGCCCGAGATGGGCGCTCGCCGTCTCTTTTATACTGTGCGGAGTTTAACGATCCATGAACATGCATAAATCCAAATGGATGATTCATATGTATTTACCTCAATCCAAACCGTTGAAATCGTGGTCTAGAAGTCTATTTTTCTATAATTTGAAAATCAAGCTAGCATTTAGCTTTATATATAATGGATGGCTAAAATAGAATACAGTCGTTGGTTTGAATCTACCAAACAAATGTCCAGATATCAACGGATAGGATTGTCCACTAAATTGATCTGTTTGTCTATGAAATTTATCCAATGAGACCCACTATTTGACCGGTTTGAAATTATGTAAGTGTATGCCACGTGTCAGGTGGCTGATTGCATGTGCATGGTTCTCGTTCATGAGGTTGATACCGCATAATTCAGTATCTACCATGTGAAAGTCAAACCTATTGATTCATCCTGTCCATCAAAAAAAGAGCACTATTATTTTGTGGCCGTTGGTTTTCGAGACAGAAAACAGTGTATCAGATGCTTAGCGTCTCCTTCAAAATGGTTCCTTACAACCATAAGCAATCCATGATATGCTCTGCCAAATGAATGGTTCAAAATTTCTATTCGTTTTAATTTCCGTTCTGACTGTCCATTTTAAAGGCTGTTGATCTAATGGTTAGGATTGTCCTATCAGTCTGACTTTTCCCACGCGACAATGTAACTGTAGTCCGGACCTAAAGGATGGTCCAGATCTATCTATTAAGGTGTCCATGTATAACTATACAACTCAAGGTACTGTAACTTCAAGTGCCATTAATGGAGTGCAGTTTCAGCGATGGGCCGGGTCTGGGCTTGGCCACATGCAGGTTAACTTGGGCCTAGCACAGTAGGCCCAGGCCTAAGCCCAAGGCCGGCAATTTTGGTTGGCCATGCGCCTGGGCCCACCCAACCTGGCCTGACCTGAAAATTGATATCATTTGGGAGTGTGAAATGGGCGTTTGGGAGGAGGGTATTTTGACTTGAATTGAAATTTAGTTCACATTAACAACATTGAAAGAGACTTTTTTGAAATTATAGTAAAATGATGTGATTCCATTTTACATGAATTTTGATTATTATGGATTTTTAAATCACAATCAACTCTCTCACTTCCATTCTCTCTCTTTTATAAATACGTGATTTGGATTACAAATTGCTAGATTTAGGTAGCTTGCAATCAACTCTCTCACTTCCATTCTCTCTCTTTTGCAAATACAGACCACCTAATACCCGGAGCAAGTGTGATGCCCGGAGCAAGTGTAAAATCCCAGCCATTCATCAGGTGGACCCATTGTAACGTGCCATAGTTTTTTTTTTTTAAAAAAAAAAAAAAAAAAAAAAAAAAACCTAGGCTGCTTTAGTCATCCAATTAGGTGGGGGGCCACATGTCTCCACCGTGGCAATCATGGTTTTAAGACTCGGACGAGTCTGATGCAACTCGTTTGAGTTGACTCGGACTCGATCAGACCAGAGTGGTTTTGTGCCGTGACTCGACCACTGGTTCAGACCCAACTCGATTAAGGAGTCAACGAGTCGCCACCGAGTCTTGTAACCATGATGGCAATCAAATAATATTGGTAGTGGATTTGGGATCAGGTGGTCTGTTGTTGTTGTGTTGGGCTGTGTGGGGCCCAACATGATGTATTTGTTTTATATCCACGCCGTACATCCATTTTATCTCCTAATTTTAGTGCATGAACCCAAAAATGAAGTAGATCCTAAGCTTAATTGGCCCACAACAAAGGAAACAGTGGTTATTGAACGCCCATCATTAAAACCTTCTTGGGGACCACAAAATTTTTAGATGAGGCTGATATTAATGTTTTCCATTCATCCAGGTCTGAGTGACTTTATCAACGGTTTGGATGATAAAAAAAAATTACAGTGGCCCAAGAAATGTTTCAACAGTGAGTGTCATCATCCCCACTGTTTCTTGTGGTGTGGTCCACTTGAGCATCGGATCTGCTTCAACTTATTGGATTATTCTCTAAAATAATCTTAAAAAACGGATAGACGGCATGGATATAAAACAAATACATCAAGTTGGGCCCCACAGCTCCCAACAAATCAACGTATCTTTCACTCAGTCTACCACTTAGCTATCGATCAGGGTGTTGTTGCTTGTTGGCAACGCCACCTAATCCACGTCCATGGTAGTCTATTCAAAGGGACTGGGAAAGAAACTTCACACACCCCTTCTTTCTTCCCTTTTATTTTCAGTGGGCCCCACACGAGATGTTGATTTTGAAACATCTCTATCTATCAGGTTGCACATAACATGCAATGACTTGTATAGGTGAACATTTCACTACTTCAATAGTTACGGCATGCATAGAAATGCTGATGTTCTTGACTGCTTTTAGATGCTCGGATAGTCGCCATCAATCTGGACCGTCCACTGAACTATGACACTTTTATGGGGCCAAGACTTAAAAATCACACCAACCACAGGAGCTTTCCAACCCATCAAATGCAAAAATGGATGGTTTGGATAAAAGGAGGTCTGATTATCAATAATAATTCATTTGATTGAGTCCACTTAGGATAATGTAATGCTTCAAGGAACCATTTTGATTAAGACGGCCATAATCATCACATGCATCGCCGAAAAATAAACATTTATAAAAAGAATTTATAGGCCATTATTTGGGAGGTCAGCATCTTTCAATCAAATCACTTAAATGAGCTTCTCAAAGTGGCCCATAAAAAATGGAAACGGAGATATAGATGGTGTGGGTACGTGTCGTGCGAACGAGCTCCTAGTTGTACGAACGGTTCAAAGGAGATCAAAGTAACATGGCTCTAAAATGATGTATTTATTATATCCACACCGTTCATCCATCTTTCGAGATCATTTTAGAGCATGAGACAAAAAATGAATTATATCCAAATATCAGATGGACCACACCACAAATAGAAGCAGGATAATGAGTTACTCCGTTGAAACATTTGTAGGACCACCATAACGTTTATTTTCCATCCAATCTGTTCGTAAGGTCACAAAGACCGGGATGAAGAGGAAAAACAAATATCATATTGAATGATGTATTTATTATATCCACACGGTTCATCCATCTTTAAAGATCATTTTAGAGCATGAGCCAAAACATGAATCATATCCAAATCTCAGATGGACCACACCACAAATAGAAGCAGGATAATGATTTTCACCATTGAAGCATTTGTAGGACCCACCATAAGGTTTATTTTCCATCCAATCTGTTCATAAGGTCACAAAGACCTAAATGAAGAGGAAAAACAAATATCGTATTGATTCAAAACTTCTGTGACCCCAAAAGAGTTTTAATGGTAGATGTTCAATCCCCCACCGCTTTTTGCAGTGTGGCCCATTTGATGTTTAGATCTATTTTATTTTTCGGTTTAAACCTTGAAACAAGCTCGCCAAATGGATGGACGGTTTGGATGTAACACATACTTCATGATGGGACCCACATAACTAGCTGAGGTAACCACACCAGCTAAATCGCTGGTGTGTGGTAAACCAGCCAATCCGCTTCCATAAAAAATCGGGGCCAACTGCATGAACGGTCCAAGTTGCTGGACCATCCGTGCAATATGTACCCCTATGGCTCATTAAGAGCATCGGCGTACCCTGCAAACGAGCATGTTTTTAGACTCGTCCGAGTCAGTTACGACTCAGTTGAGTCGACTCAGATTCGGTAGAACCCGGAAACGGATTGGCTACTCCCCCTGCCATCAGCCCGGTGGCTGATTGTCGGTGCTCTGTGGGCCCCACCATGCTGTATGTGTTTCATCCATTCCGTTCATTTATTTTTACAGATCAATTTAGGCTTGATCCCAAAAATGATAGTGATATAAATCTCAGGTGGACCACACCACAGGAAAACAATAATGATTGGATATCCACCATTAAAATCCTCCTAAGGCCCAATGTACTATTTATTTGACATCCAACCTGTTGATTAGGTCATACAGACTCAGATGAAGGGAAAAAACAAAGATGAACTTGATCCGGAACTTTTATGCCCCAAAAAGTTTTTAATTGTCAACATTCATTCAACATTGTTTACTATAATGTGGTCCATTTGAGATTAGAATATACTTGATTTTTAGTCTCATATGATAAAATGATCTAGAAAAATAGATGGATGGCATGGATGAAACACATACATCATTGTGGGACCCACAGAGCACTGACCACCAGCCGTCTGGTGGTAGGGGGAGTATTCGGTTCAACACGACAAGGCACCACACCCATGTCAACCCTCACTCGGACGAGTTCGGTTGGCTCAGTCCCGACTCAGGTGAGTCGCGACTGGACTGAGGGGTGAACCAGTCAATCCAAGTCGTCGCGACTGCGATCGATGAAGAATTTTAAGATTTGTTATATCATTAGTGAGAGTAAAGAAGGAAATAACAAAAAGAAAAAGAAAACCCTAAATTATGATATAATTCACTTTCTTACTTATAATGATGATGTTGTTTACTTGGCAATGGTGCCTGTTGCTTTGTTTTAACATCATCCGAAGTGCCTTGTCTTCATCCCCACCTTACCTACCAAAGAGTAATAAAAAAGGGTTGCACTCTTATACATGCTTTTGCCACAAAGTACTAAATTTGGGAAGTCATTAGTAAACACTTGATCTGATCGTTGAAATCATTACACTTAGTTGATGAGATAGCTTCGAAATCATGTTGATTGGACAAACTAAACTATATGTTCATTGGATTGAATATAGATAGTAGAACATATTCTTTCTAGCTGTCCAATATCAATTGGACGGCCCGAAATTAAAGGGCTAGGATTTATTCGGGACCGCCGAAGCACACAAAGATGAATTGAGTGAAGTAATCCAATCACACCAAGCAAGAGCAACGCAAACACTTTGAATTTTAATGTAGAAAAATCATTGCAGGAAAAAACCATGACATAAAGCAACAAATATCACTATGAAACTAGAAACTTACAAGCGTAAAGAGATTATCCAATCCGAACAACCTAGAATCAACCAAAGCTACACTCTTGAAACTCTACAACGAATTAGAAAGCTCTAAATATTTATTCCACAATATATAGCCTTTGGAAGAATCACAATCATAATAGGAAACAAATCCCGCAAAATTGCAACTCTGCGTAAATCTGCATGGATCCATTCGATATTATCGAAACTTATCCTTTGATAGCATCGAAACCATGTCGATGGCATCGAATTAATACCCAATTAGTCTAGAGACAAGACATGACAATTTGATTATCTTCGATTGCATCGATCCATCTTCAATGACATCAAACTGATTTTCGATGTCATCAAACCATCATCAATGACATTGAAAAAATACCCAGTTAGTCCAGTGACCAACTGGAGAAAATTTGAAAATTCTCGATGGGATCGAGCACTGTTCCACGGCCTCGAACAGTTCTCGATGACATCAAATGGTCTATCAATGCAATCAACAGACCTTGTTTCTGAATGATTTAAAACTTCAAAAGACAACAATCTCCACCATCTCTTCTATCATCAAACGAAGTTTCTTGTCATCTTCTCTCATCAACGCTTTGCATCATACCTTCATCATCGCTTCTCATGCATACTTCGTCTTCCTTTTATGCCTTCGTCAAGCCCATAAAAGTCGCATATAACTTAAACTTCTTTGTAAGAATCACCTTGGTGAGCATGTCTGCCGGATTCACGCTGGTGTGAATCTTCTTCAGAGTTATGCCTCATTCCTTAAACACTTGTCGGATAAAATGGTGACGAACATTGATGTGTTTAGTACGATAATGATAAAGCATAGTTTTTAGCCAAATTAATAGCACTTCATTATCATAATTAACCGGCGTGGCCTCATGCTGAAGCCTCAATTGATTTATCATGTCTTTCAACCAAACACTTTCCTTAAATGCTTCTATCACTATTATATACTATGCTTATGTTGTTAAAGAGTCACTAGAGACTGAAGCTTCGACATCTAACTGATTGCTCCACCCGCTAGTACGAACGAATAACCTGAAGTCGAATTTCTGGAATCCACACTGGTTTGAATCCACATACCCTACCAACTTACCCCTGTCTTCTCAAAAGTTAAGACATAGTCTTTTATACCTCGAATGTATCGAAGTGGTCATTTCACCGCTTCCCAATGTTGCTTGCCGGGGTATAGAGTCCCGACATATACACTTTTAACAACATCATGTGGGATATGCAATAATTACATTTCTGATTTTTCTTATTTACATCCAAACTTCACCTTCTCAGTCCGCAGTTACAATCGGCAAACAATAAGCTACAGTGACTAGTATAACTTTTAACTTATGATAACTTCTCCTACACTCTCACTTACATTCAGATGGACAATAATTCATGATGTAGGGAAGAGCGTGAAAAGTGAAGAGGAATATCACCGTCTTCCTCAAGTGATTAAAACCTTGAATCCATAAGATAGTTTCTTGAATCCACAAGAAGAAAAAAAAAAAGAAAAAGAAACTCAAATAATTATATTGATTAATGTCTAATGTGTATGATTTATCAATTACACCATTAATAAATAAAAAATAAAATCATAATTCATAATTACCAAAAACAACAAAATTATTACCTTAATAAAAGTTAAATTTCATCTAAAGCCTAATTTGCCAAAAATATAAAGTAAAAAAAAAAAAAAAAAAAAAAAAAAAAAAAAAAAAACAAACCCTTATTGGATGAGTCCTGGTAGGATTACAAGTAATTTCTTTAAAAAAGATGACAATCTAAAACTCTAAAAATAAGGAAATATAAAAAAATATCAAAATTAATAAATATAATAATTTTTGTTTTCTAAAATCTCATTTTTAATAGGAAATGTGTGTTTTCTCCTGAAACGGATGAATGTAACCCACAAAGTGGGTTGGTTGACCTCGGACGGCCCATTATGGTAAAAATTGATAGGTCATGCGTCCCATAAAGATATCTGTTGATGCAGTTTTCTAGTGCACCCTTCGTTGGACTTTTGAGGGCCTGCAACAATGGAAGACGAAAGAGACAAAGGAGACCCTGGCTGTAGCAGGGAGACCCTTCGATGCCTAAGTTAGAAAGCAAGCTAAGTCTGGTCAAATTAGGGTAGCGTAGGGGTTGTGCGACAATATGAATTGCGTACCTTTTCCTGTGGATGAATGCCCTATTTATAGGCCTGAAGTCAATTACATAGAGAGAGAGAGAGAGAGAGACATTTCCTGAATTAGAGGCGTGTGCTCAGTAGACGTTTCTTCACGAGATCAGTGGAGGCGCACGTTCATCGGACGTTTCTCAACCATTTTATGAGATTTTCGGTGGAGATAAGATCAAGCAGTCGAGGTCGAGGTCGGGAGATGTGGTAGGAGAGTGAAGCCGAGCATCTGAGCTGCCCTCTATGGCCTTCCTGAGGGGAGAGCACCTTGAGCTTAGTTTATTGTCCTGAGCTGGGCTTTCTGGCGGCTTATGGTTTGGTCTCTCTTTAACCCGCTCGCGCGTGAGGATTGTAATTGAGCATTGAGACTGAGCTATATCACGAATCGGGGGCTCTTCCCAATAGATGGTCCAAGCTGAAGCTCGGAAATGGATGGGGCCCTGGAAGGAGCTCCTTAGTCGTGATTGGCATTGGTTGACCATGTGGCGTGCACAGATGTTCGAGCTGACCTTACAACTTTGACCAGTCTATTTTCACCCATAACAATACTCATATCAAAAGTTACGGTCAATTTACAGTTGACACTTCGAACGACAATTTCTCCCTATCTGGAATGAATTTCTTCGAACTGGACGCACTGGAGGCCCAATTACATATGCCTTAAGTAGGTTTGGGCTTGGATCTAATGGATTGCTTTCACTTTTGTTTGGCCTTCTTTTGATCTAATTATGCTAGGAATGTAGCTATATCACATCCTACATCAATCCCTTCTACTTGGAAAGAACTCATTCTCGAGTTATTCAACAGAATTGACTCATGCTACGCATAAAAGTTAGTCACAATGAAATTCCATGACATCTCCATACCCTTGGGAGGATCAACAACATAAGCATCAATATTCTAATTCCTTTGTTTTTTTTATATGTCACAATCGAAAACCTCTCCTTGTACAGGCAAATTAGGTGCATTATCACCCACCTCAAATACCTTTTAGAGCCAATTTTTATCAGCCTCTTCCTTAGCATTAAACTCTTGTGAATTTTTAGGCATCAATAGGGATAGCACAACATACGGACTAATGTTCTCCCCCATTGAACACATATAGATAAGTTCTTCCACTTGTCTTGGTAAGATCTCACATTCTTTTTGTAACACCCCGAAACCTGTTACCTGAGTACGGAGACTCAGTTGTTGCATCCTGGGGTGTTAACACTAAATCGGTTAAGTGCATTGGCATTGACACTGACAATGCCCCTGTTTTCACCGCTTGAGTACAAAGCTTTAGCTGTGCAAAGTTGAGCGCCACATAGGAATGTTGCACATTGAGAACATCTCCCACACGTACACTTAATCAAATTAAAATTCATCCCATAAACAAATAAATTAGCGCCTATAAATTTAGTGGATAATCAGAGATAAGGGTGACTAAAACCATAAAGTGCATGGGCAAATATCTAAATAAGTGTATGAATCCAAAATGTGTCCGTAGGAACTAACACAAACCAACAATAAGCCAATGAAAGAAATATGTCAATATTAAGGAAAAGCCACAAAAGGAAACTAACAGCTTGAGCTCCCAAAGCTTAGCCAGCTATGACCTCCTTACTCGATCATCACCTCATCACCAAGCTCAATCTTAGCAATCCTAAGCTACTTGCTCCATCTGCCTGCATCCATTGTTTGGTTTTTGAATTTGAGATGTGAGTGACTAACTCAATGAGAAATCCCCCTAATAGTCATAGTCTACACTGCTTATTATTTAAATGCATGAGTGCATGCAAATGTTCTTCTCTCTAGGGATACACATCCTGCTGGACCAAGAATAGACCTTTCA
Source organism: Magnolia officinalis (assembly GCA_021015155.1). Taxonomy (NCBI): domain Eukaryota; kingdom Viridiplantae; phylum Streptophyta; class Magnoliopsida; order Magnoliales; family Magnoliaceae; genus Magnolia; species Magnolia officinalis. The sequence goes on along the minus strand of JAJHSJ010000009.1, from coordinate 66,449,367 downwards.
AACAGTCAATCTATTCAATGAAAAGAGAATGAGTTTTTTAAACAGTCGACATCCAATTTTGTGACAGGCGCATTCTGATAGGTCTATTTGAGCGTTGGTGTCCAGATATCCACACTCTCCATCTTCTGTTTGGAGAATGGGGGATCACGCTCTTGGACATGTATGTCTTTATAGGGTCGTTGATATTTGAGATGCCTCTACCGTTTAACCGCTCCATTCATTCTATTAGTGATAAGGAATACCTCCAGTTGTTGGGTGTGGTCCCTCTTTATATATTCTGGGCCTGGGCATTTGAAGGTTCCACGTTTCAATTGGCCCTTTGGCCAAGATACGCATGATACATGGAGGGGCAGTTTGTTTACTCGTGCTCTGGGCCTTACTACCCACCCTTCTAGCCTTACGACGGTAGAGTAACAACATTGGATTATTGTGCAACATTCTGTTCATCATTTGCCTAATTGGCTTTTGCATGGAGAGGATGAGGAGAGTGTATTGTCAAAGTTGTGGTGGATTCCCCAAGTTCCCAGTGTTGATGTTGCTTCCACTTATGCCGTTGGTGGTTGTGGCTCGGCGGTTGCTAATGAGATCGTGGCCCTTCATGGGCCTCTTATTTCTCAGATGGCTATCGTTTCCAAGGTTGTAGATAGTTAGGAGAGGATGATTCCTCAGTTTGGTAGAGAGAGTCCCTGTAAAGAGAGAGAGACTTCAGTAGGAAAGAAACCAACTAATTTTATTTTCATGCGAGTTACCGCATGGTTTTCACTTGGATATACTTGAGGATCCTACCCTTTCAAATCCCAAGGGAAAGCGCCTGAGGACCGACTGAGTTTGGGAGATGGCTTTGTGGACGTTGAAGGGCGGATTTCTCAGAGGACGGGAGATCGACTCTTTTTTTTTTCACTAGTTGCCTCATCCGAGAGCTTTTGTTTGGGAGTAAGAGGGTATTATATTTGACTAAAGTCACCAACCAATTATTATGATTCTATAGTTGGCTAAACCTCATAGAAATGCTTAAAATTGATAATCCGATGGTCCTTAACCTTAAGATGACTCGTGAGTTTACGTTCCATAGATTTTGAGTTCGGGACCGCGGTTACAAAGAGGGAAGGTGTTAGGCACCCACTTTGCCCGTATGGATGTACGATCTTTACTTCACAAGATTTGATTATTTTCTGAGGAATAATGCTAGTTCTTGCGTGCATAAAATGTAATACATTGCAATGGTAGTAATGATTGATCGAGATCCAAATTTCTGATGGGCAGGATCCGATTATATCGGCAAGCCGCAGAGCATATGTTCGAAACGATCAAGTGTAGGGTACAAAGTATATGTGTATGGGATGCTTGATGTTGTATGGTTGCTTATGATAAAATGATGGCCAACTGGCTAAGGTTTTTGGTAGACCTATTCTCATTATATTAGCAGGCCTTAAAGCATACGCCCGCTAGTCAGATACGAGAAAATGATGGAATGCAATGTATATGATAAAACGATGATTAACTGGCTAAGGTTTTCAGTGGGCAAGATCTGATTATATTGGCAAGCCTCAGAGCATATGCCTGCCAGTCAAGTGTGAGAAATGACGAAATGCACTATAATGCTGGTGTATATGAGGAGCAAGGGGGTTGAGAAGGGAATGAATGTTACACGATGCTAATGCACTAATTCGATGAAACTGATTGAGCCTTGAACTGTTGGATGAACAGTAGTTTCGCAAGGCTAGATTGTGTAGCTCAGATTTAAACTTAGGTGGCTTACGAGGCTTGGACTATGGCTATGTTATATTAGACCATGTAACGTCCTGGATTTTCGCTATTTTGAATTTCTAAAAAACCCTTGAAAATCTTCAATATGACTAGCATACGTTGTTGCTTATTGGCCCTTGATGCTCAAAGTGAGCCTATACACGGGTGGTACCAGTAAAGGACCGTACGAATCCAATCAATCAACCGTAGGAAGCCAACGAATTCGCTCGATCACTTAAACATTGAGCTTAGCCTTTGGATTTGTTCACGCAGGATCCAAATCTAGCCGACCTATCACTGACTAATCGAGACAACCGTAACTAAATAAAAATCTACCCAAAGCTAGGACAAGTAGGGGTCAGATCTTAATTAACAAACCAAATCAATCCAATTACTCTTTTAGCCTAAAAACCAACCGTTTATGGTTATTAAGACCGAAACGTCGTTTCCTCTAATTATAAATAATCCACACTATGAACGTAGTTAATCTAAACCTTAATAATTGCGCGCAAGAAATCTTGATACCTAATTCATTCCAGAAATGCCACGATTTTTTGAACAAGCTTTAGACCGCTCGTTAGTGGGCCACTAGTTCTGAAACTATACAATAATATCCATCTCGCTGGCGGCCACCCTAAGCTTATTCGATCGGCCCAGGTTGAACACGGATGACTGACAGTAGCTGGACTACACGGGTTGCTTGCACCTAATGCCGGTTGTGTCGTGGTTCTCCCATGTCAATCAAATCAGTCCACTAGCCGACTGATCATGTATGTTCATAATGTATGACACGACTAAATGAAATCTAGGATACCCTGTTCTCAATTGATGTGTCAATTCATAACAGTTAGTGCGATACGATCTCACTAAGACTTATGAGTCGGGCATGGTGGTATGGGACATTGTGTTCGAGTTGTCAGCCTATGCTGGGGTGACAAGTCTCCCCGCAGTGACCAGTGAGCAACTAAGACTCATGAGCCGAGCATGGTGGTATGGGACACCGTATCCGAGCTGTCGGCCTATGCTGGGGTGACGAGCCTCCCCATAGTGACCAATGAGCACTAAGGGAGGTGATAGATCAATTTTCTAACGGATCCCGTCAAATTACCCGGCCGATGGTTCTGTGTCAGAGTACCGTTCGAACGACTTGGGCGTGAATGGAATTGGGTGATGAACCATTTTCTTTATATATTTTTGGTTATATGTGACAAGTCAGTACCTCAGAACTGAGTGATCATACTCGGTTTGGGTGACGACCCATACCGGGTTGATCCTCATACATTTAGGTATCATACCGTACCTTTAGAATTGTTGATTTGTGAGATAAACGGGTGTCACCTAAATTTGGATCAAGGGACACTAGTAAGGAGTCGCTACGTGCAGCAATGAGCCATGAGATCTGGATAAGGACTCGTGATATAACATCGGTATCCTAGCTTCGCCAATATGCTAGATGAATTGAACTTAATAACATGATCATTTATTGCATCGCATTAGTTTAGAATGTGGTGAAACAGGCGTTGAAGTCGCATGTTGAGGAAGTATTGTCATTTGCAAACCAGTTGGTTGGAGTCGCGTGTGAGGGAGTGTTGTTTGGAAAGGGCATGCATCATGTCATATCTTCATATGCACATCTAACAAGAGTATTTAGGAATTATTTGATTTCTTGTTTATCATTAACTGCGCTGATTGTGTCGATAATATGTGTAACTTATAACTAATGGAATCACTGGGTTAGCTACTCACTCTCACCTGGGACGGTGTTTTAAAATACCAACTAGGCGTATTATTGATGCGGGTACTAGTGAGACCTCAGACAGGTAGGCTTATATCGGGTTGTGTCAACGCTGTTATGTTTTGAAGAATTGAGCATAAACTGAAAGCTTTACACTTTGATAATCTTGGGTATGTATATTGTGGCTTGTATAACCCCCATTTTGGGCAATCACCACTATTGGGATTGTATTTTTGCTCTTAGCCCCGTATTTATTAACTATTGTTATCTCTACCTCGCTTTGGATCCGCTAATTTAACTTATGCTACTCTGATTATTTATGTGAGAAATGAATTCGAATTTGAATGAGGACACACGTGCGTTTTCATTTAGTTAACACCTGAGAACTTGGGATTGGAGTCTATGTATTTGGGTGCCGATTTTCGGGGCGTTATAGACCAGGATTGGGCTCTCACTCTCACTCTTAGTCTCTTATAGATGTCTTAGATGGGGGTGAGTGAGTGCTTGAAATAATAAAAGGATGAGACTATTTATAGCCTCTAAACTTAGTTTTCTAGTAATTCCCGGTGATCCTAGGGGTAAAAAGTGGTTGAAGGGTTGGTATTAGAGATTGCCACATGAAATTATCTCATAGGTTAGATGAGGTGGTAAATATGTAATTTTGGGTAAGGAGATGGGTATCAGAGTAAATATACTTCAACCGCATACTTGGGAATTGAAAAGGGAGAGTTCCACATGCTTGAGGGATGATGCCTCAAAGAGGGGGAGTGCCACATGGCCGGAGGCAACCAAACTACCACCGGTCCCCACTCGAACTCCTTGCTTTAACAGGCAACCTCTTCCAAGCATGTGAAGGCTCTATTGTGAAGGCTGTTGCTTTGAGGTTTCACCCATTTTTTCGATTAGGCTTGCTTTTGGGCTTGGGTTTAGACTTGGTTTTAAGATTAACTAGGAGAGTTGAATGAGTTTTGGGGGAGTAGGATGATGTAACACCCGGCCCAACCAGAACAATGTCATGAGGCATCCACGTGGGATTTGTTGCACGACAGCTCGATTAAACTGCTCGTGTGAGTGGTACCACCAACAAAATTAACCCAGGTTATCCCATTAAGGTGGTCGAGTTTGGTTATGTTCGGACCAAGTGCCGGCCGTTAAGACAGATAACCTGTTCGTACTTGGCAACAGCCTGTGCGGGTCGTGCAAAGGCCCTGGGAGGGTTAGAAAAATCTAAAAATTGGGGAGACCATAGACCACACTGGGCTTGTGGTCCATTATGGACCATGGACTCAACAGACGCCTAAAAATTAATTATCCGCGGCGTCCTGACGGCATTTGCCAAGCACAACTCACCCCAGAGCTAGCCTAAATGTTAGAATTTTAAATCACTGGCTCTTTTAATGAAACTGAGATATTAGGCATTCCAGGCGTCGGATCTCTTCTAAATTTACGTCGAAGGCCGAAAATATTTTTCTACACCTGTTCACAAAATCTGAACCCCGATCATGAAGCGGTGACCGTTGATCGCAAATCTGTCCCTTGCGATAAAACCCCGCATCCGTTTGACCCTTTGCACAGCCCTTCATCGGGACATGGAGCACCTATCCTATAAATTTCATGGCCAAGGGGCCACCAGAGCCGCCCCAACAGCCAGAAATGGACCCCACAGGGCCATTTAAAGATTGGAACCGTACGATAAAACCCCGCATCCATTTACCTTCAAATTTTGCACAGCTCCTCATCGGGCCATGGGACACCTACACTCCAAATTTGGTGTCCAGAGGAGTGACAGGGCAGCCCCAATAGCTATATAGGGGTCCTAGAGGGCCATAGTAGGGAGATTATTAGAACTTAAGACCATTTAGCCCAAATCTAGGAATTAAAACCCTTAAACCCTCTCTCTCACCCACTCCCACACCAAATTCCAGAAACAAAAGAGAGAGAAGAGAGAGAGAAAGGAGAAAGAAGAGAGGAAGAAGAGAGTGAAGGAGAGTGTTGTTGGAGGAGGGGCCCAAGGAAACTTGAAACCCTAGTAAATCTCCCTCCTTTCCCCACATCCACAACTCCAAGCACAACTTCCAACTGATTGGGGAGGTAATCACTCATATTTTTAGAAATCTTTTGTGTTGAGCTAGGATTTGCATGTAATCCTAACATGCAAATGCATTTGACTTAGGACTTCGGCCAATCGACCCGCGAGTTCGACACTTCTAGGTTGTTTCCTCAAGCTCTCAACGATCCAAAGGTGCGGACTATTATTCTTAGGTAGCCTAAAACCAATTTTAGAATGAATTTAATGATTATGGATGTTAGGGTGAAGTGCATGAGTAATCTAGAGAAAACCTAGCTAAGAACCTACTTGATATGTCCACCTAACTCACATGCACGATTTAATTGTTGTTTGATTGGTTTTCTACATATTTGGGCATGAGATTGGTATGGCGTGTTCATTTGCACATTTGATTTGGCATGATCTTCCGTGTAGCATGTATGGTTGCATTAATTCTTGTTATATCCATCCGCACTATGAATGATGTGTTGTTCTTGGTCTTTAGGGTAATCGAACACCACACGCATACATGCCTAACTTCTGCTATTATGAGTAGTTCCATTCATTTTTATGATATGAAATTTTATGCTTGATGTATGGTACGCATGATTGCACTGGTTCTAGAAGATGAACTCTTAATTGTTGAAGTGTTATGGAATGCAATCCATTTTCTGGGTTGGTCACGGAACTGAGTTGGGCAAAGGTGGTTCCGTTGGTTGGACCATCCTGTGACTAAACTGACGGATTTGGGCAGATGCGTATGGGCGACAGTAGTTGGAGTACGTGGGTTGCTTGTACCCGATGTCGTCCGTTACGTGCCCGCCTGAACTTGGACGATCTAGTCCACTTACTGACCAACCATGTTTGTTAACCATGTCTATTCATGCCTGTATGGAACCTGGAACACCCCTCGCCCATTGAAGCCCACTGACAACTGTTAGAAATTGATTCACTGCCTCGTGAGCCGGGTATGGTGGAATGGGACACTATGTCCGAGCTGTCGCCTACGTTGGGGTGACGAGCCTCCTCGTAGTGACCGCGAACGATCCCGCTTCCCAGCACTCCCCGTGTGCTTGAAATCGGGGATGGGGAACCCGATGGGATCAAGGATCGGGGGGTCCTAACTTTCCACGTTGAGGGGCCTTGGTCTCGCAACTTATTGAGGGCATTTATACCGTAGGGTGTACCAGTTTTCTCAATCTACTGGATGAACGGAATTAATTAAAGACTCGGCTAACATGATCACGATCGCATCACATTAATTAGGTTAGCGACTCGGCAGTTGAGGTCGCAATGAGAGAGCGTTGGTCATGTGTGATCGTTAGACGAAGTCGCTCGAGGGAGTGTTGTTGTGAAGTCATGCACCATATCATAATTCATGCATATGTATTAACAAGATTAGTTAGGAATTTATGAATGTTTGTCTTTTATTAAATTCATCATAGAATTGATTCTTGTTGTAACTTAAGGCTAATAGCACCCACTGAGTTAATCACTCACTCCCACTCTAGGACGGTGTTTTAAAACACCAACCAGACTCTTCAGTAGGTGTAGGTGATGTTGAGCTCGATGAGTCGTGCGGCGCGAGCATAGATGAGGAGGATGAGCTATCATACTTCCAGCTGATGGGTGGTTCACCATAGATTTAGTGAACAAATCTTGGATAGCTGAGTGGTGGACTCAATGCACTATTCTTTTGGACATTTCATTTTTGTATTTTGTTGGGCGACGCCTTGTGCGACCCGTTGATATATTTTGTAGACTTGCATACATTAGTAGCTTTCATTTCAGTAGACTAGTTGTGATTGTGATTCATGTTCCAAGTAATTCCATACTGCTCGTTAAACTGGATTAAACACAAAATAATAAAATTAGTTATAAGCGACACCCAGGAATTTGGGAGTCGAGTGTATACACAACCCCCAATTTTCAAGGCGTTACAAGTTGGTATCAAAGAAATGGTTTGGAATCAATTGGCCGTGGACCACAAACTCACTAACGCATCTGATAACTGAGGAGGGAGCGTACTAGTGATGTAGAGACAATAGGACCCACCCTAGGTATCCCGAATCGTCACTTTTGGATGGAAAGTCTAACTTCTAAAGGGTATAGACTAAGGAGGAAGAGAGCGCGACGATGTTAGGGTTAAATCTGGACCCTTACGATACGTTCTAGCCCATTCTTAGGCAAGAGCTTGGAAACTTAACAACAAGATCCGACTTGACCAAATTAGGTAATATAATTAGTCCCACTACCCATGTCTTCTACACCCACCACCTACATCGCTTGTCGGGGTCTCTAAGATACGTTCGTTTGAGATTCGAAAGGCCGGGTACCCCATACTTTCCTATTGAAATGTCTTCTTGCCCATTGGTATCATTGGACCCGCGAAATCCAATATGGGTTAGTTTGGGAATAGGGTATGGACGAAGCACGAACTTGAAATGTTCGTGATCGTTGCCCCTGAGCCCCAATGACCCATCGCTGACTTGAACTTGGCATTACCAAACCGTCTGGGGGAGATAGAGGTCACGGGACTCGTAGCACACACCCGATGGGGTGTTGCCGCGCTTCGGGGATCAAGGATCCATGTAAAACACGCCTGGGGGGCATTACCCACGCCCGGGAACTCAGGAGCCCACGTGGCCCCTGGCCGGATGGCGTGCCCCCCGCCTGAAGGGCCAGGGACTGGCGTGGCCCCCGCCCAGCTAGGCAGCACGACGCGTGGTCCCCGCCCAGATGGCAGTGAGGGACGTGGCCCCCGCCCGGGGGTCCAGAGGTTCGCGTGGCCCTCGCCGGGCCGCCGATGGGTGGCCCCCCTTTGCAATCCAAACTTGTGTAAGGCCCACTTCTCTTGTAATTTAAAATCTAATAACCTCACTTTTCCCCTTTCACTACACTCCAACCCTCCCAAACCCTCTAGAGAAACCCTCTCCCTCTCCAAATCTCAAACCTATTCTCAAAAACCCAACCAACATCATCTACCTTCAACCCATTCCTCACATCTTACGGACCCATTCTCAAAATCACCCCTCCAACAAACTCCCATCTTCCCTTCCTGCACCATCCCTTTCTCTCTATTCATTTCATACCATCATTCCCAAACCACTTCCAAAACCCATTCTCAAACCCATTCTCAAAGACCCTTCCTAAAATCCTTCCCCTCAACAACCCACCTATACATCCTCATTCCAATCCACCTTTAGCCAAGGAAGATGACCTTCCTTGCAACTATCGCCTCATTCTTTTCCATTCTGGTGGTCCTCTCCCTCATGGGGAAGAAAAGACCGGCTCCCGAGGAGGCGGGATCGAGCCAAGAAAGACGGAAGAGAGCGGCCGATCCAAAGGGGAAATTAAACTCGAAAGTCTGATCCAAGAGAAGAAACGATTCCCAAAGGGAGCTTGCAATACGAGCCGACGAAACGCCTGTTGAAGACTTGAAAATTTTTTGCATGCTCCATGTCACCTTTTAGGCCTCCGTGGAGAACATTTGTTAGGTAATTACTCTCTACTCAATTAACTTATGGAAAAGGGATGGGGTCTCATATTTTATGGAGGTGCGCGGACCGATGAGGGGCAAGCTAGAGCGTTCTACACTTGAATGAGGAACCCTCAATTCACGCCCCTGGGATTTGATATTATAGTACGTGGCAAGAGCATCCACTTTGGAGTTGAGGAGTTTTCTGAAATACTGAGAGTACCATTAGGGAAAGTACAAATTGACGAAAGAAATTTAGAATCTGGTCGAGGCTGCGAACGGACTCGCTTCTTGTATGGTCGAGTGATTCAATGGACGCAGGATGTCGACCTGTACGCGACAGCCTTGGCCCCCGAATACTGGTTACTTCACCGCATTGGTACCTACAATCTGTACCCGAGGTTGAAAAAACCGCACGAGTGCACCCGCTATATGGTGGAATTCCTATATAAAGTGGGTCATGGAGCAGACGTGTACGCCCACAACATGGTACTCCACCAAATCGTGAGGGCCGTTAGGGCGACATGGAAGGACAGTCCTTTCATTTGGCCGCCTAGTCTGTCATATAGCCTGCCAGTATGGGATGGACGGATCGAATGGGAATCCTGTATCGACGGAAATCTTGGGTGATAAGATGTTAAACCTTATAGGAATGGGACCCAAACAACGATAGGCCCACATTGAGGAATTTGGGGATGCTAATGAAGAAGAAGAGGAAGGTGATAAAAGTAAGGAGGATGAGGAAGATGCTGAAGAGGCTGAAGAAGCGGAAGGGGTCGATGAAGGGCCGCTCACCGTTCCAGACATACGCGAGCGCTTGGATACGCTCGATGCTAAGATAGCTAGGATCAAAGAGAACCAAGCAAGACACCAAGCAAAGCAAGAGAAATGGAACAAGAAAATGTATCGGGCCATAAAGACCTTGATTTGGTGCAGTAAAGGGGAAGAAGCACCCCCGTCCTCGTCCGACCCAGAAGAACAGTAGTTTAACTCTACTGATAATTAATAGTTTGTCTTGAGTCAGTTAGAATTACTTCCATGTATTGAAGGATAGTTGAAACTTTTTACTCTGATTAGGCTGCATTTTCCTTATGTTTGGAATATCTAGTGACACATGTAATCCATGCTGTAGGATGTAACCGACCATGCTAATAGCATTTTGAATTTAATATGAATGTATGGATTGTCTTGAAATTTTCTTCTTGCCTTGTGAATGCCTTGTATGTATAGTTGCTTATACTTATGAATGGAAGCTATAAGTCTTGTATATTTGTGTACAACCTTTAAATGGACGATGCTTTAGTAATTAACCCTCTAAGGAACGTCTTTCCAGGAGATGCGTTCTCGAGGCGAGGGTCGTTTTGTCCGCCTACCTCACGGCGGCCTAGTCGAGAGGGATCACTTAACCAATAATCAATAAGGCCACCAAGGGGCAGCCGGTTCCCACAATACGGGTAGTACTACCCAAGAGGCGACCCCGGAAGTGCCGCCAACTCATGCCACGACATCCGTACCTCCGAAAACCCTGACTATGGACCAAATGGGTCAGATGTTGCTTCTTATGCAACAACAACAACAAATGTTAGCCACCATGATGGGAACCATGGCCCACAACATAGGTATGCAACAACAGGAGTAACCTAGCATGGCCACGACTACGGCCACCACAAGCAACCTATTTGAGCGGTTTCAGAGATTTAGGCCGCCTACTTTTGCTGGAACCCACCACCCTGAGGAAGCCGAGCATTGGCTAACTCGGGTCACCAAGTTGCTTAGACCTCTCCATTGCTCTAAAGCTGAGAGTGTCGAGTTGATCTCCTACCTCTTTAAGAAGGAGGCCGATGTATGGTGGGAAAGCGTACTCAGAACCACCCCTGCGAGCTATGTATAGACGTGGGAAGCGTTTGAGACCTGCTTCTACCAGAAATACTTTCCATAGACATATCGCAACGAGAGAGAGAGAGAGAGAGAGAGAGAGAGAGAGAGAGAGCGAGTTCCTTCGCCTCCAACAAGGAGGGATGTCCGTAGCACAGTACGAGAACCGATTCGTTAAACTGTCAGGCTACACTCCTCGGATTGTGGCTGATGAGCAGACTAAGATGTGGTATTTTACCAAGGGTCTTAGGAGCAGTATCCGCTCCAAAATGTATTGCACAAATATCAGGACCTATGCCGAATTAGTTGAGATGTCCCTACGGTCGGAACAAGAAGAACGAGTCTCCTGAACTCAGTTACAGCTAGGCCCGCGGAACATGACGGAAGGGCAGTCCTTAAGTTTCACTAGAAAAAAGCATCCCGTCCAGCTCCTTTTGGGCGGCTGAACCGCATATGTGAGTACTGCAAGAGGGTAGACTACTAAGAGCCCTTTTGTTTTTTAAGAATGAGGGACCATGACTTCATGCCCCCTCAACGTATCAATAGGCCCCCACAGCAAACCATGCAGATTCCTCCTTTGAGGGCTATAGGACCGGACCAGCAATTCCGTCGCCCTCCTGCACCTTAAGTTAGGCCGCCTCAGCGGCCTATGTAGCGAGCAAATCTCTCGCAACAAGCTTGAGTTCACACATTAGCAGCAGAAGGCCAATATGCAGTCACACCCACTCCCACGGCCTTCGAGGTGACAGCCCACATATAAGGCACTCTCATATTTCTCATAGTGGACACTGGGTCCACTACTTCTCTCATATCGCATGCAACCGTCACGCGTTTAGAGCTACGACTCACTCCCATCGTAGGAGAGAAAATCATTGCGGCCACCGGAACCTTCTCAGAAGCGACGATGATATGTCGTGACTGCCCCATAGACTTGGGAAGCAAAGTGGTACTCGTGGACCTGATAACGACCAAGATTTTCCATTATGACGTCATCCTGGGCATGGACTGGTTGACTGTGATGAAGGTAAAAATCGACTATGACACTCTATCGGTGAAGATATACGAGGGTGAAGACGCCTCCCTCACATTTTCAGTCTAGGTTAGCCACGAATGTAGAAATTTGTGTTATGCTTCATTGGATGAGAGTTACGATGGACCCTCGCTAACATGCACCCTCGTGGTCCAAGATTTTATAAACGTGTTTAAATCCATACCTAGGCTTCCTCCTCGATGGGAAATAGACTTCACAATCGATCTAACTTCGGGTGCCACACCCATCTCTTTACCGACTTATCGCATGCCCCCATGTGGGATGGAAGAGCTTCGAACTCAAATCAACAACTTGTTAGATTTAGGTTCCATCCGACCCAGCGTCTCGCCATGGGGAGCTCCGGTCCTGTTTGTGAAAAGGAAGGACGACACATTACGATTGTGCGTAGACTACAGGAGATTAAACCAGGTGAAGGTCCGGAATAAATACCCGTTGCCCAGAATTGACGACTTGTTCGACCAGCTGAGAGGCGCTCAATACTTCTCAAAGATCGATCTATAATCAGGGTACCATCAGCTGCGAGTCAGGGAAGAGGATGTACAGAATACGACCTTTAGAACCTACTTTGGCTACTAGGAGTTCCTAGTGATGTCGTTTGGACTCACTAATGCTTCAGCGGTATTCATAGATCTCATGAACAGAGTCTTCAGGCCGTTCTTGTACAGATTCGTTATCATATTCATCGATGACATATTGGTGTATTCAAAGGGTCGTGAAGAGCATGAAGAACATTTGCGGGCAGTCCTCGAAATCCTTAAGAAAAATCAGTTTTATATACAGTTTCGAAAATGCGATTTCTAGAAGGAAGAAGTCAAATTTTTGGGCCATATGGTGTCTAAGGAAGGCATATCCGTGGACCTGGACAAGGTGGCAGCCGTACAAGATTGGAAGCAACTGAGTTCGGTTACAGAAGTAAGGAGTTTTCTCGGTCTTGCAAGATACTACCACATATTCATTAAAGATTTTTCAAAAATAGCCTGACCGTTGTCCCGGCCTACGCAGAAGGACATTAAATTCGCCTGGATTGAGAAGGCAAGGCTGCCTTTCAAGAATTGAAGGATAAACTGACATCATCGCCGTCGCTTGTGTTACCTGAGCAAGGGGTCAAATACACCATCTATACTGACGCCTCTCGTGTGGGCTTGGGTTGCGTACTCATGCAAAAGGACATGGAAATTTCTTATGCTTCTCATCAACTAAGGAAGCATGAGGAGAACTATCCTACCCATGACCTCGAACTAGCGGCGGTAGTATTTGCTTTGAAGATATAGAGACATTACCTCTATGGAGAGGAGTTTGAGCTCTTCCGTGATCATAAGACCTCAAATACATCTTCACTCAAAAGGATCTGAATATGAGACAGCGTCACTAGATGGAGACGTTGAAGGACTTCAAGTTTGAAGTCTCATACCACCCTGACAAGGCCAACTTGGTGGCGGACGCCTTAAGCCGCAAGAGAACACTCAAATTTGTGGCCCCGTTGATGATGAGAGAATGAAATATAGTAGAATTTGTGCGGGACTTCAACATGAAACTAACTATGGAGGAACCATACAAGGTCATAGCCCACGTTCATGTCCACCCGCTAATTATCAGTAAAATCATTGAAGCCTAGGAAGGCGATGAATTGTTGAAAAAGATGAAAGAAAGAGCGAGGAATGATGAGGAATCCGAGTGGAGAATTAGTTCTGATAGAGGATTGGGGTACCAAGGTCTTTGTGTCCCAAATCTCTATGGACTACGTGAAGAAGTCCTAAATGCCGCGCACAACTTCAAATTGGCAATGCACCCGGGCAGTACCAAGATGTACCGAGACCTAAGGTGAAACAATTGGTGAGACAACATGAAAAAGGAAATAGCAGAGTATGTGTCCCGATGCCTCACTTGTCAACAGGTCAAGGCCGAGTACCGCCGACCGCCGGATCTTTTATAGCCCATGCCCTTAGCTTAATGGAAATGAGACTTCATATATATGGATTTTATCTCCGGATTGCCCAAGATTAGGAAGGGGCATGACTCAATATGAGTGATTGTGGACTGGTTAACAAAATCAGCCTACTTCCTTCTGATAAAGACTTCTAGCTCCGCTGGTGATTTAGTCAAGTTGTATATTAAGGAGATAATACGGCTTCATGGAGTCCCATTAGAAATTATGTCGGGCCGGGACACTCGACTCATGTCAATTTTCTGGACGCGTTCCAAGAAGCTATGGGAGTGAGGCTGAAATTTAGTACCACCTTCTACCCGCAGATAGATGGCAAACTGAACGGGTGAACCAGATATTGGAAGACATGTTATGGGCTTTTGTGCTAGACTTTCAGGAGAGTTGGGATGACTGCCTCCCTGCCCGCCAAATTCGCCTATAATAATAACTTCCAGGCTAGCATCGGCATGACACCTTATGAAGTTTTGTATGGGCGTCCGTACCGAGCTCCGCATTGTTGGGAAGAAATTGGCAAGCAAAGCTTGCTAGGGCCGGACTTGGTGCAAATAACGACAGAAGATATTGAGATTATTCGACGTCGCCTCCTAACGACACAAAGCAGATAGAAAAGATACGCCGACATGTGGCGGAGGGACTTGGAATTTGAAGCTGGGGACCACGTATTTCTCAAGATTTCGTTAATGAAGGGTGTTGTGAGCTTCAACAAAAAGGGGAAGCTCACGCCACGATTCATCGGGCCCTTACAGATCCTAGACCGTGTGGGCCCAGTTGCTTATCGCCTGGCCCTACCCACGCCACTCGCCAGAGTGCACAACGTCTTCCATGTCTCAATGTTAAAGAAGTACGTCCCCAACCCTTCGCACATCATCAAGTAAAAACATGTGGAGCTCAAGAAAAATACCACATACATTCTCCGACCCACTCGAATACTTGATAGGAAGGAACAAGTCATACACGACAAGGTCATCCCATTAGTTAAGGTATTATGGACCTACCACGATGAAGAAGAGGCCACTTCGGAGACGAAAGCAGAAGTCTGCAACCATTACCCAAGCCTGCTTTAACAATACGAACAGATATAAATTTTGAGGACGAAATTTATTTATAAGGGGGGTAGATTGTAACACCCGGCCTAACCAGAACAGTGTCTTGAGGCGTCCACGTGGGGTTTGCCGCAGGACCGCTTGAATAAATCGTTCGTCTGAGGGGTGCCACCAACAAAATTAACCTGGTTATCCCATTAAGGCGGTCGAGTCTGGTTATGTTCAGACCAAGTGCGGGCCGTTAAGCCAGATAACATGTTCGTACTTGGCAACAGCCTGTACGGGCCGTGCAACTTATGCCGTTGGATCTTTTCTAAATTTACGTCGAAGGCCGAAAATATTTTTCTACGCCTGTCCACAAAATCTGAACCCTGATCATGAAACGGTGACCGTTGATCACAAATCGGTCCTTTGCGGTAAAACCCCACATCTGTTTGGCCCTAAATTTTGCACGGCCCTTCATCGGACCATAAAACACCTATCCTATAAATTTCATGGCCAGGGGGTCACCAGAGCCGCCCCAATAGTTAGAAATGACCCCATAAGACTATTTAAAGATAGGAACCGTACGATGAAACTCCGAATCCGTTTGCCTTCAAATTTTTCACAACCCCTCATCGGGCCATGAGACACCTACACTCCAAATTTAGCGGCTAGAGGGGTGACCGGGCAACCCCAATAGCCATAGAGGGGTCCTAGAAGGCCATTGTAAGGAGATTATTAGAACTTAAGGCCATTTAGACCAAATCTAAGAAATAAAACCCTTAAACCCTCTCTCTCACCCACTCCTACACCAAATTCCAGCTACAAAAGAGATAGAAGAGAGAGAAAAGAGAAAGAATATAAGAAGAAGAGAGTGAAGGAGAGTATTGTTGGAGTAGGGGCCCAAGGAAACTTGGAACCTTAGCAAATCTCCCTCCTTTCCCAACATTCACAACTCCAAGCACGACTTTTAACCAATTGAGGAGGTAATCACTCATATTTTTAGAAATTCTTTGTGTTGAGCTAGGATTTGCATGTAATCCTAACATGCAAATGTATTTGACTCAAGACTTCGGCCAATCGACCTTAGAGTTCGACACTTCTAGGTCGTTTCCTCAAGCTCTTAACAATCCATAGGTGCGGACTATTATTCTTAGGTGGCCTAGCACCAATTTTAGGATGAATTTAATGATTATGGATGTTAGGGTGAAGTGCATGAGTAATCTAGAGAAAACCTAGCTAAGAACCTACTTGATAGGTCCACCTAACTCACATGCACGATTTAATTGTTGTTCGATTGATTTTCTACATATTTGGGCATGAGATTGGTATGGCGTGTTCATTTGCACATTTGATTTGGCATGATCTTCCGTGTAGCATGTATGGTTGCATTAATTCTTGCTATATCCATCCGTACTATGAATGATGTGTTGTTCTTGGTCTTTAGGGTAATCCAACAGCACACGCATACATGCCTAACTTATGTTATTATGAGTAGTTCCATTCATTTTTATGATATGAAATTTTATGCTTGATGTATGGTACGCATGATTGCACTTGTTCTAGAAGATGAACTCTTAATTGTTGAAGTGTTATGGAATACAATCCATTTTCTGGGTTGGTCAGGGAACTGAGTTGGGCAAAGGTGGTTCCGTTGGTTGGACCATCCTATGACTAAACTGACGGATTTGGGCGGACGTATATGGGCGACAGTAGTTGGACTACGTGGGTTGCTTGTATCCGATGTCGTCCGTTACATGCCCGCCTGAACTTGGACGGTCTAGTCCACTTACTGACTAACCATGTTTGTTAACCATGCTATTCATGCCTGTATGGAACCTGGAACACCCCTCGCCCACCGAAGCCCACTAACAACTGTTAGAAATTGATCCACTCCCTCGTGAGCCGGGCATGGTGGAATGGGACACTGTGTCTGAGTTGTCGGCCTACGTTGGGGTGACTAACATCCTCGTAGTGACTGCGAGCGATCCCACTTCCCAGCACTCCCCATGTGCTTGAAATTGGGGATGGGAACCCGATGGGATCAAAGATCGCGGGGTCCTGACCTCCCACGTTGAGGGGCCTTGGCCTCGCAACTTGTTGAGGGCATTTATACCGTAGGGTGTACCAGTTTTCCCAATCTGCTGGATGAACAGAATTAATTAAAGATTCGGCTAACACGATCACGATCGCATCGCATTAGTTAGGTTGGCGACTCGGCAGTTGAGGTCGCAATGAGGGAGCGTTGGTCATGTACGATCGTTAGACGAAGTCGTTCGAGGGAGTGTTGTTGTGAGGTCATGCATCATATCATAATTCATGCATATGCATTAACAAGATTAGTTAGAAATTTATGAATGTTTGTCTTTTATTAAATTCATCATAGAATTGATTCTTGTTGTAACTTAAGGCTAATAGCACCCACTGAGTTGATCACTCACTCCCACTTTGGGACGGTGTTTAAAAACACCAACTAGACTCTTCAGTAGATGCAGGTGATGCTGAGTTCGATGAGCCGTGCCGCACGAGCATAGATGAGGAGGATGAGTTGTCCTACTTCCAGTTGATGGGTGGTTCACCATAGATTTAGCGGGCGGATCTTGGATAGCTGAGTGGTGGACTCAGCGCACTATTCTTTTGGACATTTCATTTTTTATATTTTGTTGGGCGACGCCTTGTGCGACCCGTTGATATATTTTGTAGACTTGTATACATTAGCCACTTTCATTTCAGTATACTAGTTGTGATTGTGATTTATGTTCCAAGTAATTTCATACTGCTCATTAAACTGGATTAAACACAAAACAGTAAAATTGGTTATAAGCAACACCCGGGAACTTGGGAGTCAAGTTATGCACGACCCCCAATTTTTAGGGCGTTACAGCTGACTAGGTGAGTTGACTCGTTGAGCTGACTCAAGGCTATAGGGTTTTAGGTTCATAGGGTTTAAGATTATGTTGACTAGATTGATTGGGTTTACTGGGTTGAATGGGCCGAGTTTAGGGTTTATGACTGGGGTTCCTAAGGTTTAGGCTTCTAAGGTTAGGGTTTAGGATTGGGGTTTGGTTGTCATCCATCAGTTCAAACTTAATCAGCTTATTAGCCTAGGGTGGAGTGTCTACATGCCTATATGTACATATACCTTTTTTGAGTTGGGTATTGATTTTATTTACATATATTGTGTATCCATATGTTTATTGTTGTTTTTTGTGTGCTTCTTTTTTTCCTTTTTCTTTGAAAAGGAAAATTGTATTGTAAATAAAGTAAAAGGAACGAAAAGAACTTTTTGTGGTGCCCATCTTGTCTTATGCGCATGTGGCATGTACTATAAGTGTTTTTGAGATAGTAGGGATCAAATACATGACTGCCTCAAGCATTCATCCTCTACGATCCAGAGTTGATTCTTGAGGGTGTTTATACCCTTAGAAGTATGAGGTGAGAGTATTTGTTGGGATAGAGTTTGAGAATTCTTGAAATGTTATAGTTTTCATTGTCTTGGTTAGCAAGCTTGTGTGGGACCGAGTGATGACCCTGCCCCCTTTTTCTTTTTCTTTCTGTTTTTATTTTTGCATGTTTTGCTCATAGTGCCTTTTCAAGTTTTCACCACACCCAGCTTTTTCGTCATTGTTGCATGTGGCGCCCCTTCGGGTTTTCACCATATCCTAGGTGTTTGATCTTACCTACCCCTTGACAGCCTTTGCCTTTTTGCCATTGGCATCCTTTTGAATTTTCAGCGGGTTCGCTATACATCCACTATTTTTACTCAAGATGCCTTTGCAAGTTATTGCCTTGCCCACGCTGCTAGGATGTACGATTTTTTTTTTCTTGTTTTCTGCATTGTTGGCCGATGAGATTATTTTTCAAGATGACAAAAAGCTCAAAATTGCATATCCTGACACATGTCATGGGCACAAAATTTGAATAGTCCATGTGATGCAGCACCCCCTGAAACCTCACAAGCCCAAATTTCAGCTCGATACAAAACTTTGGTGGGCCATGGCAAAAGGAAACAATTTCCTCCCTTGATTTGC
Source organism: Magnolia officinalis (assembly GCA_021015155.1). Classification (NCBI taxonomy): domain Eukaryota; kingdom Viridiplantae; phylum Streptophyta; class Magnoliopsida; order Magnoliales; family Magnoliaceae; genus Magnolia; species Magnolia officinalis. The sequence continues at coordinate 66,430,434 of JAJHSJ010000009.1, read as the reverse complement.
ATTTCTCTTTGTTATGGCCCACTAGAGTTTTAGATCGGGCTAAAGATTGGAACATAGAGTTTTAAGGGGTGCCGCATCATATGGACCGTTCAGATTCCGTGCCCATGACATGTGTACAAAGGTGCGCACGGGTGCTCACGTAAGAAGGTGCGGAGGTGAGCACTCCTATATATATATATATATATATATATATATATATATATATATATATATCCGTGGACTTGTCCTGGGTTGGGGAATCACGAAATTCCTCGACCCCGGTGACTCTTGATGTTTGGCATGCAATCTATATAAGGGCCTCAATTATGAGAGAAGAAGACGTTAAACACCTTCTCTTGCCTACACTTACATGCAGTCTCTACTTTAAGGGATGTGCAATTTTCAGGGGAATCATATATCCATAGGAAAGTTAGTTGTATGGTCATACTTCGCATAACCCTACCAGAGGGCTGAGTAGGCAAGAAAAAAAAAAAGAGTAAAAGAGTCCTAACCTTGCATCACAAAGTCGAAAGACACTGAACATGCTATCGAAATGAAATAGAGATGTAATAAAGAAGATAAAAGGTCGTAGCCTTGCTTTGCAGAGCCGAGATTCGGGGCAGACAGGCAGAATAAAATAAGTAATAATTAATATAGTAAAGAAAAGAAATGGGGTTTATAGAGAAGGGAATGTGTGAAATGAACCGCATTTTAAGTTTAATTGAGATATGAGAAAGAGAAAAGGAAAGTCAAACACCAATTTTCTTGAATAAAATTATAAATAACCGAACGTCCCAAATCCTGACTCTATCCCAACTTGACTAACCGGCTTGGTGAGTTGGATTGATGTGGCTGACTGAAGCAGTAACTAGGGATGAGCACGGGGGCTCTGGAACATTCTAAGTAAAAATTTCTCATTGGTTGGGGAGCAGGAACTAAAGAAAGTGATGTAAATCTCTCCAAACTTTTAAACGATTCTCTCAGTTTTTTTTTTTTTTACCCATTATATAGGGGGTGAGTGCTGTTTATAGGCTACGAAACCGTTGGCCCATGTATGGCCGACGAAAACTCGTAGCTATTTTTCATATAGGATATATCAGAAATCTTTAGGGGAGAGGAATGCGGTGCTAGGAGTTTATTGGCTGGTCACAACCTACGTTATGCCAGCCATTTTGCTCTACACAGGTGAGGGTGTCTACTGTCTGTTTCTCATTACCTGAGCCAGGTTCACTTGGACATCGATTCAATATTCAAATCTTTAAAATCTTTTCAAATGGTACAATCTCTCCGAACATTTTTTTTTTGAAAGATCTCTAATTTAAAAGATTAGTAAGACACCAAAAATATCATAGCACAAAATGTGTGATAGATTTATTTCCCATGCGAGTTTCTTCTAGTAGTAACGCTGGGCACATCACCTTGTTAATAGGTACTCTATACATAGGTCGTGCTATGCTCGTTTTTTTTTTTTTTTTTTTCCTATGGGCACTCGAACCCTGGGAGTTGAAACTCCTAGAGTCTACCACCCGAGCAAGAGGAAGGACCCGCTCATAGTATGCCCTGATTTGCTTTCTTCAGGACCGAGTATAAGGATTTATGACTTCACATTTATGAATGTGAAGTCATAAATCCTTATACTCGGTCTCGAAGAAAGCAAATCAGGGCTAATGGCTGACTTAAACCAGATGAAATGAGGAAAGTCTGTTTTAGGCAAGCCACCGTAGGCCCCACCATGATGTATGTGTTTCATCCATGCTGTTTATATATTTTTATAGATCATTTTAATGTATGGGACCAAAAATGAGGTATATCTCAATCTCAATTAGACCACATTATAAGAAACAATGTTGAATGAGCGTCGATGATTAAAAACTTTTTGGAGGTCATAAAAGTTTTGGATCAAGCTGATCTTTGTATTTTCCCTTCATCTGGGTTTGTATGAGCTAATCAACATTTTGGATGTCAAATAAACACTACAGTGAGCCTTAGGAGGATTTTAATGGTGGATATTCAACCACTATTGTTTTCCTGTAGTGTGGTCCACCTAAGATTTATATTCCTCTCATTTTTGGGATTAAGCCCTAAAATGATCTTTAAAAATGGATGAACGGAATGGATGAAAGACATACATCATGTTGGGTCCCACAGAGCACCGACCACCAGCCACCGGGCTGGTGCGGGGGAAGTAGCCAATCCGTTTCCACCAACAAACCACCGTACAGGGACACGGATTGCGTCCTACCAGGTATCTGTGGGTCCCACCGTGATGTTAGTGTTCTATCCACGCCGTTCACCGATTTTCTCAGATCATTTTAACATATGCTTCAAAAAAAGCGAGGCAGGTTCACAGCTCCAGTGGACCACACCAAAGGAAGCCGCACTGATAATGACACCCGCCGTTGAAACCTTTCTAAGGGCCAACTAGATGTTTTTTTACCATCCAACCTATTCATAAGGCCATGTAGACGTAGATGAAGTGAAAATACAAATATCAGCTTGATCGGAAACTTCTCCAGCTCCCAAGAAGTTTTTAATGGTGGACGTTCAATCCCCACTTTGTGGTGCACTTAAGCCTGGGACCAGCATCATTTTTTGATTCATATATTAAAATGATGTGAGAAAAGCGTTGAACGGCGTGGATAAAACACTTACATCACGGTGGGCCCCACAGAACCCTGCCCAGGAGGGGGTAGGACGCAATCCGCGTCCACCGTACAGAGCTTCTATCCGCCGTTGGATCTTATCCCACAGTTGCCGTTTTACCTCCTACTACTTGGGGCAGGTTTATCATTTCAAATGATTCGCGCGAGTAGCCGCCATCCGGTAAGTGTGTGAAGCACAACGAAACAAAAAGACGGACGCGTATAAATCTAACTGCATTATGGGCCCATTTTGATGTTTATGTGACATCCAATCCGTCAATAATTTTTAGAAGATAATTATAGAGTATGCTTTAAAAAATCAGGCAAAAAAAACATTTAAATGGGCCACAAAAACAGAACAATTGATGATGGTAAGACTCACCATTGAAATCCTCTTGGGTCCCACTGTGACGTTCATATTGCATCCAAACCATTCATATGTTTAATACCATTGTGATGAAGATATATATAAAATATCAGCCTGATTCAAAGCTTCTATGGCCCAGAAGGTTTCAACGGCAGCTATCACATTCCTAGTTTTCGCTTGTGGTGTGCTCAACTTGAGTATTGAATCAAGCTGATTTTTGGGTTCAAGCTATAACATGATCCAGCACAAATAATGGACGGTACCTTTTAGGCTCCTTCAAATCAACGGTCTGGATTTCCAAAATTTGGGACCTTATATATGGAAACAGGTGCATCAGGACACGATTCTCGTTCTACGCTCGAGGTCCTTTTAAAATCGCCGGTGGAAGAATTTCGAAAAGCGTGTGGCTCGGAGTTCGAGGGACGCGGATTTCCTGCGAAAGCCTTTCGCAGGAAGTTCCTGCGCTGGGAACCCAGGTGGGGCCCACTGTGATGATTTTGAGAAATCCTCTTCGTCCATACGTTTTGTGAGTAGATTTTAGGACGTGAGGCCAAAAATAAACCGTACCCAATTTTCAAGTGGGCCGAAAATGTGAGAATTGAATTTTGACAGTTGAAATATTCGTGGGTCACAGAAGTTTTGAATCATTCTAATATTTGTTTTTCAGTTCATCCTAATAGGAATGACGTTATTAACTGTATGGATGAGATGGTGAACAGTGGAAACGGATTGGCTACTCTTCCGACAACAGCCAATGGCTAGTGGTCGGTACTATGTGGGCCCCACCAAGACGTATGTGTTTCATCCATGCCGTCCATCTATTTTTACAGATCATTTTATTACATGAGTCCAAAAATGAATTATATCCAAATCTCAAGTGGATCACATTACAGGAAACAGTGTTGAATGAGGGTCGACCATTAAAAATATTTTGGTGGCTATAAAAGCTTTGGATCAAGCTGAACTTAGCTTTTTCTCTTCATCTGGGCCTGTATGACATAATAAACAGATTGGATGTCAAATAAACAGTATAGTGGGCCTTAGGAGGATTTTAACGGTGGATATCCGATCACTGCTGTTTTCATGTGGTGTGGTCCACTTGAGATTTATATCCTTCTCATTTTTGGTATAAAGCCATAACATGATCTGTAAAAATGGATGAGCGGAATGGATGAAACACATAAATCATGGTGGGGCTCACAGAGCACCGACCACCAGCCACGGAGCTGGTGGCAGGGGGAGTAGCCAATCCGTTTCTGTGAACAGTGGATGCCAATCCACAAGAGAAGGGGAAAGTCTTTGTTACTCTGGCAGACTGTGATGGATGATACGCATGCGATTAGAAATTGCATAAGTACAATAACCTTAAGAAAATTATTAACCAGTCCAAATTATGGTCCCAATTTAGATTTATAATAAATAAAAAATTAAACTTATTTTGGTAGCTTGTTATTGGATTGTGGACATTTATTGGACGGTTAAAAATGAAAATATTATATCATTCATTTTCAATAAGCATTCTTCTACTAATCAGAGGTGAGGATTGCTCAAAGCAGCTTAGCTTTGGATTGTCGCATAGAAATTCTACAATAGAGTAGATTTAATTTGAGTAAATGTACACCATGTGTACAATTTGAATGCCTGCATATCAAGTGTTATATATTATTAGAGTATCAAGACTTTTTCGAATTAAACGACCAATAAACATATGAAACTGTCAACATCATTAAAATCAATATTACTTGTAACATGGTCCACTTGTGCTTTGGATTTGCCTCACTTTGAAGTTCATGTCCTAAAATAAGTTAGTGGAATAGATGACAAGATTGGTTGAAGAGATGGACTACGTGGATAAGACACATACACCTAGGGGTGTACATCGAGTCAAACCGGGTATTGAGATGGCCTCAACTCGACTCCGCTCGGCCACTAGCTGACCTCAGCTTGAACTTGGCTTGGCTTGGTCCTCGAGCCTGACTGTCCAGCTCAGCTCGGTTCGGTCAACAGCTCAGGCAAGTTCGAGCTGAGTTCGAGCCAAGATCGAGCCGAATTATCCTGTACAATATTTTCATAAACACCTGGACTGCACCTTCAAAATCTCACTGTATTTAAGACAACAACAATGGTTTTATAGGTATTTTATCAAACACCTTCTAAGCAACATAAAAATCAAGAAAAAAAAAAGGATATTGGTTTCATATACATACATTTTTTGCCACTAGCCACACTTCATTGAGTCATTTCATCAAACGCTTGGTGAGCAACATCAATATCAAAGTAATCGAGTCACTGAATTGGTTCGATTCGAGTTCGAATTTAGCTGGGTTCGATCCGAGTTGAGTCGAGCTAGGGCTAGCTCGAACTCATTTTCGAGCTCAAAAAATTAGATCGACTCGGCTCGAACTCAGCTTCAAACCGAGTTGAATCGAGCTTTTTCGAGTCGATTCAAGCGAGCTAACCATGCTGGCTCGGTTTGTGTACACCTCTACATACACCACAGTCATCCCTACAAATATTATGCACCACTCTAACAAACTGATTTTAGTGCTTGCAATCACGAAAACCTAAGTAATATTACTTACCATTTTTCCTCTCTATGAAACATATATAAAATTCATTATTATAATCAATGTTCAAAGTATCGGTATCGTTACAAGTTTCGCTAGTTGAGGATATGGAAACAATATCGTTATCACTGATAATAAAAAATGTAAGAAAATATCAAAAAAATAGTAAAATTTTCACAATTGAAATATCACTGATGCACTTGTGATACAAGCATCACCTAAAATTTGCATAGTTGAAAATATTGACGATGCATTAGCAATATCGATACATTAGCAATATAAGTGACTCCTGAAATTTACACAATTGAAAATATTGGCGATATCAATTTGTTGGCGGTACTTAGCAATACATTGGTGATGCTTATAATTTCTAATATTACCGGTGTCACTACTGGTGCTATCGATATCACCAAGATGGAGATAACGATAATATCAAAGATAATTCAAACAATGATTATAATTTTATAAATATTATTTGTATTTTTCAAAATCAAACACTCCGATGTTAAGGGTGGCAATGGATTTAGGCTGGGCTAAGATTGGCCTGGTCCGACACTTATGACCCAAGACTTGAGCTTGGTTTGAGCCTGGCCTAGCATAACATGCATAAGCCTCACCCAAAATAATTAAAATTTAGTTGGACTACGGCCTAGCTTTATGTAACTTGGAAATTAATAAATGCCTATTTTTCTCTTTAATCTTTTTAATTTATCCATCTATAAGATAGTTCATATATGCACAACGAAATAAATAATTTAGAAAAATAAAGTTAATAGACTATCATTTAAAATAAATGATTGTATAACTAAAGAATAGATTAGTATACTAAATAAATTGATCTGAGCATGCAAGGTCCAACATGGCCGAGTAGGATGAGCTACCAACCCATTTCTCCTCTACTGTCATGACCTGTGATCTCATAACAGGCATATTATACTCTATAATTTTTCTGCATGGATAAGTGGGCTCATGGTCTAGTAAGCTAGATCAATGGTCTATTGGGCTCGACAATGGACAGACCAGCTCTCATTAGGGGTGTATATGATCTGAGCTAGCTCAGTTAGCTTGCTCGACTCGACTCGAAAAAGCTTGATTTGACTTGGTTCGAAGCTGAGTTCGAGCTGATTTTTTGAGCTCGAAATGAGTTCGAGTCGAGTTCGAGCAGGCCTCAGCTCGACTTGACTCGGATCGAACCAGTTTGGTGACTCGGTTACTTTTTCATTGATGTTGCTCACCAACTGTTTGATAAAATGACTCAACGAGATGTGGCTGGTGGCAAGGTTTGGCTGATAGCAAACAAGGTATGTACATTAAATAAATACTTTTTTTTTTTTTTGGTTTTTATGTTATTTAGAAGGTGTTTGATAAAACACTTGTAAAACCATTGCCTTTGTAAAACAGTGGGTTTTTTGAAGTTGCAATTCAGGTGTTTGTGGAAATGCCACAATGATGAACTCAGCTCGATCTTGGCTCGAAATTGCCCCGAGCTGGCCGGAGCTGTTAACCGAACCAAGCTGAGCTGGCCAGTCAGGCTCAAGGACCGAGTCGAGCCTAGTTTGAGCTGAGGTCAGCCAGCGTTCGGGCCGAGTCGAGTTGAGGCCAGCTCAACTTGGTTCGACTCAATGTACGCCACTAGTTCTCATGAGTGTAGTTGGCAAAACAAATCTTAACCTTTCATTTAGTGGGCCACACACTGACGGTTAAGAATCCACGTTCAACTAAAGAAGGCCTAAGATGGGTGGATGGGATTTTCAAATCTTGGACATTTTTAGCATGTGCCATCCACATTGGAGCAATCAGTCAACTAACGGTCTGGATCACTGATCCATGGGCGCTACTTGTGCAAATCGAAATCTCAAGTGAGATGGTTCTGCTTGTTCTATTAAAAAAAACCATAATGTTTGGGGCGATTGGCACAATTGCAGAGATGGTCCGATGATCAGAACCGTCCATGTTCTGCACAGTACACCAGATGTGAAGAAATACGAAACTTATATTGAATGGATGGTTCTAAACTTGGATATTTGTAGCTTAATATGGACTAAACTTTTCAATGGTTCAAATTCATTATTTCAGTGTGATTATGGCATAATAGGCCAATGAAAATGCGACCCACAGGATGAATGCTTCCGATTATCCAATCATCTTTGTATGTGGGCCCCATCGGACAACACATGCGGGTAATCCTCAATCGCGACAAAGGGAAAAAGATGTCATCCCGATTCGTGCTTTCCCGACTGCAGGTTATGGAGAGGGCGGACCCGAATCCTCTGCAACACCTGTTGTAGAAAGAGCATACGACGCAGGAGATAAATGGATCCAAGGTGATGTTTTTGTAAAATCCTCTCCGTCCATTAGTTGATCCACATTATTTTATGGTCTTAAAATAATCATCAGATCCATCCAAAAATCAACTGGGCTACACCACTGGTAACAGTGGCGATGGAGACGCCCACAATAGACACTTTCCTGGGGACCAAAGGATTGTTCCTATACCATCCAACCCGTTCATAAGCTGATAACCATGAATCGAAACCTATAAAATTCATCCCCATAAAAAAACCCAGGTTTCCAAAGACACATGAATCAAGAATTTTTATGGTAAGTGTAAATCGTTGGATTAGTATGGTCCATTTTTTATTATAAAGTTCTGATTTTTCTATCTACAGTGAAAATTAGGTTAATAAACTGATGGAGGGAGTGGATTCCATAAAAATATCATTTTTCATTCAACGGAGGTCGGATGTTCACACATTATCCTACAACAGATGTTGTTAGAGAAATCTTTCCCGTGCTTCAAGGCGGGAAGTGGGAAGGGATGACGAATGCGATATTTCAAATTATAGTGGAGCCGCGTTTACGTAACTCGCGCTAGGCAGCTGCGAGAGTTACTTTCGCAAACCGGTAGCCAAGTTATTGGAAATTTCTCAGATCCAAACCATTCATCTGGTACGTTACCTAATTTTAACCATTGAAACAAACATTTGTATTAAATAAAAACTCAAGTAGGACACACAGAAGGAAACAGTCAAGATAGCATGCTCATCAATAGTTTTTTTTAGGACCCTAAATGGTGTTTATATGCTATACAATCTATTCATCTGACTTCCCTCATCATTATTAAAGAATTTCCCTAAAATTACATTTTTCTAAAACTCGGTTGGGCCACAAGTTGAATTTATAAGTCTTATGTATAAATTTATTTGGGGTGACTGGCATGACTGTTTGATCATTTAGATTTTCTACATCAATGTCTAAAAATAGTTTTAAAACGTGATGAACGGTGTGGATTCGATTAAAGTTGAGTTGTATCTTCGAGGCTAGTGAAAGTAACCCAAGTGGTTCCTAGTGCGAGGTATCCAACCATTTTTCCATTATTGTGTGGAGAATCTACAGCTTCGCATTCCACCACAGGCTTTTTCGGAGCCTAATCTCTTTATGCTCCTCACACTATTATAGTCTTTTCTACTCCTTTTTTGTGGTGGTATCCTACTCGGCTCTGCGTCATTAACCGACCGAGGATATGTATATAATATTCGGGTTTTCGTTTCTTAGAAGTGGGGCCCACAGTTCACTTATCCGTGCCGTTCGTTGGTTGGGGTGCACCATGTATGGCCCATGTCTTCAAAATCACATCGACAGTGGTAATACTACTATTTTGATTCGTGGCATATGAATGAACGGTTAAGATGATAAATGAATCAAGCGTACTCCATGTTCAACTGAATGGAGTGATGGATATGCATCCAACGGCCACTCCAAAGCCCGAGTATATAATACTCATCCTCCTGTTCTTCGTTTGTATGAATAGGACCAATATTTCATTGATCCTGACCGTAGATATGAGAGACCATTAAGAAAAGAGATACAACAACGGTCCACATTCAACTGAAATGGGCTATAGTTATCATGGCCAGGTTATTCCAATCTACCAGTTCTTTTTTTTTTGGGGGCCAAGGTCTATAAGTGGCCCATCAAACCAACGTTCTGGATCAGTGATCCATGGGCCCCACTTATTTTTTTTTTAAAAAGAAAACCTATGGTCAGAGATCATTATATAGTCCTCTCATCGACAAGTCCATTTAAAAATCCACATCTCCTGCAACTTCCTGTAAGATAATTGTACTCTCTCTTTCTCTTCCTAGTACAAAAACAACTTGGTTTGTCTGATTTTCTTCTTTCTTGTCTTTGTAGGAGAAGAAATCTCATCTGAGGATCATAGATAGATGGCATCCAACGGTTCAAACGTAGTTTCCCCGAAAAGCAATGGTGAAGAAATGATATCAGTCAGTGTTTCATCACCGAAAGGCGAGGGATTAGTGGGCCAGTGCCTCTGCTCTCCAACCACTCATCAAGGTTCGTTCAGGTGCCGATTTCATCGATCGCGATCGTCGACTTGGATGAGACGGTCCAAATCTATGCCTGCCAATAAGGATGTGGGCCCCACAAAAACATGATCACCACATGGATGTGTGTGTCCCATCTCTATGAAAAAAAGAGAGAGAATATGGTTTTTCTAGTTTGTGTCATGGAAGGGAAAGAAGGTATGTTTTTTTGTTTTTTTTTTTTTTTTTTTTTTGATGTATTTCAGACCTAAGGTATACAAGAACAAATGGTTTCCTATGTTGGAATATCTTCTATTATCACCTTTGTAATAGAATCTTAATTTTCATATTATTTAGAAAAGTTGAATAAAATCTAGCCGTTGATTAGTAGATTATGAAATATAAATGGACCGTTTGTTAGGTTAAGAATACTTTCTAAGATCTATCATGCAAAAGTTGGCCCCTATCCAACGGTTCTACACATCCAATCATTGTCCTTCAACATGGATGGCCAAGATTGGCTTATAACAAAATAGGTCTATTGAAATTTTTTAGCTTAGGGACTGTCATGATGATTGCTTATGGCTCCAACCTTCACTTCTATAAAAACATCCTAATCATTCCATCCATAGTTGTGACAAAAGCATATGGCTATAAAAGGAATGTAATCGTTGGGACTGATTCAATCATCATATCGATATGATTTTTGCATGGTAGCCAATAATATGTGATGGGCCTAATGGACAGTCAGGATCGATCTCAAAGTTTCTTGATAAAAGATATGAGTAGATCTAAAAGAGTGGGATCTTGGGGTATTCTTAAGAAAATCTCCACCGTTGAATATCTCAACTCTTTGATTATACAAAAGTTATGGTTATTCATTTAAAAAACCAAAGATATAAATTATCAAAGGGTTGAAATAATTGAATTATCAGGTCTCTTTCTGATGGGAGATTCTTAAAAACTTAATAATTGAATATATCAATTCTTTGATTATATAGAAGTTATGATAACCATTCATTTTTAAAGAGCCAAATTATTAAATGGTTGAAATAATTGAATTAAGAGGTTATGATTGAATATTCGACCATTTGATTGTTCGAAGGTTATGATAATCATTCACTTTCAAAGCAAAAGAGCCAACTAATCAGAAATAATTGAATTGAGAGAGCTTTTTTTACATCTCAAAAAGTGAGACTTGTGGTATAATCAATTTGGATGATTGAGAGATGATTCAGATTCAAAAGCTTAAAGTTTCAGTGTATGATGTTGCAACACGTGTAACAAGATGGGATGTATTCAAGCAAACCTCTTGTTAGAGTACATACACAAGTATTGCATTAAAATACAATAAGGACAATATTAGTTAGATTTAAGGGTCTTTTGGTTGATCCAAACCAGTCAATAGATGAATCTCACCGTAGATAAAGGATATTGAATTATTAAACTATTATTAAAAAAATTGTTGAATATGGACCATTTCCTTAATTATTGCTTCGTGGCCATTGATCCTTAATGCCAGGGTCTTCCAATCTTGATGGTTTTTATTTATTTAATAAAGACACATTCGTTGTTGTGTTTCATCAGATCAACGGTTTAGATCACTGAATATGACCCTAGATCCAACTGTTATAGTCACTATGTATCATACTGCAATACATCCGGATGTATTCCTAGCTTGGTAAATAGGCTCATGAACGTACAAGTCGTCCAACAGGTGGGTCCCACCTTGAGGATATTCTCTTCCGTATATTAAGTTGCTACACTATCCATGATGCTTAATAACTTCAGGCAAGTTTTTCTACGTTGAACATTATTTTAGTGAAATTATGGCCCACCTAATTAGATGGCCTACCTGATTTTTGGTCCAGAACATCTATATAGTGGGTCCCTTTTGATGGATGGATTTGATCTGGTCCCTATGTGCCATGCTGGCAACATGTAGCGTCTACATGAGATGACTCATACACGTGCATGAGGAACGATATAGTGGTCTAAGTGTATGGAACCTTTCGGTGCACCTGAGTTGCATTTGGACTTGTGGGCAAGCATATCACCTATCTGGACCGAGTATTAGGTCCTATCACTTTATCTATACTTCTATGCAGAACTAACGGCCATCGGTTGTCCTAAATATCTTTGAGTCGACCTATCTCATACAAATGATCTTGTCCATCCAGTTTTCATGTCACTGAATGGATGCTTGGATCATCTGGGCATGATCTCTTCTGGAGTTCCTAAGAAGATGGGAATGGAGCTAATGGACGGTTCAGATAGGCCATGTGAATGCCATTGAGTCCAAATGCAACTACTAGATTGTTCATGAGTACATATAAGATCTAAATAGAAGGCATGGATTATGCTGGGGCCTTAGTTTGTATTGGATGATCCAGACGGTTGATCTTATAGACCCCATAAAGGATGAACCATGGCCCAAAATTCTCATTGATGGCACCCTTCAATCAGTGTCCTTTATATAATAATTAGAAAAGAAATAATCTTGATTTTGTGGGAATGTCCATTTTGCTAAAGTTGCATTGCATCCAAACCGGCCTTATAGAGTATTTTCCTAACCTGTTTGGTAGTAGCCTAAAAATGTGCTAATCTCTTTTTAATTAACAGTAACTATGCATTATAGATCTTGATCTCTGTTCCATAATGAGATCATGTTAGCATTAACAATGTAGGAGAAAAGATCTTGTGGGCTCAGTTCCATGCAATTAGTTGCATTTGGACTGGTTGGCATCACCAATCTGAACCGTCCATTGGATCTATATTAATAGGATTAAGTCAATGGCATGCAAATAGATGGACAAGCAAAGTCCACATAGGATAGGTCCAGTCAAGGATGTGTTAGTACCGTTAGATTGATGTGAGTTTTGAGAGCATGGGACAAGGTGTGGACTGAACCTGATGGACGGTTCAGATGGGTAGTGATGTGGATACCGATGAGTCCAAATGCAATTACGTACATGGGAAGGTTTTCATGTATTCAGCATAAGTGGATTGCGACTTGCCCCGCGTGGACCATGATCCGTCCACACGAAGCTTTGTGGGGCCCACCATGATGTATGAGTTTTATCCACGCCATCAATCCATGGTTCAAGTGGACTACGTAGTAGGAACTGAATACTAATTATAATTAAAAACTTCCGGATATAGCGGCGAAAGTTTTGAATCAAGCTGGTGTTTGTGTTTTTTCCTTTGGTGTCTATGTGACAAATAAATATTACAAAAACCTCTGAGAAGTTTTCAGCAGTGGATGTCATTATCACTATTGCTTCCCATGGCATGGTCCACTTTATCTTTGGATTTGTCTCATTTTTAGTCCCATAACTTTAAATTATTTAGAAAAATGAATGGATGGCATGGATAAAACCCACGCATCAAGGTGAGCCCTACAGTCCCTTAATGGACAGATTAGGGTCTAGGTGGGGCAGGACGTACACAATCTACTTCTTAATCAATTTTAATATATAATTATTGTTAACTAAAATAAAATAAACTCAATTTTAAGCACCTACCAAACAGTAGTAGAAATAGGGGTGTACACCGAGTCAAGCTGCCCCAGCTTGAACTCAGCTCGGCCACTAGATGACCCTAGCTCCAACTCGGCTTGGCTCGGTCCTCGAGCCTGACTAGCTAGCTCGACTCGGTTCAGTTAGTAGCTCGGGCTCATTCGAGTTGAGTTCGAGCCAAAATTGAGCCTTTGCAGCATTTTCACAAATACATACAGTGCACTTTCAATTTCTCATTATATATAAAACAACAACAACTGGTTACAAGTATTTCATCAAACACCTTATATGCAACAACGAAATCAAGGAAAAATGATATTTTTTCATATATATACCTTTATTGCCACTAGCTGACACTTCGTTGAGTCATTTCATCAAACACTTGGTGAGCAACATCAATATCAAAATAACCGAGTCACCAAACTAGTTCGATCTGAGTTTAATTTGCGTTGGGGTTCGATCCAAGTTGAGCCGAGCTCAGGCAAGCTTAAACTCAGTTTGAAAATTTTCAAGCTTAAAAAGTCAGCTCAACTCAACTTGGACTCAGCTTCGAACAGAGTCGAATCGAGCTTTTTCGAGTTGAGTGGAGCGAGCTAACTGAGCTAACCCGGTTCGAGTACAACCCTCTAGAAATATGAGTCATATCATGCAACCAGTTGTAGGTGCACATCTTCTAACCTGTGATTTACTGTCATTATTTGGTACTCCGGCAGCATATGACTCTTGAGACACAGCTACTCATAACTGTAGAGCCTATTCTCGCTAAGTTGTAGTCAGCTTGAGACCCATAATTTAAACGGTCCATTTTGAATCACTTATTTGTCACGTATGTAATTTTTAAGTAATCTCTACGTGCATGCGTATGATCTATCACACTCTGTCAGAGTTTCAAAGTTTTCACCTAAACCCAGGATAACTTGGCACGTGTTGTATAGTAAGCCAGCTAAGATGCTTCTTTTCCTCTATACATGGGGTGTTACTTTCGCTTACGTGGACGGAACGACTTCACGTAGACAAGATCAATACCGTCCACCTGGCATACTACCCTTTGTTAGAAAGGCCCAAAAATCAGGCTGATTCAACACTCAGGTGGGCCACCGTGGGAAACAGTTGAAATGGAAGGTTCGAAATTGTTCCAATGTCGTGTCTATACGCCATCCAATCCACTCATCTGAGGCACCACACTTGGATGAATGGATTCACTGAAAATCAGGACATTCCAAGACTCAAGTGAGCCACACCATGTGAATTTAAGAGTTTAAACATGATTTTATACCCTTCAAATGATTTGGACCACCTAAAGTCTTCGATTTGACTAATATTTAAGATCCATGGTGAAAATATGATATTGCATCTGATGGACGAGGTGGATCATCCTGGTCTCACAGATCGACTAGACAGCTCAAGTCAGGACCTCGGCGACCCTATGTAGGTCAGACCAGGGTAGCCCTTACGCTAACCACAGCCAGATTGTCCCTTACTAAGAAAAGTGTCTCACGATTTTTTTTTGGGACACTCTAATGTGGGTGGTATCCTGGACCTTGGGTCCACCTTGATGTATGCGTTGGATATGTACGCCGTCCATCCGTTTTGCCCACTCATTTTATGGCATGAGTAAAAAAGTGAAGCGATACAAATATCAGGTGGACCACAACACAGGAAACAATGGTCAATAACTATTAAAAACATTTTGTGGGCCATAAAAGTTTTGGATCAAGATAATATTTGTGTTTTCCTTAGTTCAGGTCCGTGTGATCTTATCAACAGATTGGATGGCAAATAAACATTACAGTGGGCCCTAGGAAGTTTTTAATGGTGGTCCTGTGGTGTGATTTACTTTAGATTTGCATCTGCTTCAATTTTGGCCTCATGCTAAAAAATGAGTTGGCAAAACGGACGGACAAGATGAATATACAACACATACATCAAGGTGCCTTGTGAGTAACTCTGTAGGGCCCACCGGTGATATATGTCCTATCCATGCCCGCATCTGTTTTACCAGCTTATTTTAGGGCATGAGCTCAAATTGAAGCATATCTAAAGCTCAAGTGGACCACACAACAGGAAAGTGGGGATAATCACGTCCACCACCGTTGAAACCTTTCCAGGCCTACAGTGAAATTTATTTTTCATCCAACCCGTTCATAAGATCACACAGACAGAAATGAAAGGACAACAAAAGCATCAGCGTGACCCAAAACTTCTATTGTCCCCAAAAGGTTTTCGGCGGTAGGATTTCAATTTCCACTGTTTCTTGTTTCCTGTGGTGTGATCTACCTGAGCTTTTTGGATATATTTCAATTTTGGGATCATGCCCCAAAATGAGCTACAAAAAACCAATGTACAACATATATAATGGTGGCCCCCACGGAGTTTACTCAGTAAGCAATCTGCATATGACAGAACCCAACTAAGTGGTGTTAGGAGCTATGAGACCCACCTTGATGTATGTGTTTTATATCCACAATGTCTATCTCTTTTGCCAGCTCATTTTAGAAGCCCAAAAATGCTTTTACCAGCTCATTTTAGAAGGAGCCCAAAAAGAAGCATTTGAAAAGCTCAAGTGGACCACACTATAGGAAACAACAGAGATAACGATACCTGGGTTGAAATCTTCCTAGGACCCACTTTAATGTTTATTTGCCATCCAATCTGTTGATAAGGTCAAACAGACTTAAATGAAGAGAAAACACAAGTCAAACAGACTTAGATGAAGAGAAAACACAAATATCAGCTGGATATAAAACTTTCGTGGCCCCAAAAAAGTTTTTAATGATGGGCGTTCAATCACCACTGTTTCCTGTGATGTGGTTCACCAAAGCTTTTGATCTACTTCATTTTTGAGCTCATGCTCTAAAATGATTTGGCAAAATGGATGGATGGCAGATAAAACACATACAGCACAGTAGGCCCCACAGCGCCCAGCACCACCAAGCTTGGGGTCACCATACAATCCGCTTCCATTGTCTTCATAGGTTTTCAAGTATTAAATGTGGGGCCCATGTGTCCGACAGGGGATGAAGAATGCCCCAAAAATTTTCCAAATTGGTAGATTCCAGGGATCAACGTGGGACCCTTTATCAGTTGAATGTGGACCATTACTACATTCCTCATTCTACTTGTCTATATCCGCGTGCCAAAAATCCGAAGGTTAAAATTATCCTGTCAAGGAGCTTTTGAAGGCATATTCCATCCACAGCGGTCCACAAAAAATCAACTGTGGGAATTGATTTACTGAATATTAGGAAACATTTTGAATTATTAGAAAACATTTTGAATTTTAAATTTTTGTAACGTAAGCTTTGGATTTTATATTTTATATTTTAAATTTTTTTTTTTTTAAACTTCTTATTCTTTTGAAATCATGCCGTCAATGATGGGGCTTGACTATCTCTTCTATAAGCTATTTATTCACCTCATATGAATGCAACAATGTGTGTGAAAGTTTCTTCATCATTATTCTTTGGGTTTTTAGCTAATATACACCCTTTATAACAGAAGAGCACTTAAATAGCATCACTTTTGAAAACATTACTTTTTTACACGTCCGTGCACTGACGCCTTTTCTCTTAGATGAAATTGCTTTTAAGCACTTTTTTCAGATCTGAGTAATGGTATCTTCTTTTGTCGTTAGTTTCTAACAAACTCTTCTACCTAAGTACTTTCATTTATTTATTTTTATTAATTTTTTTCAATTTTTTTTGCATTTAAAAAAAAGTAATGGATTAGGTATGAGCCAGATCTCACCCAAGACAATCACACCCTTTTAGTGGGGCTCACTTTGACACATGGATTCTATATTCACGCCGTCCATCCATTTTTTGTATCATTTTAGGGCATGAGGGCATGAGGCCAAAAAAGAAGTGGATCCAAGTCTGAGGTGGACTATGACATAAGAAACAATGGTGATTGACTATTAACAACTTATAATAGGCTATAAAAGTTTTGGATGAACTTAATATTTGTTTTTTTAGCCTTCATTTAGGTTCATGTGACCTTATAAACAGGTTGGATGGTAAATAAGTATTATGGAAACATTACGATAGGCCATAAGAAGTTTTAATAATGGGATATTCAATCACCACTGTTTTTTATAGTACAGTACACATAAGATTTGAATATGCTTCATTTTTTAGCATGTAACCTAAAATGATTTGATAAAATGGATGGATGGTGTCGGTATAAAACAACCACACCAAAATGGGCCCCATGATAAGAGGCACATTGCCTTGGGTGAAGTTGGGTCGCATCTAACCCACTCCCCTAAAAAAATAGGTTCTTCTTCATCTTTTTTCAATAGATTTTGCATAGATGGGTCTTTCTTTTTTTTTTTTTTTTTTTTAAGAAACAAATATAATGAAAGAAAAGAGATAGCAAAACACGAGAGAACTATGATCATTTTTGTGAGTAGCTTGATACTCAAATGAGAGTGAACATAATCTGACGACATCATAAACTTTATGCTCACTTTTGAACAGTTAAATGGTATTCAAATGAGATGATTCTAATTCTATCTAAAAATTTATTAAATTATATTTCCAACGAGTACAAAATCACCCAGATACAACTTGTAACGAGGGAGTTATGACTATTTTTTGCGGAATCTCGTACATCTAAAAATGTGAGCAAACGTAACATATTTGGGCCTACTTTTGGTTAGTCAAATGAAATCTAAATGAGATTATTCAAAAGTTATTTAAAAGTTTATCGACTTATCTTTCCAACAACATAATATCACCTTGATTGGAATTGTAATGAGAAAATTATGACCTTTCAAAGTTGGGTCAAAATAAATACTCTCACGTGATCGCGCAAGCATGACTAGTGTCACCGGGAACTTTGGGCCCACTTTTAGATGGTCATGGCCTCATGGGTGTCCAAATAATATGATTCAAAGACTGCTTAAAAATTTGTCAAATTATCTTTCCAACGAGTACAAGACTAACACGATCAAAGTTGTAATGAGGGAGTTATGACATTTCAAAGTTGTAATGAGTATGACTAACGTCATTAGAAACTTTGGGCCCACTTTTGAATAATCAAATGATGTCCAAATGAGATCACTCTAATGCTATTTGAAAGTATATCAAATTATTTTTCCAACGAGTAAAAGATCACCCCGATTGAAGCTATAACGAGGGATCTTTCAAAGTTGGTTCAAAATCTAGTACTCTAGTGTAACCGTATAAGCTATCTCTAACATTATGAAAGACTTTAGGCCCACTTTTAAATAGTCAAATAATGTTCAAATGAGATATTACTAAAGAATTGGGGGCAACTTTCATTATTATAATTTCAAAAAAGAAAGGGACAAAATGTTTGATGGATTTTAGACTGACAAGTTTGCTTGGGGGTCCTCAAAAAATTTTGGTAAAGATTCTAGCTTTTATATTTGGAATGATTTTCGGAAGCATAATCTCAAAGCCTCAATGAGCATTTGTCGCTAGGAGGCGATTAACGAATAATGCATTAATAGCTCATGAATACATTAATTCATGTCATAAGAAAAGGAAAAAAATGAAATTATATTCAACCTGGACATAAGAAAGACATATGATCACACTGATTACGAATTTCTAGATTATATGTACTCGTCCAAGTGGTTGGTGAAAAGAGAAGCTGAATTTATCGGCGTTAGTGAATAGGTCCCTAAAAAGTTTTTTATTAGGTTATGGGGGATTGCACCAGGGGGACTTACTCTCTCCTTATCTATTTGTGGTTATGTCAGAGCTTTAAGCAAAATGGTCGATAAATATTTAGCTATGGGGCTAATTGAATATTTGAAGATGGATAAGTCAGATTTCCAAATCTCTCATCTGTAGCACGCAAATGGTATAATTTTATTATGCCACACAGATGAGGTTGGATAATATAAAGAATAGTATTTTATGCTTCAAAGTCGTCTTTGGTTTGAAGGTAAATATTCACAAGAGTAAGTTGTAGGGGGTTCATCTTACCAAGGAGGAAGTGGTCAAGTCCGGCTAAGTTTTTGGTTGTTGGGTTATTTCAACCTCATCCTATCTTACTCTTGCTCGGGTGGTAGACTCTCAGGAGTTTCAACTCCCGGTCAAGGGTTCGATTACCCATAGGTGGTGAAATTCCACCAGTGTGAGTGTGTGGGGGTGTGTGTGCTTGTTTTTTTTTTTTTTTTTTTAAAAAAAAAAACCTCATCCTATCTTAGCCTTCTGTTTTGCAAAAACCAGCTAAGCATTTACAGGATAAAAGTTATGGAAATGTTTGAAGGGAAGCTATTGAAATAAAAGGTAACCATTCCTCTTTCGATAGAAATTTGACGTTGATAAGGCAACAATACAGTTAAAAAATAATAACAACAGCAAATGTCTAAATTTCTGGTTTATTTTATGTCATTATTTCAAATATCTAAAGATTATGTTGGACAAGTCGGAGAGGCTTAGAAGGAATTTCTTATAGTAGTGAGCGAAAAAAGAAGAAGAGAAAAATGCTCAAGTTTCACTCGGATGTAGTGGGAAAAGGTGTGCAAACCATTAGATGAAGGGAGTGTTGGGCTAAGAAAATTTGAAGCTATGAACTCCACAGTGCTGGGAAAATGGCTTTGGAGATTTAAGTCAAAGGATGGCAGTTTTTGGAGGAAGGTTACTTCAAAAAATTATGAAGTTTGGATAGAAGGTTGGTGAATAAGGGACTCATCTCTTTATAAGGCCTTGTACTTTTGGAAGTCAGTGGTTAGTTTTGAGATTAAAAATTTTGGAGGGAGAGGATTTCTCATTGGGAGATAGTAAGAGGATCAGGTTTCCAAAGGATGTTTGGCTGGGCAAGAAAGTTGTTGAGAGAAAACTTTCCAAGACTAACTAGAATTGCCATAGGGGCGAACATCCTATTTTTCGGGTTTTCTTGTACGGAAGGGAGGTGATTTGAGCTCCCCCTTGCCATATGAGTTTGTCAAACCCAGAGTTGGAAGACCTTGTTAAGGTTTTTGGAGTGGTTGAGAGGTGTTTTCCCTTAGGTGGGAGAAAGGGATGTTACTCACCATTGAAACTGTCAAAAGATGATGATGCTGCTCCCAAATGAATGTGACGTGTTTGAGAAATGTAGAATCGGTTTATCACCTTTTCATCCATTGGTACTCCCAAATGTATGTAACGTGTTTGAGAAATGTAGATTCGGTTTATCACCTTTTCATCCATTGGTACTCCCAAATGTATGTAACGTGTTTGAGAAATGTAGATTCGGTTTATCACCTTTTCATCCATTGCTCCTTTGTTAAAGAAATCTGGATTTTTTTGCCCTTAGTGTGGCTTGGGGGTAGAGTGGGAAAGGTAGGGCGGACAATTTGCAGATGTGGAGGTGAAGTGGGAAATATAGGGAGGGCAGTTTGCAGACTTCTCTTTGTTGGTAGCTCACTGGCAGTGCATCTGTACCCTTCACGAGAGGTCATTCTTATCGACTTTCTTTCTCAGTCACTTTATATTTTGAAAAAGAAGGCCACTAATCAGGGTGAGTGCATCGATCATGTGACACTCAGTTGCATCAAGTTGGCTGAGGTCTCAAGTCATAGAGTTTTAGTACTAGGATGATACCGTCACACCCAATTGGAATTACAGTAACAGCTACAGTGAAATTAAAGAGAGAGGAATGTGAACATATGGGCCTGTTTGGCTGACACTTAAAAAAAATTTAGAAGGAAAAAAGAGAGAGATGAGAATATCAATTATGTATCAGAGATTAATCTTAATCCCTACCAAAAAAATAAAAAGATCTCTTATACATAATTAAGATGAAATAAAGTGTGATGAACTCTCTCTTTTATTTTTTATTTTTATTTTTAATTTAAATTTTTACAAGTGGGAACCAAACAGACCTCAGCCCATGTCAATAATGGTTTTAAATAAAAGATGGCAGTATAATCCAAAACACTATGGCCTCAACACAGCTTCCACTTCATTATATAACACAGTCATGTGTAGCTACAGTTGCCGTTGCACAGCATTTATAATAGATGCTATGAAATCTAAACTAATTGGGTTCCTTACTAGCCCATTGGTGTACATCCAATGGACGGTTGAATGAACAAACTCAAGGAACAAATGTCCGCTAATCAGAGGCTAGGAACGTCCAATCAAGTTGGTTTTAGGGCTATAACCTATCTAGCGTGGGTCTCACCAGTTTAACTACTAATTTGATTAGTGACCACCACATCACAAACTAAGCCCTATCTAGTGAGTCCCACCATATCGACTACTAACTTGATCAGTGACCACCACATCCCAAACTAAAATGGTTAGACTACTGAGGAAAGGGCCACCCCACGCTACAAAGGAAGGCGATCACTCTACATCAGTCCTTGGATTATAAGACACGAACACCCATATGCTACTCACAAACATTCTGGATATACTTACAAATGGATTACGGTGTAAATGATACATTGCGATCGGGCACGTCACCAAACACTGCCAGGTCTCAACCCCGTTAGCAAAAGGCATGGGTCTCCCAGCAGCTAAGATGGAGCCCCCCCAGAACCACAAGTGGGCCTGGCCAATAGTCGGCCCGCTTGCTTCTGCCTGCCATCTCCCACCTCTTTGAACTCTGCCCCCATGTCAAATCCGAACCCCACAACATCCCTCCCATGGATACCCCGATCCCACCTACCTATGAAATCACACTTGTCGTCCCCCGGATGCGGGCCTGGGAACCCACAGTCATACACTCTCTGTTTCTTGAGTGGAGAACCTGTAGGTGGTTGGGAGGGCGGCTTGTGTTTTTCGTCGGCCACCTGGAGAGTCCCACCTAGCTTCTGCTGCTCCTCGATGATCTTCTGCAGGTACTTGCTTTGGGCTTCAATTCTCAGCTGCAACTGTCTTTGTACCTACAATGCATTCATCTATGAGAGAGGGGAACTTCAAATGCACATTGGCTTCACTTGCTTGGACTTGGAAGGAAAATTGAAAAGACCAGACCAGACCAGACCAGACCTCAAGCTGATCATGGAGCCGCTTCTGCACCTCCATCTGCATCCTCAGTGCTTCATTAATTTGTAAGCCTCTGTCAACACAAAGCACCCATCACTGGGGAGTCTTAATAGTTCCATTTCCAATGAAATGATAAGGAAGACAGAATTAAGACATGTAATGTCTATCAACGAAAATACGACAGCAATATTACGCCACCATTTCAGAACTTGTGGTGTCTCATTACCCGCAGCAAACATTAACATCAATCCAGTCTTAGTTGTAGAGTCCATTTTGGACGGCTCATAGCCTGAATATCACATTCGTTGAACAATTCTAACCACCCAATTTGGTGGTGGCCATCCAATGGTTGGTAGAAGCTACGATGGCCAGCAGTCCAAATTCAAGAAAACTTCAAAGATGGTTTGGCATCTGAGAGTTTGGGGCTATACTCCATCTCCAGTGGGCCTACAAATTGGACACTCTAGATTGATGCTAGCATGCCTCGTGCATGGTGGATTGAACATCACAAGTTTTTTTTTTGAAAAAAGGGTCAACAATTACTTTAATCTATCGGATATCCTAGAAGGATAGTCAGTCTGCAGGTCACAACAAGCAGTTAATTTACTTACGGCGTAGAATCCATGCTAGAGTGGGAATCACTAGAATCTTTCTTTTCCTCTTTGGAGCCTAAGAAACACACGCTTTGAAACTGAGTAATGATCAAACAAGGCTGTTTGAAACCGATAGGAAATCTACACCAAGTAGTCATTCAAATGGATTCCAGAATGGAAGGGTTGGAACCTTTACCATCAGCTGGAGATTCAGGAAGGTACTTTGCCAGCCGATATTTCTACAGGGAAAGACAACAACAAAAAGTTAGTTGGCATTATACAGAAGTCTAAAATAACAATTAACAGCAAAAACCTCAATATTCACAAAAGGCTCAAAAGTCAAAGCTAACAGCAGAAAACCTAGATATTGAATGACGTGTGATTAAACAATGGGTCTTGACACAAGATTATCTACAGCTACCTCAAGTTTTCAGTTCATACAAGTGGCATCATAGTTCAGTAATCCAAACCCTTGGTATGAATGGGCCTATCGTAGGCGCCCCATATCCCAAACATATCCAAAATAGGAAGATCCTAGCATTCAAATGTTTAGCCTTTGGGTCCAATGCAGACCATGTTCTGATGGGATCAGATAACACTAGTGCTGGTATGATTGCACCCTACAATGTAGGACCCTATAGCTGTGTTTTTCTTTCCCAACCATCCATTTTATAGCCAGCAATTGAAGGGTAACGATTTTTCCATCCAGAAGTTATTTGGTGCATGGTCCACCATGTTAACAGATAGAATAACTGAACCAAGGGCCTGACCTACATAAATGGAAACCTGAGCAAACCGTAGATACACTCAGATCAAAGTATCAAGCATTATGTATTCCATATAAATACCTGCAAATGGCTTTTCACATGATAAATAGTAAGTCCTGGTACACCCATCACCCTTAGAACACCTTTTGGTGTTGCCCCTGAAGCCAAGACAAGGATAAAATGTAAGTACGCAACAACACTATCATTAAGAGAATGTAAACATCCAAGTAGATGTCACTAGATATTGAAATAAACAGAAACAACAATTGGCACATTGAGGGAGGACAGATGATCAAAGGGTAGGCACCACAGCCTATCTGGATGATAATCAAGTCCCTAGAAACTATCTGATCAGATCCCATTTGTATGATCTGAGGCCAATTACACAATAGGCCCCACTTATAAGCGCAGCTGGTCTGATCAATGTAGCCTCAGACACATACATTGTTCACCTAGGTGCATTGTCCATGCATAGATTGTTCACCTAGGTGCATTGTCCATGCATAGACCCACATTGGTTAGCATAAATATTATCTTTAGTTCCTATTTTCAAGTATGATAGATCGGTTTCCTTCTTCTTCTTCTCCTTTTCTTTTCTTTTCTTTTCTTTTCTTTCTTTAAAAAAAAATAAAAATAAAATACTATTATTAACTTGTTCAGCATGAAAGACATGTCATTAGTTGAGATAACCATTTTGTTTTTTTCTTAATTCAGTAGTTGGGCAGTTGAGCTAATATAGAAAGTATCTGGAAGATAGGCCCTGTGGGTGATTCGAGGCATGCTCAGATCAATAAAAATTCAGAATTTCTGCTTCAGCAATTGGGGTTTTAAGAAGAATGGCTCTTTTATTTCTTTTCTAGTGGTGCAATTCCATTAGGGAACTGTTGGAATCCTCTTCAAAAGATCCTCTTCCTCCCTCGAACCCTACATTTTTATATTCTATGGTGTGCATGACTCCATACCATCAAGGCATCTTGTTGCTGGTACTTTCTGCAACAAAGAATGAGTTGTGCCTATGAGTTAGGTACGTTTATCAACTGAAATCTCAAATTTCTGGACTTGCCTTTTGGGCTGTGTCAACAAAGAGAGCATAAACCCTGTGTCTTATGAGGTATCCATGAGGCAATAGATCATACGCTTACTAATAAAGGCTTAAACTCATAAGGGTCCATTTGGGTAGGGGATCCTACTAAATGAAGATTAAGCTTAATCCTGATTTTGGTAGCTCCCACATCATCCATGTTGGATTGGCAGTCCTGAAGTGAAGTTTTCCTCTGTATAAATGCAATTAGAGAAGTTCCTGAAAAAACTTGAAATGTCACTAATTGCATTTATGTGGAGGAATGTGCCGCTTTAGTATGGCAAATCTGACGTGGAGGGAATGGGGCCTGCCAAATTGGGATTACACTTAATCCCGATTATGCGGGATCCCTTACCAAAAAGGCCCTAAAAAATCTAATCTCGTTTCAGATTTTTTTTCCTACATCCATCAAATCCAACAAATTTCTAAAACTTGGTTGATTGCAGAGTACGGATTTCCTATTGTAGGCATCTGACAATCAAGAGGTTTAGGCTTTCCTGATGCAACATCCTAGTGTCCATAATACAAACTAATGAACAGTCTAACAAAAATTTCGTACTGGCCATTTGGCGCAATGTGTTTGTGGAAGAAGCAAACTGGCTCCTAAATAATCACATTGCAGTAAGAAACTGCAAAACGCATCCATCAACAAACATAATCTAAACAATCTTTGTTGCAACTGGTGAGAAAAAGACCAACTAAGGAAGAAACAATCATTTTGAAGCAAATGCATGTCATATGCATCAACTATTAAAATTCATCATTTGCAAAATTTACTAGTTTTAGGCCACAAAGATTTCCAAATGATGTAAGCAAAACGAAGTTCTAAATAACAATTTCGAGGGGCATATTGACCCAGCCCATAACCCATAGAATGTGGGCTGTATCGGACCATATCGGAGCAGTATCAGTCAAATTTGTTTAACAAAAAATTTCAAAAAAACCAGAAAAAGGGAAACACAAGAATCTGTTTTGTTTTTGTGTGAGTGTTTTGGATTTTTTTTTTCTTTTTTCTTTTTTAAATGATGAGTATCTTATCAAGGCCAAAGGCCACAAAAAAACAAAATAAAAAACACAAACAACAACAGACAATGAAAGAAACAAACCACAAGAAAAGCACCCTCAGGCAGCCCACTCCATAATATACAAGGGCGCCTATTAAAAACCCCCATATTAGAACCCTTGAAATTACAAAAACATCAGTGTGTTTTGGAAACTATTCAGTAGTTTATTGGATAACATTTGGTACAAATGCTCTGTCGGGCTGTTGAAAGCTGAGTACCTTTGTCTGACCTCTAAATTTTATGATTGATTCATATGAATCAATATGATATATCAAGTATAAACTATCATCTCCATCAGTTGATGTATAAACTACAAATTAGAGAGCACAGAGTATAGGCCTCTATGGAGACTGGAGGGTCATGGTTGCCAATTAGAGACATAACATCATGATATCATCTAGCAATTAGCATATTCATGCAAGACAAAGCATTTGCTATTTTTGCTATATGCTCACTATTTGTAACTTAAAAGTACAGGTGGGCATTGAGCCGAGTTGAGTCGAGGTGGGCCAAGCTCGGCTCGGCTTGTCCATGCTGTACTCGAGTTCGAGCTCGGCCTCGAGCTCAACATTGAAGCTTCGCTTGTTTGCCAAAGCTGTTGAGTCGAGTTCGAGTCAAGCTAGTGGTTCAAGTCGAGTCGAGATTACCTTGAGTCGAGCTCGAGCTTGTTCATATCATAATCCTACTCGCCCCAAACGAAAAAAAAAAAAAACATAACCCTACTCGCCCCAGCCGACTGAAGAGAGAGAGAGAGAGAGAGAGAGAGAGAGAGAGAGAGAGAGAGAGAGAGAGAGAGAGAGAGAGAGAGAGAGAGAGAGAGTTGATTTCAGTGAGAGAGGGAGCTGGCTTACCGCTTCTTCAAGTGGGCAGGCAAGCAACGAAGCTATTCCCATACCGTTCGATCATACCACATCATGATTGCGTCTTTGGCCAAGATCCGGCAGTATAAGATCATGTGGGACCTCATCAATGCCATGCGTGGGGAAGGGATTTTGAATGTTGAGACGTTCTGTGTGATCATGCGCAAGTATGCAAGCGCGTAGAAGGCGGATGAGGCGGTCTACACCGTCAACGTCATGAATCAGTTTGGCGTGGCTCCGAACCTGGCTACGTTCAATGGACTGCTGAGTGCGCTCTGCAAGGCCAAGAATGTTCGCAAGGCACAGGAGATTTTTGACGGGTTGAAGGATCGGTTTGTGCCCGATTCGAAGACTTGTAGTATCTTGCTAGAGGGATGGGGGAAGGAGTCGGGCAGCGTCTGGGTAGGGTAGAGAAGAAAGAGAAGAAAGGGAAAGGGAGGCTAGGGTTGGGTTGGGTATCGTTTTTTTTTTTGAAAAAACTTATACACACACACACACACACACACACATACTTATTAATCGAGTTCGAGTTCGAGTTCGAGTTGAAATGCCCCATGTTCGAACTCGGCTCGAACTCAACTCGAGCTTCCAAAAATTAGCTTGACTCAGCCCGAATCGGCCATTCAAGCCGAGTTGACTCGAGCCGAGTCGAGCGAGTTTTTCAAGCTGACTCGACTCGTGAACATCCCTACTTAAAAGTCTAAACTACATGTGCGCTCTTGAGAGAGAGAGAGAGAGAGAGAGAGAGAGAGAGAGAGAGAGAGAGAGAGAGAGAGAGAGAGAGAGAGGAGAGAGAGAGAGAGAGAGAGAGAGAGAGAGAGGAGAGAGAGAGAGAGAGAGAGAGAGAGAGAGAGAGAGAGAGAGAGAGAGAGAGAGAGAGCATAATTACTTAACTACCAAAATGTTCATCAAAATGGTTCACTTTGCTTTAATTGCCAATTTTAGCTCAAATCTTGTGTTTTGGCATCCAAAATAGATCTAGAACTAGTTGAAAATGGGGTTATGAGCTTCCTTTAAGATTGATATGAAGAAAAACAAAGAGAAGAATAAGATTGGAAAATAAGCCTTTATATGAGTACTGGTATGCAATGAAAATGGGGTGGATGTATAGGTACGAATATGGCATGTATCGGCCAATACAGGTCACCAATTTTCGGGTCGGACCACTTCACCTCTGTTTTGGGTCTTGACTATGACAAAATGGATACAATACACCCGTCTTGGTCCATACAATACAGATATTTGGAACCAAGGGATAAAATCTGCAAGCCTAAGAAGGTGCCTAGTAAAATCAGGCAAAAGAGATTAAGTGATAGTCAAACTAATCTTCTGGGGCCCAAAAGCAAAGATCAAAGTCAAAATAAGCCCAAGATCAGATTGTGGATTCTGAAAGTGAGAACTGAATTCCAGATGCCAAGGAAGCACAAAAGTGCAAAGTGAAATGTGGTCAACTATTGCTCAAACATGTTCAAACACTGGCGAAAGCTCCTTGAAGGATTAGGAATAAACCAATCCAAGCCAGGGAAATGCAAGAACAGAGATGCACAACCGAGGAAATTTTGGACTAGAATGGGAATCTTAATTCAGTGGGTGCATGATGCCGATGGCTTCAAAGAGGCATAACTCTGGTTCAATAGTCCATTTTGTGTGGCGAAGATCTATGACGGCTACATCTAGGGGTGGCAATGGGTCACGTTTGGGTAGGTCCTGGTCATCCCAATTTCTTTTAATAGGTCAGGCTACCTGCACTCTGGGCCTGTAAAGTAACCTACCACAGCATGGTTTGTAACACCACAAATCCAAATAATAACAAAATTACTAAAAAACTATTGTTCCGTTTTGAGATAAGGAGAGAAAGTTCAATGAACATACAGCTGTACAAGACAGTAAATCATATTGAAAACATCCGCTTGACTAAACTGAGAACAGTGAATGGAGGAATGCTTTCAAGTTCTCATGAGAAACTAGGCAATCAAATACCATTCTTCGTATTATGGATTTGTTTTTTTTTTTTTTTTTAAATTTATCAATTGAGGCTTCATATTAGAAGTTCCCTTTCTAGTATGCATCTTATGTTTTATTGATTACACAATGTTCATTCTATGACACTGCAGAAATACCCATTGATTCTCCTATGTTTATTTTCACCTGAACTATTTGGTCCAGCTGTGGATTCCAGGGTCAGGCACTGGACAACAAGTTACAATGGTTTAATTTTCCAATTGCCAGTGGTGAACCAAACTGGCCAACTCCCAAGGAGAAATCAAGACCACTTGATTGGTACAACTTACAACGTGTGAATCTGTGTCTGTCTAGTCCAGTTATGATCCTGTTTTATTTTATCAGCACTAAACCAGCAATACATTTTCATTACTGTATAGAGAATAACCCACTCTCTGGTCCTCCAAGTTGTGTTATGGCATCAACAAAGCGATCATGGAGATCCGAAGTCCACCGTAACCGTTGCTTTCCACTTCCCCCAGACACAGGTGGGTTGTTTATTGTAGATCCCCCCAAAACTCCAACATTTGCGAGTTGCTCAGCACTCTGGGCCTTATGAGGCACTAGGGCCACAGTTGAAAACTTCTTGGCATGGTACATGGTGAACTGGCTGCGAGATACAATTTTGCAGGCAAATAAGTATCCCATAAGTTCAGGAGCATTCGTTGGATGAAAGAAAAAATTTCAAGATCCTCAAGATCCAACTCTAGATCAAAAGTCTAAAAAAAGTAACCAAAGTATATGCACCATCTACTATATAGAGTCATAAAAATACATGCAAATGCAACTACAGAAATTATCAAAACAATCATATAAGTCCGTTTAGATCAGTAACGCCTACATAAATATTTGGTGCCAATTTAAACAAGTGCATGCTGCAATTAGTTTTATGCAATGGGAACCACTAATAATGAAGGAAAAGATGCAGAGTTTCCGCCAGGCTCTCATTTCGAAGAAAAGATGGGACAAACGTCTTACATGGGTCCAGAACTGAACAAAGTAAATTCTGGACTGTTTGGGAATCCATGGAGTAACCAGACCAGACTCCACATATAATTTGTCATGGAATTACAGCAAGTGGATATGCGATCAATCTGAGTCATTAATATAACATTAACGAGTTTTAGTAGAAAGAATACAAGGACATCTTCTCAAGCAATTAAGCTGTTGAGCATGAGATTTCAGAATAGTAACAAATTAGTTGCAGGTGACAAATACTTGGAAAGTACATGCAGTAGAAAACAACATTTTACAAAAAAGGTAATCAGAAAACAGACTCAAATGTCCTAAACAAATATCATAATACATTTATTAACGTCAAATGAAACACAATGAAATCCTAAAGAGCAGCTATTTCATACTCTGTTAGAGTGTTGATGGTTGATATGCAGGCATTCAGAAAGCGAAGACTCATGCATTGACCCAAGCTAAAACATCGAAATTGCAGGACCTGCATAGGTAGGCCGTCATTAAAAAAAGAAAAGAAAAGAAAAAACAGATCGATTGAGCAGTCCTAACTTCTGATTGATGGCAAATTTTTCATAGAATTTGGACAATTGTCTACTTTCCGCTTCAACTGTCCATTAAATGTCTACCAATCCCCCAGTTAGGAAATTTAAAAAAAGAAAAAAGAAAAAAGAAAAAAAGTCTAGTATGTACTCGACGAACTATCTAAATTGGGACCCAAGATTTGGACGATTTAAAGCAACTCTAGTCAAGTGTTAGTGCCTTTATATCAACCATCATACACTGCAAGAGTATAAAAAGAATACGTCCCCTCATCCAGAAATCAGATCGATCGAGCGCTCCTAATATCTGATTGATGGCAATTTATTCATAGAATTTGGACAATTGTCTATTTTTCATTTCAACAATGCATTAAATGTCTACAAATCTGCCAACTAGGAAATCAAATCAATCTAGTATTCACTTTACGAGCGATATAAATTGTGACCCATGATTTGGACAGTTTAAAGTTAACTCAAGTCGAGTGTTCATGCCTTCATATCGACCATCATTCGCTGTTTGCAGCCAAAGTATCAAAAAAATAATGAAATCAACCATCCTATGTCCAAATTGAGGGACCCATATAGTTAGGCAATCATCCAAAAACCAGATTGATATTGGCAGTCCTAACATCTGATTGATGACAATTTATTTGTAGAATTTGGACAATTGTCTATTTTTCAATTCAACCATCCACTAAATATCTACCAATCAAGCAGTTAGGAAATCAAATCAGTGTGGTGTTCACTTTATGAGCCATCTAAATTGGAACCCATGATTTGGACAATTTAAAGTTCTCTGGTCGAGTGTTAGTGCCTTCATATCAACCATCATACACTGCCACAGTATAAAAGAATAATGAAATCAACCATCCTTTGTCCTTTACCTAAATTGTGGGACCTGAGCAAGGTGTTCCAAAAACGGTAACGGTGGCCGTATTGGCCATTGGCCACTGCTGTTATCATTATGATACGGGCCGTTACGGCCCCCATATCAACCATTTCAGCCCTTTTTTATTTTTTGAAAAAAAAAAAAAAACCATTATAGGACCATTACAGTGCTGTTACGGTCTGTTACATGGCCGTTACAGGGCCTTTACGGCCTTTTTTCTTTTTTTTTTTTTTTTTTTTTTTTCTGTAACGGCCATTACGGCCATTTTGACCCTGTAACGCATAACGGTTATGACTGTTACTAGCTGTTACGTAACCGATTTTGAATACCTTGGCCCTAAGGTAGGCCATCACCCGAAAACCAGATTGATTGATCAGTCCTAACCTCTGAATGGCAACTAATTCATAGAATTAGGACAATTCTCTAATTTTCATTTTGACCGTCCATTAAGTGTCTACTAACCCACCAGTTACGAAATCGAATCAGTGTAGTATTTGCTCTCCGAGCCATCTAAATTGGGACCCATGATTCGGATGATTTAAAGTAAACACTAGTCAAGTGTTAGGGCCATCATATCAACCAGCATACACTGCCAGAGTATTAAAATAACATAAAATAAAATAAAAATCAATGAAGTCTCTCATTACTCGCAGACTACAAATGCTCAAAAATCATACCGATTATTAACTTCAATTACAGGGAACAGATTTTTGTACAGAAAACAAAAAACGGGTCAACTAACAAAATACTCAGAAAAAGAACTAAAACTTCCTCAAAGAAGATCAAAAGATCCAATAAATGAAAAATGCTCCAGTGCTCTTAGAGCACTATAAGTTATAGTGCTCCTAGTTGCATTGCGAAACTTAGTCCAATCCATTCATCTAGACTGTTTATTAGGTCCAACACACATTCTGCAGGCTACCATGCGAACATCACACCAATCTGACAACTATTAACCATTTGATCAATAGCCTTCAATATGGACAATCAAGATCGTTTGCACAAAAATATGTTCAATCAACAAATTGATCAATCTATTACTCAGGACTGATCATGTATTGCTTATGATTCTGAAGAATAACTTTTGTTAGGCAACTCTAACCACCCCGGCCATGGCCTAGAAAAAGGATGGGTATAAAAAAAACACCGAATCAAGGATTCATTAGAGATCATCTGATCAGTGAGATTTTCGCACCATAGCCCATGAGATGTGCTCTGAACTTAATAGACAGTTCAGATCAATCGATTGGACTGTCCAAGTGAACCAGTGCAACTAGGAGCACTAAAAGCTATAGTGTTGATTTCTCAAAAAAATAAAAATAAAAAATGGTGCTCTGAGAGCATTGGAGCATTTCTCAACTATAATTACTATTAAAACAAACTCAATTTTCCTCAATAAAATAAAAAATAAAATAAATAAACTTAACAGAAAACAAATGAAATCAAGCAAGTCAAGATCATTGCTGCTTCAAACATCGAACTTGCAATCTCCGTTGAAATTACAGAAAACAGCAGTTTAAGCTAAAACTAATCAGAGCAAGTGAAAATTACTCAGAAAATGAACCCAAATTTCCTCGACGAATATCCAAATGCTGACATTCAATCAGTAATAATTCCAAAAACCAAACTTGATATATATAATTTTACCAGCAGAAATCTACACAATTCAAGATCATCAATACCTCTTGAAACTCTTCGATCTCTTGAATTCCCCTCAAATCGCCATCACCTCCTCCAAAACACACATCTTCCACGCTCCTCGCCCCAAAACAGCATAAAAAACACCATTTTCTTCGGCCCTAGAACTTTCCTTTCGAAAATTAGTATCAAGCCAGCGAATTTCAGGGCTCTGTCACCTGAAACCTAATCCAAGCAGTGAAACAGCTGGAAGAGGAATCCAAGAGCTGAAATGGCAAGAGCAGGTGAGAATCTCTGCAGAAATTAGATGAAAATAGAAAGATTTCCAGGGTTTTGGCTTTTGGAAACCTAACCCTAGTCCAGCTTCTTCTTCTTCTCTATTTAAAAAAAAAACATTGAGCTATTTGCTGGTTTTAGATAAATGCGGTGGTCTCGGGAGATAGCGTGGAGAGGACGGCGGTATTTATAGTTAGGAGGTTGAGAAATGCAAGTTGCACTCGCTCCACACGTGCGGAAGTTGGCACACGTGTGTGATATCCTAGCTGTTCACCAGGCGACTCCCACTATGTAGTTTAACATCTCAGAAATCAGGTTAATACTTTCATTAGGATTTAGGTGGTCCACATCTGTACCAAGAAAATGAACGGTTGAGGGAAATTGACCAACGATCAAGATTGGAAAGACTGAGGTCCACCTGATGATCTGATCGGACTCGTTTGAGGTATGAAAATTGAATGGTGGAGATTGACTGAGCGGCTCCGATGTTGCATATTTCTGCTCTGGTTATACGTGTGAAGAGATTGCATTTCCTTACTAGGAAACAGTACTCGAGCGGGTAGGTGTTTTCCTCGGGGCGAGGAATTGAATGAATCGCCGGGGTTTCGAGAGTACGGACGAGGAAGCACAGAGGAGGGGAGACGTGTCAAAGCCCACACGTGTATTGAGGGACGCGGATTTCCCGCGAAAGCCTTTCGCAGGAACTTGCGCTGGGAAGCTATGTGGGGCCAACCGTGATGTTCGAGAGAAATCCACAGCGTCCATCCGTTCTGAGAGATCAATTTAGGATTACTAATGAAAATGAGCATGGTAAAAGACTCAAATGAGCCACACGAGAAGGAAGACTGGGAAAAGAAACTCTTACCGTTGAGATCTTCTTCGACTCAGCTTGATGTTTATCCAAACCATTTATAAAGTAATTCCCACTGGGATGAACTTATAATAGAAAATAAAAATAAAAATTAGCCTCATATAAAAAATGTGTGGCCGTACGAATGTTTCAACGGTGGTCGTACAATCCAGTTGTTTACGCTCGCGTGGCCACGAGTATTGAATCCGACTATTTTGCACACATGTTCTAAAATAATCTCGGAAAATGGATAAACAGAGTAGATTGGACACAAACATCACGGTGGCCTACCTAGCTTGCCAGCGCAGGAAGTTCCCTTTCTCATGAAATCCGCGTACCGTGGAGCCCTTCCGACCTAAACTCAAGGGACGCAGATTTCCTGCGAAAGGAAGTTCCTGCACAGGGATGCTGGGTGGGCCCACTACCATGTTTGTATGAAATTTATTCTGTTTATCCATTCCGTGAGCTCATTTTAGTATAAAAGAAAATTAAAAAATGAGGTGGATACAAGACTCAAGTGGGCCACACAAGAGGAAACCGGGGAGATTCAGTGAAAAGCGTTGAAACATTCTAATGACCATAAAAGGTTTGTTTCAAGCTATTTTATTTTGTATTTT
The DNA here is from genome assembly GCA_021015155.1 of Magnolia officinalis. Taxonomy (NCBI): domain Eukaryota; kingdom Viridiplantae; phylum Streptophyta; class Magnoliopsida; order Magnoliales; family Magnoliaceae; genus Magnolia; species Magnolia officinalis. The sequence goes on along the minus strand of JAJHSJ010000009.1, from coordinate 66,395,941 downwards.
CACTTTATCCCCGTGGTAGTGGTGATGACCTTATAAACGGTTTGGATGACATATAAACATCAAGGTGGAGCCCAAGAAGGTTTCAACGGTAGCTATTTCTTTTCCCAATGCTCCCTTTGGTGTGGTCCACTTTAGTTTTGGATCCAACTCATTTTTGGTCACTTGTCAAATTATCTCGCCAAACGGATGAACAAAGTATATTTCCCAAAAACATGGTGGTGGGACCCACCCAGCATCTTTGCGCAGGAACTTCGTGCGAAAGGCTTTCGCAGGACGTGGATTGCGTACTACCCCGCCCGTCCCTCGCTCCGAACAAGCAGTTCTGTGGGTGGGCGCATGTGTTGTATCTATACATCCAAGCCGTCAGTACCTTTTCTTAGATTATTTTAATGCATCAAAACCAAAATTAGGCAGATTCAACGCTCAAGTTGATCACACCAAATAATAAGCTTGGTGGCATTAAAATGCATAAACCATTAAATGTCAGTTGCATTAAATGCAAGAGTCATCTTTGGTGTGGTCCATTTGACCGTTGGATCAACTTATTTTTGTTTTAACGCATTAAAAGAATCTGAGAAAAAGGATAGACAGCCTGGATGTACAGATACTACATGGTGGGCCAGCCCACAGAACTGCCCGTTTGGAGCCAGGGACGGGCGGGGGTAGTACGCAATCCGTTTGTGGAAGCGGATTGGCTGCTGTACCACACCAGCTGTATAAAAGATGTATTGTCGGCAGCAAGTTCTGTGAGTCCCATCATGAGTGATGTGTTATATCCAAACCGTCCATCCATTTTGCAAACTCGTCTTAAGGGTTTGACTAAAAATAAGACAGATGTAAATATCAATTGTACCACGCTACAAAAAAGCAGTGAGAAATTGAATGTCTACCATTGAAACCTTTTTGAGGGTCACCGGAGTTTCAAATCAATATGAAATTTTTTTTCCTCTTCATCCATTTATTTGTGACCTTATTAACAGATTGGATGGAAAATAAACATTATAGTGGGCCCTACAAATTTTTTAATGCCGAAAATCATTATCCTCACTGCTAGTTTTGGTGTGGTTCATTTGATCTTTGGATATAATTATTTTTTGTCTAATGCTCTAAAATTATCTAAAAAAATGGATGAACGATATGAATATAATATATACATCATCGTGGGTCGCATGTAACTTTAATCTCCTTTGAATCGTTTGTAAACTGGGAGCTCGACGAGAGTCGGCGCTCGTCTTCGCACGACACGTCTACATCAGCTATAAAGCTAGTGTGTGGTACACCAGCCAATCGGCTTCCCAAATTTGTGGTGTCTTCGTCTAAGTGATCGTGACCACGGGTTGGATGGCCAAAAAAGCATTACAGTAGATTCCATGAAGTTTTTAACGGTGGAGATTTAATAATGACTACTTCATGTGGTGTGGCTCACCTTAGATTTGACTCAGCTTCATTTTTGGGATCATGCCCTAAAATAAGCTTTTAAAATGGTTGGATGGAGTGGATTTAAGGTGCACATATCACTGTGAGTCCTACGATGAAGGGGGGCGGATTAGGTGATACCGTGGATCCACGTGGGTGGGACCCTATGGGCCCACAATGATATATGTGACTATGTCCATGCCATCTATATTTATTGAAAAAGCTCATTTTAGAGCATGATCCATAAATGAAGCACTACCAAATCTCGAATGTACCGTATTACACGAAACAGGGGTGATTGGCCATTAAAGTTTAAAAACTTCTTAGGGGGCGTAAAAGCCTTGGATCAAGGTGATGTTTGTGTGGTTTGTTTGTTTAGGTGTTTATGACTTCATCAACGGTAGAGTTGTACAATAGTTGAATTGGCTCGACTCGCTTAGCTTGAAACTTGTGATACATAAAGTCGAGGTGGTTTTTAAAGTTCGAAAAAATTTGAGGGGCGAACCTTAACTTGAATCAACTTGGAATGAATCAGCTCATTACTCAGTTATTTTGATCTTGATATTGCTCGTTGATTGTCTCATAAAATGCCTCATTAAAGTGTTGTATTTTTATACTACTATCACATCAAAATATTCTTGAAATGAGTATTCAATGGAAGATTGAAGAAATAAATCTTCACAAAATAAAACTTTATATTGTATAACTGCTCTCCTATCTTAATTTTGATTCTACTTGCTGAGATTTTTTATGAAATGATTGCAAATTGGCCTTACTGATTTTGCATTCAAAGTATGAGAGATTGAAGATACGATTTATGTGTTTGAGAAAATGTTGCACATGCTCAAATTCAACTAAGATGTTGATCGAACCGAGATGAGTTGGTCAATCAGGCATGAGAATCAAGCCAAGCTCAAGTTGGGTTGGCTGCTAGCCTAGTTGAGTCGAGTTTGTGCCGAGCTTGACTCAATTCATCTCATATATAGTTCTAATCAATAGGTTGGATGTCAAATAAACGTTCATGGAATCTATAAAGTTTTTAACGATGGAGATTCAATCATGATCGCTTCAGTGGTGTGCTCCACATAAGATTTGAGTAAACTTGATTTATAGGATTATGCCCTAAAATGAGCTTTCAAAATAATTGGATGGTGTGGATTTAAGGCACATATATCACTGTGAGCCCCACAGTAAGGGGTCCCACCCAGCTCGGTATACCTGAGGTCTCACCTAATCCGCTCCCTTAGATGAGATGGCTTAAAATTCAGGCATTGTAGGTGTTTAGCCGTCCATTTGTTTTTTACGGTTTGGATCACATGTAGAGCTGAACAGTCTGACGATTGACATAACAGATCTAATCAGGGTGGACCAAGTGGTGTAAAGCTCGGATAATGCACGTGTGCCGTACGTGCGGATGGGAAAGCTTCACACGCGTGTGAGCTTCGTAAACCTCTTGGAATTAGTGAGTGATCAGACCGTTAATCTGCTGGGGCTCTCAGTGGATGGGTGATTACCAAAGTTCATCCCTGTTGAAACAATCCAGACCGTTTAAATTGGTTATTAACTAAACAACGGTCCAGTTGTAAATAACACCGTAGAGCCCGAATCGTGGATTATCTGCGACCTTGATACAGCCAGGTGTGCACCTAACCGTGGGTCCACCTCAACGTATGCATTGTATATCCACGCCATTCATCCGTTTTTCTTGCGTGGTCCCAAAAAAATAAATAAAGCAGATACAAATCTCAGGTGGACCACACATTAGAAATTGAATTCCCACCATATAAATGTCTACTGAGGCCACAAAAGTTTTGGATTAAACTGCTAGTTGTGTTTTCCCTACATTCAAGTCTACGTGACCTTATAATAGGTTGGATGGCAAATAAGCATTACAATGGACTTTAGGTAGTTTTTAATAGTGGAGTTTAATGACCACTATTTCATGTGGTGTGGACTACTTGAGATTTCTATCTGCTTCATTTTTTTGGACCATGCCTTAAAATAAGCTGGCAAAATGGATAGATGGCAGGCATACATTGAGGTGGGCCCCACAATCAGGGTTGCACCCACCTGGCTGGATGTGGGTTGCGGCTAATCCGCATCTGGTAACACCCCTAGGACCAGAATTTGGTGCAGCTATCTCTCTACATAACATGTGGCAGGGTGACCTAATCGTTTGGGACCGTTCATCTAGTTGCCCGTATGAGGATGCTAAATGGTCTAAAGTACACATATCAGATAATCGTGTCCATCTAATCAAATGTTCATGTTCATCTAATTAGTAGTGTTCATGGCAAAAGTAGCAAATGAAAATTAAAATGATTGAATTATGGTGTGAGAAAATTGATGGATATGATCTGAGTATTGCCATTGCATAAATCTCATCAGGCCATGACGTTGCGAGATTAAATTAGAAACAGGCCACTGTCAGAAATAAAACTATTCAATTAAATATATGCTAGATGGAAACATTTTCAAACATGCTTTACCTAGCCCCATTTTCTACTGTGGTTTGCCACTGCATCAAATCTCTCTGCATCGTGCATGTACCATCTTTAGTACAGTCCATGTCCAAAATTGAATGGCAAATTGTCCATTAGCTAGTGATGATTGTTGAAACATTGGCTATCTTTCAGGGCTTGTTTCAAAATATAGAATTAAAATCTTGAATTTGCTGTCCAGGATTTCAAAACCTTTTAATTTTGTTTGGCAACCTAGATTTTCAAGACCTTAGATTGAAAAATTGTATTGGGAGCTTTGATTTTAATTTTGAATTCATGAAATTATTTTGTAGTATGTTTTAAGTAATAGATGTAATAA
>JAJHSJ010000009.1:66315740-66391605 GCA_021015155.1 Magnolia officinalis | reverse complement strand
TTTCTCCTTTTCATCTAGGCCCGTGTGATCCTATTAATGGGTTGGATTGCAAATAGACATTGCGGTGGGGCCCACGTGGAACCCACCATGAATTATGTGTTTTATTCACACCGTCCACGGCTGTGGACGGTGGAGCCTACATTGATGTATGTGTTTTATTTACACCGTCCATAGTTGTGGACGGTGGAACCCCACCTTGGCCTATGTGTTTTATCCACACCGTCCACCCCTGGATGGTGGGACCCACTCCATGATGCATGTGTTGCATCTAAACCGTCCAGCCATTTTGAAAGCCCGTCTTAAGGCTTAAGACTAAAAATGAGACAGATCCAGTTGTCAAGTGGACCACACTATAAAAAATAGTGGAGTGAATGCCTACCATTGAAACCCCCTTTGGGTTACAAAAGCTTTGGATCAATATGATATTTGTTTCTCCCCAGGTCCTTGTGACCGTGGGAATAGTCTGGATGGAAATTAAAAGTTGTGGTGAGCCCACTGGAATTTGAAAGTGGGAAATTAATATTACCACTGTTAGTTGTAGTATGGTCCAGATGATCTTTGGATACGATTCATTTTATTTTATTTGGATATGATTCATTTTATCTATCTATTCATTTATTTAATGCTCTATAATGATCTCTATTGATGGATGATTGATTTGACCCATTCGAGTTGACCCATTTGACTCGGCCCATTTGCTCGGCCCACTTGCTATATATGAGGCTCATGTGATTAGGCCCATCTTGATGTATTTGTGGCCTGTTGTTGAGGCCCACCTTGACATATATAAGGCCCATTTGAGGAGGCCCATCTTGATATGGTTATGGCCCATCCATTGAGGCCCACCTTGATATGTATAAGGCCCATTTGTGGAGGCTCATCTTGATATGGTTATGGCCCATCCGTTGAGGCCCACCTTGATATGTATAAGGCCCATTTGAGGAGGCCCATCTTGATATAGTTATGGCCCATCCGTTGAGGCCCACCTTGATATGTATAAGGCCCATTGTGATATGTATTAGGTCCATGATGCGTTGTATTCACACTGTTTGTCCACTCGATGGACGTGTGGTCCGCCTTAATATTATGATTTCATCCACGCCGTTTCTAGGGACAGGGGACCATCATGATGTATGCCTTATCCACGCTGTTCGTGGGACGTGTGACCCACCTAATGTATGCATCCTATATCCACGTCGACCATCTGGTGGGGGCCCATTTGCTACATGTGCAGGGCCCACCTATTATGCATTGGTGCGGCCATTGATGCGGCCCAACTGATGTATATTGAGGCCCATGCATGGATCGTAGCCCATTGTGATGTATATTTGAGGCCTAGATATGAGGCCTATTACGATGTAATTGTGACCCATATGATGAGGCCTGGTATGATGTATCTGAGACTCATTTGGTTAGGCCCAATGAGGTGTATTTCCGGCCCATAAGATGCGGCCCATTGTGATGTATATAAACCCAGGTATGTAGCCCGTTGTAAAGTATTTGTGGTCCATTTGACGAGGCCCGATGTGGTGTATACGTGGCCCTTGTATGAGGCTCATTCGATGTATATTAGGCCTTTATGTGAGGTCGTAGGCCCACTATATGTTTGGCTCTATGTGGGCCACTCAATGGGAGCCACCACAAGAAAGAGGGTTTTTAGCGACGAAAATTATTTTCGTCGCTAAAAGTGACTTTTAGCAACGAAATTAAGTAAAAGTCACTTTTAGCGACTAAAATTTTCGTCGCTAAAGGCTGTGAATAGTTTTTACCAAAAATCGAAAGGTTTACTTTTAGCTACGAACATTTTCGTAGCTATAAACGTGGATGAGACTTTTAGCGACGAAACTGTTCGTCACTAAAGACTGTGAACAGTTTTGGAAAAAAAATCGAAAGGTTTACTTTTAGCTACGAAAATTTTCGTAGTTAAAAAAGTGGATGAGACTTTTAGCGACGAAAAGTTTCGTCGCTAAAGGCTGTGAAGAGTTGTTGAAAAAATCGGAAGGCTTACTTTTAGCTACGAAAATTTTCATAGCTAAAAAACATGGATAAGACTTTTTGCGATGAAAATTTGCGTCGCTAAAGGCTGTGAACAGTTTTTAACAATCATCGAAAGGTTTACTTCTAGCTACGACAATTTTTGTAGCTAAAAAATGTGGATGAGACTTTTAGCGACGAAAATTTTCGTCACTAAAGGTTGTGAACAGTTGTTGAAAAAAATCGAAAGGTTTACTTTTAGCTACGAAAATTGTCGTAGCTAAAAAACATGGATGAGACATTTAGCGACGAAAATTTGCGTCGCTAAAGGCTGTGAACAATTTTTCACAAACATCAAAAGGTTTACTTTTAGCTACGACAATTTTCGTAGCTAAAAAACGTGGATGAGACTTTTAGCGACGAAAATTTTCGTCGTTAAAGGCTGTGAACAGTTGTTGAAAAAAATCGGAAGGTTTACTTTTAACTACGACAATTTTTGTAGCTAAAAAACGTGGATGAGACTTTTATCGACGAAAAGTTTAGTCACTAAAGGCTTGTAAAAAATTTGGACTTTTACCTACGAAATATTTCGTAGGTAAAAGTCTCTTTATTAAAAAAAAAAAAATTCCATCTAAAATTTCCTGATATACACCTGTTAGAATATAATTCATCATATTCTTCCTAATATACACCTGTTATATAATATATTTCATCATATTCATATTCACATCCATCTAAACCCAAACTACGTAAATCCATCCAGACATAAACTACATTCATCCAAACATAAACTGCATCCATCCAAGCACAAACAATCCTATGGAGAAAAAATAAATGAAAAGAGAGAGAACATATGAGAGGTGATCCAGACAAATGAAAAGAAAAACAAACTTAACCTAAACCTAAACCTATAACCTACACTTATAGGTTTAAGTTATAGGTTTAGGTTTAGGTTTTAGGTTTAGGTTAAGGTTAGGTTATAGGTTATAAGTTTAGGTTATAGGTTATGGGTTATAGGTCATAGGTTAAGGTATAGGTTATGGGTTATATGTTATAGGTTAAGGTTTAGGTTTTAGGTTTTGGTTTTGGTTTTGGTTTAGGTTTAGGTTTAGGTTATAGGTTATAGCTTTAGGGAATTGAGAATAGGTTAAGGTTTAGGTTTAAGAAATCAGGTTCTGGTTCGGGTTCGGTATAGGTTTAGGTTTGGGTTTTCAAGTTTAGGTTTAGGTTAGGGAGTTGAGATTAGGATTAGGTGTAGGTTTAGGTTTAGGGATTTGAGAATACATTTAGGTTTTAGTTTTAGGTTTAGGTTATAGGTTTATGTTTAGGTTAGGGAGTTGAGATTAAGATTAAGTGTAGGTTTAGGTTTAGGGATTTGAGAATACATTTAGGTTTTAGTTTTAGGTTTAGGTTATAGGTTTATGTTTAGGTTATAAGTGTAGGTTATAAGTTTAGATTTAAGTTAGGTTATAGGTTAAGGTTTAAGGAATTGAGAATAGGTTAAGGTTTAGGTTTAGGAAATCGGTTCAGGTTCGGATTTGGGTTTGGGGTTTCAAGTTTAGGTTTAGGTTAAGGAGTTGAGATTAGGATTAGGTGTAGGTGTAGGTTTAGGTTTAGGGATTTGAGAATACATTTAGGTTTTACGTTTAGGTTATAGGTTTAGGTTTAGGTTTTAAGTGTCGGTTATAGGTTTAGTTTTAAGTTAGGTTATAGGTTGAGGTTTAGGGAATTGAGAATAGGTTAAGGTTTAGGTTTAGGAAATCGGGTTTGGGACCGGGTTTAGGTTTGGGTTTTCAAGTTTAGGTTAGGTTAAGGAGTGAGATTATGATTAGGTGTAGGTGTAGGTTTAGGTTTAGGGATTCGAGAATACATTTAGGTTTTAGGTTATAAGTGTAGGTTATAAGTTTAGGTTTAGGTTTAAGTTAGGTTATAGGTTAAGGTTTAGGCAATTGAGAATAGGTTAAGGTTTAGGTTTAGAGATTTGAGAATACATTTAGGTTTTAGGTTATAAGTATATGATATAGGTTTAGGTTTAAGTTAGGTTATAGGTTAAGGTTTAGGGAATTGAGAATAGGTTAAGGTTTAGGTTTTGGGATTTGAGAATACATTTAGGTTTTAGGTTTACGTTTAGGTTTTAGGTTTAGGTTAAGGTTATAGGTTTAGGTTAAGGTTATAGGTTTAGGTTTAGGTTTAAGTTTAGGTCATAGGTTATTGCTTTAGGGAATTGAGAATAGGTTAAGGTTTAGGTTTAGGAAATCGGATTTGGGTTCGGGATAGGGTTTAGGTTTGGGTTCTCAAGCTTAGGTTTAGGTTTAGGTTAGGGAGTTGAGATTAGGATTAGGTGTAGGTTTAGGTTTAGGGATTTGAGAATACATTTAGGTTTTAGGTATAGGTTTAAGTTTTAGTTATAGGTTTAGGTTAGGTTATAGGTTATAAGTTTCGGTTATATGTTATAGGTTATAGGTTAAGGTTTAGGTTATAGGTTTTGGTTAAGGTTTAGGTTATAGCTTTAGGGAATTGAGAATAGGTTAAGGTTTAGGTTTAGGAAATCGGGTTCGGGTTCGGGATCGGGTTTAGATTTGGGTTTTCAAGTTTAGGTGGTTTAAGTTTAAGTTTAGGTTATAGCTTTAGGGAATTGAGAATAGGTTAAGGTTTAGGTTTAGGAAATCGGGTTCGGGTTCGGGATCGGGTTTAGGTTTGGGTTTTCAAGTTTAGGTTTTCAAGTTTAGGTTTAGGTTTAGGTTAGGGAGTTGAGATTGGGATTAGGTGTAGGTTTAGGTTTAGGGATTTGAGAATACATTTAGGTTTTAGGTTTTAGCTTATAGGTTCAGGTTATAGGTTTTGGTTTTGGTTTTGGGTTTAGGTTTAATTATGGTTATAAGTTTAGGTTATAGGTTATAGCTTTGGGAATTGAGAATAGGTTAAGGTTTAGGTTTAGGTTTAGGAAATCGGGTTCGGGTACGGGATCGGGTTTAGGTTTGGGTTTTCAAGTTTAGGTTTAGGCTTAGGTTAGGGAGTTGAGATTAGGATTAGGTGTAGGTTTAGGTTTAGGGATTTGAGAATAGGTAAAGGTTTAGGTTTAGAAATCGGGTTCGGGTTCGGGATCGGGTTTAGGCTTGGGTTTTCAAGTTTAGGTTTAGGTTAAGTAGTTGAGATTATGATTAGGTGTAAGTTTAGGTTTAAGGATTTGAGAATATATTTAGGTTTTAGGTTTAGGTTAAGGTTATTGGTTTAGGTTTAGGTTATAGGTTATAGGTTATAGCTTTAGGGAACTGAGAATAGGTTAAGGTTTAGGTTTAGGAAATCAAGTTCGGGTTCGAGATCGGGTTTAGGTTTAGGTTATCAAGTTTAGGTTTAAGCTTAGGTTAGGGAGTTGAGATTAGGATTAGGTGTAGGTTTAGGTTTAGAGGATTTGAGAATACATTTAGGTTTTAGGTTTAGGTTTAGGTTATAGGTTTAGGTTTAGGTTGTGGGAGTAGGTTATAGGTTTAGGTTTAAGTTAGGTTATAGGTTAAGATTTAGGGAATTGAGAATAGGTTAATGTAACAGCCCGAATTTTTGTCAACCTGGGATTAGACGTCCTTAGGCAATGGGTCGATCCTAACACCTTATTAACTTGTCAGAACTGAATCCCACAGTCTAAAATCGCTCCTTAACCCATTTCCTTCACAAATCCCATCCTTCACCACCTTGTTCTTTTAATTTTTCAAAGTACTTTCACCCTAGACACTATCTTAAACTAGCTAAGTAGTATAACTTGGATCACTTTATATACAAACTACAAAGGACTAAGTACCACCTCAGACCGAAATCACTCAGGACTAAACCCTTTAGAAATTAGGCGAGATTTAGCTAGTGTTAAACTAGAGTGCCTGTGAAATTAGCACCAATCACTTTAAATACGATCTGCAAGAACCAAAACTTGTAGAATCATTGACGCTAGGTTACCCTAAAATCTAGGATCAATCTCATTACCCGGCTGCTCTCGGGAGCATCTCGAAACTCCGTTTCAGATCTGGACCGCACGTCGGAAGTCCGATTAACACGAAGTTAAGGAATTAGGATCGCCTTGATGGGCTTGACAACCATCTCAGAAATCAAATCCAGACAGTGTCCCACGGCTGTTCGCTTGAGTCCGGAGCAAGAGAGTGTGAAAACACTTGTTTTCTTTACAAAATAAATATCTTGAATAGTAATCTGGCACGTGTTGCTTGTGGATCAGTTTTAAGCAACCTGACCGTCAGAATCAGACCAAATTACACCCTCGGATCAGGAGAAATTTCATACACATTTACATGTACTCGGAATCTCCGATCGAGATCCGCTGACCGTTGAACTGAAACTGGTCCACCACGCGTGATCTGGAATCCCCACTGAAACGAAAACTTAACTAAACGTAGATCCGGTGTCGGTGAGCTTAAGTTCGACCTTTGGCTCAAGGAGGCCCGCGAGAAGTCCTTTGTTGAGCTGGAAAAGTCCCGCTTTGGTTATAACCTAAGTATACTTTGACCTAGACCCTCTATTGCAGCAACATTGCAGCGAAAAAGAAACCCTAGAGATAGAAGAGAGAAAAGAGAGAGAAAGTGTGGGAGCAGTGGGAGAACCTCCCTGCCACTCTTCCCTGCCGCTGTACGAGCTTCACCACTCCATTCTAATCACTTTTTCGGCGATTCCAGCTCCGTTTCTAGGTAAGAAACCCTAACCCTAAACTGATTTAGGTTTTGATAGTTGTAGGTTAGGAAATAGCTAACCTATTTTATTCTATAGGTTACCAAACTACTGTATACGAAAGCTTAACAAATCCATCGACTCCGTTATGATTCTACGACAAAAGGTGAGGACTTTAGGTGTATAGGTTACGGTTTTCAACGCTTTCAATGTCAGATAATGATAGATTCATGATCTGCATGTAATTGCACATGTACAAAGTGCTGTCTGTTTTCCGTTTCGATTAAGGATGAAAAATATGGAATTCTACATACTCTAGGTATTTGTAGAAAGTACCGTATACGTACAAATTTTGGAAATGTGTATGACATGATTATTTGTTGTATAAATATATTATATGTGGATAAATTACTTGTTTGGCGAAAGGACTCTCCCTAATACATGTTTTGCTTATATACACTATGTATGTTGAAATTGTGTATTCTAGAAAATACCGTATGCGTATAAATTTTGGAGATGTATTTGTCATGATTATTTGCTATATGAATATATTATACATGGATAAAATACTCGCTTGGCGAAAGGATAGCCCTAATACATGTTTTACTAACATACACCATGTATGTTGAAATAGTGCATTCTAAGTGTTTGTGAAAATGCTTGTGAGAGTAAGTGCTTGGATGTTAGTGCTTTACGTAGGTGTTGAGATGGGGTTCTCAACTACCTTAGAGACATGTATGATTTCCTCCATGTGGTTGTTTACTTTAACCACTTACTTATGAAATATATGTGTTTGTATTCCTATTTATATAGTGCTTTATAATATGCTTTATAACATGCTTTGTAACATGTTTTATAACATGCTTTATGACATGCTTGCTAATATGCTTGAGTTACTTTGTTTATTATACTTTACACCACATGCTATGAGTAAGGATTGATTGAGTTTGGGACTATGTTTATAGTCCAGACAATCGGTACCAGACTGGAGATCGTGGTTGAGGATTCATGTCGCCACGTAGGATGTGTTTGACGAACCCAAGTCGTACTTCAGTTGGCGATAATGGTTAAGCCACACGAAGTGCTTATGCACTTCATGTCGTTCAGTTGATTGTGCGCTCGAGCTAGTCAGGCTCGTCAAGTAACCCGATGTGTCTAATGTATGTTCACCATGTTTGGTCACTACTGCTTGAACCTAGGGTACCAAACTTACCAGTGGAATCCCGTCAACCATGGTACCTCGATCCGCTAAGACTCATGAGCCGGAGCATGGTGGTATGGGACACCGTGGTTGAGCTGTTGGCCTACGCTGGGGCCATGTGCCTCCCCGTAGTGACCATTGAGCAACCAGACTCGTGAGCCGATTATGATGGTATGGGACACTATATTCGAGTTGTCGGCCTACACTGGCGTAGCCTGGCTGTGGTCCTCAGTCGGGTTGCATCCGGGTCCCATTCTCAATAAGTGGACTGGTCGGGATTTGAAAATAGACTGCCAGTTGGTAGGACGTTAGTGGAGTGACCTCGAGCATACTCTGAATCTGCGGTGAGGCGATGAGCCTTCCCGTAGTAACAGAGTATAAACTAGGCCTGTATTGATAAGGTGATGGGGGAGTGGTGCAACGATTCCGCATAACAGCCCTGGCAGCCCTTGCAGTGACCTAGAAACACACCATCGTATGAGATTATCTAGGACTGACGACCCTAGAATGGATCATGTTTGGGAATGATACAAGGGAGGTATCTTAGTTTTGCAATCCTGCTGTTTGAAATGGACTAATAAAAAAACTCGGTAATCATGCTCATCATGCATTGCATGTGCCTGGAAGATGTGGAGCACTGAGGGATGAAAGCATGCCGCGAACGAAGAGGGTGTCGCATGAGGGAGTATGTCAGTGAGGGCATCCATCATGACTACATTCATACTTGCATTAATAAGAGTAGTTAGGAATGTTTGATTTTACTGCTTTATCATTACTGCTTGACTGAATTGATAACATGATAACTTATGCCTTATTGTTCCACTGAGGTAGCTACTCACTCCCACGTTACGGGACGGTGTTCCGAACACCCACCAGACTTTGTCTGATTGCAGATGGCAACGCTACTCTTGAGGTGGAGCCAGACCTTTATGAAGACAATGATGCTTATTTGTATATGTTGTGTGTTGACGGCTTCAAGTGAGTCGTGTCTTGATCGACGGGATTACAGGGATGTTGACTAGATATCACTACACATTTGGTATAATTTGAAATTGTACTTGTAATTCTTTAACCTGGTAACATTATCACACTCTGGAGACTCACCACTATTTTTATATATTTTATATATCTATCACAGTCTTCCACTTGCAATTTAACTGTCTTTGGAGTATGATATTCTATTTTGGCTTAATCTCACTCATGTTCAATGCACTAATACAGACAACATTCAATCATCATTATCTATGTTGCATAAGTGATGTTCTGGAAACTCGAGAGTTGAGTTACTACTCGACCCTCGATTTTTTGGGGTTACAGTTAAGGTTTAGGTTTAGGAAATTGGGTTTGGGTTGGGATTGGGTTTAGGTTTAGGTTTTCAAGTTTAGGTTTAGGTTTAGGTTAGGGAGTTGAGATTAGGATTAGGTGTAGGTTTAGGTTTAGGGATTTGAGAATACATTTAGGTTTTAGGTTTAGGTTTAGGTTATAAGTGTAGGTTATAGGTTTAGGTTTAAGTTAGGTTATAGGTTAAGGTTTAGGGAATTGAGAATAGGTTAAGGTTTAGGTTTAGGAAATCCGGTTCAGGTTCGGGATCGGGTTTAGGTTTCAGTTTTCAAGTTTAGGTTTATGCTAAGGAGTTGAGATTAGGATTATGTGTAGGTTTAGGTTTAGGGATTTGAGAATACATCTAGGTTATAGGTTTAGGTTTAGGGTTTTAGTTTATAGGTTTAGGTTTAGGTTGTAGGTTTAGGTTAAGGTTATAGGTTATAGGTTATAGGTTATAGGTTAAGGTTTAGGTTATAGGGTTTGGTTTAGGGTTAGGTTTAGGTTATAGGTTATAGGTTATAGCTTTAGGGAATTGAGAATAGGTTTAGGTTTTAGGTTTAGGGTCTAGTTTAGGTTAAGGGTGTGGTCCCTGCAAATACAGATATAAACACGGTCTGTCTAAATGGCTAGGCCCCTCCAATGTTGTCCATAGGAAATGGACAGCTTCATCATGGTCATAACAGCGGTTTCCACCTTCCAAGGACCCCCGCTCATCCGGATAGCTCCGATGCACATCCGGGTCTGCTACATTAATTTCGAGCAAATACATAAATACGGCTTGTCCAAATGGCCAGGCCCCTCCAATGTTGTCCATAGGAAATTGACAGCTTCATCATGGTCATAACAGCGGTTCACACCTTCCTGCTCATCCGGATAGCTCCGACGCACATCCGGGTCTGCTCCATCAATTTCGAGCAAATACATAAACACGGCCTGTCCAAATGGCCAGGCCACTCCAATGTTGTCCATAAGAAATAGACAGCTTCATCATGGTCATAACAACGGTTCCCACCTTCCAGGGACCCCCGATCAACATTCGGATAGCTCCGACGCACATCTGGGTCTATTCCATCAATTTCGAGCTAATACATTTAAAAACAAGCTAGGCATCTATTTTTTTGTGGATGAGAACCAATCTTCCGGACTATTCATCAGGCAGTCCCTACAATGGAATATTCCATCTATACATCTATTGACCAACAAATGAGATCCAATCTTCTAGACTATTCATCAAGTCATCCACACAAGAAGCAATCCCCATTCTACAGGAATTCAACATCTATAAAATAAAAAATTTCAACTTAGAATACAAAATTCAAAGAAGAAGAAGAAATCACTTGAAATGTATCATAATACATGATTAATGGTTCCATATGGCTGGAACTTGTTTTAATATATCTGTATGCTAATGTCATCTCTTATCTAACTTGTTCATAAGCTCACACAGACATGAATGAAGGGAAAACACAACTATCAGCTTAGATCCATTCATAAGCTCACATAGACATGAATGAAGGGAAAACACAGACTATAAACCATTTACCTGTAAATCATTTACAGTTAGCCACATTTACAGGCATCCAAATTAATGACCCCTTTGTTTACATTGTTCCTGACTTTAGGTGCAAAAGGCCTAATTCTTGGGCGTGGCTCATCTAATGGAAAGTTGGGATCTCAAACACATGTTGGTTTAACCCCTATTTTATGTTTACTTCATATGGATTTTGATTTGTTTGATCCCATATGATAGTTGGTGTTACATCATGTATAATGTTCAACCGCAGTAGTGTTTTTTTTTTTTTTTTTGGTATATAGGGAACTAACTGAGGAGCCAATGCGCCTGGATTTGTTTGCATTCAATCCATACTTTAAAGCCCATTTTGGATGAGTACAGTAACTTCACAGCCTGAGATTGAAATGTGTTCCTGTTAGTGATATTCCCACAACTTCTAAAAGTCCTCTATTTATCATGACTCAAGCAAATCTAATTAGGAGTTCCTTGCCATCCAATCTTTAGCTATCTTTTCCCAGGCTATTGATGTATTATTTTCTTAATCGTCTTTTGCAAGATATGAATTGACAGATTAGGAGATTCTATTTGAATCTCCTATTTGCAGGATATGAATCACTAGCTAGTCATCACCAAAAGAGATATCTATATGTTTAGATCACTTTGATAAATGGAAAAATTGAAATAAATACGTTCATTTGAAAAATGATACCTCAAATGGATTAAGAGTTAGCATTTTGTCCAGTAAGGCCCCTCAAATGGATTAAGAGTTAGCATTTTGTCTAGTAAGGCCAAAGCAACAGGTTCAAGACTGTTTAGAAAAGGGAACAGAAATTAAATGTCGCAATTTAGATGACTAAAGAGGCAAATAGAGACTACTGTGTTTTGATTCCTAATTGTTTCGATGCCATCTACTTGAGAAAGAAAATTCAAACTGGTACTTACTTTTTGAAAAAATGACAACTAAAAATAGAACTACTTACTCTTTGAAAAACTCCCCAATGCATCTCTCCATAGGACTTTGGGGATTGAATTTATAATAATTGGGTAACTTGGAAACTCTAGGCCAGTTGTCTTCAGTAGCAGATCCACACAACTCATAAATTTTAAGGATTTGATCTGCCTACAACAAGAAAAAACAAGAACTAGCATTAACCTTCTCTTCTGGGAGCACAAAGTAGAGGGCTTACTCTTCAAATCGGAACAACCAAAACCCACACCAAAGTTTCTCACAGTAGACAACAAAGGATAGAATTAGAAATGAATGCATTAGAGGGATCTTATGAGTCGCATTGATAGTGATAAGATAAGAAAAGTAGACTTAGATGGGTTTGGCTATGTTTAATGGAGACCCAGATTTGCACTACTTAAGAGTGAGTGGTTCAAGTTGAAGGCTCTAAAAGGACAAGGGGAAGGCACAAAATGACGTGCGTAGAGGTAGTAAGAAAATACCACTGTATGCATGGTGGGCTGGTGGTGCATACAACACAAAAACATGGCTATCAGTAAACACAACATATTTACACATAATGGTGAATGAAGGAAAAAGCTTGAGGTTGGAGCCAGGTGAATGACATAGTGAAAAAAAAAAAAAAACAAATTTATTTTGTCCACTTGTCTGAATGCTGAATCACAGTTATATTATTTCTTGGTTGACCTTGTGAGTGGCATCCTCACAAAACAATGATTCGCCTATGATTTGTTAGTAAATAGTCAAATTGGACACACTAGCACATATAAAGATGTTCATGTATTAATGACAAAGACTAATGGCTCTTAAACATTACATTTTGATTAGAACATGAAGAAAACATGCAAGTATTAAGCCAAATAGAACAGAATGAATCCCAGTAAAGCTACCATACATGATACATGTAGAAACGGGTCCACTGTACCCCCTGTCAGTTAACTGGCATGCAAGGCCAAAATCTGCAAGCTTTAAAATTCCTTTGTCATTGATTAGAATATTGCCTCCTACATGAATAGAGATGCAGAAAATGGATATCGATGACACTGAAAAAAATAAGATCCTAACCTAAAAAAGATCTAGCTCAATATTTGATTATAACCTTTGATATCGCAATGAAGTACTTGATTATTATGACAATAACAGAGCCCCTCCAACAGCTGCTTCATATAGCACTGTAAATTGGGAAACAACTAACTTTCAAGAATGAATTTAAAGATCATGTGAATGGGCTTTTTTAAGCAATTGAAGTACATGATACCTTGACATGTTGGAACTTTAAATTGCACATTAGAGTGATTTAAAAGATCTTCCAAATCATGATCCATGTACTCAAGAACCAAGTAGATGTTACCATTGAACTTCCTGTAAACTGCGGGCCACATGGATCCACCTGCGGCCCACATGGAAATCGTAATAGCATTAGTAACTTCCTTCAAATTAATAGTGAGCATCGAAAAGGAATGTTATGACACTACATTTAACCTATCATCATTCGACCCTTAAACAGACACTAAGATTAAAAATTTTAAGACTTAAAAAAGAAAAAGTAACAATACATAATCAAAGGGTTTAAGAAATCCTAAAAAATGGAGGGTTAGACCATCCTTTTTTCAAAAATCCTAAATCCCCAAATCCCCGAATCCCTAAATCCCCAAATCCCTAAATCCCCAAATCATTTCAATCGGTATTGAGAGAGAGAGAGAGAGAGAGAGAGAGAGAGAGAGAGAGAGAGAGATACCTGTTTGAGTTGGAGCCCCAATCACGGTCAACCGAGCTTTAGAGGATGCATGAGAGAAAGAGAGGACTGAGAGAGACAGCGAGAGAGAGAGGGCGCGGTAGGGCGTTCAGCAACAGTAGTGGAGAGAGAAAGAGAGGAAGAAGAGAAAACACAGAGAGAAAGAGGAGCGAGAGGGTGCGAGAGATATAGAGAGAGAGAGAGAAGAGAGGGTGCGAGAGAGACGGTCGGATTAGGGCAAGAGAGAGAGAGGATGCGAGAGAGGATAGGGTGAGAGAGAGAGAGATAGAGAGAGAGAGAGAGAGGCGAGAGACAGCCTAGAGCGTCTCTGGACACGGCTTAGATAATGACGCCACCAAGTTTCGTTGCCCCCACTATGATGTATGTGTTATATTTGCACCATCCATCCCTTTTTAGATATCATTTTAGGATATGAACCAAAAAATGAGGCAAAATAAAAATATGTAGTGACCCCACCAAAGAAAACAATGGGGAGAGTGATTCCCACCGTTGAAACTATCCTAAGGCCCCTCATAATGTTTATTTGAAATCCAAAGTTAAAAGACATGAAATAAGGGAAAACACAAATATCAACTTGATCTAAAACTTTTGTGGCTTTTAGAAGTTTTTAATGGTGGGCGTCACTGTCGCACTGTTTTTTGTGTTGGGGTCCACTTGAGCTTTGGATTTAACTCGCTCTTAGGATATTGCCCTAAAATGATCTCTTCAAATGGAAGGAAGGTGTGGATACAAAACATACATCATGATGGGGCCCATGGAACTTGCTGACGTCACTTCAGTAGCCAGTCTCGCTACTCCCCCTGACACCAGCCCCGTGGCTGATGGTTGGTGCTCTATGGGCCCCACCATGATGTATGTATTTCATCCATTATGTTCATCTATTTTTAAATATATCATCATGGGCCACCATGTGGTATATATTTATTCAACTCCATTAATCAGGTTTACATTTCAAGGAAGCTCTTTCACAAATTGTGTTCAATCTAATCTCCACTATAGACATGTGTGTGATGTTGATCGCAACTAATTAGTTGATGGGGCCATCTAGTTAGGTTTTCTTGCCATGAGTTTGGTGAGGGACACAATTTGAGGTACTACCATAGACATGTATGGTTCATCTCAGGTGCTGGGCCATGGCCCAACTCTCTTCAGCATAAACAGCTAATTGTCTTAAATGTAGCACATATACAGTGATTAGAATTTTCAGTCTGGTGGGCCATAGATGCCCTAATTGCCTGATATGTGTACTTTTTTTACTTAGGGCCTGTTTGGATTTGCGGTTAGGGGTGTATTGCATTGTATTAATGGGTCTGATGTGACATTAGCAATGTTTGGTTAAGAGTAGCCGACCTTCGTATACGAAGCGTACGAATACATTGTGGAGTCAAAATCTATGACTGGCGGTATTGTACTGTCAGTGCATGCCGCTACCAATTGTACAACGTCTTCATTGCGTTGTAAACGCAGACGACTTTCAAACAGGCCTTTTTGTTTTTTGTATCCTACGGAGAATGGGTGATCTTCTCCACCGCCTCCTCCATAGATCGTCTGAGAGCCTGCATGTCGACATTTTGTTGCGAACCAGCCCTTCCAATGATCCCTCTGCACATACAGTCATCGTTATAGCTCTCTGCAAGCTTGGTCATTGCAAATCGAGCCATCGTTCAAATAGTTCCTGTTGCCCAATTTGCTAACAACCATCCATTGTTTGCGAGCCATAATTTACATGGTGCCCCTATCCATAATTGGCAATGGACCTGGATGGCTTCAAGCATAACCATCAATTAGGGCTGTCCAAGGGCCCTGGCTCGGTCAGTCTGTTATCAGGTTTTGAACTACAGGTGACAATGTATTAGGTCAGTTAGTAGGTTAATAGACCCGAGTTGTTCCTAATGAAGGTTGGAGTAAGCCAAATGGGTATGGGTCTGAGTAGGGTTGAACCATATCCAACCTAACCCAACCCAGCCATATAAATAATCAATGGGATGGGCTAGATGAACCAATCCAGCTCGGACCATATAGCCCAATGTTCCATTCTTAAACTTAGGGCTACAACTTGTGTTCGGATCGAACCAAACCCAATTGACCCAAACCTATAACCGGATCAAGTTGTCAAGGTCCTCGGTTTGGGTTAGGATTGGAAAATACCAACCTAATTTGCATTTGGGTTGAGCATATTCGGGTCAGGTTAAGTCAGATTCGGGTCAACCCAATATGGAATGGACTACATTAACAGGAAACATCGTTGAATGAGCGTCAACCATTTAAAACATTTCGGGGGCCATAAAAGTCTTAAATTGAGATGATTTGTTTTTCCCTTTTATCTAGGCTTGTATGACCTAATCAACAGATCATTTTAATAATTTACAAAAAAAAAATTATAGGGATATAAATCTTAGGTGGACCACACCACAAGAAAAAAAATAATGATTGGATATCCACTATTAAAACCCTCCTAAGGCCTAATGCACTGTTTATTTGACATCCAATCTGTTGATTAGGTCATAAATACCCAGATGAAGGTAAAAAATAAATATCAGCTTGATCCAAAACTTTTATGGCCCCCAAAATATTTATAATGGTCAACGTTCATTAAACACGGTTTCCTGTAATGTGGTCCACTTGAGATTGAGATATAACTCATTTTTTCCATAGGAAACCGTGGGAATAATGTTTCCACCATTGAAACCTTTCTATGGCCCACGATGATGCTTATTTGTCATCCAACATGTTCATAATATCACAAAGACGTGGATGAAATGAAAACACAAATATCAGATCGATCTAAAACTTTTGTGGCCCCCATGAAATTTTCAATGGTAGATGTTCAATTCACACTCTTTCAGGTAGTGTGGTCCATTTGAGCTTTGGATATGCTTCATTTTTAGCCCACGGTGATGTAAGTGTTTTATCCACACTGTCAATCCATTTTTCCATATCATTTTAGTGGTTGAGCCCAAAATTAAAGCATATCCAAAGCTCAACTGGACCATACCACGGGAAACAGTGGGAATAATGATTTCCACCGTTGAAATCTTCTTATGGCTTACAGTGATTTTTATTTGTCATCCAACTTGTTCAATAGATCACAAATACATGGATGAAGGGAAAACTAAAATATCAACTTGATCCAAAACTTCAGTGGCCTCCCAAAAAATTTCAGTGGTAGACGTTCAGTTTATACTATTTCCTATGATGTGGTCCACTTCAGATTTTTATAAGCTTCATTTTTGAGCTTATGTAATAAAATTATATGTTAAAATGGATGGATGGAGTGGATAAAATGAATAAATCATGATGGGCCCCACAGGATTTACTTAGTACACTTGGAAACAAATTGGCTACTCCCCTGACACCAGCCAATGGCTAGTGGTCGGTGCTGTCACGCCCCAAACTCGGTAACCAGACTCACAAGGAACTTGATGGCCGGTTCTAGCCGTAACAGCCTCCGTAGTACCCCATTCTCGGCTCCTGAGGCAGGTTCCGATCCTGGGATCCTACAAGGAGGATTTCTGTAACAGTATAATCATTACCAATATGAACATACCCAAGATCACAACAAGTAAATCTGAGAATAACAAAGGCACACATCACAAAATTCACTAAGAATTTGAACTTTTACAAGCTTACATAAGGTCCAAAAGGACATACATAAGATAATGGAAGAAAGAAAGGAAGTCTGCAACACTGGGTCCTCAAGCTCAGCTCTAATCCAAACTCTGCCACTGCGATGCCTGCCTAAGATCTCCTGCACGCATCAATCGTGCATAAGCTTATAGAAGACTTAGAGGGTGGTGAAAGTGTGCGACAATGGTGCTCAGAAGAAGATAGAGAATACAGAAGGGAGTCATGATCAACACCAATACGACTAGCCTTACTAAGACTATCATGAATGAAAGAAGTTATACCAAGGTAGTACGATAATGCAGGAAGCCATACCAAGGCTATATAGTGTAATGAGTACTGTACTGCAATGAGGACTGGGCGCCATGCCAAGGCGATGCAATATGAGGCTTACACAACCGATGCAAATGTAATGCGAAGTAATGCTAGTGCTCATATCCAATCTACATATCAAGGACATTTCCATCACAAGGAAATCACCGGGGTCCATTATACTGTTGGATGACTGCCACTCTACAGACCCCGCACAGTCAAACGAGCGTAAGAGACCTCACTACCTTGCCCGCGGACAGCCAATCACCAGCAAGGCCTAAAGGTATCGGACCCATTCACGAGCTGGTCAGACTCAGCCTAGCAATGCCTCCTTACATCAGGCGAGTAAGGCCACACCCCTATCCAACCGACTACACGACAGTGGGAGTCACGGCCTAACGGTATAAGGCCCTCGTGCACTCATATATTCCACTTGGTCATGGTGTTGGAGCAGATCCTTGGTACCATGGAAGTTTTAGAAATTTCACTCACGGGCATCTTATGCACCCGGTATGCTCAAGTAACATTTCCGATGTCCAAACATGGTCATCCACGATGTATCTGTGGAGGATACAACCCTGATGAAGCGAGGGTGATAATGCTCATATGTTATGCAATGTCAGATACATGAATCATGTTGAGGGTTAAATATTGCATATCAGACCCCATTTATTGCTTGAATTTATGAGCATAATACTGTTTAACGTCTCGACTTAACTGCGTTTGTGATACAGGGTATATTTGAGAGCACGGACTACAAAAAAGTGTTAAACGCATGAAATTAACACTCTGATAATGCCAAAGCATTGGACGGGACTCCATGGGACCAAGATCGAAGAGTTCACCCATCAGAGATCCGAGAAAACGGATAAACCAAAGTTCAAGTGGCCCGAGAATCATCTAGAATGCAAGATCACAAGGTTTCCACCATCCGTTCGGCTTGAAACTCCATACGTGGCCTGAGGACCATAAATGAACCGTACACGTCAAATTTTAATCATCGGATCCTTGCAAAAGTAGCCCAACGGACGGATCAGCCCATAATTTCTTGATTTGGGACCCACCTGATATTTGGATATGCTTCAAAATTAGTTTCGATGGTTTAAAGGTTATGAAAAAATGGATGGACGGAACGGATTCACATATGCATCAAGGTGGGGCCTGATTTACATCAGTGGAGTGCACAACGACGGTGCACTCACCGTTCACCGAAACAGAGCAGGTCGGTCAGCGTTGCTGACCCGACCCGTTTCACGCTAGGAACAACGGACGGATGTTGTCCGTCCGTTTTTGCGTTGTGGGCCCCACTGATCGTGCAACTCGATGATCTAAGCCGTTCATCATATCCGGAGGGGGACTGTGACCATCACCTAGGTGGCATAATTCGAAGAAGTAGCGATGATCAGTTTTTGACTGCTCAAACGGAGAATGGACGACTGAATGAAAACTACATGGGCCACACCGATTTCGCTCCAGAATACACCATTCCCGGACGGTTTTTCGATATAAATCTCATGGACGGAGTGGATTCTCCAACCGACGTCGATCTGGGGCCCATACACATGTGTAGGCAGCCCTATGGGCCCGGGATGTCCCATGTGTAGGCAGCCCTATGGGCCCATGTGTAGGCAGCCCTATGGGCCCGGGGTATCTGGCCTAAAAATCCATCCAATGGGCCCCAAATTGAATATCAAAAAAATGAAAGATGATCAATCCCTTAAGGATCCCACGTGGATGGGTGGTGGGATATACAACACATCAAGGTGGGCCCACGAAGCAGGCTGGACGCCCCAGCCTAGGCGTCCATGCCTAGTTGGCCACTCCCGGCCACACCACGGCCATATCAAATATCCGTTGGGTCTGAAATTTTATAGAGTGATACTTCCATAGGTGGGTCACACCTCCACAAAATTTTAAAATTTTTGGATATAACTAAGTATTTTAATTAATTTAAACAAAACAGTCTGTCCAGAAAATCGGACAGACCCGGATGTCCCAACGTGGTGGGCCAGTCCGACCTTCGTCATAGTGTGCACAGGGGTCCATTGACCTTCAAATTTGGTAGGTGGGTCCTACCATAAGTTAACCACACTTTCAAAAAATTTCAAAATTTTTGGACATCTAAAAATATTTTAATTCATTTAAGTAAATTAATCTGTCTTGAAAATCGGACTGATCTGGACACCATATTATAGTGGGCCGATCCATCCACCACCATGGTGTGTACAGGCATCCATTGGTCCTAAAATTTTGTATGTGGATCCTACCATGGGTGGGACACCTCCCTGTAAATTTTTAGAATTTGTAGACACCCAAAAGTATTTTAATAAATTTCGAAATTCCAACCTGTCTAAGGTGGAATGTTGCTGGAACAGTGCAGAAAATCCAAACTGTCCACCTCACTTGTGGGACTTCCATCAAGATCAGGTGGGGCTGAAATTTGGGGATCATTAAGATGAGATCCCCATCTTTCAGAAAAATATATTTGATGGGTACAAAAGGTCTCCCAATCAGTACCAAATTCAAGCCCAAAGTCCAATAAAAATCTGTCCAGAAATTTCTGGACAGCAATACATGTATGGAATAAAATAAATGTATGGGCCTATTAAGGAAGAGATTGGCCCATAAATTGGGTGTCATGGCCCACCTTAGTGGGCCCCACAATTGTCCAGAACAAACCTCTAAATTCCCACCCTTGCAAAACATTTAAGGTGGAAAAAAGGGGCATCTAAACCATGGTGTAGGTTGAGTATAGATATCCCTTCCTTACTGGGCTTTTCTGGGCAATCCAGGCCTACTAAGTGGACCAACCATAATATCATCAGATTACTAACAAA
The DNA here is from genome assembly GCA_021015155.1 of Magnolia officinalis. Taxonomy (NCBI): domain Eukaryota; kingdom Viridiplantae; phylum Streptophyta; class Magnoliopsida; order Magnoliales; family Magnoliaceae; genus Magnolia; species Magnolia officinalis. The sequence goes on along the minus strand of JAJHSJ010000009.1, from coordinate 66,371,430 downwards.
GGAAAGAGAAGGAAGAGCATCCGGCTATCAGGGAAAGGCTCCGCCACTATTAAGCCGTCCCCACACAATCACAACCACAAACAATAATATAAACACATTGTATAACATAGATCTTATGATGCATGGCCTAGATCTTTGAAATGAGTGGTAGGGATGTCATCCCAGCCACATGCAAGGGCCTAGATGACCCATCATACCTAGAAAAATAGGAGAAATTCCCATGCAAGGGGTCCATCAAGGGAAGAATCCCATGCATGGACATGTATGTACAATGTGGGCCTCATGGCCACATCTAGATAGTTGTGTAGGATCTTCACCATTAATTGGTGGGTCCTACACATCCAAATGAGAGAGAGGAAAGAGATTACATGAGGAAGAAAGAGCTACATGAAGAAGAGGAAAGATTTACTTGATAAAGAATGCACCCACCTAGATCAACCTTGAAACTTACATCACCATCATCTAGAGGCTCCAAGCAACATGTATCAATGGCTAAGATCAAGTGAGAAGGGGTAGATGAGGAGGTATTTTAGTCAGAAGGGGCTGGAATGGAGGGAAGATGGGCTGTAGAAATGGAGAGAAATTGCTAGGGAAGAAGAGAAGAGAGAGAGAGAAATGAGACGGAAAGAGAGAGAGAGAGAGCGAGACTTTTAAGACTTGTAATGATGAGCTCTCTCTCTCCTAGGCAATGATGGTGGCCTATGGTGATATTAACAAGGCTTAGGGTAATAACTTTTCTAGAAATCTTATCCTAGGGTGAAATGATGGCATGGAAAAACGTACAACCCATGGTGGGGTCCACCAATCATGTAATCAATGGCCCATATTGATCAATGCTCATAACTTGAGATGTACGTATCAGATTAACGCACGGGATGCGGCGTCAGAATCGCGGTGACGAGGCGGACACAATGGCATAGGTATCGGGTCAATCCGAGTCGGGTTTACGTGATCGAACTTAAGGATGACCGCAAACACTACCCGAGGGTCGCGGGTCACTGAAATTTGACCGGTAGGACCGCGGGACCAAAATGAACGGAATGCATACTCACATGCACGCATGCACACACGTAAACTAGGGTCGGATCTCACAGGTGCTCTGTGGCTCCACCATGATGTATGTGTTTCATCCATGCCGTCCATATATTTTTACAGATAATTTTACAATATGAGACAAAAATGAGATATATCCAAATCTCAAGTGGACCACATTACAGGAAACAGTGTTGAATGAGCATCGACCGTTAAAAATATTTTGGTAGCCATAAAAGTTTTGGATCAAGCTGATTTTTATTTTTTCCCTTCATCTGGTCCTATATGACCAAATCAATAGATTGGATGTCAAATAAACAGTACAGTGGGCCTTGGAGGATTTTAATGATTGATATCCAATCACTATTGTTCTCATGTGGTGTGGACAACCTGAGATTTATATCCCTCTAATTTTTTGGCATAAAGCTCTAAAATGATCTTTAAAAATGGATGAACAGAATGGATGAAACACATACATCATAGTGGGCCCCACGTAGCCCCTAACAAGACCGTCCAATACCCAATTCACGCCCAAAATGGGCGCGCGCTCAAAACAGAGCCGCGCCCAAAAAAACCCAAAAAAAAACCTAATCCTCTCTCCCTCTCTCCGTTCCCTTATCTCTCTCTCTCTCTCTCTCTCTCTCACCCGATCTTGCTCCCTATTCCTCTCTCTCTCTCTCTCTCTCTCTCTCTCTCTCTCTCTCTCTCTCTCTCTCTCTCTCTCTCTCTCCCTCTCTCTCTCTCTCTCATTCTCCTTCATCTCTCTCCAATGCATCTCTGACATCTCTTTTATCTCCCTCACATCATCCTTTTGCTAAGACCTCCATTGCAGCAGCCATGAAGCTCCTACCCGAAGCAAACACACACCATTCGAAAGCCCCTTTTCATATTTTTTAGGGATCTCGTAAAATCGAAGAAATCTGAGGCTCCTCTCCTTAGGTTTGATCTCTTCCACTCTCTATATCTATTTTTCTCTCTTTCAGATTTCATGCATGTTAACTGTTTGATGAAATGGCTCAAGATCCAATCCTGAGCCTGACCAGTAACCCCCAAATGGATAAAAATGCTCTAATCAATCACTGGGATCTGATTGGTGGAATTTTTGGCATATGGTCAATACATGGCAGCACACCATTCGCTTCCCACCATCTTTTCAGCTTTTATGTATGTTGTACCTTCATTTACCTCTAATTGTTATATACTAGGGATCCAATATTAGACACATGGGACCAAAAGCCTATGATTATGATGATGGTGACAATGAGTGAATTTACATTTGAATTTTCATATAACTAAGGTTTGCATGATTGCATTCTCTGTCTTTGAAACATGAAAATTGTAAGCCATCAGGGTGGATTGCAAGTTCTCTTGGCCCATTTGGGTGAGGTTCTTCAAAACCTTCAGGGTGGCTTGGGTAATGCAATTAGAAAGACTGATGCATTCTTTGAGGTTAGGCTTGGGTAGCTATCCTTTTTCTTTATTCCGATCTATATATTTAATTCGTTCTTTATATTCTTGGAATTTGTAGCTATGGTTCGACCAAGTGTGGTCTAAGGAAACTCTAAGCATTTGAAGGAGTGCAAGCCATCCGAGGTTGGAGTACATACAGTGTCGCTAGGCATGGTATTAACAAGTTTGCTTCTAAGGTAACTTTGGTGGCATTTCCAAATGCCCTAATGCCTGTAGCTTTCCTTCTGAAAATTAATGTATTTTTGATGAGTTCTGCAATCATAACAGTGCAACTGTTTATTTCATTTCTATCAATCTTTAAATTCCCTATTAGATATGGACTATGATTTTCTTGAAGTTAGAGCCATGTCTAGTTGATACTTGCTCAAGTTTTAAATTGAGTCTAAATAACTAGCTATGGACTATGATTTTCTTGAAGTTAAAGCCATTGTTCCACGGCTGATGGCCTCAAGTTTATGAAGGTGCAATCTTCTCTCCTACCCATCAGAAAGAAAGGAAGATGTAGTCTGATTTATCAACTTATGAAGCCATGGATCGACTTTTCAAGTTCGCACTTCTCTTTTATGGTGTCAGCTAAACCAATTTCCCTATTAGCCTTACCCAAATATTATTGGTTAAGAAAAGGAGAAGACCTTAAATAGTGTCATGATCGAGTTGAGTCAACTTGGCTTTCATGACCAGGTAATCTCAGTTAATTCTATTAATCATCTGATTCTTCCCTCTGAATTTGGACTACTCAAATTTGTGAGAATTAGTTTGCTTGTTTTTCCTTTTCCCTTCAATTTATGTCTGTTACTTTTTGTGTGAGGGAGATGGATACTACTATTTACTGTTCTGCATGGACCATTATCCTAACAACATTTTCCTCCAGGGAATTTTTGTTTTCATAGCTCACTTATTATCACATGTTACATTATTGAGTCCTCTTCAATCATCCAAAGGAGATACCACATGCAAACCCTTCACAAGAGTCAATGTTTCGATTTGGTTGGTAATAATGCTTTGATCTCTACCTCAAAAATCAGGTAGTCTCATCCTCAAATGGACCAAAATATACAAGTCAGCTGATGGTTACAACAATCTTTCTAGTTGTCATTTGTTTTATTTCCTTTTTTGTTAGAATAGAGAGGTAATTTCATCATGGCTTTGATATGCTCTTTTTACAGGATAATGATGAAAATACAAAGAAAGCTAAGGGAAAATGTGATATGTCAGGTGGCTTTGACATGCTTTTTTTTATAAGATAATGATGAAAATACAAAGAAAGCTAATGGAAAATGTTATATTTCAGGTATGTTGTGTCACAACCATTTTAGTTTTGTGTTGCTCAATATAGAATTTCATACAGTTGGGAATAACTTGGATGATCAGATTCATGAAAGTTGTGAGTGTTAGGCAAGTGAGTTTCAGTACTGCACCAAGGTCATATATGGGCAGAGTTATCCTTATAGCTTGTGTGAATACAAAGTCATGAAACTAGAAACCTTCATAAGTGTTCATTCCTCATTCAGATTCGTTCGATTTATATAGAGCTACCTTGTGGTAATGACACTCAAATTGGCCTTGCAGTCCACATCATGCATCTTGCATTCTGTTGCCTGCTTATACCAAACACTGGATTGTGGCTCCATGTAAGATATAAAAGAAGAAATATATCAGTTCTATTTTATTTGCATATGGAAAAGCAGAACATTCGGCTGCTAGTGCTGAATCTTTATGCTAAGTATGAGTGTATGACTACATCTTGTTGTCCTGGAAAGTTTTTACATGTACATGACGAGGGGCTGATGTTGTCATCTTTTTACATGTACATGTTATGGTTTGACGCAGGGATGAACGTGATGAGGATAACTACTCCGAATCCACAGAGCTTCTCTGGACTCCTCACAGAGACTTCTCGAATCCACGAGGAAAGAAAGCAGAAAATAGAAATAAATTCTAAGAAATTTGGAATTGATTAATTGATGACTAAAAATGAGTTCACAACTCTTTAAATAGGGGTACCAAGCAATGGAAAAGAAATCAGAATCAAACTACAACTAGAACTCCTAGAATCCACGACTTACTATAAATAGTAAGTTTATAAACTTACTATTTATAGATGGTCGCGATGTCTACTAGTGCGCAAGGTTTTCGGCCAAAAATAGTAAGTGTCCTATTTGGCTTCACCAAACCGTTCTCCTAATTATTCTAAGCTCTTTTCACATTGGGCACAACTCCTAAAGCCCGACGGATGAAGAGTTATAATCATACTAAAACTTACTATTTATAGTAAAAAATGAAATTAAAGTAGGGAAACGATCGTCGATCCAGGGGTTTTTCGCAATTCCAAGTGTTGTAACCCTACATAGCAGGGTTGGTTGGCTAAAGTAGCTCGTTCTACCCCAAAATCATATATTTTACGTCAGGTAACTCATTCCAGATTGCGAGATACGCCCGATCTAAGGTCCGACGGTCCGGATCACTTCTGTCGTCGACCGGGCCTTTTCTGATCCATCTTAGCCATGAAACTGTCCGTGACCCGCTCTACATCAGTCCCTTCCACTTCAAAAGAACTTGTCATCGAGTTCTCATCCTGCGCTGGTTCATGATACTCGATCAGGTCCGCGACGTTGAAAGTCCGTGAGATCGCCATGTCGTCTAGAAGATCAACAACATAAGCGTTGTTATTGATCTTTCGAATGATTAGGATGGGTCCAATCTTCTTATTTTTTAACTTGTTGTACGTCCCGGTCGAAAATCTCTCTTTACGCAGATGGACCATAACTAGGTCGCCCACCTCGAACACTTTTTGTCGCTGGTGCTTCTCCATTTGTTCCTTGTACTTCTCGTTCGAGGCATGTAGCTTGGTCTGTACTTTCACATGTATGCCCATGATTTTGTCTGCCATATGTTTTGCTGCAATGCTCGTGCCTGGGTGCTTGGGCAAAGGGACCAAGTCAAGCGTATGGTGAGGCACTCGTCCATAGATAATCTGAAATGGTGATTTCCCTGTCGAGCGGTTTACCATGTTGTTGAATGCAAACTCTGCTTGAGATAAGACCAAATCTCATTGCTTCGGTTTTTCTCCTGAAATACAGCGAAGGAAGTTTCCCAACGTGCGATTCACAACTTCGGTCTGCCCATCAGTCTGCGGGTGATAAGCACTGCTGAATTGAAGTCGTGTATCGAATCGAGTCCACAAAGTCCGTCAAAAGTGGCTAATGAATTTCGTGTCACGATCAGAAGTAATGGTCTTGGGGACCCCGTGTAGCCGTACGACCTCCCTGAAGAATAAATTCGCCACATGTGTTGCATCGAGGGCCTTCTTGCATGGGATAAAGTGTGTCATCTTAGAGAAACGATCTACCACCACGAACACCGAATCCATACCGCGTTGTGTTTGTGGGAGACCAAGTACGAAGTCTATTGATAAATCCTCCCAAGGACCGTCAGGCACAGGTAACGGGGTGTAGATGCTCATATTATGAGATTGCCCCTTAGAGGTCTGACAAACATGACAACGTTGTACGGCTTTTCCCACATCACATACTAATTGCGGCCAGTAATACCGCTCTTCCACAAGAGCTCGCATCTTATCTCGCCCAAGGTGTCCACTGAGGCCACCTCCATGTAGCTCTTGAATAATCTGCTCCCTCAGAGAATTTTGGGGGATGCACAATCGATTCCCTTTGAAGAGAAAATCGTCCTGTATATGAAGGTCACTGGGGTGACCTTCTTGGCACTTCATCGAAGAATCTTTGAAGTCCTCATCCTCGGCATACAGCTCCTTGAGACAGTCGAAGCCGACCACCTCGTTGCTCATTGTAACAAGTAGTGATGCACGACGACTAAGTGCATCAGCCACCTTGTTCTGCTGCCCTGACTTGTGCTTCAGAACGAATGTGAATTCCTGTAAAAACGCAACTCATCTAGCATGCACATGATTCACGTTAGTCTGACTATTAATAAACTTTAATATTTAATGGTCAGTGTACAGAATAAACTCTCTTTGAATCAGATAATGCCGCCAATGTCGCAGTGCCTGAACAACTACATACAACTCAAGCTCATAAGTCGACCACTTCTTTCGGGCTTCGCTCAGCTTCTTGCTGTAGAAGGCTACCGGTCTGCCTTCTTATGATAATACTCTTCCAATTCCGACGTATGAAGCGTCACACTCAACCTCAAATAATTTGTCGAAATTAGGAAGCACCAAGATCGGTGTTGTAGACAAACGATGTTTGATCTCATGAAAGCTCTTGTCAGCTTTATCGGTCCACTGAAACGGTCCTTTTTTCATGCAATCTGTTATATGTGCGACTATTGTGCTAAAATCTCACACAAATCGACGATAGAAAGTCGCCAACCCATGAAAACTCCTCACCTCATAAATGTTTGTCGGGATCGGCCATTCCCTAATAGCTTGTACCTTTTCATCGTCCACACGAATGCCTGTGGATGTTACAACAAATCCTAGAAACAACAGGCTGTCAGTTAAAAAACTACACTTCTTCAAGTTGAGGTACAACTTGTTAGTTTATAGGACTTGTAGCACCTGCCTGAGATGTTTCCTGTGCTCCGCCTCATCCTGGCTATATATCAATATGTCATCAAAATATACTATCACAAATCGGCCAGTAAACAGTTTTAACACTTGATTCATCAAACGCATACAAGTACTTGGTGCGTTCGATAGGCCGAAGGGCATGACCAGCCACTCATACAACCCTTCCTTGGTCTTGAATGTCGTTTTCCACTCATCACCGAGTCGGATACAAATCTGATGGTACCTGCTTCTCAGATCTAGTTTAGAGAACACCTTGGCCCCTTCTAGCATATCGAGCATGTCGTCCAACTGAGGTATCGGAAACCGATATTTGATGATAATTTTGTTAATTGCCTGGCTGTCGACACACATACGCCAACTTCCATCTTTTTTTTACGTTAATAATGCTGGTACGGCACATGAGTTCATGCTCTCTCTCAAGGGACCCTTACAGATCAATTCCTCCACTTGCCCCTGAAGTATCTCACACTCCTTCGGATTCATCCGATAATGAGGGCGGTGGGCAGGCTAGCCCCAGAGACGAGGTCTATGTGATGTTGGATGTCCCTCATGGGGGGCAATCCATCAGGTAAATTCTCAGGCCAGACTTCTTTGAATTCGTTTAGCAACAGTCTTAAACTTGGAGAAATGTTTGAGGGTTATTCTTCCTCGCCCTTCACCACTACGGCGTACACCTCGCCGGTTTCCTTGGATTCCTCCATGAAATCCCGAATGGTTAAGAGGGAACTCTCCTCCACTTTAGAAGCTTCAGGGTGGTTCTCTGGTGCCATAGGGGCAAGGATTATTTTTCAGCTATCCTTGACGAATACGTAAACATTGTCTCGTCTGCCAGGGTCGACCGAGTAGCATGTGGCAAGCTTCCATGTCAACCACGTCATAAAGTATCTGATCCTTGTAATTTTTACAAATTGAAAATGAGAAAGTGTATTGTTCAGTTACCTTGGTCTCATTCACCTTTTTTATCTAGCCAATTGAGTACGAGGAAGGATGTTTCGTCGTTGGTAGTTGTAACTTGTCCACCATCACCCTTAAGACGATGTTCTCGCTACTACCACTGTCTATGATTACATCACAAACCTTTCCATTGATAGTGCACCGAGTACGAAATATATTGTGTCGCTGTGGATGTAATTCCTTTCGTGGGGTATACAGTAATCGCCTCACAACTTGAAATTCGTCACGATTCTCGCCCGTCATTTCATCACCACCTGTTATTTCTTCAGTGATTTGCTCATGTTCATCATAGCCATGGCCTTCTTTTACGGCCCCATCTTCAGTGCCCCCTTCATTTATAGTCAAGTGTGTTGCGGGACATTGAAGGACAGGTGTTTGATAAGTGGCCTGGCTGTCCACAGCGATAACAATTATTCGACCTTGGCTGAGCATAAGGATTTAGAACCCTACTCGGGCTCACTGTTGTGGGTGCTACACGTTGAGGTCTGGATGAGCCGCTCCCCGTATCACGGTTTGTGGTTGTAAGAGGTTGAGGATGTTCTCCTACTGGATCTTTTCCTCGTGTCAGCACTGGATCCTGCGTGAGACCCATCATGGGGGGTCGATCGAGTTGAAGGATATGGACGAGCAGGAGCTCTTGCAAGTTGTGTTTCTACCCTACCCACCAATTGAACTACTTCATCCACGGTCCGGACTGGGTACATCTGAACTCAGTCCTGAATTGTCGGATCAACCCACCTATAAATCGTGCCACCTTCTCTGACTCAGATTCTGACAAATCGTTTTGCATAACCAACTGTTGGAATTCTTCAGTGTAATCTGTGACGGTTCGATTTTCTTGTTGGCAATTTTGATATTGCTGGAATAGTACCTACTCGTAATCACTGGGGAGAAATCGTGATCGAAGAAGACGTCTCATTCTTTGCCATGATGAGATGGGCGCCTTGTTCTGGCGGGCTCGTGAGATTTGTAATTATTCCCACCATGTAGAAGCACCAGATTTTAATTTAAACGCTACCAATTTTATCCTTTTATGATCTGGCACGTCCATATAATTAAAATATCTCTCTACTTCGGCTAGTTAATCGAGGAAATCTTCTATACGTAATAAACCATTAAAACTAAGAAGTTCAGCCTTACCTTGATAGCCTCTTTCAGCATGATCTAGATGATCGCCTCCATGGATTGGTCGCCAGGAAAAACCCTCATTAAGGTCCTCGTTGCTAGAACTTGAATCATCTGGTGTAACCCTACGGTTTGCCACTGGTAGTGCTCTACGAAAATCGGGGTTGTATCGTACAGCAACCACGGGTGGCGGAGTAACCATAGGTGGTGGAGCACCGCCTAGGGCTCGGGGCAGAAGTAGCGCATCCGTAAGACGGTCGAGGGTTACTTGCAGCCCTTGCATGGTCAACTGACTCTCCCGGTGGAAAGCTTTCATTCGTTCCGAAAGATAACGAATCCGTGGATCACCGTCCACAAGATTTTGATTCATACCTTCATTGTTTGCCATCGGTCCGAGGGGAATCCTCGCTTTGATACTAATTGACGCAGGGATGAACGTGATGAGGATAACTACTCCAAATCCACGGAGCTTCTCTGGACTCCTCACAGAGACTTCTCGAATCCACGAGGAAAGAAAGCAGAAAATAGAAATAAATTCTAAGAAATTCAGAATTGATTAATTGATGACTAAAAATGAGTTCACAACCCTTTAAATAGGGGTACCAAGCAATGGGAAAGAAATCAGAATCAAACTACGACTAGAATTCCTAGAATCCGTTACTTACTATAAATAGTAAACTTACTATTTATAGACGGTCGTGATGTCTACTAGTGCGCAAGGTTTTCGGCCAAAAAATAGTAAGTGTCCTATTTGGGTTCATCAAACCGTTCTCCTAATTATTCTAAGCTCTTTTCACGTTGCGCGCAACTCCTAAAGCCTGACGGATGAAGAGTTATAATCAAACTAAAACTTACTATTTATAGTAAAAATGAAATTAAAGCAAGGAAAAGACCGTCGATCCAGGGGTATTTCTCAATTTCGGGCATCGCAACCCAGCATAGCAGGGTTGGTTGGCTAAAGTAGCTCTTTCTACCCCAAAATCATATATTTTACGTCAGGTAACTCATTCCGGATTGCGAGATACGCCCGATTTAAGGTCCGACGGTCCGGATCACTTCTGTCGTCGACCGGGCCTTTTCTGATCCATCTTGGCCATGAAACTGTCCATGACCCGCTCTACATCATGGTTCCACTGATATGTGAGGTACGCTCCCCACCTGTTATATTGTTGTGTGTATTCTCATTTCTTATGAGCTATCTTGTGTCAAAAAGTGTTGTTACTGTTGGAGAAGATATTTAAATCATTTATAGACCGGCTTAGCGTATCTTGTTCATGAGTAATTGGTTTGTGTGCTATCCTTCTAATATAGATAAAATAAGGAAATGACTCAAACTGATTTTTTTGCATAAACCAGCTAGTTTGAATGCCGTATTTTATAGATGCAATTGGAAGTATGATGGCCCTTTCAGAAAAGAACTACTTCAAGTGGATTTTGGTTAGAAGATTTAAAACAAAAAAATCCAATTGCATGATCACTCTGTAGAATAATTCACTTTCACTGTCTGTCTCTATTTTCTTCATGGTGCACAGGGCCCAGTATCTGTTGCAGAGGAAATTGTTGAAGTCAACCAGTTGCTTCAAAATGAAATCCATTTAAGAAAGGTTGCTGAAGAGGAGGCCAACAATCTTAAAAGCCAATTGGTGCAGTTGAAAAAATCAGAGGTATGGTTACTCATCAATGAATGTGTAGCTTCTTTGTCATCATGCATGGCTCTGGTATTCAGGAGCCTGGTTTTTCTAATATCACAAGTGGAGGCCATCCCTTTAGTGGAAGACCACTAACACCTTGGTTCAATCCTAAACAGAAGATGAAAAAAAAAAAATTAAAGTTTACGATTCGTTCTCAATGATTGAGCATTTGTGCATATACATATGATGTCTTGTGCTCACATGTGCTAAGTCTAAGTCATTGAGTGGTGCTGCCCCCAATAACATGCTGATGAAAAAAAAAAAACAAAGAAACCCATGTGCTTTTTTATTTTATTTTCTTTTTTCCTGCAAGGGTGTTCAAAGGTTTGAAAACCAAATAAATTTGGTGTAATTCCTGACTCTGGGTGTAATTTTTCTACTGTTTGTTCACTATAAGTGGTCCACCAGATGGATGATCCAGGTGCACCAATTGCTCTCTTTAACTACACTACAGGGTTTCATCATTGTCGTGCTTTTATGTAGAGTTGTTCTATTTTTTGGACTCAACGAAATCATTTTTCAAAATCATCATTGTCGTGCTTTTATGAACGTTTGGTTCCCCTCTTCCAAAACCATTTTTCATATTCCAACTTACAATACTACTAGGCTATCCTGGTCTTTATGGGTTGAGTTGCTTGATGGCTCCAAAGGGCACTGTGATAAACTGCCTTGGGAACTGGGAAGAGCATGCCATGATGGTTTGTGATCTGAATTTTTGGTGAGGAAACTTGTTTGACGGTTAGGTTGAAGGTGATACTTTTGTCCTTCTGTATCATATGTATGCAACTGATGTTTGATGTAGAAATCTGGCCATTTTGAACCTTCCCTAGTTGCATAAGTGGCTGAACCAGCTCTGTATGTTACACATAATCTGTCATCCACTAGTTTCTGTAAATGAAAATAAGAGGATTGATTTTAATAGTATGGTCATCATGCACATAGACAGAAAATGCTTACAATGAATTTTTATGAGTACTTGGTAATTTTGGGGTCCTTAGTTAGGGTTTGGGCTGAAAGTACGAGTGCTGGAGCCGACGCTTTCGGAGTCCAAACTCATTCTTTTGAAAAATAGAAAAATGGGAATATTAGTAAATATGGATTTTCTTGTTAAGAAGAAAATGGAAGGTAAAGAAGAGACATAACTGAAACTTTGCACTGTGAAAAGTAACATTAACCATCTTACTTTCCCCGTTGAATTTGATGTTCAGGAAATGGACCTTTTCCGGAAAACCATGAATTTAAAACCATTAAATCCTTCTCAGAAATCTGAGTTTATTGAACTGAATTGAATTATTACAATTCAATTTTGTTGAATATCCAAACGCAATGTTTCCATGAATTAGGCAAAGGAATTCATTCTAACCCATTTTGTTGAATATCCAAACGCAAGGATTTTTTATTTTTTATCTTTTATTATTATTATTATTATTATTATTATTATTATTATTATTATTATTATTATTATTTTTTGTGATATGCAATAGCTTTTCAGAATTCATATGTAGGTGCATACTCGTGCTCATTCACATGGACTTTGATTATCTTTCTTAAATTTATTTGGTTTTTCTAATTTTTGTATCTAATTTTGAATTTCTAGGCCCTTGTCACGCCCCAAACTCGGAGACCGGGCTCACAAAATTCCCGATCACCGAATCCGGTGCCGACAGCCTCCGTAGAACCCCATTCTCGGCTCCCAGTGCCCATACGCCAGGTTCCGATCCTGGGATGCTACAAGAAGGATTTCTAATAATCAAATTGATTCGTAATGAGCATAACCACAAGCATAACCCATGAACAATAACCACAAGAACACCATCACAAAATCCACTATGAACAAAAACTTTGAATACAGTGCGTATAAAGGGAAATACAAGATAGTGGTAATATCAAAACTCTAAAAGCTCGGCGGCACGCTCCAACTGCGGCGAGACTACAGCTGCGTCCTGGCGTCACCTACACGCGTCAATCGTGCATAAGCTTATAGAAAGCTTAGAGGGCGGTGTAAGTGTGTGCGAACGTGCTCAGAATGCAATGCTGGAGTCATGCGGAATCATGCTGATGAGTACGTAAATGCAACCAGCCGTACCAAGGCTATATAGTACAAGATATGAATGCAATCGGCCATACTAGCTAAGACCATGCGATGCAAGATGCAGCTCAAGCATGCCAATCCTCATCCAAATCCTCATGTCAATACAGTTCTCAGTCTGGATAATCACCGGGGTTCAGTACACTCCAAATGGCACTGTCTCTCTCCAAGCAGCACAGTCCAAGTGAGCGTAAGAAACCTCACTATCCGCCTGGCCAATAGTCAACCAATACCTATCCGGCACGTCGATAGCGAACCCATTTCCGAGCTGGTCAAACTCAGCCTAGTAATGCCCCCTGCTCTCGGGCGAGTAAGGCCACACCCCTTTCCAACCGACCACGACACAGTGGGAGACGCGGCCTCATGGTATTCGGCCCTCGTGCGCTCATATATCCACTCGGTCTCGACGTTGGAGTCATCCTCTGGTACCATCGGGTTCAGGGACTCTCACCCAGGGACATCTATGGCGCCCCAATTGCTTAGAACAAGATTTTTCGGTATCCAACCAGCCACCCACGATATATCTGTGGAGGCTATGGCCCTGATGTCGCTAGGGCATATCTCAATCATACAGATGCAAGTGCATGAACCACACTACCAATCAGGCAACCATCCTGCGTGAAGCACGCGCTCATGTAGGGCAACTCCGCCTATCAGGGAGCCCGTAAACAGTCTGTCCGAAGGCATATGCTATGAACAGACACTCCTCATCTCAAGCATACATATGATGCGTATGATTATGAATCATGGGCTGTGCTAAACATGTTATAAAGCAATAAACTATCCTCTCAATGAAGATGGGCCTATATGGCCTACATGAAACAGATGTGGGCCTATCAGTGGCCTTAGGGAGAGTTATAATGTGGACATTGAACCAACATTACTCGTACAATGTGGACATCAAACCAACATTGTCCCCAAGACTCGGCTCGTCTTAAATACCATTCAATAAATCATAGAGGGATCACACATTGCAATGAACCTTAGGTACATCCCATTGAGACCTAAATACATCAAATGGGCCATATCACATGGGCCTTACGTTCATCAAGTGGGCCACCTCAATGAGCCTCACCGATGGGCCTTAGGTACAATGCAATGGGTCATCACCCGTGGGCCTTGCATTCATCACAATGGGCCTCACAGCATAAGCCTTATACAAACCCAAGTGGGCCTCAACAACGGGCCACTAATACATCAAATGGGCCTCATAACGTGGGCCTAAAAAAATACATCAAGACGGGCCTAAGTACATGGACACATATGCATCTAAGTGGGCCACATGTGAAGCCCACCATAATGTTTATTTTACTATCCAATCTATTGCTAAGGCCATGTGGCAAGGGGCCCACCAAAATATTTATTATCCATCCGCCTGTTGATAAGGCCATATGGCAAGGGGCCCACTAAAATATTTATTTTCCATCGGCCTGTTGATAAGGCCACACAGACCTAAGGGCCCACTGTAATGTTTTTTTTTTTTAATTTTATTTTATTATTATTATTATTATTATTATTATTATTATTATTATTATTATTATTATTATTATTTTTAAATCCAACCCATTCACAGTATCACCGAACCAAGGCCCACCGTGATATTTATTTTCCATCAAACCTGTTCAAAAGGTCACACGTGACCTTGGCCATGATCAGGGGTCCCACCGCGAGGTGGTTCATAGATCCAACCCATACATTATGTGTACCCCATCTGTCTAAGGGTCCAGACCAAATTTCAGCCCCATTAAAATTTCAGGTAGGCCCCACCATGTGTTTTTATATGGTTTAGGCATGTCTTCACATGATTTAGATGGTACGGCCCACCTGAGTTCCGTATACGGCTGATTTTTGGGTGGCCCATGGCCAGGGGGAGGCCCACCCAATGCACGGTGCAGATGCTCGAAACGCATCACGGTGGAGTCCACAGCTGGGCCGTGAGGCCCAGCCTACTCCGTCCGCCGCCAGCAGCCGCAGGCGCTGCCTGCGCTGCTGCGATATTTTTTTTTGTTTGTTTTGGGGCCCACTGAGATGTGATTCACAATCTAGCCCATCCATTATGTGGGTCCCGCATGTCTGGCCGTTCAGACCAAGTTTTAGCTGCATCCAAACTTCAGGCAGGTCCCACCGAGTACTTTTATATGTTCTGGCATGTTTTCACATGGTTTTAGATGGTATGGCCCACCTGATGATCAGATCACTTTAAAATTTTGGATCAACGCCTAAAGTGGACTGGAGAATAGATTGGACGGCATGGATCACATTCATACATCAAGGTGGGGCCCGCATGAGCAGCTCACCCAAAAAGTTAATTTTTTTCCTTTTTTTTTGTTTTTAGCTTGGAAGTATACGCCCGTGTCAGTACACGACCCATGTACCCAGCCATAGTCCAGCGTCCAGGGACGCTGGACGACGTGGATAAACGCTGCATCATGGTGGGTTCCTAATTCACGTGGCCCGCCCATTTGGACCACCTGATACATGTGTTTTTCCTTCCATCTGAGCCCATTAATGGGTTGGATGGTGTAGCTTCAACCCATTCATCCAATGGGTCCCACATGAACTATATGATTCATGGTGGGCCTCATCATCCTTCATCATCATCATCATTCATAGAGAGAGAGAGAGAGAGAGAGAGAGAGACGGTGATAGAGGGGAGGGACCCCGCCACTAATGGGCCCTCCCAAATACAATGCATTCATCAAGTGGGTCCCACACAAGTGGCCCTACAAAATGAGATTAATGGTGAATCACCCACCTTGTTGGCCTCCTCCTTACTCCCTTAGGCTTCTTAGCTCCTAACCTCCTCTTTCAATGGTGGTTGATGATGATCCAACGGTTGAGATGGGAGATGTGAGAGTAGGGGAAAGTGGGCCACACTTGGAGAGGGAGAGAGTTTGAAACGTATGGAGCTTTGTTGCTTGGAGGGATTTGAGAAAAAAATGAGGGAGAGAGAGAGAAGTAATGGGAGATATGGATGGAAGGGATGGGTGGAGTGGTGTTGTAATAAATGGGGATGGGTTAAGTTGAAAAATGGGTAAAGGAGGGATGGTGATGGAAGAGAGAGAGTGGACTTTTGAAAAAAGAAGGATGGGTTGTGTGTACTTGTTGTTGGGTGAGGTGGCATGGAGGTATGGTAGTGTACTTGACTTGATTGATGGGACATCTCGTAGAGATTCCCTCGAGATTCGCAACGTGCGGCGTTTCTTCGAACCGAACGCTGACTGACATCTTCCCACCTAGGTATCGGTTTGATGCGTGAGTCGCGGCGTTGGAACCGCGGCGACGACGCAGTCGCCAAGGTACAAGTTTCGGGTCGAGCCGACTCTTATATGCAGGACTCAGCTTAGGTGCATGCGCAACGTTGAATACAGGTCGAAGGTTACCGGGATTCGACCGGTAGGATCGCGGGAGCTAACTGAACGGTACGGTTTAGGTTACGGGTCTTACAGCCCTAAAACAAGATTCGAGGTACCGCCAACAATGCTAACAGAATCCTCTAGGTTAGATTGTTGATTGGATTTGATTTTATTTAAATGATCTTGATAATCCATCCTTATTTTCTATAAGACATCCTTTTTTAAAGCCATGGATGGGATGGTTGCTATTGTCTAAAAAAATGATTTTCTTTTTTAAATATAATTGTAACTCAAGATATTCCTTACCAAATACATAGATCAAATTGTTGCCTCCAACTATTTTGCGTAAATGATCTTGAACATCACATATGATTACTATGTATAAAATCAATGAGATGTTTTCATGGTAGCCCAGATGAATAGCATAGATCCATGGCTTGGATTGTTTAAATGTCTTAATGCAACTAGTATAAATTGCTAGGAAGTGGAAGTGAGATGCGCGTTGCACAAGCCCGATGTAGTTCAAGAGTGAGTGGCACTAAGATTCCTGCAACTTACAGACCACTTAGGTTTGGGTGTGCAAGAACCATTAGGAGAAAAATGGCAACAGATTTATATCACTAAAATATGACCTCAGATTGAATGGATGTAAATTTTTCAAAAAAAAAGGAGAACTGATCCGAACTTTGCCCAATCTGATCTGACTTAGTTTTCATGACCGAGTTGGACTCGAATCGGCTCAGGACAGCAGGGGTTCGGGTCGGTCCGAGTCAAATGACTTGGACTCGGTCCGAGTTCAAGTTGGCCCATGTAGAATCCGGACCGAGTCGAGTTGGACCCAATCTGATCCGACTCGGTCCGATGCTCAGCTCTAACCTGTAGTTGAAATCTTCTTGGGGCCACCGAAGTTTTGGATCAAGCTGATAACGGTGGGGAACATATTCAGTCAATTCGGACAGGTTGTGAGTGTGGGGCCCACCTTGATGTATGTGTTGTATATCTATGCCGTCCATCCATTTTTCCAACACAACTGAAGCCCAAGTGGACCTCATGATAGGAAACACTAATGATTCAACCACTTACCATTAAACACTTTCTAAGGCTCACCATAACCTTTATTTGTCATCCAACATGTTCATAAAGTCAAACAATGCAAATAAACAGAAAAATATAAATATCAGCTTCATCCTAAACTTTCATGGCCCACAAGAAGTTTTTGACAATGAATCACCACTGTTTCCTATGGTGTGGTATATCTAAGATTTGGATCTCCTTTTGTGCCCACATCTAAAATGAGCAGAGATGGATAAATAGTGTGGATATACAGGGGTGGATTAGCTACTGACAGGTTGTCACCAAGTTCCATGGTCCCACCATGATGTATGCTTTGTATCCACACCTTCCATCTATTAGGAGAGATCATTTTAGGGCAATATCAGAGAATGAGTTAAATCAAAAGTTCCAGTGGACCCCAACACAGAAAACAGTGGCCACAAAAGTTTTAGGTCTAGCTGATATTTGTATTTTCCCTTATTTCATGTCTCTTTTAACTTTTGAACAGCCTGGGTTTCTAATAAACATTATGGTGTGCCTTAAGATAGTTTCAACCGTGGGAATCACTCTCTCCACTGTTTTCTGTGGTGGGTCCATTACCTCTTATGTATCCGCCTCATTCTTTAGCTCATGCCCTAAAATGATATCTTAAAATAGATGAATAACGTGAATACAACACATACATCATAGTGGGGCCACTTGGTGACATTACTTCAGTAGCCGCTCAACTCGCTAATCAACCTGTCAGTATCTAATCCGCGTCCGGATATACAACACATACATCAAAGTGGGCCCCACACTTACGACCTGACTGATCTCAATCAGGTCTCGACATGACTGAACGTATGCTCAATTTGGGATTTTCCTTTCATACAACTACTGAAACATCATGAACAGGTGAAATTTAAAATTTAAAAATAATAATAATAATAATAATAACATCACTATGGGCCGTAGGAAGGTTTCAACGGTGGGTGTCACTCTACCACTGTTTACTGTGTGGATATGCTTCAATTTTTGACTTAAGCCCTAAAATGAGCTGGCAAAATGGATGAATGGCATGGATTAAAAAACATACATCACGGTGGACCCCACAGAGAATCCACACCATCTCCTCACTACAGAATCTGTGTCCACCTGACTGGATCACCAGACAACGGTCAAGGCACACTGGTGCTTCAGGAACCATCCGATAGGTGGGCCACATCACAGTATATACCTGTTCTCAGTTCTGAAAAGTGGGACCCATTGTTCGGTATATAGACAATTGGTGGTTTGTAGGAAAAAAAAAAAACAAGTGAATCTTGACCTTCTGATTCATGTCCAACAGATAGTCTATCAACAGGATCGATCACACATATCAACGGCCCCCAACCAACTGAAAAGGGCTCAAATATTGATTGATGGGATCTTCCAATCCGGCGGATTTTAGGGAGCAGGTCCAAATATGGAAACGGATTGGCCATTGGCTGATGGTCGGTGCTCCGTGGGCCCACCATGATGTATGTATTTCATCCATGCCATCCATCTATTTTTCCATATCATTTTATGTTATGAGACCAAAATTTAGATATATACCAATCTCAAGTGGATAACATTACAGGAAACAGTGTTGAATGAGTGTGGACCATTAAAAACTTTTGGGGACCATAAAAGTTTTGGATCAAGCTGATCTTTGTTTTTTTTCCTTCATCTGGGCCTTCATGACGTAATCAACAGATTGGATTTCAAGTAAACAGTACAGTGGGCCTTAGGATCATTTTAATGGTGGATATCCAATCACTGTTGTTTTCCTGTGGTGTGGTTTACCTGAGATTTATATACCTCTAATTTTTGGGATGAATCCCTAAAATGATTTGTAAAAATGGATGGACGGAATGGATGAAACACATACAGCATGGTGGGGCCCACAGAGCACCGACCATCAGCCACGGGCTGGTGGCAGGGGGAGTAGCCAATCCGTTTCCCCAATTTTTGGTTGATGGGATCTTCCATTGTAACAGATTTTGGGGGGCATTACTGGGCCAATGCTTCTGAAATAGAACCGTGGGCCCCACAGGCAATCCACTTCCAGATGGTGGACAGGATCCGATGCTCATGGACACATTGGAGGTACTGTGCCTCTATGCCATTGCTACACACGGCATACATGTATTGGATCGAAACCGTTCATTTGACAAGTCAAGTAGAGAATGGGCCGTTGTTTAAGAATTGCACCGTCTGAATAATCCGAACCGTCTGTACCACTTATCATATGATTCCTCACTAACATGTCATCTTGGAATTTTTGCACCTCCAGATCATTTTCCACACATGCCACACACGTGTATGATGATCTGTACTGGGAATCCTTCGAGGCCACATTATTGGCCAATTGGAATTTTAATCTTTTCTTGCTGATTTGTGTGGCTCTGATTAAACGGTTCGGATTATTCAGACGGTACGATTCTTGAATAATGGCCTATTCTCGACTTGACTTATCAAATGAACGGTTTCGATCTAGTGCATGTGTGCCATATGTGTAGCAATGACATAGAGGCACAGTAGCTCCCATGTGTCCATGAGCATCGGATCCTGTCCACCATCTGGAAGCGGATTGCCTGTGCCGCCGGGCACAGAGATATATCCCTTGGCCTGTGGCCCTGTTGTCAGAAGCTGTGGGACCCACAGAGATGTCCCTGACAAATCCACTCCGTTCATAAGTTTTCGAAGACCACCGTAAAGTACGTGTTTTATCCACACCCGTCCATCTATTTTGGCAGGTTAATTTTTTGACCTGAGCATTTTGAGGCAGATCAAAGGCTCAGGTGAACCACGCAGTGGCCAGTGGGGATTGAACGGCCACCATTAAAAACTCCTTGGGAGCTGCATGGTAAATAAACATCACGGTGGCCCTAAGAAAGTTTTCAACAGCGGACAACGGTCCGAGTCGGATTAGATTGGTCCAATCCGATCAATCCGAAATCTCAACATCTTGACTCGAACTCGTTCCGATCGAGTCCGGGTCACCTGAATCGGACAGATTCAATATTTGAATGGGTTGATCCGAGTCCGATTCCGACCCGGTGATAAAACCCAATCGGATCTTCAAACCGTTTTTGTATTCAACGCCTAAAATCATACCTCAAAATAAATGAACGGCTCAGATATAACATATACATCAAGGTGGACCCCACATAACTACGAGAAAAGTAGAGGAAAGTTTCAATCTGTCGTTATCATATTGACGTGCAGTACCTTACTTCATTTTCACACACGTCGCGGACGTGACGAGCAGTATTGAGATTACACTTTAGCTAGGAGTCAGACGGTGGGGTATGTGTTATATCCAAACCGTCCATTCATTTGGCGAGCTCGTCTTAAGGCTTGAGACTAAAAATAAGACAGATCTAGCTACTATGTGGACCACAAAAATTGTTTAACAGTGAAAATTATTCTCTACTGCTATTTGTGGTGTGGTCCAAATGATCTTTGGATATTATTCATTTTTGGAAAATGGTCAGTAATGGTCTCTAAAAACATATGAACGGTGTAGATTAATAAATACATAACTGTGGGCCCATGTAATGTAACTTTGATATCCTTTAAACCGTTCGTACAACTCGGAGCTCGAGGAGCGTCCGTGCTCGTCTTGATAGTTGACCCAACACGTACCAACTGCAGACAGCTAACGCCTGTGGTACACCAGTAAACTATTGTACACTCTAAATTTTATTGGGCCCACCTTGAATGCATGTGATTTATCCATGCCGTCCATTCATTTTTTTTAATATCATTTTAGTGGCTGAACCCAAAATTAATGAATATCCAAAGCTCAAGCGGACCATACCACAGGAAAAAATAGAAAAATCAATAAAAACTACTCCGGATTGGGTAGGATTGGATCTGTTCAGGTCGGGTCAGGGCCAATCCGAATTCAACCCGAAATATTTCGGATCTGGATGGGGTTACCCGATCAGCACCAATCCAGACCATCGGTTCGGTTTGGTCGGGTCAGATCGGGTCTGGTCGAGTTGGATCCATCGGATCGAGTCCGTTTTGCCGAGCTCTAATTACCATTACTTCTTGTGAAGTGGTCCACCTGAGCCTTTGATCTGCCTTATTTTTGGGGTCATATCCTTAAATGATCCCTAATTATCCTTAAAAATGGATGCATGGCATGGATAAAACATATACATCATGGTGGGCTCCACAGAGCTCCCCTGCCAAACACCCGCGAGCAAGAAGTTCCTGAAGCTAGGTGGTACCTACTGTGATATTTGTGAGAAATCTATCCCATTCATCCGCGTTACCACCTCATCTTACGACATGAGACCAAAACTAACGCAGATCAAAAACTCAAGTGGGCCACATGAATTGAAATGTCAGGAAGGAAATCCTCACCGTTGAAACCTTTTTGGTCCAACTTGTTGTTTATATGCCATCCAAAACCGTTCATAAGTCATTCCCATTTGGATCAACTGAAAGCAGAAAAATATTATCCAACTTCTGTGACAGCACGAATGTTCCAATAGTCATGTGGCCCACTTTAGTTGTGGATCTACCTCATTTTTTTTTTTAATTTTTTTTTGGTCTCATGTACTAAAATGTGGTGGAAAAACGTGTCGACGGAGTGGATTTCTCAAAAACATCACAATGGGCCCCACCTAGATTCCGGCTTGTGGTCTAGGGTGGCAGGCAATCCGCGTCCCTGTATGTGGGCCAGGCGTCTATTTCGTGATTCTCTGTTAGAAAAACATAATGGTGCGTTTGGTTGTACCAAATACCATCAAATGTCATGATATTTGGTGCAACCAAACATACCCTTAATCCGATATTTGATGCTTCTTTTCCTTCTTTTTTTTTTTTTTTTTTTTTTCTTCTCTTCCCTGCCCTGAGTGAGGGCCGCTTTTTGTATTCTTTGAGTTGAGTGTTCTTTGAGAAGAAATAAGTGTATTTTACCTACTTTCCTTTAAAAAATAAAAAAAAAAAAAATCATGATTCTGTGGGGCCCCACAATGTTGTATTATGAAATCCATTCTATCAACCGGGTTATATCCTTGATGGAAGGCCCTAAGCTTAAAAATCAGCTAGATTAAAAACTTGGATAGGCAACACCACATGGAACAATGGGAATGTGATGACAACCATAGGTTTGTTTGTGAGGCCAGCATGCTGTGTATCTTTCATCAGGTGTAACGCACCAGCATGAGGATAAATAGAAAAAGTATCCTTTAAAAAAAAAAAAAAAAAGACTTAAAATAATTACCTAATTATTAGAAGGCATAATTTATTTATTTATTTATTTATTTTCGTCTTTGGGCATGATATGGACTAAATACCTAATTATTTGAGTGGATCTTACATAAACATCATGATGGTCCCATCAAAATCAAGAGCAGCCTCATGTTTACTATTCCTTTTTAGATGTAATTGCATTCCCGTAAATGCATGCATGCACAACAGTGTAGAACACCCCAGCTCTGTGGGGCCCACCATGCAGTGTATGTTCAATCACCACTGTTTCCTATGGTGTGGTCCACCTAAGATTTGGATTTGCCTAAAGTGAGCTGGCAAAATGGATTGACGGCATGGGTAAAACACACACATCATGGTGGGGCCCACAGAGCTTTTCCGACACCGATTGGGTGCCGGAGGGGAGACTATCTTGCCATGGCCCACTAGCATGAGACTCATCATGCAAGGGTCACCTGCTCACATAATTGAAAAAGAAACCATTACATCCATTTGGGACCGTACCTTTTTGGTGGCCCTCTTGCCCTCCACAGGTTTCACCATAACTTTTTTTTTTTTTTTTTTTTTTTTAATACCTACACCACACACACCACATGAGCACTCAATCCCATGATCTCAGTATTAAAACAGGATTTATCTACCATTGAGCCATTGAACTGGACCAGTTTCGTTATACAAAACCTGCACTTTCCTTGGGATAATTGTATTAAAGGCATTTATAATTTTTATCTTAACTCTAATGAGAAATGCTCCAATGCTCTCAAAGCACTGTAAGTTATAAGTAGTCCTAGTTGCAAGTTTACTTGGACACGATGTTCCTAGCATCAATGTTGTTACATGAATCGCTGATAGGGGAATACACAAACACGTATTGAGAGAGAAACATTAAGCATACATTGGGTGAACGTTAGAATTTTCCAATGAATTTTCAAGAGATAATAAAGTACGTACACATATATTTCAGGAATATATATATATATATATATATATATATATATATATATATATATATATATATATATCTATATATATATATTATATATATATATATTGCAAATATAACCATACACAACAAGTTTTCATTTAATAGGGCTTAAAGCATGCACTATAGTAAAAAAAAAAATATAATAATAATATAATAATAAATAGTGCAATATTAATCAAAATAAGTTCATTTCATTCTGATAATATCACTATACAACAATAATCACTTAAAATTTTATATATATATATATATATATATATATATATATATATATATATATATATATATATATATAGTTACCCATCCATCCATAGATGTACACATACATTCATCCATCCATCCATGCATACAAACATACACAAATGTGATCCATCTAACCATCCACCATCCATCCATTCAACCATTCATCCATCCATGCACGCATGCACAATCCATCCATTCAACCATCCACCATCCATCCATTCAACCATTCATCCATCCATGCACGCATGCACAATCCATCCATCCATTCATGCATATATACACATTAATACATCCATCCATCCATGATACAAACATGTAGCTATGACCCATCTGTACATGAACAACACATCCATCCATTCATACATCCATCAATGAGCGCATTCGCGCCCACACACACACACACACATCCTATATCCATCCATATGTGCATACGTAATTAAGAAATAAAATGACTAGCTGTTAAAGTAGATAGAATTTTTTTAATTTCTTCATAATTTTTAAAACTTCAAAGAAAAAAAAAATCATTAAAAATTGCTACATATCACTCATCAACATTTAACCATAAATAGAAAAAATGATTTTCATGAAATAGTATTCATTGTTTTTTTTAAAAAAAATAAATGTCAGAGTATTTACACATGCTTTTTCCCTTCTCAAAATTTCCCCCCAAATTAGGAATTTGATTCACAAAAATTGGAGTGGCCAAAATCTAATCCTCAACCAAATCCCCAAACAAAAAAAAATAAAATGGAGTACTCAAAATCCAGTCCACATAAATGGGTCAACTTGCATAATATCACCTATGCAAGTCAACTCCTGGAATTTATATACACGATACAATCGCAATATCTTGACGTTATATGGCAATATCTCACCGAGATATCATTGATACCCAGAAAAACAACAACTTACGGTCATATCGGTATCGCACACCTGGCTATACTGATAATTCACCAGAACATTGTTGGACAGTCTAATCAATCAACCTGAATTGTCTATCGAGTCCATGACACATTTCATTGGCTAGAATGCAAAAACCGTATCGATAGATTGATCCAATCCATCCTTCATTTGGGGTTTTTTCTATTGCAATCATTTTTCAAATACACAGCTGGGATAGTTAGGATTGCCTAACACAAGTGACTCTTTTAAATCATAAGCAATCCATGATGGGTTCTAACAAATAAATGGATTAAATTGTTGATTGGACTTATTTTTGTGTAAATAGTGTTCACCATCCATATTAAATGTCATTGATCAAATGGATAATAGTTCTCAAGTCAGCGTGATATTTGCATGCTAGCCCATAAATGTGCTTTGGCTATGAATAGTCTAGATCAATGGATTGGATTGACCAAGTGTTCCAAAGCAACTACAAGCACTATAACTTATAGTGCTCTGAGAGCACTACAGCATTTTTCTAACTTTGATAATTGCATTTATGTAGAGGAGAATGCCGTTGACCTACCAAAATCAGGATTAGGATTACACTTAATCTTGATTCATTGGATACCCTACCCAAACGGACACTAAAAATGGTGAAAACATTTAAGTATGATTTCCCTTATATCCAAACTACTCTCTTTCGCTCTCTCCTTGACCAGACCTAGACCCGTTTCTATCGACCCAACTGTTGCAACTTGCAACCAATAACCTCAAGTTAAATGGTCATCCCATCACAAACATATCAGCCAACATCCCAAAATCCGCATCCATCAGATAACCGTTCAACTAGATGTTCCTCTAATAAAATGGTTAGGATTGTTCAATCATCTCAACAATCAACCGTGATAAAGATGGGAAATACAACAATAATTGGGGTAGAGTCCTGCTGCAAATGTAATAAACCAACCAAAATTCCAGTTTTTTTTTTTTTTTTTTTTTTTTTTTAAAAAAAAAAAAAAAAAAACATGCTGCCTAGTTTTAGGTCAACCATGTTAAATATTGACACAGACCGAACAACATCATGGCCCAATAATGAAATCCACCTACTCAAAATTAGACCAATCCACTCTCAAGGCATGGTCCACCTGAGTTAATCATCTTGATCTTTACATTATCCTAGACAAGTTAGCAAGAAAGATGTTGAATGTGTTGAATGTTAAGTAATCACAGAGCTACAATTTATAAGTTGGTCATGATCCTAATTCCTATGCCAGGGTTAACAAATGAATCAATATCAAACCCAGTCAATTAAGTGGGGAACAATCAATCAAATCAACAATTGTATTTTAAAATTTTAAAAAAGAAGTTGAAGCTGAGTACAATTTCTACTTCAAACCTATCATAACAGTAAAAATTCCTTCTAATTTTATTATTTTACATAAAGAAAAATTCCTGGCCGAAATAGATCAAAGTGAGAAATTGTTCACAAAAGTGGTTGATTTTTTTTAAGACCAATAATTGCAACTCAAATCAATTGTGCCTCCAACAGCAGAATTTCACATTCGGTTTCCCCGTTGGTCAAAATAATGAGATATTTGCTAACCGTAGATGTGTAGGAGTGAATGTAATTCACCTAAGTTAGGAGGCCGAAGGCGGCGGCGGAGGGGAGTTGGTGTCAGCGTCATTAAAGAGGAGACGGAGACGGGAAGCAAACACACCGGAGGAGTCGAGGGAGGCTTCATGGAGGAGGGTGTTCTTGATGTCCTTCATCCGCTGGGCGAGGGATTCTTGCTCCTCTTTGAGTGAGGCGGTGTCCTCAGAGAGATCATTGATACGGTACTTCTGGCCTAGGGATCTCATGCTAAGGAGGAGGATCCCCGTCATGAAGAATAGTTGTATGAAGCTGTCTTTCCTCTTCATGGCGTTCGCCACAAGCCCTAATGACTGCTTCCTAGTGTTTTGAAATTGTTGCTCTGACAATGATGATGAAGACGAAGCAGCACCCATTGTTGTTGGGGTTTCCCTTATTTTTCAGCCCTTGGGAGGCAGGGTTTTTAGTAATGAAAGAGTGGCAATGGGCCAAGCTGCACAGCAGGCTCTAGTGTACCATCCCTGCTGGGCAAAAGAAAAAACAACCATTCATATTCAGTTACCATCATTTTCATATTAAAAAGAACTTTTTTCTGAAAAAAAAAACCCAAAGTCCAGATTGACTGCACAAGAATAACATATACTCGCAATTCTCCATAGGAAAAAAGAAAAGAGAAAATTGCATTCTAAAACGCTCTGCTTATCTATCCCAAGTAGTGGAAGATCGATCAAATTGATCAATGCTTCACAAAATATTCACAATGCTGCAAAGTTGATCTACTCCATTAATGGAAATAATCGACACGCTATGCAAAATGCCAAGTGCTACTCTTCAAGAATTCAAACAATCAGCCTAAGATGGTACACCCACTGCGGAACTCTCTTCTTCAAGTTTAGCTTGATGGTACAACAGCACATAAGTTGCAGAGAACTTGATATCATTGTCACTGAGGGGAGTGACACGATTGGTACCATCTGTCCTCTTCTATTAGCTTCATTTCATATAGAAATCCAGTTGATTTATTAGTAAACTCACATGCTCTAAAAAACAATGCCGCAGGAGTAAATGAAATTCAAATGAAGAAAATGCAATTCACTTTGATATGTGGTAGTCAATGAGCTGAGGCTGGATCACCCTAAGAACAAGCTTGTTTATTTGATGGCACATACGCAGGCATGAAACGAGGCCCCACATTCAATGTGGCTGGTCACGAAAGTGCAGTGGTCCACTTGTCAGGTGGGCCTCACACATTTGTGGACCACCTGAAGTGTCATACAGCAGCATACGAAAGAGGAAGAGAGGAAAAAAAATCGAAGATTTCACTGTACTTTTTTAAGAAGCTTGGTTTCCAGATAGTGGGTGATTCATCATACGGCCCACATAACCAGTGGTTGAGAATCACACAAATTGCCAGATAGTGGGTGATTCATCATACGGCCCACATAACCAGTGGTTGAGAATCACACAAATTGCCAGATAGTGGGTGATTCATCATACGGCCCACATAACCAGTGGTTGAGGATCCTTACTCTTGCTCCGGTGGTCGACTATCAGGAGTTTCAACACCCGGTCAAGGGTTCGAGCATCCATTGGTGGTGAAATCCCACTACGGCGTGAGTGTGTTTGTGTGTGGTGTGTGTGTGTGGGGGGGGGGGGGGGGGGGGGGGGGGGGGGGTGCGTGTTATAAAATTTTGTTTTTTTTTTAAAGAGAGAGAATCACACAAATTGCCGTATTGTTCTCAATTCTTCCACAGGAGAGAATCTTTGGAGTAGATTACAACAACAAAAGCATGCATGACTTCGACATTTTAGATTCACATGGTTAAACTTTTCAGCATATGAAATGGAGCAGGAATACATTGCAGCACATAGTCTGTAGCCAAACACTTCTTGTGAAAAATAAAAAATATAAAAGTTAAGAAGCAGATTTTTTCTATAGGAATACCACCAGTTTGTAGCCGAACACTTCCCATGAAAAAAAGAGTTAAGAAGCAATTTTTTCGTTTTCTATAGGAATACCACTTAAGTAATTTTACCTCATCTATTTGTCATAGATTCGGGGTGAATTCATCTTTTATTGAAACTAAAACTGATGTTGGCAGCACCAATCAATCCAACTATTTCATGCTCCACTCCTCGGATATGCACATACATGAGAACCACAGATTTGGCACTTGGACACCGAGTCACCTCAGAGGCTCGGATGGAGCTTGAGGCATACAGCTTCAGGGTTCCAGGATTCGCTTGAGGCATACAGATTCAGGGTTCCAGGATTCGCTTGAGGCATACAGATTCAGGGTTCAGGGATGCATAACATCAATGTTAACATCATCTGCCTCTTTTAAATGCAGCCATACACACAAATTCTCAATATTTGGAGCATGTGTTGAGATTTTCAACACCACGTGCATCATATCAAATCTACTCTTTTCATAAACGTGCATCTCGAGACAACATCACTGATGAGAACACTGTTTAGATATATGCAGATAAGCATTGGTAACTGTAGATTCTTGCACCCATGAAAGGGAGCTATACACCTGATTCAGCAACCTACTAGTAGGATTCTCAAGGAATTGCGGCTGAATATGCAGAAAGGGGCAATGTAATACTCTTAATTGTATAAAGCCAACATTTCAATCCCGATAATAAACTCTTCAAAAACTAACTGCGATAAAAGATAACCCTGACTACTCGCATTACATATAGCAGAGATAAGTTATAATATTGAGAGTATGCTGCATTGATAAGCACCCACTAGGATGCAAAGTATTCATATTTAGGGATTTCAGATATAATCTTATACTCATTATGAAATTACACTAATTTACTTCCAATTCTTTTAATTAAAAATATCTAGCTCCGTTTTATTTTTGTTTACTTTCACGCACTAGGTAAATATGTCAAGATAACCTCCCAACTTACTAAAATGCCGTTTCTATTATTTCCCTCTAATTTCTCAGTGCCAAAAGATATTGGAAAAGTGTGGACTGAGGAGCCATCTCTCCACTTACATGTTTTAGGTTGAAGTGTCAATCACAACTATCCATTTCGGGGACCCACTATGAATGAAAAATGGATTACTATATACACAAATCAGACTACTATAGCCATGTAAACAATGGCCTACAAAGCAAGGTGGTGTAAAAAAATGTCAATGGTCAACGTAAAGTAGCCCATGGGCCATGGGCCGAGCTTGGACCTATTATCTTGGCAAATAGGCTGGGCTTGAGATACTTCCATTTTAGCCCTGTCTAACCCGACTTCATATATACATGTGTTATATTCTACAAATATGCAATTCCAATCCTCAATTAGACAACACATGCATCTTCAATGTAGACCATTGTTTTTCATTCATTTAGGCTCTTTTTTTTTCTCTTTCTTTTTTATGTGCAGCCCACTTGATGAACAGATAGATTAAGAACATTCAAGTGGGAAGTAGGGATTTTATCAATTTTCAGGCTGGTTGGGTGTGTGCCCAACCAATTTTTTCTGAGCTCAGGCTGGGACCTACTATTTTGTGTCAGGCCCAGTCCTAGCCCGGCTCGGCCCAAACCTAGGCCATTGCCACCCTAATTGAAATGTTTAAACCCTTTGGTCATTCAGCTCTTTTCCTTTGAATATGGACTACTGGACCAATTGATGGAAAATTTAGGATTTTTCAATCTTGAAAATTTATTAGGCAACCATCATCAAATAAGTATCTCATAAGATCCATGGCTTGGATCACCTAATCATTTCCTAGATCCGACAGCTAGGTATTTTGTATACCATAAAAATAATTAGGCATAGCAAAACCCACAAAAAAAATCACTCAAGCGATAGAGATGTGTCAAGCCCCTTGGAGTGTACCAAGTAGCCCATGTACACACCCTGATCCATAGCTAAAGTGGTAGACTGAGTGAAGATATCTCGTTTCAACACGAGGTCTTAGTATCGATTCCCTAGTGGGGGTGGCTAACAGTGTAGTGTGTACTGACAGTGGCTCGTGTACTAACAAGTTTAACCCAAAAATAAAAAATAAAAAGTAGCCCATGTACATGCTATCAGATCTGCCATGCACAGCAGAGAAGCACAAGATCCAAACTGTTAATCAGGCGGTTACCAATGTATAGACAATAGCCCCAAAATCAAGCTGATCCATTCATTAAGTGGCCCATAGTTCTCAAAAAAAATTCATATCTATATTTATGCTACTGTGAAACATCAAAATAATACTTTTGAAATTTCCACATAACCAAAATACCCCTTCTAATTTATTTGATGAAACCAGTGTGACAAATATCTCCGAGATTTTGAAAATCTCATCATATTTACGTGAGAAATATTTTTAGCCAATGTGTCTTGAGATTTTCAAAATATCGGCAATTTCAAAATTTTCACAAAGTTAATCTGTAATTGACTTAAAAGGTATTTAAATTATTTACTAAGTCACTGTATAATATATAAATACACACACATATATTAAAACTTAAAATTATCTACTAATTTACAATAAATATTTTTCACTTTTTTTTTTTTTTTTTTGCGAGATTTTCCCGATAAAAGACATCAAAATTTTAAAAAACCCCAAGAAATTCCCAACGACTAGGGGTGCAACATTGGGCTGGTTGGGTCGGGTTGAGGGTCAACCTGAGCCCAACCCAACCTGCAAATTGACCCAACCTGGGCCGACCGGAATTCCAACCTGATGTGTCCAACGCAAGCCTAACCCAAAGTCCTCTCAACCCGACCCAATCCGACTCAAATACATGTGATTATTACTAACCCGACCTAACCCAACCCAAATTTGTAGAAGATTAGCCTCGATGATTAGCCCCCACTTCTGATATAACTATAGACAGCTTCGATCAAGGGCAAGGATTCTCTCCCTAACTCTCGAACTCTTTGAGGTTTTATCTCAGAATTACAACCTCCCAAAAACTCAGAGATACGGTGTTTTTCTAACTATTTCTGCTATTCAACAACGATCTCAATGAGATGCACATAAGTGAACCAGCTCACTCCATCTCTGCCACAGGGAAGAGGCTCAGTAAGACTCAAAAGATGAATCCCCTTGTTGCATGTTGAAGATTTCTCAATGCAACTGATAGGTTCTTGCCATGTCATCTCAATGGCAGTACATCTTAGGGGTCGTTTGGATGGTGGTAAATGGAGCAAATCATTAACTACTTGTGTTTGGATGCTCTAATTTGCTTGTAAATCATTTACAGCAATGCCCCCTTCTTATTTACCAGCAAAAAGGTGAATTTTCATTTACTAGTAAATGAGAAGATGGCAACGGCTCTATTTTTTTGAATGAAAGCCTATAAAGCAGATTTCATTTACCATTTACAGGCTATCCAAACACTGACTTAAAGCCAAACAGACAGGCTGTAAATCATTTACAGCCTTTAACTGATTTACCAGTAAATCATTTACAACATAAACCATTTACCACCATCCCAAAGACCCCTTAGCCACAATTTCCCAAATCTACTTAGCTGACATAAATATTTTCAACGGCCCACTGATCTCTGATTCCATAGAGGGACATAACCAACCCATCAGGATGAGATTGTTACTCTTCCAATCTTGACAGAAAAACACCAATATGTGTGGGGGTTCACATTTATCCCAGTAATATATCCTAATTTCTTCTTCCCACCAAGATACATCTTGGTGGATGAGACCATATGAAGTAATTGCAGCCATCCAGCTTAACAGTCATGATGCACAAACTTAGATGTTGATCAGACATCCCAACCCTCTCAACTATCTATACCATTCACTGCAACCCAATAGCTGTAGTAGTAGAGAAATATCACAACAGCGATGGGAGGAAAAAAAGAAAAAAGACAAACGACTCAAAAACTACGATTAGATGACTGAAAACAAGAAATCAAAGAAATATGGAGTGGCCTTACGTAAATAGGCTACACCAATAACAGCAGCAACAAAGCGATGATGGGAATGAGAGAGTGCCGCTTGAATGATGATGGAATCAGCCGCTGGAAGCGGCGGTGTTGCTACAGCTTTCCAATGTTAGAGCTGGAAGTGGCGATGTTGGGAATGGGCAGTGTTGCCACTCTCTGCTGGTGACGCAGGAGGTGGTGCTACCCGCTAGTGGTGCGGTGACCCAACCGGTGGAAGCAGCAGCGCTGCTGGTGACGTTGGAGGTGATGAATGTGAGAGAAGGAGATGTCGAAGAAAGAGATGAGAACAAGGTTAGGGTTTGGAGAGAGGAGATTGGGGCTTAATGAGAGAGGAGCGGATTAGGCGAGGTGGGTGGAACCACTGACTGTTGGGCTCATAGTGATGTATATGACCTAAATCCATACCGTCCAACCATTTTGAAAGCTCATTTTAGGTCTTTCTCCCAAAGATGAAGATAACACAAATCTTAGATGGACCACACAACTGGAAACTCTAGTGATTGAATCCCACCATTAAAAACTTCATGGATTCCACCGGAATGTTTATTTTTCATCCAACCTGTTGATAAGGTCACAAATACCTAAATGAAGAGACCATACAAATATCATCTTGATCCAAAGCTTTTTTGGCCACAAGAAATTTTTAACGCCATTCACCATTATTTCTTGTACTATAGTCCATCTGGCATTTGGAACTGCAATTTTTAAATCATGCCCTAAAATAAGCTTTCAATATGGATGGACAACCCGGATGTAGTCACATACATCACAGTGGCCCCATAGTCAGGTGGATCTAGGGTGAGAGTGTCAGTGGCCGAATTAAGGCTTGGCCAAGCTCTATCCAAGCCCAACCGGCATTTTACAGCGTAGGTCCGAGTCCAAATCGGCCTATGACCAGCCAAAATAATTCAGCCCATGACCGAAAAAGTTCGTGGAGCTAAAGCCCTAAGTGAAACTTGTTTCAAGAAAAGCATGAGAAGGGAAATAATATTTTACTTTGTTTTATTTTCCATATTTAGTTATAAACAACATTTTTTTCTCAAGAACACACTCACATGGTAATGGGATTTCACCACCTATGGGCAAGAGTAAAGAGCCAAAAAATAAATACTATTTTCTAATGTAGCTTCCTATCCTTCATTTGATGCGGCTTCTCATGTTTAACTTATATCTCAAAAATCACCTGATTTAAATCTCAGGTAGACCACACCATATGGAACAATGTAACTAAATAAATAGGTTGGATAGAACATAGCCACCATAGTTGTGAAATGCATTTTCTTCCAATTGTGGCTCATGAGGCAAAAAAAAAAAAAAAAAACTCCAATCTATCAAATAGTCAGAAATAATAAAAACTTTTAATTCATGATACATTTGAAACAATACACAATTAGACAGTTTAATTAGAAATTCTAGTATGGAATGTATTTAATTTCAAAGTGCCTATATATCAGCCATCCTACTCTGCCGAAGTATCAAACAGGAACTAAGATACCTCCTCCCCTTTCTACAACTTCTCTCAATCCAAACAATCCCTACAGATCTTGATTTTATCTTCAGATCAGAGAGAACGGGGCGAACCTGTATAAGGCCCGTGTGGTTTTGTACAGAGATGTAGATATCTTCAGATCAGAGAAAAAGAGGCGAACCTGTATAAAGCCCGTGTGGTTTTGTACCGTTGGAGCTCGGGCGCAGAGAAGGGCGTGGCAGAGCTGTTGTACCGGTTGGACAGAGGTAGGGGGCGTGTGGGTTTGGAGTAAAAATGAAAGAGAAGGTTTTTAACCTACAACTAGCCAATGGCTGGTCGTCGGTTCTCTGTGGGCCCCACCATGATGTGTTTGTTTCATCCATGCCGTCTACCCATTATTCCAGATCATTTTATGGTATTAGCATAAGATGAGGTTGATCCAAATCTCAAGCGGACTGCACATTGCCCATGCTTTCTGTGATGTGATTCACTTAGTTTTGTATCCGTCTCATTTTTTTTGGCTTATGTCATAAAATGACCCGGCAAAATAGATGGACGGTGTGGATATAATACATACATCATGGTGGAGCTCACAGAATTTCTCACGTCAATACATTAGCCACTTGGGTGTTGCCAAAGGGGAGCAGATTAGTTGTTCCCTGGATAACAACTCAATGGGTGTTACCCTTATCGTGTGGGGTCCATCTTGATGAATGTGTTTTGTATCCATGCTGAATGTGTTTTGTATCCATGCTGTCCATCTGTTTTTTCACCTAATTTAAGAATGTTATCTCAAAACTTAAGCACATCTAAATCTCCTGTTAGCCACACCAATGAAAAAGGTGGTAAATGACCATTAAAAGGTTTTTGTAAGTTTTGTATCAAGCTCATCTTTGTAATTTTCCTTCGTCAAGTTATGGTTGACATTATCAATATATTTGATGGCAAATAAAAATTACGAATCTACTTCTAATGGGCCTTGAAAAGTTTTTAATGGTGAGTGTTCAATCATCGTTGTTTCTTGTGATGTGGTCCACCTGAGATTTGGATATATTTAATTTTTGGAACGTACCTTAAAATGGTCTTTGAAAACGGATGGACGCAGTGGACATACAACGTATGATCACGGTGTGCCCTACTGTAAGGGTAACACTCACTAACCTTTTACCCGGTAAATAGGGGTGTACACGAACAGAGCTAGTTTCGACCTGAAAAAGCTCAATTCGACTTCGTTCAAAGCTGATTTCGAGCCGAGTCGAGCTGATTTTTTGAGCTCGAAAATGAGTTCAAGCTGAGTTCGAGCAGACCCCAGCTTGACTCGACTCGGATCTAATCCAGCTCGAATCCCGCTCAAATCGATCGAACCAGTTCGGTGACTTGGTTACTTTGCCATTGATGTTGCTCACCAATTGTTTGATAAAATGTCTCAACGAAATATGGCTAGTGGTAAGAAGGTATGTACATGAAACAAATATTGTTTATCTCTTTGTTTTTCTTGGCTTTTATGTTACTTAGAAGGTATTTGATAAAATATCAGTAAAATCATTGCCTTTGTTTCTAAAATAGTGGAATTTTGAAGTTGCAGTTTCTGTATTTGTGGAAATACCTCAATGGCGAACTCGGCTCAATCTTGGCTCAAATTTGGCCCGAGCTGTTGACCGAACTGAGTCGAGCTGGCCAGTCAAGCTCAAGGACCGAGCCAAGCCAAGTTCAAGCTAAGGTCAGCCAGTAGCAAAGCCAAGTCGAGCTGAGGCCAACTCAACTCGGTTTGACTCATAGGTGCAGCCGGTCCCACACAAGATGGTGTGGCCCTCCTCGTGGGTTCCACCTTAAAGTATATATTCCATTTCCACTCTCGCCCATCCTTTTTTCAGATTATTTTAGTACATGAGAGCAAAATTGAAGTAGATCCAAATCCCACATGTACCGTATTATAAGAAACAGGGGTGATTGACCATTAAAAACGTCTTATTAGCCATAAAAAGTTTTCAATCAATCTAAAACTTTTTCTTTCCCTTAATTCAAGTTTGGTTAACCTTACCATGCGGCCCACCTTGATGATGTGTTGTATATCCATGCCATCAATTTATATTTCCTGCCTATTTTAGGACATGGTCCCAAACATTAAGGAGAGTCAAATCTCAGGAGGACCACACTTCAGAAAACAGTGGTGATTGAACACTCACTGTTAAAAATTTCTCAGGGCCGATTGTAAAAAGATCTGTAATGTTTATTTGCCATCCAACCCGTTGATAAGGTCACACAGATCCGGATGAAGGGAAAATACAAGAATCAGATTGATCCAAAACTTTTGCAACCAACAAAAAGCTTTTAATGGTCATTCAACACCTTTTCCAGTGGTGTGGTCCACTGGATATTTGGATCTACTTAAGTTATGTGATTACGTACTAGGATGAGATGGAAAAACCAATGGGTGGCATGGATATACAACACATTTATCAAAGGAGGCCCCACGCGGTAAGAGTGACCCTTCTAAAGTTCGGAAATTGAATTAAGTGTCCGTTTACCACTACTTTTAATGGTCAATTACCATTGTTTTTAATG
Organism: Magnolia officinalis; assembly: GCA_021015155.1. Classification (NCBI taxonomy): domain Eukaryota; kingdom Viridiplantae; phylum Streptophyta; class Magnoliopsida; order Magnoliales; family Magnoliaceae; genus Magnolia; species Magnolia officinalis. Next base: position 66,335,221 of record JAJHSJ010000009.1, on the reverse strand, counting down.
AAGAGACAACAAATATCATCGTGATCCAAAGATTTTGTGGTCCACCAAAAGTTTTTAATGGTCAATTACCATTGTTTTCTATACTATAGTACATTTGAGATTTGGATGTACTTCATTTTTTGGATCATGCCCTAAAATGAGCTTTTAATACAGATGGACGGCATGAATGTAGTTGTATATATTATAGTGGCCCATAGTCCTGGTTCTCATCCACCTCAATGAATCTGGGAATACACAGAAGTAACATCATGCTACTACCACCCTGTTGATGAATATTCAAATGGATATTCCAACTCACTTCCAAAGTTTATGTCTGTATTCACACAAGTATAATGGAATAAAAAAGGTAATTTCTGTTTATCATCTCATAATCATCTTGCCGACAATTTGAACATTAGTACAATTTGAATGAGATTACCACTTTCACTATGAGCTATATAATAAAATAGGGGTAATAACTTTAACATTGAAAACTCAACAAAACATCAGAATGTACATGTAATTAACTCCATTTTGCCAGCTCATTTTAAGTCATGAGACAAAATGACTCTATGATGTTTATCAGGCCCATCCAACCCGTTGATTACTTCACATAAACTCAGATTAATAAAGTAAAACACAAATCTGAGCTTAATTGAAACTTCTGTACCCTCATCCATTCTTCCACACATTTACACTATTTCAATGTATATAACCATAAAAATCAAAGGATAAAAATTTACATTTTAACATGCATGGTGTTTTTCCTTGGATATCTTAGATCCGCGTCTCTGATAACATGTTATATCCTAATATTTCAATTCCGTAATTACAGTTTCACGTTTGTGTTCGAAATAATCTTTAACTGAAATTGTGAAATTGCAAATAAATAAATATAATAAAAATCTTAAATTGAAATAATAAAATGAAATAAAATAAATTAAAATTTCATTTTTTACATGTTATTTATTAGTTATCCTCCAATATCTCATGTTTTTTACTTTGAAGTATTTCTCACATACTTGTTTCTTAACCTAATAATATACCATTAACAAAACAATCATACATAAAATATATATAAATATATATATACAACATAGTTAATATTGTTAGCAATAACAATACATGACAAATATGCAAATATCCAATACAATTAATGGAAAAATGATACATTACAAGTTGTATGTGTCAAATATAAATTAATAATGCAGAAGAATATAACCCGGTAGTTGGGGCTTTCCACTAAATAAGATTTTAAAAAGACAACATACTTTATTTCTTTAGAATAGCTTTGAAAATAATGTGCGTGTTGAAAAGTTCTGAAGTTATTTATACCTTTCGTATTGGTTTTATTTCCTACATTCCACTAGCGTGGAAGAAAAGTAGTTGAGAAATGCGAAAGTGAGAGCTATCGTAGCCGGATGGGGCTCCATCCCTGTCATGAAAATGACACTTGTGTAGGACATCCTCACCCTGCAGACAATAGGCCCACCAAAAAGATCAATTAGGCAAAAAATAATAAAATTGGCACATTGAGTGGGCCACCCCTTTGGAATCAATGGACACCGGTGGCATGACTCCATATACAAGTCTCACCTACCTTATGAATGGGATCAAAATGAATTTTGCATCAAGTGATCATTTTGTGGGGTATCATTTGCATGATACAGACATACCACACTTGTAGCACGCTACGTAGAGAACGATGGGCCCACTGCTCACATAACAAGTTAGAACTTGTGAGATTCTGGCCATTTGTCAGGTCTTACCTTCCCTGTTCCAAAATTCAAGCTCAACTATCTATATTATTTTCTCTAATTCTCCATCTTTTCACACACACGTATGCCCTCCTGATGGTACTGGACCTAACTAATTTCACGAGGAATGTTTGTAGTGGGACGTACCTCACGATTGGTATGGATGCTTAACCTGCCACATTTGCATATACACGCTGCTTGCAACTTCGCTTCTCACCTTAATCCCCATAGCATTTCTCTCCTTTGTATTAAGGGGCATGTGATGGAGGGTTAGGCGTGACGGGGTCGATCACCGTTTTCCTAGATCGATAAATACCTTGAATCCACATGGCACTTTTGAATTCACCGGAGAAAATTCTTGAATCTCAAGAGATAATAACAGTTTCTAAGAAATTTTTAATTGATAAATTCTAGAAAAACATAAAAATGTGTTTACATCTTTAAATAACCCTAAACAAACCATAAAACGCTATCAAATGAATCATAATCAAATAAGGAAACAAATTCTGACAAACGTGCAAATTTTTGCCGTCCGTCGACATATTGTCAACTGGTCAAGTCGATCGGCCGAACGGGCTAAAAAGCGTCTAGGGAATAGAACTAAAAATTTTGTGAATTTTGACCCGTCGACCCGATTAGTCGACCTGTCGAATATGCCTTCGACTTGTCAACCATATCTGTTGACCTATCGAAATTGACAGAAATTATCCAACAACCAATTTGAAATTTCTGACAGAATTTCAACTTGTTGACCAGATCTATCGATCAATCGAACGATTTTGAATTCTGTCAATTTCTCTTTGAGCTCCTTCCAATCCATGTGTATTAGGAATATACTTGATCCACATCCTACATTAGACCCCTCCACTTGAAAAAAACCACCCTTGAGCTCTTTAATGGACCTGGTTCACAATACGTGTTCAACTTCCTCGAATTCTTCAACAAACTTAGTTCATGATATGTATTCAACTTCAGGTGCCGACATTTATTATTCTCTTCCTTATATTCTACAGTAGGCTTCTTTGATTTCTTCTAGACATCAACATGAATAAATGCTACCTGAACTGCCATATTCTTCACCACAACACTCATTCTAGGTAGTTTAGGCAATATAAACAAGTCGAGTACAAGTTTAGGAACTCGAGTATACACAACCTCAAATTTATTGAGAAGTTCAACGAGCATAATCGCCTTGAACTCCTGCGACATTGGCTTTACATTTTCTTGAATGTTCACGGATGCCACATCCGTTTTCTTTTCTACTAATGCCACTATCTCTCTCGTCAATCCTCAGAGTATTTGACGAAATCTCGTTCGTTTACGAGAGGCTGCTCATCCACTTCAGAAGTCTTGGGTTGGTTCTCCATTTCCATAAGGACCACATGTACACCACTAATGAATCTGGCGGCATGTTGCTACCTCATCTCAACCATGTCGCCTCTCACCAACAAACAATAGGATTTCTCTGAAGAATCTCTAACCGATCGGCTATCTTGTCGACAATTTTGGTATTATTGGAATAATACTTGATCATAATCGCTGGGGAGGAAATGCGCGTGCATTAGTTGCTTCATCCTCTGCCACGTGCGAATTAATGCTTTCATTTGCCTTATCCGTACAAGCTGAAGTTACTCTCACCAAGCCGAAGCTCCGCCCTTTAAATTGTACACCACCTAGAACTCTACACGAGTTGAGTTATCTCAGTCAACTCGCTCGACTCGACTCAGAAAAGCTCGACTCGCCTCGGCTCAAAATTGGATTTGAACCGAGTCGAGCTGGTTTTTAGAGCTCGAAAAAATATCGAGCCAAGTTCGAGCTTGCTTGAGCTCAACTCGAATCAGATCGAACCTCAACTCGAAGGGACTCGGATCGAATAATCTTGGTGACTCAATTATTTTGATATTGATGCTGCTTGTCAAGTGTTTAATGAAATGACTAAATGAAGTGTTGTTTCGGGTGCGTACATTCTCTGTGGGATTAGCTAGTGGTTGAGGAAGGAATGAATACGAAACAAATCACTACCTAAAACTTTACATTATAAGACTACCCTTATATCTTGATTTTAATGTTGCTCCTTGAGTGTTTGATGAAATACCTTTAAAGTGTTGTTACTGTTTTTCATTCTGTGAGAAATTGAAGAAGCATTATATGTGTTTGAAAAAATGTCACACAGGCTTGAACTCGGCTCGAATTGGCCCGAGCTACTGGCCGAACCATGTCGAGCTGGTTAGATAGGCTTGAGGACCGAGGTGAGCCGAGTTCAAGTTAGGGTTAGCTACTGGCTGAGCTGAGTCGAGCTGTGCTAAGCTCGACTTAGTTCGATTTGTGTACAACTTTAACGCCACCGATTTGACATTCTTCTCTTTAGGGATTTCCATGTACTCTAAGAAACGCTCGACTTCAGGCAGTCAATCGAGGAAGTCCTCGATGTGAAGTTGGTCATTGAAACTGAGAAGATCACCTTCATCTTGAAATCTCGATCCGTCTGTTCTATTAGATCACTGCCTCGTCTGGTATGTTGGAGGATCATGTCATCGATCTCCTTGTCGTTAGATTTCACCTCCTCAGGTGTGATTCTACAATTCATCGCTGACATCTCCCTACGATCAGCATGATTGTGAATTTTAATGTCTACCAGAGGCGGATCATCACCACGAACACGGAGCTGCCCTAAGGCCTTTGTCATGCGATCAAGAGAAACCTGCAACCCTTGTATGACTTGTCGATTCTCCCATTGCGCCACTTCGAAAGCCATTGTTTTTAAAGATAATTTCTTAGAACACCGTCCATGAGATTGTTGCCCAACTCGTCATTAGAAGCCATCGATCCAAGGAAAAACATGTCTCTAATACCAAATTGGTGTGGGGTTAGGCATGATGAGGTCGATCACTGTCTTCATTGACCGATAAACACCTTGAATCCACAAGGCACTCTTGAATCTACAAATCCTAAAATATAATTAAAAGAATCCTTAAATAAAAGTTTCTAAGAAATTTTTAATTGATAGATTCTGAAAAAAAAAATGAGTTTAACATCCTTAAATAACCCTAAACAAATCCTAAAATGTAATTAAAAGAATCCTAATCAAATAAGGAAATAAATTCTGACAAATAAGCAAATTTTTGCCATTCGTAAACCTATCGTCGACTGGTTGAGTCGATCGGCCAAACGGTCTTAAAAATGTCCAGATACTATAACTAAAAATTCGCTAAATTTCGACCTGTCGACTTGATTAGTCAACCTGTCGACCAGATCTATTGACCTATCGAAACTGGCAGAAACTGTCCAGCAACCAATCAGGAATTTCTGGTGGAATTTCGACCTATCGACTGGTTGAACTATGCTGAATTTTATCGATTTCTCTTTAGGCTTCTTCCAGTCCATGTGTGTTAGGAACATGCTTGATCCACGTCCTACATCAGTATGACATGTGTGGCGCACATCGATAGAGGAAGGGCATATTGTATTTTAAAAAGATTTTAAAATAAAGTGTTTCAAAAATTTCCCTAGTTTCTTGTTTTGAAAAGTATTTTGTTTTTAGTGTATTTCTTGTCCCATATCGAAAATGACTAAAGAAAAACTCAAGTATATAATAGAGGAGTTTTGCATGGGAATTGAGCATCTTCTCAGGGAGCATGTGAATTTGGTCCAATAGAGGGAGGGGGGCTATGCCATTAGCCCGAACCTATGTCACCGGCCACATGCGCGCATGTACCGACCCGAGCCATGGCCGTGGACGTAGACGTGCATGCGTACTGGGTCCAGGCTATGCCATTAGCCCGACCTATGTCATTGGCCACACACGCGCGCATGTGTCGAACCGAGCCATGTCGGACCATGGCTATGGCCATGGCCGTGGATGTGAACGTGCATGCGTACCGGGTCTAGGTCCGGGTCTATATAAGGACTGAGAGTACGCTCACACTAACGGTTTTGTTTCGTACTCTGCGAGTATACTAGCACCTATCGGTTTTGCACGAATTTCAAACTAAGGACGTGTCTGTTCGGGTGGTTGCACCAGTTAGGTTCAAACTAAATGGACCTAACCCATTTAAAACGATGTTTTAAGCATCTAATCATGGTATATATATAGACCAACTCTTTTTTTGAATTCATTAATTAAAAAAACCAATGATCTCTCTGGTTCTTTAAAATTCATATATGGTTCAGTGTTATTTTACCAACTGAGTTCGTTGCCGAGTTAACTCACTTCGGTTAAGTTCTGCACGCTGGTTTGAGCCCGTGTATAACGAGTGCACCGTTGGGATCAGGTAATAGTCATTGTATCTTAGAAGCCAATTGTCCAAGATTCATGTTGCACTTGGGACACAATCTAAGTAGGACAAATTTGGTTTCAAGCTGAGTGACATAGTCATGCCTCGATTCAAACAAATAAGTCATCTTTTCTTACTTTATTTTATTATTTAATTTTTTTTCCAAATATTATTTATTGTTTTCAATACATTATTTCCAATGGAACATAAAAGATGGGAGGGAAATTGTGCTATTAGGGCGGGCCACACATGAATAGAGAAAAAGAGAATAGCTAAAGTGGTTTCGACAGTGGGCATCCCCATCTGTCTTAATATTTTCAGTATCTTTGGCCCACTTGAGATTTAGACTTGCCTAGGTTTTTCGCTCACAACTTAATATGAGATGTTGCAACTGATGGATATGATGGATTTCACATACACATCATTGTGGTCCATGTTTTGTGTTGGAAAAAATTTGTGTGCACAAAGAGGACAGATGGATGCAAGCTACTCCCAAGAAAAAGAATGAAAATGACTAAAATACCCATAATCGAAGGGACACGCATCAAATATGAGTAGAGTTGTACACTAGTCCAATTGAGTCGAGCTTGGCACGGCTCAGCTCAGCTCAGCCAGCAGCTAACCCCAACTCAAACTCAGCTCGGCTCAATCCTTGAGCCTGACTGACCAGCTCGACTCAATTCAATCAACAGCTTGGCCCGTTCGAGTCGAGTTCACGTAGAATGTACTTTTAATCTCTCGCAAAATGCAAAACAGTAACAACACTTTACAAGTATTATATCAAACACTCAGCGAGTAGCATCGAAAACAAGATAGAACGCAGTTTTTTAATGTAAAGTTATTTTTTTTAATAGCGATTTCTTTCGTATCCATTCCTTCCTCGCTACCAGCCGATTTTGCAGATAATGTATGCACCTGAAACAACACTTTGTTGAGTCATTTCATCAAATACTTGGCGAGCAGCATCAAGATAAAAATAACCAAGTCACTGAGCTTATTCAATCCAAGCTGATTCGAGTTGAGGTCCGAGCCGAGTCGAGTTGAGCTCGGGAAAGCTCGAACTCGACTCAAAAAATTTTCAAGCTCCAAAAATGACTTGGTCTGAATCCAATTTCGAGCCGAGGCGAGTCGAGCTTTTTCGAATCGAGTTGAGCGAGATGACCGAGCTAACTCGACTCATGTGCAGCTCTAAATATGAGTATGGTTTAAATCTCTGGTCGACCTATTGCAGGGGTAAAAATGTCCAAGTGCTACTCATGGCTGGATTTTTCATCTGTGGACCATCTTTTGGTGTTTTAAGACTAAGTGACTTCACCAATTCATTCAGTCCCAAGTCAAGCTGTGTCTTGAGTCAGCTGAGTCACCCTTATTTATATCACTGACTCAATGTTAGGCCAGATCGGACTTCTAAGAATGTGAAATGTCAGTCAAAGCAAGACCCTTGTGTACCATGTTTTATTGCTTGTGAACCATCTTTTAGCAGACTCCAGACCATGGTTTGAAGACAGTGGACTTGAGCTGACTCATTCAGTTCTGAGTTAAGTGGTGACTCGGCTGAGTTAGCCCCTTATTTTCAATACTGACTAATGGAGAAATGGTACCAAACTAGATTGGACTTGACTAAGTCATGGATGCTCCATTTCTGTACGGTGAGATCATGGCCCATTCAAAAATTAAGGCCAACCAGCCATCAATTTTGGTCCATTCAAAAAACAGGCCCATTCACAAATTAGGGCCAATCAGCCATCGATTTTGGCCCATTCAAAAAACAGGGCCAATCCGTCAAAATAAGAAAAATTCTACAGGCAAATCAGCCATAAAAAAATATATTAACATTGAGCTCATCATAGCTGGAATCATCTGATGGTCAGATAGCGTGTGAACCCAAATCCACATCCATGCAGATCTTATCATTGCACATCAACACCTCTCCTTCGTTTCCTTTCTAAGTGATACGCAGTTTTCTTCTTCCTCGATGTGGGATTATTCCATATAGAATAGATAGAAAAAATCTTAGAGAAGTGTGCCCTGCCTCGAATTTAAATAGGAGAGTTTGATTTTGAAAGTTCACACTACAACCTGATTTGGTGGCTGGATGCAATCTCCACTGTTAATGTGTTCGTTCACCGCGAGTCTATTAAGAGGGTGGGCCACTTGCTGGAAATTACACTAATCAGATGATCTTGGATATCCATTAGCAACTGGATTGAGCCATTGTGGTCAAATTGCTCATCATGATAAACTGTAGATTTGGTGGATCATATCTAAAAAATACTCAAAATCAGAGCACCCACTTTCTGGAACACTTTTCTTTTGAGTTAATAGCTTGTGATATTTAACATTAACACAAACTTTTCCAAACCGGATTGCATATGCCCCACACCGATATGTCTCTATGTCGGGGCTGTGCGGTCTACAGAGATATCTGTGAAAAATCCATTCTGTCCATCTGTTTTGAAATACCATAATAGGGCAGGATTTTAAAAATCAAATAGGCCTAACAATCAGGTGGACCATACCAACAAAACAATGGAAACACAACGTGCACCACTGAAACCTTCCTGGGGCTGACCATGATGTTTATATGTCATCCAAACCGTTCATAGAATTAATACCACTAATATAAACTATAGTAAAAAATATCATCCTGATACAATAGTACTTCTGTCGCTGTCAGGCGTTCAATCCCTACTGTTTCATGTGGTATAGCACACATGATTTTTGGATGTTCTTGATTTTTAGAATCTTGTCTTACTGTTGTCTTTAAAAACAGATGGATGGAGTGGATTTGTCATGGACATCTCCATGGGTCCCACACAGCCAATCCATAGAGATGAAGTAATCAGGGTAATTCTCCCGTTGAAATGGTGGACATAATTGTAAATGTAGGCAATTAGGAACGTTTGGATAGGAGTAAATGAACATAAATGACTTGTAAGGTGCGTTTTGACAGGGTAAATCCATAGAAATGAAATGAATTTGGAGTAATATGCATGTAAATGAAATCTTATATTAAAGGAAAGATTCGAGAGGAAATGGGGTGAAATGTTTTTTTTTTGCTCTATCACATGCTTTTTGTTTTCCAATTATAAAGTAAATAATTGCAAATGAGTAATGATAATTACTTCTAATTATGTGGTTGCATCATTTATAATTTACTACAATTATGATTTTACTACATTGTTTGTTTCACCCATAAATATGATAGTTTATAATGTGAAAATGTAAACTATTATAATTTATTTTATCCACTTTCTTTAAGAGTGTATTTAATTAACTCTTAATTTATGAGCCATAACTTCTATTTAAACAAACACAAAAATGATAATGATGACTAATTTGCATTTCATAGGAAATTGGAAAACCAAATAGGTATTTAGAGAGTTGCACAAATAAATAAAAGTATTGCTAACGGATGTAGAACATGTCATGGATACATTCTTAGCATGGTTGGGCAAAAAAAAAGTGGACCGTAAATTGACCGTAACTTTTGTTCCGGGTATCGTTAGGGGCGCACAACCTATTAATCTTTATTGAAACGGGTCATCCGAGGTGAACTGACCCACGAAGTTGGTCACATCTGTCCGTTTCATCAAAAACCGTGCGCTTTAAGCTTAAAAACAAATTTGTAAGAAAAAAAATGCTATTTTTAGTAATTTTGAATTTTAATATTTTTATTTTAAATTTTATGTTTATTTTTAGAGTTTTACATTTTCTTATTTTTTATAAATAACTTGTAATCATGATAGGACTCTTCTAGCAAAAGTTTATTTGAAATATTTATTTTTAGAAATTAGGTTTTAGAAGAGTTTTATTAGAATTAGGATTTTTATTAGAGTTAGAATTTTATTAATTTCAGTAATTACAAATTTTGGTTTTCCCTTTCTATATTAATGGTTTAACAAGGACACATTATAAACAATCATAAAAAAAAAAAAACTTATTACAAATTTTCTAGAATTATTATATATTCTTATTTTTCCTCGTGGATACAAGGCATCTATGTGAGGAGTACATTCATTTATTTCCGTACAAACATAATAGATTACGTCATTTACTACCAATTCAATTACATTTCTTATTTACATTAATTTATAAAATCTCAAAATAGACTTTAATATCAGTCTGATTTGATTCTTGTTATCTTGTTGTTGAGTATTCAAATGTACCGTTTACTTTACTCACAAAATCAATTTCTGCATTCACATATGTAAAATGGAATGATCGGGTATGATTTCAACAAAATGCACCGTAGGTACAATTTGAATGAAAGTCCACCACCAATTTCGCAATTGGTTATGAGATATTATAATGAAACGGAGAGATAACAACGCTGATTATTGAAAACTCCTAAGGTCCATTGGGATTTATGTGCGTAATATATACCATATAATCTATTTTGCTGGTTTATTTTATAAAACGAGACAAAATAGGAGTAAGATTCCAAACACGTGTACTCTGCTAAACAAAACATTCGGATATTAAGGGACATCCTTGAAACCTTTGCAGGGTCGATCGTGATGTTTATCAAGCTCATTCAATGTACTATCATCCAACCTATTAATAAGGTCACAAAAACCTGAATGAAAGAGAAAAACACAAATATCAACTTCATCTAAAATAATGAGTCCCAATCAATTCTTTTGCTCATTTATCTCATTCAATGGGTATAATTGCTAAAATCAAATAACATAAGCTAAAATCTCTTTTCCATTTTGAAAATGACATTTTTCATTTGAAAGCCCCAAATGCAGGGGTTGTATGGAAAAAATCTTAAATTATATTATATTATTAAAATATGATAAAAATTAAAAACATGCTACACAAAACGTATTTTAGAATTAACTCGTTGGAAATTGGCAAAAAAAAAAAAACTTTGCTGTTAAAAGAGCAGAAATAGCCCAAAATCATAATTAACTCATCCATTTTTTTAATATTTGGAGTACTTTTCAATATGGCGAATGTTCAATTGAAACTACAAACAAATAAACATAATAAAACCTTAAATCAAAATAATCAAATCAAATCAAATAAAGTAAAATTTAATTTTCTTACCTGTTATTTATCAGTTATCGTCCAATACCTCGTGGTCTTAGCGCTTTAAAGTATTCTTCATGTTCTTGTTTCTTAACCTAATAACATACCATTAACAACAAAAATTATATATAAAAATAAAAAATATACAATATACAATATAGTTAATATTGTTTTCCAATCACAATACATGACAAATAAGCAAATATCCAATACAATTAATAGAAAAATAATACATAACAAATTGTAAGTTTCAAAGATAAATTAATAATGCAGAAAAATAGCTCGGGCTTTCACTAAATCGATACTAATCTTTAGTACTTCAAAGAAACCAGCATTAAATAAATAAATAAATAAATAAAACCTTTACAATCGGTAATGTCATAGAAGGAAAAAAAAAAAAAAACATACATTAATTTCTTGGAATAGCTTGGAAATAAAGTACATGATGTAAAATTATGAAGTTATTTATACATGTCGTATTGTTTTTATTTCTTACATTCCCACCCTCCGGACAATATGTCCCGACATAAAAGTAGTTGAGAAATGAGGAATTGGGAGTCATCGATGCCATCCTTTTCACGAAAATGAAACTTGCGTAGGACATTCCCACCCTCCGGACAATATATAGGTCCCACCAAAAAAGATCAGTTAGGCAAAAAAATAATAAAGTTGGTACATTGAGTGGGCCACTCCTTTGGAATCAATGGACACTGATGGCATGACTCCATATACAGGTCACAACTACCTTATGAGTGGGATCAAAATGAATTTTGCATGATATAGAAATCCTACACCTGTAGCAGGCTACGTAGAGAATGATGGGCCCACATAACAAGTTAGCACTTGTGAGATTTTGGCCAATTGTCAGGTCTTACCTTCCCTATTCCAAAATTTAAGCTCAACCATCCATATTATTTTCTCTAATTCTTCACATTCACACACGTGGGCCCTCTTGATGAGTGGACCTGACTAATTTCTCAGGAGGAATGTTTGTGGTGGGACCCACCTCATCGACTGGCACATTTGCTGCACCTGTCACATTTGCATTTGTGTGGTGTCGCAACTTCAATCTCTTCTCACCTGAATCCCTTTAGCATATTTCTCCTTTGTATTAAGGGTATGCATGTGTGGCGCACATAAAGAGAGGAAGGGAGAGAGATGGGAGGAGGAGAATCCAGATCCTCTACTTACCACTAACAGAAAATTCTTGTTTTACTGCATCCTGATTCGTCTATGTTATCACTGACATTGTTACATAATGATGTGGCCCAATTTAATTGTAATAAACATAAATTTCCAGTTTATAGCAAGCAGATGATTCAGATTCAAAGGAAAATAGTGCAATTAGGGCAGGCCACACCCAATTTGAGAAAAAGGGAACAGCTAAGGTGGTTTCAATAGTAAGCGATTCCATCTATCTCATATTTTCGGTGGTTTAATTTGGTCCACTTGAGATTTAGATTTGCAAGGTTTTTAGCTCACATCCTAATAATAGATACTACATTCACATAGACATCATGGTGACGGGCTTAAAGAGAGACCCCTAACTGTTGGGCTCATAGTGATGTATGTGACCTAAATCCATACCGTCCAACCATTTTGAAAGCTCATTTTAGGGCTTTCTCCAAAAGATAAAGCTAACTCAAGTTTTAGATATGGGACCACACCACTGGAAACACTCATGATTGAATCCCCACCATTAAAAACTTCATGAATTCCACTCGGAATGTTTATTTTCCATCCAACTTATGTCACAAACACCCAAATGAAAGAGACCATATAAATATAAAAAAGACCATACAAATATCATCTTGATCCAAAGCTTTTCTAGCTGACGAAATTTTTTTAATGGTCAATCACCATTGTTTCTTATACTATAGTCCATCTAGGATTTAGAACTACATAGTTTATATCATTGTCTAAAGAGAGCTTTCAATATGGACTTGGAACTACATAGTCTAGGGTTCTCACCTAATCTACTCTCCAAGGTTCTCAGGCAAGAGTATGGATGCAAAATACATTACAAGAAAAGGAGCTTTAGCCTCGGTTCAAAACCATGGCTAAAAAGGTTAAAAACTGAGGCTAAAGCCTTTCGCCTCAGTTTTGCCTTAGTTATCCAAACCGAGGTTGGAACCGCCATGGCTAAAGGCTTTAGCCTCAGTTTTAGCAACCGATGCTAAAATGACTTTTATAGCCTCGGTTCTTCAAGTGAGGCTAAAAGAACATTTTTAGCTTCAGTTTTCTCGAAATGAGGCTAAATCAAAATTTTAACCTCAGTTGCCTTTAACCAAAGCTAAATCTATTTTTAACCTCGGTACTTAACAACCGAGGCTAAAGCCTTTAGCCACAAGGGTTGTGGCCTTAGTTTGGATAACTGAAGCAAAACCGAGGCTAATTTTTTTATTTAGTTCAGTTATAAACTGCGGATAAAAAGGTTTATTTTATTTTTTTAATATTTGTTTAAAAACAATCATAAAAACACAATACCAATAGAGCAGTTAACAGTCTATTTAAGGTTTTCAAAATACTACTGGCACAAATAACAATAAGCATAAAAATACAATATCAACAAAATAGTTAACCGTCTATTTAAACTAACAAAAAAGACACAAATAACACTAAGCATAAGTTCTGCTTCCTGTTGCTTTCCATGCAAGTTTGAGAGCTGCCTTATGTTGCAGATCTTGAGGGCAGATCAGATAACTGCCCTATAGACATTTTCTGATTTCCCCCACCTCAGTCTTTGCTAACATTTCCCTCTAGATACGAACAAACGTTCCTCACCATCACATCCATCTGCTTCAGTCTATTTTCTTATTGCACGCTCAATGTCGTGTTCGACTGCAACCTAAAACAAAAAGGAAATAATTCAGAAATGAGATCCATTGTACTTGTGCCTATGCACTGTATATTTTTTATATGTGAAACCATTTGCTAAGAAACACGAATGGTGAAACATCTTATGCTCATCGGTGGATTCCACTTTACATATAACCTATACCTTAAGAGTTCAAAGCAAGCAAGTGGAACTCACTTCCATTGCCACCATATGTTGGTGGGATGGTGATAAGAAGACTGACGTTCCAAAAACTCCCAATGAGTGTGTTTCACAACAGATAGTTCATGTACGTGTATCCATTTAATACTAATGCCTCCAATCAAGGATCTGAATATCTCTAAATGCAATCAGTTGTGTGTATGTGTCTATATATGTGTGTGGGTGTGTAAAACCTAATATATATATAACTTAATAATATTATAGTAATAATATATGATAAAAAGTAAAAAAATATGCTGTACGAAACATATTTTAAAACCAATCGAATAAAAATTTACAAAGAATTTTAGCGGTTAAAAGAGTTTAAATAACCCAAAATCAACTATATAACTAACTGTTTATTTTCTAACATTTTGGGTTTTCTGTAAAAAATTTTATATGGTGGGCATAATTGATAAATGATTTTAATTAATGCAAATTGTAAATAATGAAGAACCTATTTTATTTTTCAATAAAGTCAAGTTATTAACCTTTTTTTTTTTTTTTTTTTTTTCATTTTCGCATTCTTTAGGGCCTTTACAGTAATCCTATCTCAACTAAATATGAACTTTCCTTTTAATCCCCATCTTCGATTCTGCAATTACAATTTTACACTAGTGCTTGAAAGAATCTAACTGAAGCTGCAAATACATAAATATAATACAAATCTTAAATCAAAATAATAAAATTAAATCAAATAAATCAAAATTTTATTTTTTACTTGTTATTTATTAGTTATCCTCCAATATCTTATATTTTAATTTTGAAGTATTCTTCACGTACTTGTTTCTTAACCTAATAATATATCATTAACAAAAAAATCATACCTACGAATAAAAATTATAAAATATACAATATAGTTAATATTGTTAGCCAATAAATGTACATGACAAATATGCAAATATCTAATACAAGTAATAAAAAAAATAATACATTACAATTTATATATATCAAATATAAATTAATAATGTAGAAGAATATAACTCACTAGTTTAGGCTTTCACTAAATCGATACTAATCTTCAGTGATACAAAGAAACCACCATTGAAAAAAACTTACAATCACTTATACCATATAATAATAATAATAATAATAAACATACATTATTTTCTTAGAATAGCTTTGAAAATAATGTGCATGTTAAAAAATTCTGAAGTTATTTATACATTTTGTATTGGTTTTATTTCCTACATTCCAATGGTGTGATAGAAAAATAGTTGAAAAATGTAAAATTGAGAATTATCATCACCAGGTGAGACTCCATCCCCTCTCATGAATATGATAGTTGTGTATGAGATCCTCACCCTACAAACAATAGGCCAAGCAAAAAGATCTGTTAGGTAAAAACGTAATAAAGTTGACACATTGAATGGGTCACCCCTTTAGAATCAATGGACACTGATGGCATGACTCCATATACAAGTCTCGCCTACCTTATGAGTAGGTTTAAAATATGAAATTGCACGCAGCGGTGAGCCGCGGTCTATATGTGTGCAGAAGTTTGGCGGAGCTATAGAATGAAGGTTATGCTCCAAATGGGTGATTAAGAACAAATAACAATTATGCATTTTAAAATAATATTGACTAACTTAAACTAATATGCAAATTAAACTAAGTAGGAAAATTACCTCTAAGACTTACAAGCCAATAATGGTTTAATTACATATACTACAAATTATATTTTTATGAATTAACTACTTTATAAACATGATAGTGTACATGTGTATGTAGTATGTGCTAACTATCAAATTCGAACATTCATCTAATCATGTATACATATAATTCATCAATTAATTACATAAGCATAATTAAACAATTTCTCAAAGACAATCTCAATCACAAGCATATATAGTGGTTTGGTTTCCTACTCTACTTCCGACATATGCACTCAACCCATGAGTATACCAGATTTCACTATCCGAAGTTTTAAATTAGGTTCATATCTAATCTTTACACCCCTATACAATGACCATAGTGTATACTTCTTCCGAAAGCTCTTGTAAGAGACTTAAGTTAGTTTTCTATCGGTTAACCGACAACTTCAGTCCTACTCAAAGGACATACATTTACTCCTGTCAGATGCTCCTATGAATACTAACACGTACATACCCATGCCTGGTA
This sequence comes from Magnolia officinalis, assembly GCA_021015155.1. NCBI lineage: Eukaryota > Viridiplantae > Streptophyta > Magnoliopsida > Magnoliales > Magnoliaceae > Magnolia > Magnolia officinalis. Next base: position 66,319,016 of record JAJHSJ010000009.1, on the reverse strand, counting down.
AATTCTACCCTACATAAGAGCATATGTCCTACACAAGTACCTATTAAGTTTGGGTTACAAATAATTATCATTAATCCTACATGAGGAAAGTGAGTATGTACTCACTTAGTGACACTTGTCAAATTAAACCCCATTGATATGTCAATCTTGAATCACTTCTTCAAAGCTCTCCTATGCTTGAATCCGCTCCTTAGCTTCTCTCCCCATCATAATGTCGATGCGTTGCCAATGCTTAAGCCCTAAGATTAAATACATTGCATGCGATGATCTGATGCAGTAATCAGGGTGATGGGAGGTAGGGTGAATTTTTACAACTAATGGAAGGTTGTAATTTCTAGGGGATTCACCTAGACGGGTCTTCTAGAAGATTTAGACAAATAGTATACTAATATGGTTGGGTCCAATATTTAGAAAATTGTGGAGTTCAAGATCATCTTCAAGGTAGAGGTTGGAATCCATATTAGAATGTTAATATCATGGAAGATTACTTAGAACTCATTTGTTTAAAGGCTTAATTAGGATGAGATATATGAACATGGAATCACCTAGGCTTCTATTGTACTAAAAATTTATCCAAATGTCCAAAAATTGAATGTCCTTTTATAATAAACAAATTTGCAATGGCTAGTTAACAGCTCTTTCGATGAGATCGAAGGAGATTCGATTAGATCAAACTATGAGTCGATCCCATCGAGAAAATTCAGGAATTTCTCTAATGGTTGCTAGACTCATTCTTCGATTTGATTGAGTGGACCTTCAATTATATTGAGTCTCATCGACAACCTCTCGATGGAATCAAAGACCACTCGAAAACTATTGTTTTGGGCAGGTATGTTTATAATAGCTATACACATTTACTAGCCTTACTTATCATGTTCAAATTATGCTCTTAAGGCTAAGGGATGATCAATAAGGTTTACCTATTAAGCCATGATCATATAGAGGTTCAAGGAGTCATTTTGGGTAAATGGTTAAGGTCACCAAGGCACCTCATTTACGTATTCTTTACTCCTTGATACTCACGTCGTCTTGTGTTTTCGATATTCAACTTTCAAGGGCTCAACCAACCAAATGACATACAGACTCACATGATTGACAAACAATGTGTAAGTGCACTGACAAAATAAATTTTGCATCAAGTAATCATTGAGTGGGTTACCATTTGCATGATACAAAGATCCTACACCGTGGCATGTTCACAAGGAAAAATAGGCCTGGTGACAAGTTAGCATGTGCAAGATTCTAGCCATTTGTAAGCTCTTAGCTTAGTCTAAAATTCAAGCTCAACCATCCATATTATTTTCTCTAATTCTCCATATTTCACACACATGTGCCCTCCTATTGAGTGGACTTGACTAACGTTTGTGGTGGGACCCACGTCACAAGTGGTATGGATCCTACACTTGCCACATTCGAACATATGACATGTCATAACGTTAATCTCTTCTCACCTAAATCCGCTTTGTCATTTTCTCTTTTGTGTTAGGGGCATAGCATGTGTGGCACACAAAGAGACAAAGGGAGGGAGACGATGGCATACTAGGTATATTTTGTAGGGCCCACATGTGATGATGTATGTTTCTTACCCACACTGGGCATGAGCCCAAAATTAAATCATATCCAACGCTCAAGTGGACCACACCACACAAAATAGTTGGAATAATGGCATCTGCCGTTCAAACGATCATAGGACCTATTGTGATGTTTATTTGTCATCCAAACTATTCACAAGGTCACACAGATATTGTTGAAAGCAAAACATGAATATAACTTCTGTGCCCCCAAGAAGTTTTCCATACGCGTTCAATTCCAACTGTCTCCTGTGGTGTAGTCCCATTAAACTTCAGATGTGCTTTATTTTGAGGCTCATGCCTAAAAATAATCTGAAAAAAATGGATCGATGGTGTAGATAAGACACATATCCACAAAGTTTACTTAGTATGGGATAACTCAGCACACAATATGCTGATTGAAGGAAAATGTTACAATTAGGGTGGGCCACATACGACTAGAGAAAAAGAGTCCACCTATCCAAAAATGGTATTTGCCCACTTGAGATTTAGATTTACTTGGATTTTTGGATCATATCCTAATGTGAGATACTGCAACCGATGGACAGAATGGATTTCACATAGACATCATGGTGAGTCGCTGTATTTTTGTGTTAAAGAGAATTTGTGTATGCACATGGGTGAAGGCCGCTCTAAAAAAGAATAAAATTACTAAAATACCCTTAATTGAAGGGACATATATCAGATATCAGCCGGTTTAAAATTCTCTGGTTGACAAATTGTCGGGGTAAAACTGTCTGCAACTACTCTTGGCTGGATCTATCATATGTGGACCTTTTTTTAGTGTTTTAAGACTCGGTGAATCATCAACCCATTCGTGACTGAGTCAAGCTGTGTCCTGAATCAGCTGAGTCACCCCTATTTATATCTGACTCATACTGGGGTGGCCACTTCTGTATGGTCATCGTGGCTCCATTCACAAATCAGGGCCAATCAAACATTTTTAAAATAAAAATAAAAATAAAAATTTAGCCCATCCACGAATCAAGGCCAATCAGTCATTAAAAATAAATAAATAAATAAATAATTTTGAATACGTAATGGATGAGCTCAACAGCACTGTTTTTCATATACAATCATCAACACAATTTCATATCCATACCTATAGCATATTCATATTTCATACAAGTGAGGAGATTACATTTCTTTATACACATCTCTTATTTCACCATGTATGATTATTTCAGGTATATATAAGAGAGAAATACAATTATAAAAAGATGGGAACATTGAGAATTTGAAAGACAGGTTCATTTTTTCTGTTCAGATGATAACATAATTTAGTTGCCTAATTCAATCTCTACCCTTCATGTGTTAATGAGCGAGACTCTATTGAGAGGATGCGCCCACCTTCAGAAAATCACACCGATCAGATGATCCTGATTGTCCATTGGTAACTGGAACCATGACAGTTAAATTACTCTTCACGATTATTGAAACCATTAATTTGGTGGACCATATGCAAGAAATACTCAAAAGAAGAACACCCACTTTCTGTACTACTTTTTCTTTTGAGTTAATAGCTTCTGATATTTAGCACTAACACAATTTTGTATGTGTACATTACAGTGCTCCCACAAGATTTTGATCCAACACTGTTATGTCTTTCATTTTGTATAAGTGGGCCCATTATTCAGTCATTCGTACCGTTCATATGATCAGCTTATTTATGAATGGGAAACGTCTGAAACCTTTAACAGGTGGC